>BSUD01000005.1:39560525-39608078 GCA_033239045.1 Fagopyrum esculentum | reverse complement strand
ATATATATATATATATATATATATATATATATATATATATATATATATGTGTATATATATAGATATCTTTTATGTGCTAATGTGTATGCATGTAATAATGAGTATTATACATATTTATATATATATATATATATATATATATATATCGATACATATGGCATATATATATATATAGCCTTATAAGTTAGGAGTGTATATTCTACAGATGACTCAAACTAGAGCAGTATCCGTAGTGGGACGAGATAAGGGTACACTCCCTCTTCCTCCGGTAGCGTCAAGTCAAGGACCAGTATCCGCTGTTGTGTTGCCTATGGCAGAGAACGAGTTTGAAGAGGTTGATCGTGTCTCCATGAGTAGATTCGAGTTTCAAGAGTATATGCATCAAGTATATGAGGTGGTGATAGCGGGTAGATCTACACTGGATTTACCAACATCTGTGAGATCGACTGAAGCTTCTGGGTTAGAGAAAAAACAACGGGTTGATCAGTGAAAGATGAGGTTGGATATCCGGGTTGCAAACCGAGCCCGACTTGTATACGATTGAGTACTTCTCGTTCACACGGACTTCTGGTGAAACGAGGACTTGTTACAATTGTGGGAAGCCTGGACATGTACGACCACAGTGTCCAATATCGCCAGTGACTTGCTTTACCTGTGTTAGACAAGGTCATAGAGCTGTTTTCTATAAGCAAACTTGAGTGGCATCACGACAGGGTTTTATTTCTACTAGTGTGACGGGAGGTGGTTAGAAGACACCTCAGCAGCAAACGCGGGGGCAGTAGAGAGTCCTAGATCATTCGCCTACTCAGGAATCCGTTCCTAGGCTGAGTAAAGGTAAGGGTCGTGGTAAGAGTACCACGGATACTCCCCCCTCCAAAACCGCTGAAATGAGAGGGACAATCAATGCATTTATCATGAAGGACAAGGAGAGTTTGTCCAAGTCATGGGAGAGGTTTAAAGATGTTCTTTTGGATTGCCCACATCATGGGATTCCAAAGATAGAGTTGTTGGAGATATATATCAAAGGATTAGATGGAGCTACCCAATTCAACCTTCAACTACTATCCGCCGGCACATTTATGGACATGCCGATTGATGAAGCTTGGGAGTTCATTGAGAAACAAGCTTTACACATGGAGAAATACTCCCACAAGGAGCTGAAAATAGAGTTAAGAGAGTTAATTTCCAAGAAGATCCATCAAATGATAATCAACTCATCTCCCTCAAGAATGATGTGAAGCAATTGAAGGACCGTTTGGTTGCTCACACCAAAAAAGAGGGAGGATATCAAGGGTCAAGGAACAACAATCATGGTTCCCGGAACAACAACTACAACAATAATAGAGGCTCCAACAACAACAATTGGAGATCCAACAATCAAAATCCGGGTAACCCTTATTCTAATTTCAATTTTAATAATTCCTCTAACCCTTTCTTTTCTTCTTCTACTCCATTGAAGAGCCAGGAGCCTGGATCAAGTTTGTCTCAGCCAGAAAAGAAAGATGCAGTGATGGAGGCCATCTTGATCAAGCTCAACGCTATGGAAACATCCATGACTTCATTTTCGAAGGCACAAAAAGCCTTAGAGCAACAAATCTTTAATAAGGCGAATGAAGAGCCAAGAGACCCAGGGAATCTCCCAGCAAGGACATAGAGCAACCCTAAAGGACATATCATGGCAATAACGACGAGAAGTGGACTGAAAACTGCAGATCCAGTGCCTCGGTCGATGCCAGTGCAGATGAAGAACACCTCGGTCCGGGTATAGATGAAGAACACTTCCGTCGAGGTACCGTCCGAGGTGGAGTCCCAGAAAGCGACGGGCAAAACTGAAGTTTATGTCCCACCTCCTGCATATAAACCACCACTTCCATTCCCCCAGTCAAGGGCTAGAGCACATCTAGACAAGCACTTCGCTAAGTTCCTTGACTTGATGAATAAATTACATATTAACATCCCATTCCTTGATGCTATTCTAGGAATACCCGCCTATGGGAAGTTCTTAAAGGAGATTTTATCAAGGAAGAGGAAGCTAGAAGACTTTGGTGAAGTAAGGATGACATCTAAATCCTCGAAGCTCATTCAAATCATGAAGGAGAAGATGCCACCTAAGTTGAGAGATCCCGGCTCATTTTGCATTCCCATTCAAGTTGGGGATGTGACTTGTGAAGCATTGTGTGATCTAGGAGCCCGCGTGAGCATCATCCCGTCGGAGCTATGTGTGAAGATCGGACTTGGAGAGCCTAAGCCGGTAAAGATAAGGCTATACATGGCGGACCGCTCCATCACCCACCCCGTGGGCATTTTGGAAGATGTTTCGGTTAAATTAGGTAACTTCTATTTACCTATAGACTTTGTTGTGCTTCATATTCCTGCATATTATCCCGTTCCTATCATTCTCGGGAGACCATTTCTAGCAACTTCGGGTTGCAATGTGGATTGTAAGAACGCCAAGTTGAAATTCAACATTAGCAGAGATCAAGTGGAGTTTGCATTTTTAGCTGCAATGAAAGAGGAGCCGCTGGAGGATGATATCTTCAACATCTACGATGAAGAAGAATCAAGAGAATTGGTGAGCTCTATCCTTATTAATGATCCTCTTGAAAGAGTTATTAGTTTTAGCTTAATGGAGGAAGGTATAGATGCTTCTTGTGATGCAGATATATGGAGCTTAAAGGCACTAGAAGAAGATCTAGGAGCTAAGATTTAAAGACTAAACCAGGAGAAGAGAATCTCCATTTTTGGTCCCAATTGCAGTACCTCGACCGAGGTACTTTTTGGACCAAGCGAGGTGTTCTTATCTGAAGAACATCTAGGTCACCCACCTCGGGCCCCGACCGAGACAGCAAGCGAGATGCCTCCAACTGAGAATAACAAACTTCTTACTCCCTTTTCTGAAACTCATTCACAGTTGGTGGAGCACTTTCTCCACCAAGATTCTGATAATAAAGAACCTTGGTATGCTGACATTGTTAATTATGTTGTTTGCCAGGAAATACCGCCCGGATTGACGTACTCTCAATGGAAGAAATTCTTTAAAGATGTACGCCACTACTATTGGGATGAACCTCTGCTGTTTAAGAGAGGTCCAGATGGGATGCTTCGAAGATGCATTCCGAAAGATGAGGTTACTAGTGTTTTACGGCATTGCCATTCGCTTCCTTGTGGAGGACATGTCAGCGCTCACAAAACATGCGCTAAGGTATTACGTTCCTGTTTCTTTTGGCGTACACTATTTAAGGATGTTCAAACGTTTGTTGTTTCTTGTGATGCATGCCAAAGAACAGGGAACCTATCTAGAAGGAACAAGATGCCACTCAACAATATCTAGGATGGTGAGATCTTTGATGTATGGGGGGTTGATTTCATGGGACCTTTCTCATCATCCGGAGGAAACCTCTACATTCTCCTAGTTGTCGATTACGTCTCTAGATGGGTGGAAGCTATTGCCTCCCCCACTAATGACGCCATGGTGGTTGTGAAGTTCTTTAATCGGACTATCTTTCCACGTTTTGGGACTCCACGTATCATTATCAGTAATGGAGGGACACATTTCATCAACCGAAAGATTAAAGCACTTATATCGAAGTATGGGGTAACCCACAAGGTAGCAATTCCTTATCACCCTCAAACTAGTGGACAGTTAAAGATCTCGAATAGAAAAATCAAGGCAATCTTGGAAAAGACCGTTTCTAGGATGAGGAAGGATTGGTCCACGAAGTTGGACGACGCTCTTTGGGCTTACAGGACCGCATTCAAGACTCCCATTGGTACCACCCCTTATAAATTGGTATATGGGAAATCTTGCCATTTGCCCGTCGAATTAGAACACAAGGCGTATTGGGCAATCAAATGGTTGAATTTAGACATCAAGGAAGCCGGTGAGAAGCGGCTATTGGACATCAATGAGCTGGAAGAGCTGCGTTTGAAAGCTTATGAGAATGCTATGATGTACAAGGAAAGGACAAAGAAATGGCATGACAAGCATATCATTCCTATGGAGTTCAAGGAAGGAGATTTAGTTCTACTCCTAAACACCCGTCTTCGCCTCTTTCCAGGTAAGTTGAAATCTAGATGGACAGGACCTTACGTTGTGAAACATGTTTTCCCTTATGGTGCAGTTGAGATCTGGGGAGAAACAAGTGGAAGCTTCAAGGTCAATGGTCATAGACTTAAGAAATACCAACCGGAAGTCCAGGTTGAGGAAATTGCACCGCTATACATTGTTTAGGGAAGTCGTACGGTCCAGCTAGCAACCTTAAATCAAGCGCTTCTTGGGAGGCAACCCAAGGTATTGCTTTCTTTTCCCTTTTTCTAGTCTAGCTTTAGATAGTTTGCTTTTGCTTCGCTTTGTTTTGTTTTTGGCATCCTAGACAGAAACCATGTACTTTCTAAGGAAGGATTACAACCCATGAGCAACACTGGGAGGACAGAAGTTCGAGAAAATTGAGAAGACGGAGTTTGACTGAGACACATCTCGGTTGTTGTCACACCACCTCGACTGAGATGATTCTTGAGCAATCGAGTCCACTAGGGCTGACAACGATCCACCTCGGTCCAGACACCTCGGTCTAGTCGGGGCCATCTCGACCGTTGTGACAGCAGAATCGGTGAGGGGTATAAAAAGGGAATAGTTTCTCTCTCTTTCCCTCCCACTCACCCTCTCGACCGCGGTGGCATAACCACCTCCTTTCTACTATTTTCGACCGTTTTCCACGATTATTGCTCCGATCTCGCGAGGAAAGACTAGAGGATCAGTTCGCAAGCAAGAAACTGCAACAACAACGCTTCAAATCGAACGAATCTGGGGTAAAAAGTCGAAAACACTAACCTCTCTTCTTCTTACTATTTTTAGACGTAATTGGCTTTGCTCGCGAATCATTTGTGGTGAAAAAGGCTTAAGTACCCCTTAGGAACAACTGGTAGTGAAATCGGGGGAAAAGAACTTGAAATTAGAGAGTTGAAATCAAACAGCGATTTACCTCGGTCCAGTCGACCTGCGCCTCGGCCGAGGTGATTCTTGAGATCTGTTAGAGCAACCGAGGTGACCTGTCAGAAAGAGAAAAATGAGTTCCAGGTCTGATCGCCAGTTAGTTCTGAGGGATAGATCCTCACCTTCTTCTTCTTCCTGACCTTCCATCCCGGTGATTCACGAGCGTCACTAGGTTGACTTTAACCACATATATGCACGTCTTGTGAATGTGCCACGTTTCTTAGACATTGCTGCTTTTGATTGCCTCCATGTAGCTGATGATCTTAGGAGGATGGTTTCCATGGTAGGGCTGGAGCAGTTCATGGAGATTAGAGCTCCAGCCTACCTCGAGCCCACATTAGAGTTTGTGAGCTCTGTTACTCACTTGCCTGAGGAGAGAGCCTTCAAGTACCGGTTGCTGAACCGGAACTAACTAGTTCCCATGGACCAGTGGAGAGACATTTTTGGCTTCCCGAGCCCACAGTTACCGACTTCCCTTCTCGAGCCGTAGCTTGACAATTTTGGGGACAGATTGCTCACGTTGTAGAGCATGCTGATAGGTGGAGACCTAGAGACTACAGGGAGCGTATCATCTACCACCTTGCTTTCCGACTCGCCCACCGTATATTCAGTGAGACCCTTCTAGCGCGTACTGAGACGTCCCAAAAGATTAGACAGGGGGAGCTTCTAAGTCTATTCTGTATGGTGACTGGGGGAGTGCTTGATTTTGGGGCGATGCTAGCTGAGGATCTACACAGGATCAGGGCTAAGGGGAAGGGAGATATCTGTTGTGGAGGCCTGGTGACTCATATAGCGACAGTCATGGATCTGGACCTTAGTGCATGTACATTGGTGGCGGCTGCCAAGCCACTAGGATTGCAGGAGATGATCACGAGGAGGATTCTAGTTCCTCGTGGACTCACTACACCATATGTGGCGATGCCTTGGGAGCAGACTGCCCCTCAGGGTATCAGGTGGTCAGCTCAGTCACCAGTAGATCAGGATTAGAGCTTACAGGGATTTCTTTTCTTTATTTATTATGCAACTCAGCTTATGTCCGGTGAGTACTCTGTTTTCTAGACTTATTTTGACCCATTGGGACAATGTGTCCCAAGTATGGGGTATGAATGTATCTTATTTGACATTGTGAATGCTTGTATGACTATGACTTTCTATTTATGATTTTCTTATGCTCTATGTGGTTATTTGAGACTACATGCATGCATACAGGTTATTTGATTGAGAAAAACGTCGGAAACTGGTTAAGAAAAAAAAAATTTACGACCTCGACCGGGGTGATTCTTGCCAGATGAGGTCAAGTACCTCGGTTGACCTAGAACATCTCGACCGAGGCAGTTTAACTGAAAGAATTTTCGAAACGTTTTGTGCTTCTTTTCTGGATATGACCTCAGTGACGATTTTGTTTGCAGATTGGTTTTGAAATCTTTATATGTTTGAAAGGTTTTATGATATGTTTAAGTTGCAAAATGCTTTGTTTGAAATTTTGGCATGTTTAATACTTTATTTTTATCCAAATTATGTTGAATTTGAAGGTTGACACCACATGATGAGTTCTATCACTTTCTTCCTGGGATGATTAAGGCAATTCATTCTCTTCTCTTCTTCTTCTTGATCATGCTTTAACCCCTCATATATATATTTGCCTCCCTTCACAGATCCGGAAATTCGGAAGCAAGCAAGTGAAAGAAAAGTTGAGATGTTGGCTGAAAGTTTAGAAAGAAACAAATAGGTTTGGGGAAGTCAATCATGATGATGAGTAACTCGTCACCATTCACATAGCCGGATGTTTGTGTCTTGCCAAAGTCGGATTGAGCGATATTCCTAATGGGTCATGGTATGTGCATCAAGGGTTTGAGGCATCTCGAGAAATTGATGATTGCTGATCTCCTAGGATTCGGTTACTGTGCACCTCTGTCCATGCATCCCAAAAAAAAGTAAAGTAAAAAGTAAATAAGCAAAGCTTATTGGTGGAAGATGTTAAAGTTCAAAGGAAGTGAAGTAAGATCATTTTCCCGGATTCTAGCACCACATTCCCTATATACATCTCACCCTCACACGTTTCTTGACCTTCTCTTGAAAACCCCTTGAGACCTCGAGCTTGTTGATTGACTTGGTGGTTTAAACTGGATTATACATGATTAATTTTTATAATTATAATTTATTATGCATTCTATGATTTTATGCAAAGATGAACAAATTTCCTATAATTTATAAAATGTTTTGATCATATTTTGATTTTAAACACCATGAAGCATTCTCTAAGGGTGATCTATGAGTGGAGCACACCACCAAAAATGTTTTGAAACCCTTTTCATTGATCTTTATGACTTATAATCCATTCTATCTTGTACTTAAGATTTGGAACTTGCTTGGGGACAAGCAAGGGACAAGTATGAGGTATTTTGATAGCATGTATTATAGTTTATATTTTGGGACTTGTTTAGATGTTTTATCTTCAATAATCTGCATGTTTAGAATGTATGTTATGTGATTATATTGTCGTTTCATCTACCTTTACGGGAATCAAGATCTACACCAAGTCTCGTTGTAATCGTAGGTAAAATGGCACATTTTTGATCGAAATGGAGCTAAGAACTAAAGGAGTCATAGGAGCTACATTCAGGAGTTTAAAAGAGAACCCAATGAGCAAGGAATTAACAATGAAGATTTACTTTGGACCAGATTTAAGAGATTTCACATTCAGTTGAGACTCACCTCGGTCAGCTACAGTACCACCTCGACCGAGGTGATCTTGAGGAGCGCCCCGACCGAGGAGAACACCCTGGCGCGGAGAGATATATTTTATTTGGCTGAGATCTTTTATTTTTGGAAGGATAGATCTTATATTTTTGGGCTCCCTCTGTAAGGAAGATCATATATTTGGGAGGTCTATTTTAGAGATATGGATATATTTTATTAGGATATTATCTTTTTAAGATATTATTATCTTTGGAAGATAATTCTCCTATATAAAGGGTTGGATTTTCCACAAGTTCAACCATGCTTGGAGGCTGAGAATAACCAACAAAGAGAGGATTTTTTGGAAGCTTTGAAAGAAGGAAGGAAGATTGAAGATAAATCAAGGAAGGATTGATAGTTCGGATATAGCTTTTGAGGGGATTTGTAAGATTTTCTTAGATTCCCTTTAGCTTCATTGTCTTGTTGGATTTGTGATCCAAGGAATGCTGATTTGTGTGATATTTGATTCAGTTATTGAAGCCTCGTTCTTAAGGTTTATGTGTTTAAATATTCATTCTTTCCCCATATATATGTTATTGCTTTCATGATGATGAGTGGCTAATTTCTTTGTGCGATTCTAGGGTGATTGGCTGAAAGTTGAGGGAAAGACAATGATAGAATAATCTTAATCCCAGTAGGACCCTGAAAGCTCGAGTCTTTATCCTTAACCCTAGAACATCTCGTTCAGTCGATGAACATCTCCACCGGGGTGGAACTTGGCTGACCGAGGTGACCTTTTCTGATCCGTAACTGAGAGTTAAGTGTTAGAGTTTGCCAAATCCTATTCTTATTACACCTTTCCTGGTTCAATGCAAGCCTAGGATGAGACTTACCCGGTAATTCCTTAGTTTGTTTACCCAAGATCATAAGTGTAGGTAATAAAGGTTTATCCTTTATTGGGGGTTTGAGTGTGCCTTCATCCCATCTTTGTGAGTTAGCCTGAGACTTACCCGGTAAAGGTTGATTCTATTCCCTTAGTTGATGTGTTGGTTTGAGATTATAATTTCCTTCTTTAGTACCTTGAGACTTACCCGGTAATAGGAGATTTTGGTTTAGGATTAGTGAGTAGTGAGACTTACCCCGTGATCTATTCCACTTTAGAAACACCTTCCCTTAGCAATACCTCAGCTTTGTCCGCTTATCTTGAGATCTTGAGTTGGAACCACAACTAGATGTTTTAATCCCTAGAATTTGCATATTTCCTTTAATTGACTTTATTATCATCTTTGATTGCTTTAATCGCTTTTGTGGTTATTAGTTGCATTGACGACCTATACTTGCTTAGTTTCACCTAAGTCCATGAGATCGACACCCTGGAATTCTTGCTTTTACTATAATTGATCCGTACACCACTGGTTCGCATCCTTGTTTTAAGCATATTTCTTGGGATATAAATTTAAACCTTGCACACACCGGTTGGAGCGAACAGCAGGGATGAGACGTATATGTCTCAACTGTGGTTATCCAGATCATGTGCGCTCTGAGTGCCCCATGACACCGATAGCTTGCTTCACCTGTGATGAACTAGTCCATCTTGCCCCTTTCTGTCAGCAAGGTAGTGTTTCTTCTCATCAAGACCTTCCTCTTTCCGATGCAGAAAGAATGGAAGTGGAGGCTATGGCGATGACCTCAGTGATACCTAAGGAGCATAGGTCTGAGATTGAGTAATGATATGTAGTAGAGCTTCGGGTGTTAGCTATTACAGGTACCATTCTTATTAATGGTTTACCTAGTGGAGTTTTGTTTGCTGTGAGTGCTATGCACCTCTTGTCTTTCGATGCATGTGTTAATAGTTAACTGTGGATAGAGTAGAAGATAGATCTTCCTTTACAGGATTACGTGTTACGGGTCTTAGGTACCCGCGAGATATGTGGTTGTTCCCTTTGTTCAGGGACTTGTGTACGGCTTGAAGACTTCTTTGTCATGCCTTAGGTGCATGAGAAGGTCTTTATGTGTGTGGTGGACGAATAGATATCATGTTGGTTTAGATAGCAGTAGGAGGACTATTATAATCTCTACTGAGATCGACTAATTAGAGGTTTTCCAAGGTTATGATCTTTGAGGAGGTGAGTTGTCTTTAGTGCCGTATGAGCAGCGAGGTTGATAACACCAGAGGGTGATGTTTTTTTTAATGTTGTCCCATGAAGGAAAGAGATAGTTACACGTTGAAGAGTGTTCCAGTGGTATATGATCTTATAGACGTGTTACTGAACCATCTAATCTATGGCCTCAGCGGAATGAGGACTTTGATATTGCGTTAAAGTATGGTACGAGATTGGTTGGGAGAAGGCCTATGAGGTATATGGCTTGTTAAGTTGTTAGAAATTGAAGAAGCAATTTAAAGAGTGGTTTGAGACGGGCTTCGTTTGCCCTAGCACATTCATTGTTACGTATGGACGACTTGTTGGATCAACTAAGAGAAGCAATTGTGTTTTTAAGATTTCCATATGCTTAAGGATATCATCAGCTAAGGATGAGAGAGCAACGTGGGCATAGGACAGCATTCCATATCCGTTATGGACATTACGAGTTGTAGTGTTGTCATCTGAGTTGAGGAACGTCCTAGTAGTCGTTATAGGAGTTGATGTTGGATTTCCGGTGTCCGGTTTTGTGTCAAAGTTGTTGTAATCTCCAAGAATGAGTAGACTAACAACTTACAAGTTGTTGTAGTCTCCAAAGAGTAGACTAACAACTTACAAGTTATTGTAATCTTCAATAGGAGTAGACAAACAACTGAATTAGGTAAAGACTCCGTAATCTCACAAGTGAGTAGACAAGCGACTTACAAGTTGTTGTAATCTCCGTTAAGGAGTAGACTAACAACTTCGTGCTGTAATCTCCCAAGTGAGTAGACAAGTAGCCTTAGATTAACAAAAAATAATTATATATATATATATTCTTTAATTCAATATCCAGAATTAAATCTAAGGAGTTGTAGTCTCCAAAAGGAGTAGACAATCATCCTTATATTGTTACATTCAATTGCATGCAAAACCGGTTATTAGGATATTGTATGTACTTGACTTGGATAATGTTGAAATCACTCAAATATAGAGTTCTCCTTTTAAGTGTATTTTCCCTACACCGGGATCCAAATACCTTAGTGGGATAAGACCAACAAGTCACAAAGATTATTGTATAGAAACATACCTTGTCTTACGTTTGTAAAAGGAGTTCTTCTAGATCTTGTCGAAACTTGATCCTTATAATGGATGCCTATCTTTCTTCAATATTAATGAAGTATTTTGGTCTTCCAACTTGCACAAATCAGCCAAAGAGAGATTTTCTATCCCTTGTCAAAACTTGGGAACTAATGGCTTAATTTTTTTCATGCAAAATGGATTTCTATTTCAAGTGCAAATGGCTCTACCTTTTATAGGCAAAGGGGGGCACGTTTTTGGGAGAAAAACCGCCACCAAAGAGGTTGAGAGCGGTTACAAATGGTTACTGGCGGTCGAGAGAAGTTAGGGTTTCATAACCACTTTTTGGCCCAAGGCCCAAACCTAACTCAATTGGCGCATCGAAAAGCCCAAATTTCAGCTAGCTTTTTTGGCCCGACTTTTTTTCTCCTCAATGAGCTTTGACTAACTCATTATAGCTAGGTGAAGCTCCAAGGTCAACAAATACACATGAGCTTAGCTCAAACTAGCTTAGCTCATCAAGCAGCTCACTAAGTAGCTCACTAGCTAGCTTCTTGGTGCTCAATGGAGATTTGTGCTTGGATTTCTCTCACACTTTGTAACAATTTTCTTGATCTAATATAATGAGGAATGCCCGAAAGAACCCTCACATAATGTGCCCCAAAAACACAAAGCGTCGGGCTCTCAATTTCTGCCGCAAATGGCATAGGCGTTGGCAAGGACAATAACGCTCTTGCCCAGTCATGACATTGTCATGACAGAGTCAAGACAATGTCCCATGACAGTCATGAGTCTCAACTAAACCAACTTTCAACATAGCCGTGATAGTCATGTCCTTTTGTTTAGTTCAATTTAATTAGCTTCCATACTTTTACCCCGTAATCACTAGTTACTCTAAGTGCCGGTCACTTGGCTTGCCTCCCGCAACCCATACCATCGTGACACACATGTGAGTAACTTATTGCACCTTGTCTCGACAACAAGAAATGGTTCCGTTGAGACTTAGCACAAAAATTCCAACATTCCTCCCCCATTTGAGCAAAGTCGTGAAACTTAATTTAGGCAAATTAATAAACAAAACTCTACACATAATCACAAATATCTTTCGATTGAATTTATTGAGTTAGTACAAATGCACATTCTGTACAAAAGAATCATGGTGTCCTAACGGATTAAACCACTCAACTTGTCTAAGTACATGAAGGCAAAGTACATGTGAGTTTACATTCCTTACAAACAATTGACACATTTAAAGGCTATTGTGTCCTAATCCTCTAATGAACGCGTAGGTGAGTCAACCACATACTCCCTTGACGAAGCCTTGACACTTCACGCTCACGTAGCCGACTTTCTTTTAATCTTGCGCCTACACTCGCAATTTCTCAAAGAAGTCGTTAAGAGAATTCTCTCAAGCTTTCCTTAGTTTGTAGGACCGAATTCCTTTGGATGGAACTTTGAGTTCGCTAACTTCTCGGAATGGGCTTTCCACATTGAATTCGGCTATAGATTTTGGCCATAGGCGTATTGGGTGTCCCACGACGAGAGGTTAAACTAGTAGGTTGTAACTCATCCCCTTGGCTATCTTGTGTACTAAATAACAAGCCAAGATCTTGGTTAGTCTTTCGGCCACGTTTGTGAATTCTCAACAAGCCACCGACATTATATGTTGAGTCTAATAGTTCTATAACCAAACTATGTCTCAATGCCAAGATGTTTCGATTTTCATAACATCCTTGATGAAAGCATGAATTATAGTCTATATTTTGGGGTTTGTTTGGACGTTTTATCTTTCATAATCTGCATGTTTGTATGTACATTATGTGATTTTACTACCATTTCATCTACCTTTGCGAGAATCGAGGTCTACACCTAGTTTCGTTGTAATTGCAGGTAATATGGTACGTTTTGCATACAAAAGGAGCAAAAGGAGTCATGAGTCATTTGGAGCTACATCCAGGAAGCATAGCCATGAATTAAAGATTTACTTTGGACCAGTTTTGAGAGATTTCACATTCAGTTGTGAGTCACCTCGGTTGACCAGAGGTTCACCTCGACCGAGGCGATCCAGAGACACCGACTCGACCGAGGCGAATACCTAGGACGCGGCGAGAATATTTTATTCTTGGCTGAGATCTTTTAAAATTGGAAAGTGATCTTATATTTTTGGGCTGAGCTTCTAGAAGGAAGGAGATATGCAGAATATATATTTTACCTATATTTATGGGATAATATCTTCTTAAGATTTATTATCTTTGGAGGTTTATTTTTCCTATAAAGAGGGTTAGATTTCCACAATTCCGACATCACGCTATACCGTCGATCAGGGTTTACACAAACAGCAGCCGCAGTATACTCCAATTTGGGAGTTTTCGAAGAACCTTTTTGAAGGTTGAAGGAAGATTGAAGACCGTAGCTTTTATAGCTTTTTGAAGGGTTTTGTAAGATTGTCTTCAATTCCTTTCCTTGTTGTCTTATCTTGTTGGATTGCTATCCAAGGAACGCTTTTGTGTGATATTTGATTCAGTTATCGAAGCCTTTTCATTAAATTCTTCTTTGTTCAAATATTCACCTTCTTCCCTTACATTTAATACTTTCATAATGATGATGAGTGGCTAATTTCCTTGTGTGATTCTAGGGTGATTAGCTGAAGGTTGTGGGAAAAACAATGATAGAATAATCTTAGATTCCAGTAGGATCCTGAAAGTTCGAGTCTTTAACCTTAACCCTAAGCATCTCGTTCAGTCGATGAACATCTCGGCCGGGGTGGAATTCTTCTGACCGAGGTGACTTATCCGAACCTAAACAGAAAGTTAAGTGTTAGAGTTTGCTAAATCCTATTCTTATTACACCTTCCTGGTTCAATGCAAGCTTAGGATGAGACTTACCCGGTAATTCCTTAGTTTGTGTATTAACGATCATAAGTGTAGGTAATAAAGGTTTATCCTTTATTGGGGTTTGAGTGTGCTTCCATCCCATCTTTGTGAGTTAGCCTGAGACTTACCCGGTAAAGGTTGATTCTATTCCCTTAGATGGTGTGTTAGTTTGAGGTTATAGTTCTTTATCTTGATTCCTTGAGACTTACCCGGTAATAGGAGTTACGGTTTAGGATTAGTGTGTAGTGAGACTTACCCGGTGATCTACTCCACTTTAGCAACACCTTCCCCACGCAAAAATCTCAGCTTTGTCCGCTTATCTATAGATCTTGAGTTGGAACCACAACTAGATGCTTTAATCCCTAGAATTGCATGTTTGCTTTATTTGACATCTTATTCATCTTTGATTGTGTTAATCGCTCTTGTGGTTAGAATTAACGTAGCATACCGTATTGACTTTGTTTCACCGAGTCCCTGTGATCGACCCCTGGAATTTTCTTGCTTTTACTACGATTGACCCGTACACTGCGGGTTCGCATCCTTGTTTTAAGCTTAAGTCTAGGGTTATAAATTTAAAGCTTGCACACACCGTTTGGAGCGAACACTTGACTTCATACCGAGCCAAAGAACCACTATTTCAAAGAAATAGATTTTCTAGGAAATCAGGACTTAGGCCACAAGTACTTTTAATCACCAAGTCATGGCATTGTCATGATAGAGTCAAGACAATGTCCGAAAGAACGCTCATGTCGTGTATCGACAACAAGCTTTCAACTTTGATATATGAGTACTTTCAAGTCTCAAAACTGATCATGTCATGTGTTGACAATGAGATCTTTCACTTGAATCATGGATATAATTTATCGGAGTATAATGACCATCATTGAAATTAGTCCGAAACCCTTTTCCAATAGTTATGAAATTATCAAGTCTTTTATCAAAACTTTAGAAGTATAGAATCATTTAGATTCACACGTTTTGACTAGTGTCAAAACCATCATGTTGTCTAAACATAAGCAAGAGATATTACCTTTTGTGGTATAATTCAACTTGCTATTGACACACCAATTGGCTCGATTTATCTTAAACCGATTCAGCCAACACCTTTAATCGTTTTCACTTTGTTGCCATTGCCATGGGGTAGGGAGAGTTCCTATATGAGAATATATAACTTTGAAATGACATATGTTATGTAGTTGTCCTTTTCAAAGATTCATTGGATATCTAGAACGAGCCATCCTTGTTGTTTCACAACGCTTATCCAAATCCGATCAACCCCTCATAGCAATTTCAACACTTAGAAATGATCATGTGCCTTATAGGCATCAATGTGTCACCATAGTCAACAATTCGACTCTAGTGAGTCCATCGACTTTCAATTTCCTCATAGAAATTCTTTTCGTATATCCTTCTTTTAAGAACACTTGATCAATGGAAATCATATATGGTCAGGTTCGTACTTGCCGTTCGTATTAGGCAATCAAACGACAGAGATTTGGCCTTTTAGCCAACTTTATGATTTCGTTCAATCATATCTTAGTCTTATTTAGACTTTGGCCAAAACGTCTTTAAAGCATAACATGAATTTTCATGATTTTAACCGAAGTAAACATATTAGGTTTGATCGTCACCAAACCTCTATGCTTCACTGAGTATTCCGATCTTTGAACGAATTCACACTCGACGTTTAAAGCATGACAAGACTTTTCATGGTTTTAACCGAAGTTAACATATTAGGTTTGATCGTCACCAAACCTCTATGCCTCTTTGAGTATTCCGTTATTTCAACGAATTCACACTTGACGTTTTAATCATCCAAGCGTCTTACTCATGTTCATATCAGCCTTCTACAAGTCCCACGACTCCAAGGAATTTCAAGACAAGTCGTTTGTACAAAGGCAAGAACACAGATGCATATTGCATGAATCGATCAAGCCGATCACAAGATCGATCGAGCCGATCTCAAGATCAATCGAGCTGATCATAGAACCGATCGAGCCGATCACTTTAGTAATTCCTAAGAATCACAAGTCTCAGTCAAAAACCATTCATGTTGGACACTGTCCCAGTTGGGTCGAATGGGTAACAAAACGCAAGCCAATGTGTTTAAAATAGTGTCGGTCGAGCCGCCCGACAAACCAATCAAGTCAACTGCTCGACGGTTACTCGACGGTTTCATAAAAGCTATGTCTAGTTGAGACGACTGACAAGACCATCAAGTCGACCACGTGGCGGTTATAAACAGTCGAGTCGCCTGAAGTAGCTAGTCGGATCGCTCCTTTCAGTATCATGTTCCGGTCGAGTCACCCGATTCATTATCAAGAACTGTTCGAGTAACATAGTTTGCTCAAGTCTTTTCTAACCAATAGTTAGCCCTTAGCCAATATGGCTTGGGCCTTGACATAGCCAATCCAAGAGACTTCGATGAGTCACTTCTGGCTTGTCTTTCATAGGTATTTTGACACGCTTTAGGACCATGGTTTGCCTTGTCATTTGTCCAGCATGACATAGCCAAGGCAGGCACTTGCCTGTGCCTTTACTCAACCCGCTTTAGCCATTTCTTGGGCTTGACACTCGCTTATTCAGAAGGCATATCATGAGCCTTATTTAGCATTCCACTTGCCCCCTTTTGGGACAACAAGTCCATGTCAACACTTAATGCATCATCATAAGTTTGCGCATATCTTGGCTTGTTCATCTATCCCAATGCCATAGCCATTTCTTTGACTTTCAACAAATAATAAATAAGACTTATTTGCTTGTCAGAAAGGATCAAGTTTTAGTGCTTTACCATTTGACTTTCAACACTAGAATGTGTAATCGAAGTAAGCTCTCAAACATTTATAAATATGACAAACAATCATGCTTTCATTCGATCTTGACGCAAGTGTAAAATTGAGAACACACAACACTTCTTTATTAATATTGATAAGGCATTACAAACTATGGACGAAGCCTATACATAGTTTTAACATAGTAAGATACTTACAAAGCATATAACCTGAAGCCCTTTACAATACTTAATATCAAACAGTACAAGATCATCCTTTATGGATTCTCTTCCTTGAGAACTTTTGAGAGAATCTTTTCCCATTGCTTGAAATATACTTCCAAATCCTTCATGGATAATCCTCCGATCTCAAACAACAACATGGTGCGCTTGAAATCAACCCAGGATGGAGGGATCTTCCGGATGATAATACCCACATTCGTAGACTCATCCAACTCCTTTCCATACTTGTCCATACGAGCCAACGTCTCCTTCATCTCCTCAAACTGAGAGGACAGGGGACGTACATCTTCCATGACATACCTGAAGAATGCAGTCTCATACATCATTCCATGATATTCAAATTCCAAGACATCCCAAAGATCCTTTGCGGACTCAAAGTCATGATAGATATCCAACATGTACGGCGACATGCTCTTGAGAATGATTCCTCTACAAGTGTAGTTATCAACACTCCACTACGTTTGTAGTCGGGTCCTCATCAACCCATTATGGCCCAAGATAGGACCAATTCCTGGCGGCCCGGGAGCCCCCTCAAGAAGTATGTAGTCCACCTTTAAGGACGTCAAAATGTTCTTCACCTCTCGTTGTCATATGACAAAAGAGATGCTTGCAAAACCATCCAATTTTTTTTGGACGGTAGCAAATCCATGACAGCCATGTCATCCATCATGTATTAACACAATCAAGTCAACAAAACAATTGTCAAAACCACACCCTAGCTTATGCAAACATATATGTATGCAAAACATATATCAAATGTATAAAATACACTTAGAAGATTGTTGGATTTCCGGTGTCCGGTTTTGTGTCAAAGTTGTTGTAATCTCAAAGAAGGAGTAGACTAACAATTTACAAATTTTTGTAATCTTCAAGGAGTAGACTAATAACTTACAAGTTTTTGTAATCTCCAATAGGAGTTGACAAACTACTGAATTAGGTAAATACTCCGTAATCTCACAAGTGAGTAGACAAACGACTTACAAGTTGTTGTAATCTACGTTAAGGAGTAGACTAACAACTTCGTGCTGTAATCTCCCAAGTGAGTAGACAAGTAGCCTTAGATTAACAAAAAAATAATTATATATATATTCTTTAATTCAATATCCAGAATTAAATCCAAGGAGTTGTAGTCTCCAAAAGGAGTAGACAAGCATCCTTATATTGTTACATTCAATTGCATGCAAAACCGGTTATTAGGATATTGTATGTACTTGACTTGGATAATGTTGAAATCACTCAAATATAGAGTTCTACTTCTAAGTGTATTTTCCCTACACCGGGATCCAAATACCTTAGTCGGATAAGACCAACAAGTCACAAAGACTATTGTATAGAAACATACCTTGTCTTACGTTTGTAAAAGGAGTTCTTCTAGATCTTGTCGAAACATGATCCTTCTAATGGATGCCTATCTTTCTTCAATATTAATGAAGTATTTTGGTCTTCCAACTTGCACAAATCAGCCAAAGAGAGATTTTCTATCCCTTGTCAAAACTTGGGAACTAATGGCTTAATTTTTTTCATTCAAAATGGATTTCTATTTCAAGTGCAAATGGCTCTTCCTTTTATAGGCAAAGGGGGGCACGTTTTTGGGGAGAATAACCGCCACCAAAGCGGTTGAGAGCGGTTACAAACGGTTACTCGCGGTTGAGAGAAGTTAGGGTTTCATAACCACTTTTTGGCCCAAACCCAACTCAATTGGGGCATCAAAAAGCCCAAATTTCAGCTAGCTTTTTTGGCCCGACTTTTTTTCTCCTCAATGAGCTTTGACTAACTCATTATAGCTAGGTGAAGCTCCAAGGTCAACAAATACACATGATCTTTGCTCAAACTAGCTTAGCTCATCAAGCAACTGACTAAGTAGCTCACTAGCTAGCTTCTTGGAGCTCAATGGAGATTTGTGCTTGGATTTCTCTCAAACTTTGTAACAATTTTCTTGAGCTAATATAATGAGGAATGCCCGAAAGAACCATCACATAATGTGCCCCCAAAACACAAAGCATCGGGTTCTCAATTTCTGCCGCAAAATGGCATAGGTGTTGGCAAGGCCAATAACGCTCTTGCCAAGTCATGGCATTGTCATAACAGAGTCAAGACAATGTCCCATGACAGTCATGAGTCTCAACTAAACCAACTTTCAACATATTCGTGATAGCCATGTCCTTTTGTTTAGTTCAATTTAATTAGCTTCCATACTTTTACCCCGTAATCACTAGTTACTCTAAGTGCCGGTCACTTGGCTTGCCTCCCGCAACCCATACCATCGTGACACACATGGAAGTAATTATTGCACCTTGTCTCGACAACAAGCTCAATTGTTCCGTTGAGATTTAGCACAAATCTCCAACAGTTGATGAACAATGTCTTCAACTACTTCCTTTATCAGTTGGTGGTAGACCTTATTGATGACGTTTGGTGTACTCTTACAATTGAGAGGAACGTACCGATTATTTGAGGACGGTTTTGCAGAATCCGAGGGATATAAGCTAGTGTGCTATGCTCCCTAAATGTGAATAGAGATGCCAGAACTAACCTTCAAGGTCATGTTGTTCTGCCAGTAGGATCATGATTGATGTGACGAGGTGTAAGTATGAAGTCTTATGGATGATACAGATGAACATTAAGGGAATGCGTAGTTCTCGGCCCTGACGATTGCTACCAACGCTTTGAGAAAGGATTCTATGTGATTGTGCATCCATTTACGAGTCTTCTGAGGAAGACCACCATAATTATGTGGTTGAAGTAGTATGTCGAAGCTCTGAAGAGTAGAGGAAGCATTTGACCTCTGCTTCTATTCAGTGATAATCAGAAGATTCAGGGAATCACGTGACTACGGTGTTGAGAACGTATGAGTAGAACTGCCCGACTCATGATTTCGAGTTAGTGGTGGTAGTTCAAGTTCCAAGATTTGAAGACAATACCTGTGTGACATTTCGTGTCAGAATTTCACAGATCATAGGAGGTTGAAGCATATTTTTATGCAATAAAGTTGAATAACTGCTAGCGTCGATGGTTTGAGTTGATCAAGGACGCTGACCTTGAGATTTGTACCATTCTGTCAAGGAGAATGTGGTCACGGATGCCTTGAATAAGAAGACGACTCGAGAGAAGGCGATTGTTGGAATTGATGTACAGTCTCGGTTTCAAAATGATCTAGCTTGTTTAGAGTCGGACCTACAATTATTGATAAGGACGTTAGTTTCATGTTTAGGGATTTTACCTGGTTTGTTGGATGAGGTCCAACAAAAACATGGGACTTGCCTGACCTCGAGGGAACTTGATGGAAGGATGCCTCCTGGTGAGGCACCACAGTTCTTTAATGGAACAGAAGGAGTATGAGGCGCCGCAACTACATCAGTATAACCGCTTATGCGGAGTCGAGTGGAGAAGATTACAGTACACTCATAGTACACCTTCTTTAGTACATCCATGTACGAATAAGAGGTACCACGAAGTAGTAAATTAGGTTAAAGTGTTACTGACCTGGAGACGAGCTCATCCACTACCAGTGCTGTAGTGGAAGTTAGAGGACTTTTCTGTGGACTTGTGATGGGATTGAGACCCAGTAAGAGTTTTGGTGTTATCCAGATTATTAGTAACAGATTTATGAAGGTGACACGTTACATCTCTACAAAGAGACGTGGCTAGTGAATAAAGTAACAAAGGAGTACACTAGACAGATGGTGGGACTCCATAAGTGTACCGAGGATGATCGACTATGATTGTAGTAGACGGTTTACTTTGAGGTTTTGATAGCAGATTCAGACTGCTTGGGGAACGCATCCACATATAATGATTGAGTTTTACCTCAGACAGACGGTCAGTCCGAGAGAACCCTCCAGACCGTAGAGGACATGTTGTGAGCTTGTGGGTTGGATTGGGAATAGGGACGATCTGTTTATCTCCCACTCGTTGAGTTCTTATACCACCACCGTTGGTATGTATCTGCAGGGATGGCCGCTATGAGGCGTTGTGTAGACATAGGTGTCATACACCTTTATGTTAGGAGGAGCCTAGCAGTACCAGTGGGATAGCGCCAGAACAGATTCAGGATGATATGGCTCGAGTAACGCTGATCAGAGAGAGGATGATGGCTGCACAAAGTTGCCAGAAGTTGTATGCAAATAGGAGGCGTCGACTTCTAGAGTTCAGGGTAGGAGCTCATGTCTGGTTGAGAGTAACTCTGACGCGAGGCGTCAGACGTTATGGCATAAAGGGGAAGCTGAGTCTCCTATATATCAGTCCTTTCGAGATACTGGATGGAGCTGGGAGAGCAGTGCACATATTAGTTTTGCCACCGAAGTTAGAGGGTGTTCACCCTATGATGATCTACGGGTTGAGTCGGACCACACTTTTGCAGAACAACCTTTTGTAGTTCTAGAAAGAGAGGTGTGAGATGCCTGCATTCGAAGGATATTCCTATGATGAGGATACAGTGGTCGAGACGAGGACCGGATGAGCCTACCTGGGAGACAGAGGATAGTATCCAGAGGAACTATCCAGAGTTCTATGCCGAGTTAGAGGCACCCGTAGGATCCACGAGTAGATCTTAGTGCCTTTTTGGTGAGTGCTTGTATGCTATGTGCTTATGTGATATGATGTGTTTTCGTGCTAGCTTTGATATGTGCATCTGATCTGTTAGATCTTGTTTGCTAGCACGATATAGATATAGCTGGAGATGGTTCTTTCCTCCATGCTATTGTAATATGTTTAGGATTAGTTGGAGATGGTTCTTTCCTCCATGCTATTATTGATGGACATAGTGTGAGTGGAGACGATTTTCCTCCACATAGTTGTGTTACGAGTACGATTGGCTGGAGACGGCTTTCCTCCATGCCTTGTGACGTGGTTAGTAGTTGGCTAGAGATGATTTTTTTTTCCTCTATGCCTTTGGATAGCGTTATGATCTTGTTGTTGGAGTTGGCGATTCCTCCATGTTGTGTTTTGAGGTTATAGAGTGCCATTGGTTGATACGTTTGAACGGAGATGTGATACCTCCGATAGAGAGAGTGTCTATACCTCGGCGTATGGGTCCGAGAGGATTTGGGAATTGTTCAAGTTCCGGGACGAAACTTTCTCTTAAGCGGTGTGTGATGTAATAACTAGGATTTCCGAATTCTAATTAATGTTGATTAACTTAATCAGTGATAGTAATTGACATATAACTCGTGAAGATTGCGTAAGTGTTGAGTATAAGTTCCACCGTTATGTTTCTGGCGTAATTTTGGGCTTATAGTGAAATTTTTACTTTTTCCCCGGGTAATTATTTTTACCCTCTAGTATTATTTGGAGCATTTGGGAGCTCCAATTAATAAAAATGCAGTTGAGAGAAATGATCAGGACATCGGACATATCTTAGATATGAAATAACATGAAAAGGAAAAACGGCCAAAAGAGTCGTTATTTCGTTTCTTAACGGCTAAGAAAGACGGCTTAGGAATACACATTTTCCGAGGAAATTGTGGAATAATTATCCCTACAATATTCAAGATTTCTTGTTCCAATTTCGAGAAGTTTGGAGAAGGGGGTTCAACCCGCCATTGGATCGGTTAAAGGATAATTATCGACTTCGCTAAAGGATAATTATCGACTTCACTATAAATAGAGGAAAATCGTTTATTAATTCATTTTCTTTCACGTTTCCTCGTAAAAGCTCTAATTTCTCTCAAACTTCAAACTCATATCTACTCTCCGTTTCTAATCTGAATTCAATTCCGTTTGAGTTTCTAGATTCCTCTCTTCATTCTCTTCATATTGGTACCAAGTTTCTGCATTTCCGAGCAGATGAAGACCTGGTCGAGCATATATGTCACCAGGACAGTTTTGTCGCTCAGATTCCGGTGAATTTGATGTTGTACATGCGTAGCCTGCGTCGTTGTGATTCCGAATCTTCTTTCAGATCGTCAATCGGGTAACGAATAAGTTATGAATTTATTCGTTTTCCGTACTACAATTTGGTCTAAATTGACCTTAGGCTTTTAAAAATGGATAATTAGAAATTCCATTATGATCATTATATTATTCTAGTGTTTATGGGTTGTTTGTTTGATGAATTCTGATGACATGTAGGTTTAGAAATGGCCTGGGGGCAAAACGTTATTCTAGTAAAATTTAAATAATTAATTAAAGGTTAATTAATTATATTAAGATTAAATTTGAGATTAAGGAATACTGATTAGATGCATGCTAGGTGTCAGAATGAGTTGAGGATCATGATGATATTATGGATATCGGTTATGGCTTTACGGTTGAGTATGTGTACGAGTATGATGAGATGTTATGTTGAGGATATGTTTTAGGCATTTATGAATGTGTTGAGGATCTAAGGTTTAGATTTGAGATATAGGTTGGTTGTGGTTAATGAGACGAGTCTCCTAAC
Organism: Fagopyrum esculentum; assembly: GCA_033239045.1. Taxonomy (NCBI): domain Eukaryota; kingdom Viridiplantae; phylum Streptophyta; class Magnoliopsida; order Caryophyllales; family Polygonaceae; genus Fagopyrum; species Fagopyrum esculentum. The sequence continues at coordinate 39,584,941 of BSUD01000005.1, read as the reverse complement.
CTTTACAGTATGTGATTGTGTGTGCCTTGCTATTGCAGGCGTTGATTACTTCCCCAAGGGGAATCTGTGACGTGGTACAGGTTACGAGTATATCAGGTAAGTCCATAGGACATACTTAGCGTGTAGTTGTGGATTGTATGATTGTGATGGTTGTGGGTGTTCATATGATTGTTGTAACACCCCGAATTCTCAAAACTCGGGACATTATTGGTTAGGACCTCACAATGGATCCTGACCTTAGTTTGACAACAATATTACTAGGATCTTACAACAAGACACAAATAAGAAAAACCGAAATTTATAAAAATGTATTTGTAAAAGGATGAATGCAACAAAAATAACAGCCTAACGTACTTAAACAACGGAAAAGACTAAATGTCTTAACAAAAGGGAAAGACAACAAAGCAACAACCCAAACCCCACTCTAAAGAGTACGGAGACCCGGCTGACCACTACTTCTGGATCACTCAGTTGTTGTTCTAACCTACAGTAAATCTAAAAACACAACAAAACAACCATTAGCTAGTTATCTAAACATTAGGAGAATAATAATAGCACACACACACACATAAAATAATAAACACTCATCATGCTTTCAAACAATTCATTTATTATCATCATTTAAGTCATTCACTCTAATGATACTTATTTTGTGACACGAGGGAATCCCAAACCTCGCCTCCGCCCCCGTGTACCCATCAGGAGTGGATCCGATGCATCTCACCGTGTACCTGTATGGTCTGGGTATAGAGAACCTCCCAGTCTCCTGGCAGAGCTGGGCAGTGATGTCACGGCCCGTTATACATACACTTGGGCCTTAAAACATAATAATCACGGTCGTCCTAACAAGTTGTTATTTTTATTATAACACACATTGAACACACAACCATCATCACCCAACTAATATTCAGAAACCAGCTAAGTAAGTCTCAAGGACTTACCTGAATCAAACCACAACTCTCACAATCTCAACTCGGTCTGCAACTGTAGAAACTCAAACGCCTGTCATACAAGGCACGTGGATCAAAATTACATCCCATATTCTTAGGAGTCTTATACTTCTAAGACGTACAATCTCATGAAGATAACTTACTAAAAAAGTTTCTTTGAAGTGTAATGACCATTTTACCCTTGATCTCAAATTTCCGAAAAAGTCTATTATTTAGTTCTACTCTTTTCTTTTAGAGTTCGTTTCCTCTAATCTGGTTCTCAAGATTAGCTTACTAAAGGTTATGAGATTAAATCTCAAACACTCGTCAAGAAAACGACATCATTCTTCCCGGTTATTATTCTATTCTTATACCTAAGTATATAAGTATATATATACGTTACCTTTACTCATTGGTGTATATACTTATGTATACACACTCTATTTATTCATATTTATACACTTGTATCTCTCATCTCATACCTACATGTGTACGTATATATATATACACGGCATTGCTACTTATGTTCAACACTCATCGAACCGATTCACAAATACGTACTTATCCATTCCCGTATATACTTCCCTTCTAATACTAGCAAGATCCTCTTCAAACTGACCCTTACTCTCTTACTCAACCGTAGTCTGTTCTTAACCAACCAGTAAGCAACCTCTAACTCGCTTTCTCTTCATATTCTTAGATCACCCCAGAAGGTTGTCATTGCCTACTTGGGGAATCCTCTAAGGCATCGGTTAAGTTACCTCTTAAATCCGCAGTCACTAATGTCGCTTCTTAGCGATACCTACTCGTCAGTACCAGCCATCACTTACACGTCCTCAGTTGATGTCGGTCAGTCTATAATTGACTTATCTCAATATCCCGGACTTACTCTTCTCATACCTATAATGGCGTTAAATTCTTTGTGAGCATCATCTGCTCGCTTAATCCTTTCATGCTTCGCTAATTCGTTTTATCTTCCGCACTTCTGTTTCCTTAGACTAACTCTAATTCTCAAGCCCAATTGGGTCATTCATCTTGACATAAATAGTCCTCCCAAGTCTTCAACAATATCTGGCGAGTATCTCGGTAGTTCTGATGAGTTTAGTTATCATCCCCTTGCAGTTCCTCTTGAATGGACCGTCGGTGTTGATGACTTAGGTCCTGTAATAATTTGGGTTACCTTGAACTTTCGACTCCACCAAGGTCGTTCTCATATATACATTCATTTGCTGGTGTTACCGGCAATATGCTTTCATGAAACTCCGTTGTTTACGCTACAAGGCTTCAACTCTTTGATACCGGCATTGTGATTTCTTTCAAATTCTTATATCTTTGAGGAGGTCAAAACCTCTCCACACTTATAAAGTCTACATTATGCTTCTACACACCATTGTAGGTATCCCTTCCATGCCCCTTAGACCCTCATATCCGGGTCGACATTTTATTTTTTTTGGTCTCTCAAGCTTGTCCTGTGAACTCTTCCACCGGGTGACTCGTTTTATAACAATTTACTCCCCTGAATCGGTCTCAACTTTCAGTTGATCATTATTGCCCATTTCATGTTGGAACCTCAGTTACGTTGTACTTTGCATAGATTCTACAAAGACATCCTCATCTCAGCACTTTATTCCAATTTAGCAAGACCCGTCATTTGATACATGACTCTTCTTCTTACTGGTGAAGGTATTCTTTTGGTTTACACCTTATCCATCCTAGCGTTATCGGTCCGATGTGTATGACTTTTATCAAACACCTATCAGTACCATTTGTATAAGAAACCTCAGTGGTATATGATTTCCTCAAAAATCAAAGTTCTTGACTCGCGTTGTCCTTATGCTTGTGTCATTGTACCTTCTATAAATCTTTACCCCCCAGTAGGATAATTACCCCCTTTGAGTTTTCTCGTACTCGCTTTACGAACCACGTTGGTTGGTCTTATTACTTTATCAACTCTTATGTCATCAGTGAGCTTGAATTTTTTTATCGGAGTACCACCATTTCTCATTACTCTTATATAGACATATTTCGGTAATTATCTTATTGGGGTAATACCGGATCTATTTAGCAACCTTTAGTCATTCAACTTTATTCCTTCTCATGTCTATTCTAGCCAAAATGCAGATTCCATCTTCAATCACCTTACAACTCGATGAGACATATTATCAAGACACTAAGGTCATAATCTCTATGTTTGCTGCGTCTCTATAACTATAGTTATTCTGTGTGACATCTTTAGTCAAAAAGGCTTCCTCTGTAAACCTCGGGAGAGCACCATCAGTCTCATATGTGTGGCATGTTAAGCACCTTCTGTCTTGATTGACGTTGGACATGATTAAAATCATCTGCTTCTTCTTACTCCCCTAGTTCTCCTTATGCAATCCATTAGTACTACTGTGAACTGTACCTTTTTCTTAGCCCGAAGGTAAGAAACTGCTCACAACCGTTTCCTTAATCTCGTTAAAGACCTATGGGGTCATTCCCGGCTGTCAAAATCTTCTCCTTAAATTCTTAATTAGAGATATTGGCTCGAACTCATTCCATGTTACTATTAAGGGTACTGGTACTTGTATCGGTTTAACTTTACAATTACCGTCGTTGAGGTTCTGTAGGGATTCTCCATGTGTCGGTAACATTCTTTAGTAAATCTGATGTTATTCTTCTTATCTACCAACCGGTCATCACTGGTCAACTCCGACGTGTGAATTCTCCGTTATTACTAGTTAGTATGTAGTTGGTCTTCTACCAGATCGTAGACTTACTTTTCTTCTATCTCTTTCGATGCGGATATACAAGGTGAAAACTTATCCCTTATAGGTTATCCGTTTATACACATTTAGCTTTTTCCACAATGTACACTTTCCTTTCGTGATAGCTTGCTTTATTCACCTGCCATCTATGGGTTTATCAAACTTTACGTGATAGCTTGCAACCCATCTTCGCGGTTCCTTTTTCCTAAGTTATCGTCTACCTGCAGCTCTTTGTAGTGAACCACTAGTATGGTTAACTTAAGTCTCTTGGTGGTTGAGTAGTTATTATGATCCCTCAAGTCCATCATGATCATTCCCGCACATGCTTCTTCCTCGGTGGATATTGTTTGGTAACATTACCTTCATGGAAATCCATTGTCTCAATTTCAGATTTCTACTATCTTTGATACTTGTGTCATGCTTTCCTTCAACATTCTCGTGTCTCTAAAGGAGTCAACCCATCTCCATGGTTATGAAATTTATTAACTTTTTGTCTTTTAAACTCGATCATAAATCTCTGTCTTGGTACTCCTTTAATCCTTTACATCTGGGTCAACACTCTGTTTTCTCTGTACTCTCATGCTCATACTTGTCTATGGTAGCATCCACCTTGGTTGTAGTGTCCTTTAACCCGCCAAGTGTAGTTGTACTATACTTTGTTTGAATGGTGTTTTGATGTTGTCCTCTTCAATCCACGCTATTATTGGCCCTTACATGCATCTTGAATTTCACCTCTCGTCGTCATACCACTAAAATTCTTGTACGATTTTCTATTACTTCTATCTGAATTGCTTGACATTCTTCTCTCGCCCGATTGTCCTTGTTGTTAACATCCTCTAGTAATCCTCAACTCCTTAACCACTCGTTCTTCGGGCAAATGTAGAACCCACCAAGGCGTCCGCCATAATGTAAGGTTCCAAACTGGGATATGAGTCCACTATCTTCTTACAGATACCCTTTAAGATCTCCAAATGTTTTATCATGAGGCGATGATTGCATCATGATAACTCAACTAAAGGATATTACATATCCTCTAGGGTAACAACATGCTACATATATATAGATATTTATATAAAATACATAATTGTACAAAACTATAAGTCTAAACTAAGCATACTGAGATCCGCGGTAGTAGTGGTGGTCAGCCGTACTTTTCTATGCCCAACCAGACTATGCATGCATTTAAAAACCAAAAGTCCTTTTTAAAACTCAGATCCCTTTTCGGGTTCTGCTCAAGTACTTATTCGGTCTTTCAGAAGATTTCAAGTGCCATTGTTGCCAACCTGGCTCTGATACCATGTTGTAACACCCCGAATTCTCAGAACTCGGGACATTACTGGTTAGGACCTCACAATGGGTCCTGACCTTAGTTTGACAACAATATTACTAGGATCTTACAACAAGACACAAATAAGAAAAACCGAAATTTATAAAAATGTATTTGTAAAAGGATGAATGCAACAAAACTAACAGCCTAACGTACTTAAACAATGGAAAAGACTAAATGTCTTAACAAAAGGGAAAGACAACAAAGCAACAACCCAAACCCCACTCTAAAGAGTACGGAGACCCGGCTGACCACTACTTCCGGATCACTCAGATGCTGTTCTAACCTGCAGTAAATCTAAAAACACAACAAAACAACCATTAGCTAGTTATCTAAAAATTAGGAGAATAATAATAGCACACACACATAAAATAATAAACACTCATCATGCTTTCAAACAATTCATTTATTATCATCATTTATGTCATTCACTCTAATGATACTTATTTTGTGACACGAGGGATTCCCAAACCTCGCATTCGCCCCCGTGTACCCATCAGGAGTGGATCCGATGCATCTCACCGTGTACCTGTATGGTTTGGGTATAGAGAACCTCTCAGTCTCCTGGCAGAGCTGGGCAGTGATGTCACGGCCCGTTATACATACACTTGGGCCTTAAAACATAATAATCACGGTCGTCCTAACAAGTTGTTATTTTTATTATAACACACATTACACACACAACCATCATCACCCAACTAATATTCAAAAACCAGCTAAGTAAGTCTCAAGGACTTACCTGAATCAAACCACAACTCTCACAATCTCAACTCGGTCTGCAACCGTAGAAACTCAAACGCCTCTCATACAAGGCACGTGGATCAAAATTACATCTCATATTCTTAGAAGTCTTATACTTCTAAGACGTACAATCTCATGAAGATAACTTACTAAAAAAGTTTCTTTTAAGTGTAATGACCATTTTACCCTTGATCTCAAATTTCCGAAAAAGTCTATTATTTAGTTCTACTCTTTTCTTTTAGAGTTCGTTTCCTCTAATCTGGTTCTCAAGATTAGCTTACTAAAGGTTATGAGATTAGATCTCAAACACTCGTCAAGAAAACGACATCATTCTTCCCGGTTATTATTCTATTCTTATACCTAAGTATATAAGTATATATATACGTTACCTTTACTCATTGGTGTATATACTTATGTATACACACTCTATTTATTCATATTTATACACTTGTATCTCTCATCTCATACCTACATGTGTACGTATATATATATATACACGGCATTGCTACTTATGTTCAACACTCATCGAACCGATTCACAAATACGTACTTATCTATTCTCCTATACTTATACATATACTTATATATATATATATATATATATATATATATATACTCCTATATATTACACTGCACTTGCACTTGCCAAACTTATACAAATTTATACATTCACTGCACTTGCAGCCCTCTCTACTTACGTATACAGAATTTATACAAATTGAAGGGTCCTATGCTCATCATACTACACTTCTCTATCTAGTATACAACCATATATTACGCAGCATGTACTGTCGCCGAACTCACCTCAACAATACTCGGACCACTGGACTAAACAAGCTACTCATTTATACTCATACGACATCGACAGAAGGTCCGAAGATGAACTTACCAAGGTTGTCGGTTCACTGATTGGGCGCAGCAGTGGAGTTCCAAGTCGGCTCGTTCACCAACTCGCCTGCCCTCTACGGTAAGCTCGCGTTCAAGACTATGTGGTGGCGGTTGCGAGATCGCGCCCTTCGGCCCAAGCGGCTCAGTCCCGTCGATAAGTTTTTATATATGCGGTGTTCCCGTCTGGAAGTGCGGGAGGCTGCGGCGGTGTTGTGTCCCTGTTGGGCCGAAGAGGAGGCGATGGCGGCGTTGTGTCCCTGTTGGGCCGAAGAGGAGGCGGCGGCGGCGTTGTGTCCCTGCTGGGCCGAAGAGGAGGCGGCGGCGGTTGGGTTAGCGAAGCGTTGGAGTCCAGAAGAAGGTTAACGAGGAGGAGGAAGGCGAGGCTTACCAGGGCTCCGGAGGCGGCTGGGCGGTCGACAGGAGCGGCGCAGTGGCCCGGTGGCGGCGCTGGTGTTGCGTTTTGCTGCTGCCGTTCGTACAGAGAGGGAGAGCAGGAAGCAGCACAGTCGAAGAAACGTAAAAAAAAAGGTTAGGTTTAAACGTTTAGTGAGTGATTAGGGTTTAGGGTTAGATTAGGAGGCTCTGGCCGGCTGAAGTCATGGGCCCGTAAATTGGGCCGGTTCAGTTCATTTATTTACTATGGGATGATAGCTAAAGTATTATTCGTACGGAACCGCTCCTCAGTTTTTTTTTTCAAAGCACGGAATTATTTTCCGTATTATATAAGTTTATATTTTATTTAAAAGGTACGTAAATTATTTCCGGTTACATCATTTATCATTTTATGTGAATTAAGGTCACATAAAATGATAGAAGTAAAACTCGTTTTATTTTATTCTATTTTATGTACTTATTCATTTAAGATTGACGAATCGAAATCCGGTTAAATTCAGCATCATATGGAGTTTAAAATTTTCGGTTATCACAATTGTGCATTCATAACCTAAACCGGACTAGGATGACCATTTATTACATTTATTTGGCCCAAGTGTATTATAACGGGCGGTAACCACCGGTCTCCACTTGCTGGTTAGGAGGAGGTGCCTGGAAGCCAGTAACACAAGGGGGACGAGTGATGATCACTTCCAATGCAAACCCCTGTGTTAACAGGGAAAGGGACGAGGTTCTTTAGGTTCCTCGTGTTACAAAAGAAGCTGAATTAGTAATGGAATAACGTAATGAAAGGTAATAAATGAATGTGTGTGGCATTGCATGTATGAGATGTTGATGTGTGGTTGTGCTATTACCTTCATGCTTTTCATTGCTGTAGCTAACGGTTTCACAACTTGTTGTAGATGATCTGCAGGTTAGGAAGACTGCAGGGTGAGACAGATGGTGTGGCCAGCCGAGGACTTCTGTACATTAGGATGTGCGGGATATCTTTTGTATCAGATGTTGTGGTTTGATGTTTTGTACTTGGCTCTGAGTTTGTAAACTCTTTTTTATGTATCATATACAGCTTTTATATATTTGGTTTTAATCTACCTGTGACTTGTTGTAAGATCCAGTGAACTTGTTGTTATGCTAGGGTCAGGATCCATTGTGAAATCCTAACCCAATGTGACACTTCAAGTCCGGTTGATTTTGGGTGTTATAGAGGCATTTTCCTCAGTTAGCTTGAGGGCGTTGGGGGTTTCTTTAGGGACTAGTCCACACTTGGTTTGTAGTGATTCTACCGGTGGAGGTAAGAAAGATCTACACCCAGTTGGATGAGGAACGGAGGCGAGAACTCTTAAGATTTCTCGTGCCACAACTTTAAAATGGAATAAAGTGAATCACCTAAGCTATCAGATAATAACCGGATTGTGTGCCAGCATGATGAGTGTATATGTTACTTTGAGTGTGTTTGTGCTATCTTCATTATACTTATATATAGATTGTTAGCTAACGGTTTATCCGTGTTGTAGATTTTGTAGAGATAAACAGTTGCAGAGAGATCCGGGACGGATGGTCTGTCGGGTCCACGTACTCAATAGATGGGGACGGGGGAGTCGTCCATACGGCATGCATGTTATATATATATATATGTGTGTGTGTGTGTGTGTGTTTTTAAGGCTTTTACATGTGTACACTCATATAATAAAAATATTATGCTTTGAAATTGTTTTAATTACATTTGTGCATTGTTGTAAGATCCTAGTAAAGTTGTTGTTAACCAAGGTCGGGACCCATTGTGAGGTCCTAACTAGTAACTCCCCGAGTTCTAAGATATCAAGGTGTTACAACACCTTCAACAAATCACCCTAGAATCGCACAAGAATTTAGCCAATAATCATCATGATAAGAACAATCAAATATATGAAAGAATAATCAATAACCAAACAAGAAAACCTTAACACAAAGGTCTCAATAATCACTCAATCAAACAATCAAACAACCCAAACAATCCAAACAATCAGCAAACTGTGTTCCTCAATAACAAACCAAAAGACAACAATTAAGGATCCTAAGAAAACCTTACAACTTCCTTCAAAAGCCTTCAACTTTTACTTCAAAACTATCTTCCTTCACTTCCTTCCTTGCTTGGAATATCTTTAATCTTCCAAACTAATCAGTTAACGAGCCATACTTCCATCCAGAAAATATCTTCCAATTTATAGGAGAATCACTTGCAAAAAAGAAAAGATCTTATGGGTCATGGGCCATGCGTCTCGATCCAGGCCAACGAAGCATCTCGGTCGAGGTGTTTCTGGGTCAACCGAGATGAATCTCATCTACGTGCAAATCTCGCAAAACTAGTCCAATATCAAATTTTTGTCCAACTTTCATGGTTCTTATGCTTTCCTTGTAGCTCCTCAATGTTCCATAATGTAGCTCCAATGACTCCTTATATCCCTTGGCTCCATATCGGTCCAAAACGTGCAATTTTCCCTACAATTACAAAAAAACTAGGTGTAGACCTTGATTCTTGCAAATGTAAACAAAACGACATAATGATCAAGAATATACATCCATGTGTGCAAATTTATGAAGATAAAACGTCCAAACCAATCCCAAAATATAGCTATATTGCATGCTATCACTAGTAGTGGCATGATCCTTCTCAACGAACCAGGAACTTCCTACCCAGGAGCCTCTTGTCCTTACCTTTGTGCACACCTATAGTCACGCTTTTAAGCAGAAACAACACACGCCAAGGTCCTCCTCTCCAATCTACAGATACACATAACTCTTACCCAGTGTTGTCCTTGGTATAACGGAGGTCCGGTGCAACTATAAATTAGAGGCCCTCGATGTATAAAAACTCTTGTAGTTAATACTAAAAAAATACCTAAATGTTATATTACGCCCCATGGAGAAGTGGGCAACGTTGGATGGAATTTTATTTTTTTTATTTAACTCATTTTTTGGACTAAAAATCAGCACATTTTAAGAGGAGACATGAACTGTGGGTTTATTTTTTAAGGGAGAATTTGACATACTAGGCCTTTTTGAGTTTTTGTTTAAAAAAGTGTACCCCAAATTTTTTACCACTTTCATTTAATAGTAGGTAAAATATATTAACCCTTCTATTTAGAAAGAAAGAATAAATGATGTTTGTTATTTGTTATATAAGTATAAGTTTTAATTTTTAATTACTACATTTGTTTTCTTTTATTATTTTTCTTGCCTTTTATTTATTTTTTTTTATTTTTTTTAATTTTCTGGACTGAATTTCTCATACCGAAATTTCTCATACCAGAAATTTCATACCAGAAATTTCTTACCAGAAATTACCATAAGAAAAGTTCTTACCAGAAATTTCATACCAGAAATTATCATACGAAAAGTTCATACCAGAAATTTCATACCAAAAAATTTCATACCAGGAAAATTTCATACCAGAATTTTGTCATACCAGAATTTTGCCATACCAAATTTTTTTCATATACTATAATTTTTTCACATACCAAAAACTTTCTTACCAGATTTTTTTAAAATTTTTTTGATCATTTTTTGTTTTTTATAAATTCTGGTATGAGTTTTTCCTACCAGAAAACTCATACCAAATGTTCCATTTTCAAGGATCGTCACTACGCATCTCTCCTGCATCTCATCCACAAACTCTGTCTTCTAGAGTTTCGTGAACATTTTCATGGCTTAGTAAAAAATCCAGACTCCCTGAGAAGTGTCACAATACAAGAGAGTGTCCGCAATATCCTTCTCAACAGACTTACAGAGTGAGTGAAGCGACGGGATCACCATGTTGTTGCATCGTCACCATTGATTAACCAGAACAGCATTTGTAGTCGGTAATATCATTCTCAACCAAGCGCAACCAACGATGGTTATCGGTGTCATTGAGCAATTGACTGGCTAGGACATAGTTCGGATCTTTAGGATCAATGGATAGGAAGTCAGAATTCCTTGATTGAGATTGAGGGGAATTTTTGGAAGCATCATCATCAGATTCAGAAGATTGAATCTCCATGAATTGGTGAGGCAAAAAAGAAAGAAAGAGGAAAGACGCCCTAGTAGGTAAACTAAAAAACCTACATTGTAGTTGCTTCAAATCGACCATTGTTGAACTCATATCACATGCCAAGACGCCCTAGCAGAAGAACTTTCAACTGCTTCACAACCAGTTGCTTCAAATCAACTTCGGATAAAAAAACATTTCACTCACCAAATCACTGTCAAATTCATCTGATTACATTGCAGGAACTTTAAGTAGAGCCTGGCTTATGCAGCTATGCTTAAGAATCAAATCGAAATCAGCCCAGGTTCAATTCATTGAAACAACACACCGGAGGACTCCGATGGCTAGTACGACGGCGGCGGCGGAGGACTCCGATGGCTAGTGCGGCGGCGGGCTAGCGGCGGAGGAGTACGGGAGAAGAGAAGAGGCAGCCATGGATCGTTAAGAGAAGAAAGGAGAGGAGAGAGTAGGTAAAACCCTAGGTTTTTATTTGAACGGTAGATAGGATTTTGGGATATATTTTCTTATTGAAAAATATAAAAAAGCCTACTTAGTATCTTTATTTTTTAATGAAGCCTACTTACCAAATTTGTCCATTTTTTAATGTTATTGGGCTATTTTAGGCCTATTTTATCTCTACTTCATATAATACATATACATACTTAAAATGGGTCGGAGCATAATCCCCTATTGTTCCTCCTTCTAGTCGGGCCTACTCTTACACTACATTTCTTGTGAAGATCGACCTAACCTCATCCTTCACTTCACGCAACAGCAACCTCTCTCCCCTCTTACAAACCTGAATTGCAACAAGAACCGTTCTTCTCATGTCAAGGTTGGATGAGAAACAGTGCAAGATCCTACTTTCTTTCTAGTCGGACACGAGCCAATAACTGAACTGATGTTTGAACCTGCGTAAGTGATAGATACTTCCTGCTCGATCATGAGTAGACAAAACGGCTCAATAGTAAGTTTCCAATGCTTGTCCCCGTCTCTTCCCGGAACTCTACACCCAACCTTAAGCAAAACGGCTATGATGAGCAATTGATTAGAGAAGTTCCTTGTTATGTGAAGGAAATTGGGCTCGTCGAGGATAATAAATCAAACCTCCTCCTTGTTTCGTCTCTGACTCCCTGCAATTCCTCGCCGACCCCGGATCGAAGACCACCCCCACCCCTTGGAATCTTCGTTCTTTCCTTCGAGCTTCTTTGCTCCTCTCCACCTCTGGTAATTCTCGCCAGTACCGTTGGCTAGAAATAGGGACCACGAGCTATTGTCTCACCCTCCAATCAAACTCAACAAATGCCTCCCTTCACCACCACTGTCAACCGTCTCCTTCAATGGTTGATAATTTCGTCGTCGTCCAGGACCGGGAACTGACGCAAGCAGGACATTTAGCCCTAGATCGGGACTAATGGTTTTGGGGAGTAATTACCATATTTACCCCATCTTTCCAGTTTTGTTCTTTTGGTCAATATTTGTGATATTATCAGTATTAACCCTAATTTGGAAATCTTAGGAATAAGAGCCCAGCTTTATCTTTACATGAGTAACCAAGGTTTTGAATGTTCAACTTTTATCCTAAGTACTGTTATTATATTTATGTACCCATTTGGTTATTTTTTTGAAATAGACACATAGTCTTAAGGTGGTGATTTATAGTTTTAGTTGACAAATGAAAGCTAACTTGGGTAAGTGGATTAATTAAGTGAAGGAAACGTTTGTATTGTAAGAGTTCTTGAGTTTATGAAGGGAATAGAAAATATGCTTTGACAGAGAAATAGTCGGAAAATGACTAAGGAGGATTTGAAGGTTTACATGCATAGTGGTCTAGCTTGGAGATTTTTGAGAAACAAATTGGGTCCTTCGTTCCTATTATACCCTAGGAGATATATCATATATTGAGTGTATATATGACTGTTCCCGTAAGTTGATAAATATATTGATATATATGTTTACTATTGATCAGATATGTATATTGTATGCACGTGCGGATTGTGTGGTGTAATGACCCAATGTCCATGAGTTCAGGTAAGTTCATTGGGCTTACTTAGCTAGCTTTTTGTATATTGATGTGGACTATGATAGTAATGTGTGATTTTTATGTCACCTAATTATAACTTGAGTAGGACAACGTTTTTATTTAATTAAGACAGTAATTGTATGTATAACGGGTCATGACATCACTACCCAACTGTGACATGAGTCTAGGAGGTCCTCCGTGACCAGTCTAGACACAGTATACAAGGAGATGCATAGAACCACTCCTGTTGGTATACGGGGACGGAGGCGGGAGTCGGGAGACCCTCATGCCATACAATAAGTTGAATTAGAAGTGAATCACATAAATATAAGATAATAACTGGATATTTGTGTAAAGCATGTTATGTGTTTATTTTCCGTGGTGATGTGTCTTTGTGCTATTTTAGTACTTTCTAATATAACAAAATTTTTAGCTTAACGATTTTACCATTGTGTTGTTATTCTTCTGGTAGGTTAAAGAAGTTGTAGAGAAATCCGGAGAGGATGGTCAGCCGGGTCCACGAACTCATATAGATTGGGTTGTCCTTCAAGTGTTTGCATGGATATTGTGGTACTAATGCTTTTAGGATGTTTGAATTACGTCATGTAAGGTTGTCACATTCTTGACATTCATGTCACTATCTTGTATTAGTTTTCTATTCATTTTATTTATATTTGTGCCTTGTTGTAAGATCCAGTGATATTGTTGTCAGGCTAGGGTCGGGACCCATTGTGAGGTCCTATCCCGTAGCGCCCCGAGTTCCGAGAATTTTTTGGTGTTGCATAAGACATGATTCATCAGTCTCATGAAAGTGTTATGAGTGTTAGTCAAACCAAAAAGCATAATCAACCACTCATATAGACCAAGCTTAGTCTTGAATGTTGTCTTTCATTCGTCTCTTTCTCTCATGCGAATGTGATAGTATCCACTCTTGAGATCAATCTTCGAAAATAAGGTGGATCCACTAAGTTCATTTAACATATCATCCAATGGAGAATGGGATGTCGATATTTGATACTAATATTGTTAATTGCTTGACAATCAACACACACCCTCCAAGTATTGTCCTTTTTAGGAACCAAAAGGACGGGAACTACACATGGACTTAAACTCTCTCGTACATAACCTTTATCAAAAAGCGCTTGAACTTGATCCTGAATCTCTTGACTTTCTTGAGGACACATCCTATAAGCGGGATGAGTAAGAAGTGAAGCTCGTGTAATTAAATCAGTTTGATGTTTTATGCCTCGAAAAGGTGAAAGCCTTGTAGGAATCTTATTTGGAAATGCATCACAAAACTCATCAAAAGACTTAGGATGATTTTGGGTAAGGTATCCTTGACTTCAACATTTAAATTCATAAGGCTTTTACTTAAGCTCATAAGAACAGTATCCAAAGATATTTAATCATCAATAAACTCCTTTATGAATGCTAAAAGAACTCAATTAGTCTCAATAGAAGGAATCTCGTTGGTAATCTCGGGCGGGATTTCAATGAACTAGGACAAGGTCTGTCACTGGATTGAGAACCTGATACACCGGACCGAGATTTAGTGTTCCTTGGGCGAGATTTTGCTCTTCTGGGGCGAGATTCTTCACTCGAGTGTGTTTCTCGCTCCTTTTGCTTGCTGAAATCTTGTTCCTTGCATGTGTCCCTTTTCTTCTCATAGGTTTGTGCAATCTGTTAAGGCATCACAAGTTTCAAAGTAAATGTTTGACCCTTTTACTCAAAAGAATGTCTATTAGTATATCCATCATGTTTGACTCTTCTATCAAATTGACATGGACTTCTGAAAAGAATATGACATGCTTGCATGATCACAACATCACAAGTATTGGCATCCTCATAATTACCTAAAATGACGGTAATGTGAGCTTGCTTATTAACCTTTACTTCACTAGAATCATCCATCCAATGTTGCTTATAATGTCTAGGGTGATAAAATATAGTAATTTGCAATTTATCTATCAATTCAACACTAGCAATATTGGAACAACTACCACCGTCAATAATCATTGTTGCACATCATCCCTGTAATAATACATCTAGCATGAACAAGGTTTTGCCTTTGGTTATCCTCACATGGAGCTATGTTAACATGCAATGTTCTCCTAGAAATCAAAGACTCTCCATGCTCAAAGTGAATGCATTCATCACTAACACTATCATCTTCATGCAATGCATTAAAATGTGTATGATCATTTTTATGCTCTTCTACACTTTCATATTGTCCAAGTTGATTTATAAGTAAAACCCTTTTATTAGTATAACCTCTTATATAGTCACCTCTACCCGGACATTTAAATCATACAATATGTGTAGAATATAAAGTAGAGTTGGAAGTGTTCCCGTTATTATCCTTTGAAGGCTCATTCAAAGGGAGAGAGAGTGTCGACTAGGAAGAAGTTTTTGGACCTGTTGGATCGACGTTTTGACTTTTATTCTTGTCCTTCTTGAAATCTCAATTGGAATCTCAAATTTTTGTTGCTTCCACGAGCTTGTGCCTTGGTTCCTCCCTTTGAATTTCTTGTCTACCTTTATGGTCAAATGCAACAAATCAAACATATTAGTATAGAGATACAAATCAATTTCATAACTTAAAGATGGATGCAAAAATCATAAAAATTTGAGCCATAATGGACTCCTCGTCCTCTATAGCATTGACTTTTACCATCGCCATTTGCATGCATGTGTAGACTTCTTCTACAATCATGAAACCTTGCTTGAGGTTCTCCAATCGGTGTCTCACTTCCCTAGCATAGTGTTGAGCACAAAACTTGCTCTCATCAAGGCTTTCATTTGCTCTCAAGTGTTGATGTCTGAATCTAGCGTTCTTCTCCTTTCTTTGACAAGATGATTACATCACACTGAGGCATATCTTTAGAATTCCAACGTAGCAAGTTCGATCTTCCTTTTCTAACTAAAGTTATGGCAAGACCAAATTTGTTCAATTTTAGTATCTCATTCTATGTAAATGTCCGGGTCGCACTTGCCTTCAAAACTTGGAATTTTGACCTTCACTTTCCCAATTCCGTCATGCTCTTGGTGAGGCCTATAGGGTTCAAAGTCACGAACTCTCCTAGGATGATGGTTACATCTAGGATGATCTCTCTCCACATGCCTTTGTCATCCTCTTCCTAAAATTCTTGATATTCATTAACAAAATCCGGAATATTAGGTGTATGGAAATTAGGATTCGAATATCCCACACTTAGCCATGGAGGGGGTCTTGGAAGTGGATCAAGGGCTAGTGGAATAGGTGGATTGAGTGAGCTTGCACCCACTTTAGTAGAAAATCTCGGCTGGATAGGCGCGAGATTTCTTCTTTGGGGCGAGTTTCCAATTTCTCCACTCATTCAGCCAACGTTGAGATTGTAGCCATTAGTTGCCATAGCATGTCTATGGATTCCAATGACTAGCTTCAACTAGTATGATAGAAAGTATAGATACTAACACACCCAAAGAAATAGACTCAATGCGTTTAGAGTAGAAGGAGGCACAAAATAGACACACAAGAGATTAAGAAGAGAGTTGTATGTACCTTGAACTTATGCGTTTAGAGAAAAGAGAGAGCATGGTAGGTTTAATCTCAACAGAAAGGAATCTCGGGTGAATGACTCAAACCTTGGGTGAGAGTTTTATCTTAGGGTCGAGATTTCTCAAAAGATAGGAATTAGGGCTATGAACTAGATCCAAGATGGTATGAAACTTACTCTCTGTATGACCTCTTGAACTTGGCACACTTTAATTTCTCAACTTCTAACTCAAAATTTTCGATAAAATCTTAACATTAGCAAACCGTGACCCACATCTCGGGCGAGATTTTGTGATAGGGTATCGAGATTGTTGATTCCTTGATTTTTTATGACAACCACTGAATATGCTCGGTGATATACTCCTCCCTTTTTGACTTGATGATCCCTTCTCAGTTGAATCACAACAAAATCCAATCAAAATTCTCTTCCTCAAATTTTAGGGTAAATGTGAGGATATGAAACCATGTTGGAAGTATGGTAAGAAGCTTTTCGTTTCTGGCTTTCTTGTGGAGCTTATGGGATGGGTAGATCGAAGATATAAGGCTGTTGCAGGTGGTTATCGGAAGAGATTTCAAAATGATATATTGACTCAAAAATTAATTATGGATCTCGTTGGGATAGGGATAAAATCACAAAAATTATTTGCCAAGTAACGTCAAAATCTCAGGTTTGAACACACAACCGCGGGAGAGATTACGCTGGAACACATGCAATATTTTTGGGTTTTGTTGGCTTGTGTTTAGGTTATGACATCTCTCTCTTCTCAAATAGACACAAGTCATCGCATGTTAAACTCAAATAATCTGACAAGAAAAGCAACAAAGAAAAGACTCGATTTTTATATGGCTCAAAGAAGACTCAAATAAAAATACGTCAACCTTTGTTACATGGCTGAGTTGCATTTCAATCGATTAGATATGATACCACTTTAATGTGGGATTGATGCCGCATTTTCCCGATCAAGATTGAAGTCCAGGAAATTGACAAGATAAGCATCTCTCGGTGAAAATATCGGGCGAGATTTGTATGGTAAGACCGAGATTTGTAAAACTCCAACACAAAATATGCGAGTTTGATGGAATGATAATGGAAAGATAAGAAGATGAAAAATGGAACGAGTTATGGAAAAATATAAGAAGGAAAGACTTAATGTTAGACTTGCAAAGAACATTGACTAATTGGATAAAACCCTCACCAAAGAATTACCTTAACCCTTTCTTCTTTAGCCTTACACAAGCTTTCTGAATAAGCCAATCACAAGGAGGGACTAGTTTGACTACTAGCACCAATCTTCAATAAGATAAACCACACAAGAACAACTCAGCAAGGACTCAAAACTATTCAATCAAAGGCTCTCTTGTTGATTCAATTGAAATTAATAAACACAAACTTCATAAACGAAGCAGCGAGTATCTTACAATATTGTGGAAAATATTATCAATAAAATTTGCATATGAATCTCGTCCTATATGGCTATTTATAGGAATGATTCCTCTAAAAGATAATATAAAGATAATCCTAAAAGATAGGAACGAAACCAAAAGATACATTTAGAATATTTAGAGCCTTAAAAGTATTTAAAAATAATAAAATATCTAACAGCTAATAAGATCTCGACTGGATCTTATGGATCTCGACAGAAGCAAATCTCATCTCGGGTGAGATTTGGTCCTCAACGTTGCGATTTGTCAATGGATTGATTAAACCTCGTGTTAGCCACATTTCTTGTTTCCTTGATCATCTTCACACATGTATGGCTCCTCCATAGTAGATATCAATGTCACTAAGAAAGACTTTAGCATGAGTAAGGTCTCCTTAGATGTACACGATGTCAATAAGCTAGCAACCTCTTCTTGGATGGCTTTTGAAGATGGCAACTCCTTCTCCTTCCATACTCTTGCTCTAGTGATTAGTCCTTATGTAGGGGTTGTTGGGGATGGTCCCTCATCAGATGGGAATAGTAGATGGAAGTGTATGCAAATCATTGAGAACTAGGTTCAAGGGCACGTGTGTCCGTAGTTGTAATTGCATCTATGCCTATCAGCTTGAGGACTTCTCCTCAAGTTGCTGCAAAGGCACCATCGACCGTTTTTTTTGCTCCATGCCTTGCTAATTGTAATAATAATTAATCAATATGGGTTCTTGAGTTGCATGCATTCAATAAGTCATGCATAATGAATGGAAATTGCATGTTACTTATGTTGTGTTTTATTTGTATCTTATCTCTCTTAAGTAGTATTTGGTCCTTTATATTCTTCCAAATCCTTTACAAAAAGTCATAAATTTTTAGGGTGATTTTCTAGAATAATAAGCAATTCAAACTTATTTATGAGTTTAGATACGTGGGAAATTTAAAACTTATCGTAACATTATTTTTCTAAATACTATAATCTTTATATTAATTCATATCTAGAATATTGGACTATGTTTAAAAGGAAAAAATGCTTTACTTTAGCCTTCGGTTCTAGTCTCTTCTAAAGCAAACACAAAGACAAAAGTTAATATGCATCCCATCCCCCGAAAATGATTCTTTAATCGATTAAAAGAAACAAAAAGAGAGAGAAAAAGGATATCGTGAGATTAGCGACAAAACTTGATAAAAACAAAGCAATAAATATGGAACGAGGAAAGCAAAGAACGAAAGCAACTCACCAAAGACAGGAATCAAGAACTCACACGAGGCATCACGAATCAGGAACCAAAACGATTGCTAGAAGTCTATAACTTCTAGTCTCCATGATCTCTAAGAGGTCTACACAAGTTAGGGCCACAAACCCTAGTCTTATAGATCACCAAGGGTCAACAACATCCAGAAGAGCCAAGGAAAGGAACGAGGAAACCAAAGAAGGAAAGTAGCTCACCAAAGACGGGAAGATTGTAGAGAAACCGCAAGCGTGGAAGGACAGAGGTGCGGGGGCGGCAGAGAAGGAAATCCACAGGGGCGGTTCTGTGCAGGCGGGCGGGTACGGTGCAGAAGCTATTGTCGGCTTCTCGTTTGACAGCAAAACTTCAACAAGGCCAAAGCTTGCTTTCTCAACACTCAAACACTTCACAACTCAACCCAGGGAGCTTGTGAACGTCAACAAATCAACAAAGAAACGATCTATAAGAATCAAGACTCAAACTTTATCCTTGTAGAAGAAGAAAAGGGAGGAATGAAGAAGGAAACAAAACAGAAGGGGAACGGCATGCAGCAACACATGAACGTGATGAAGAAAAATGAAGTATGAACTTACATGTTTAACAAGATCACATGAAGCAAGGCTGCAACTCTCAAGGGTGAAGAAAACGTATACAAGAAACAAGAAAAAGAAGAGAAGGCGGCTTTATATAAAAAAGGGGTGGAAATATAGAAGGAAGGACGTTCTAGTGTTAGGAATAAGATAGGAAAGCCGGCCCATAAGATTGAAGATCGGATCTTCTATCTATGTAAGGAAGATAAAATGAGCGAAAATAGATCGGGCACGATCTGTGGCAAATCCGCAAGGGCGGATTGCCTTGCCGCAGGGGTGATGACAGCCAAGGCTTGCCGCTGGGGTGGCCTTCTTCACCGCGGGGACGGTGAACGCGGAACCTGGGGTCTTACTTCAGATCCCCCTAACAAGATGTTTTGTTCCAAAACTTGCAAGAATCCGAACGATCACACAACAGCAACACGGAAACGCTGACCATAACTTATATATTCCCTCTCGGGAACGTAACTCAAAACCTCACCAAAGCGTACACAACTCAACAAAAGAAAACCGAAACATAACAACTATGCTAAAGGTGCATCAAGCTCATGTTAAAACTCCGGATAGTTCCTCTGGATACTATCCTCTGCCTCTCAAGTCGCCTCATCAGCTCCTCGCATCGACCACTGAATCTTCATCATCGGTATGTCCTTCGAACGCAAGCGTCTCGTACTACGCTCTAGGACAACTGATAACACGATTTATAGCATAGTTTTAGATGCACATTTAGGTAAGATTCTCGCTCAATCATGCATTGTCTAGCACTAGTCCAATACGTTTTGCACTTAAAACATGTATTTTGTCGAGATAGACATCTACGCGGACTTTTGGGCGTTTTGTAGGTATTTCGGGAAGTTCCGGGCCAAAACGACGCGTTTGAGGGACGCTCATTCAGAGGACGCGTTTCCAACTCATTAGGGCACAAAGAATGACTCAAGGAACCTTGCAAACAAAGGCCATGCACCAAACCACAACCTATTGAGCGAAAACAAAGTTTCTGTTAGAAATCACGGGTTCCTGGAGAATCACGGCCGTGGAAATGGCCGTGGTTTTTGCCAGATTCTCGTGACAGCTGTGCCACGACTCTCATGGCCAGCTCATGAGGAAATTGGTTATAAAAGTGGTCCATGAATGTTGTTAGAGGCAGCTGGGATTTGGGGTAGTTTTGGGGAGCAGCTCACACATTCTCTATTGCTCTTGAACAAAATATATTCCAAGGAGGAGAAGGATTTTTCTAGGTAGGAAAGTGCAAGAAGAAGAAGAAAGGAGCCATTGCCATTGAAGAGGAGAGGAGAAGACACACCTATATCTTGTATTTCGGATTTATTTCTAGAAGTTTTTGAACACTTAAACCTTCCTTTGGAAGGGTTGTAAGTCATCCTAAATTCAATCTTCAGATTTGGATTCTATTTGGAGTTTATTTGTTCATCTTCTTTCTCTTATTTCTCTTGCTATGAAGACCATGAATCTATGCTTGTTTGTTTTGAATCTCAATATGAATGTTGTAGGCTAGATTGATGTGATTCTAGGGTTAGGAAAGGAAGGTTATGGCTAGATCTATGATAGGATGAACTTAAATTTGCCTTTGGATGATTTTTGTTTATGGACGTAGCTTCTGTTAGGAATCACGGGTAGTTCTTGAAGAACCACGGCCGTGGTTTCTGTAGAACGAACCGTGATTTTCCTGGACTCGAAGGATTTCACCTTAGGTTCATAAGATTGTTGAAACCCTAAGTTTTTGCTAAGTTTAAGCTACCATAGGGTGCCCTAGTGTAGAGACTAAGTGTTAGGAGAGACTTACCCGGTAATCCTTGCCCTTAGAATTCAAATAGTAAAGCCTTAGGTAATGGTGAGCCTAATAAGCCTCCATTGGATCTAGTGTGCTAGGATAATTGCTTAGAACTTACCTTTCCGAGACTTACCCGGTAAGGATAGGTTAGACCTCTAGGTAAAAATCCGGTTTGTGTTAAAATCCATCCTTAGGTTCTTAGAAACTTAACCGTTAATGAGACCTTAGGAGTGGACTAGTTGATCATGAGACTTACCCGGTACTTGATCCATTTTAGAAACACTAAATCCCAACATAACAAAATCAATCCAAAGAATGAATAGATAACTAGAGATTATGCCATAACCGGAATTTCCAACCCCTAGAATCCGTTTCCTTTCTCTCTTGATCACACCTTGTTCGATTCGTTTATTTGTGCCGATTTTCCACTTGAGTTTGATTTGATTGTTTGCGTGAGTTTCTGATCCTTGATTTGATCATCTTAAACCAACAAAACCAAATTGCGATTTCCTCCTTTCTTGCTTAGATTAGACCTTGCTAAATTCAATCACAACTTAGTTCGATTTCACCTTAGTCTTTGCGTTCGACCTTGGAGTACTTATCTTTCTACATTCGTCCCGTACACTGCGGGTGCGCTAAGAATTGGGATAATTATAACAAGTATAAATTTAAGACTTATTGCGTAACACTTTCTAGCGTAACAAGTTTTTGGCGCCGTTGCCGGGGACTAGGTCTAGATTGAGTCTATTTTGTGATTGATTCTAGTGTAGATCTTTCTTGTTTCTTTTGATCTCTTTTTGGTTTGTGTCTTTGCTTTTCAGGACATCTACTTCTCTTTAGGTGTATGCGAAGATCTCGTGGCAAGGATCTAGCTCCATTTGATCCCGAACCGGAGAAAACCCTTCGATCTAGATCTAAGCACATTCGAAAAGAGAGAGAGATGGCCGGTAGAAATCTTCAAGCTGAATTGGATGAAGCCTTAGAGCAAATAAGGCTAAGAGATGAGCTCTTAGAGGAAGAGAGGAGACTTGCCAATGAGAGGCAAGAGGAAACAAGAAGGGAAATTGAAGAGATTAGGCAAGCCCTTGTTCAAGGAGAGCTTAATCGCCGACAACCTCCACCACCTCCACCACAACCGCAACCGGCGGCTAATGTTAGGGTTGTTCCCATTGCTATTGAGGAGCCACAAACCCTAGGGAGACGCATGGATCCGGCACAAAGAGCACACCGACCGGGTGTGAACCTAGGAGATCCCGCAACCCACAACTATGAGCTCCGCCCTCAAGTTCTTCAAATGATCCGGCACAACCAATTTGGAGGGATGGAAGGAGAGTCCCCTCATCAACACTTGATGAATTATGAGATCTTGATGGAGACTCTTAGACCACCAAGATTGGAGAGCAACAACCATAAGCTAAGGGCCTTTTCCTTCTCTCTTAAGGACAAAGCCTTAGCTTGGTATCAATCTATTCCACAAGGAAGAGTTGGAACATGGGAAGAGATGACAACCGAGTTCTTGACCAAGTTCTTCCCACCTTCCAAGACCACCGAGTTAAGAGGGAAGATCAATGCCTTTGTGATGAGGGATAGAGAGAGTTTGTTCAAGTCTTGGGAGAGATTCAAAGACCTTCTTCTAGATTGTCCGCACCATGGCATACCAAAGATTGAGCTATTGGAAATCTACTTCAAGGGGCTTGATGAAGATAGCCAATTCAAACTTCAATCACTTTCCGGTGGGACGTTTATGGAGAAACATGTGGATGATGCTTGGGAGTTTGTGGAGAAGCAAGCTCTAGTGATTGAGAAGTACTCGCATAGGAAGAGTGAAGGGAGAAAGGCGGGAGCATATGAGGTGAGTGAAGTCACCATGAGCAATTTCAAGCTTGACGCCATCAACAACGAGTTGAAATCCTTAAGAGAGTTATGCACCACAACCTTGAAAAGCCAAACAACTCCTCAAGAACCTCCACAAGCAAACTTGTCTTCCAAGGAGATAGATGTCAACTACATGGGAAGAGGCAACTTCAACAATTACCAAGGCCCAAGGAACTTCAACAACAACCGGCAATTCAATAATTACCGGCCAAACCATAACCATCCCGGATTCTCTTACTTTAATCCGGATGGAGCCTTGAACCCTCCCGCCTCCACAAGTGCAACTCCACCACAAAGAGCTTCACAAGAACCTCCACCCGGTTTTACTCAACCTTCAAAAGATAGGACCGAAGTCATGTTTGAACAATTGCTAGGAAGATTGAGCGGACTTGAAAGCACCGTCACTTCAATTTCTAAGGCTCAAAAAGTCTTGGAAGCACAAGTCTTTCAAAAGGCGGGTGAAGCACATAGAGATCCGGGAAAGCTTCCCGGAAGAACCGAAGACAACCCAAGAGGTCAAGTTTTGGCTATCACAACAAGGAGTGGGTTGAGCATGAAGGATCCTTTGCCCAAGGACCAAGCTAAGGGAAGTCAAGTAGTGGTAGAAGAGGGAAGAAGGCAAGAAGATGGGGAGAAGAACAAGGATGTAGAGCCAACTTATGTGGCACCACCTCCATACAAGCCACCACTACCGTTCCCGCAATCAAGAGCAAGAGCTCGTTTGGACAATCACTTTGGTAAGTTCCTTGAACTAATGTCCAAGTTACATATTAACATTCCGTTCATGGATGCCATCTTAGGAATGCCGGCATACGGAAAGTTCTTGAAGGAAATACTCTCCAACAAAAGGAAGTTGGAGGAGTATGGGGAGATTAGGATGACCAAGAGATCCTCGGAGTTGATCCAAACAATGAAGGAGGAGATGCCTCC
>BSUD01000005.1:39536585-39560515 GCA_033239045.1 Fagopyrum esculentum | reverse complement strand
AGCTGGGATTTGGGGTAGTTTTGGGGAGCAGCTCACACATTCTCTATTGCTCTTGAACAAAATATATTCCAAGGAGGAGAAGGATTTTTCTAGGTAGGAAAGTGCAAGAAGAAGAAGAAAGGAGCCATTGCCATTGAAGAGGAGAGGAGAAGACACACCTATATCTTGTATTTCGGATTTATTTCTAGAAGTTTTTGAACACTTAAACCTTCCTTTGGAAGGGTTGTAAGTCATCCTAAATTCAATCTTCAGATTTGGATTCTATTTGGAGTTTATTTGTTCATCTTCTTTCTCTTATTTCTCTTGCTATGAAGACCATGAATCTATGCTTGTTTGTTTTGAATCTCAATATGAATGTTGTAGGCTAGATTGATGTGATTCTAGGGTTAGGAAAGGAAGGTTATGGCTAGATCTATGATAGGATGAACTTAAATTTGCCTTTGGATGATTTTTGTTTATGGACGTAGCTTCTGTTAGGAATCACGGGTAGTTCTTGAAGAACCACGGCCGTGGTTTCTGTAGAACGAACCGTGATTTTCCTGGACTCGAAGGATTTCACCTTAGGTTCATAAGATTGTTGAAACCCTAAGTTTTTGCTAAGTTTAACCTACCCTAGGGTGCCCTAGTGTAGAGACTAAGTGTTAGGAGAGACTTACCCGGTAATCCTTGCCCTTAGAATTCAAATAGTAAAGCCTTAGGTAATGGTGAGCCTAATAAGCCTCCATTGGATCTAGTGTGCTAGGATAATTGCTTAGAACTTACCTTTCCGAGACTTACCCGGTAAGGATAGGTTAGACCTCTAGGTAAAAATCCGGTTTGTGTTAAAATCCTATCCTTAGGTTCTTAGAAACTTAACCGGTAATAAGACCTTAGGAGTGGACTAGTTGATCATGAGACTTACCCGGTACTTGATCCATTTTAGAAACACTAAATCCCAACATATCATAATCAATCCGAAGAATGGATAGATAACTAGAGATTATGCCATAACCGGAATTTCCAACCCCTAGAATCCGTTTTCTTTCTCTCTTGATCACACCTTGTTCGATTCGTTTATTTGTGCCGATTTTCCAATTGAGTTTGATTTGATTGTTTGCGTGAGTTTCTGATCCTTGATTTGATCATCTAAAACCAACAAAACCAAATTGCGATTTCTTCCTTTCTTGCTTAGATTAGACCTTGCTAAATTCAATCACAACTTAGTTCGATTTCACCTTAGTCTTTGCGTTCGACCTTGGAGTACTTATCTTTCTACATTCGTCCCGTACACTGCGGGTGCGCTAAGAATTGGGATAATTATAACAAGTATAAATTTAAGACTTATTGCGTAACACTTTCTAGCGTAACAAGTTTTTGGCGCCGTTGCCGGGGACTAGGTCTAGATTGAGTCTATTTTGTGATTGATTCTAGTGTAGATCTTTCTTGTTTCTTTTGATCTCTTTTTGGTTTGTGTCTTTGCTTTTCAGGACATCTACTTCTCTTTAGGTGTATGCGAAGATCTCGTGGCAAGGATCTAGCTCCATTTGATCCCGAACCGGAGAAAACCCTTCGATCTAGATCTAAGCACATTCGAAAAGAGAGAGAGATGGCCGGTAGAAATCTTCAAGCTGAATTGGATGAAGCCTTAGAGCAAATAAGGCTAAGAGATGAGCTCTTAGAGGAAGAGAGGAGACTTGCCAATGAGAGGCAAGAGGAAACAAGAAGGGAAATTGAAGAGATTAGGCAAGCCCTTGTTCAAGGAGAGCTTAATCGCCGACAACCTCCACCACCTCCACCACAACCGCAACCGGCGGCTAATGTTAGGGTTGTTCCCATTGCTATTGAGGAGCCACAAACCCTAGGGAGACGCATGGATCCGGCACAAAGAGCACACCGACCGGGTGTGAACCTAGGAGATCCCGCAACCCACAACTATGAGCTCCGCCCTCAAGTTCTTCAAATGATCCGGCACAACCAATTTGGAGGGATGGAAGGAGAGTCCCCTCATCAACACTTGATGAATTATGAGATCTTGATGGAGACTCTTAGACCACCAAGATTGGAGAGCAACAACCATAAGCTAAGGGCCTTTTCCTTCTCTCTTAAGGACAAAGCCTTAGCTTGGTATCAATCTATTCCACAAGGAAGAGTTGGAACATGGGAAGAGATGACAACCGAGTTCTTGACCAAGTTCTTCCCACCTTCCAAGACCACCGAGTTAAGAGGGAAGATCAATGCCTTTGTGATGAGGGATAGAGAGAGTTTGTTCAAGTCTTGGGAGAGATTCAAAGACCTTCTTCTAGATTGTCCGCACCATGGCATACCAAAGATTGAGCTATTGGAAATCTACTTCAAGGGGCTTGATGAAGATAGCCAATTCAAACTTCAATCACTTTCCGGTGGGACGTTTATGGAGAAACATGTGGATGATGCTTGGGAGTTTGTGGAGAAGCAAGCTCTAGTGATTGAGAAGTACTCGCATAGGAAGAGTGAAGGGAGAAAGGCGGGAGCATATGAGGTGAGTGAAGTCACCATGAGCAATTTCAAGCTTGACGCCATCAACAACGAGTTGAAATCCTTAAGAGAGTTATGCACCACAACCTTGAAAAGCCAAACAACTCCTCAAGAACCTCCACAAGCAAACTTGTCTTCCAAGGAGATAGATGTCAACTACATGGGAAGAGGCAACTTCAACAATTACCAAGGCCCAAGGAACTTCAACAACAACCGGCAATTCAATAATTACCGGCCAAACCATAACCATCCCGGATTCTCTTACTTTAATCCGGATGGAGCCTTGAACCCTCCCGCCTCCACAAGTGCAACTCCACCACAAAGAGCTTCACAAGAACCTCCACCCGGTTTTACTCAACCTTCAAAAGATAGGACCGAAGTCATGTTTGAACAATTGCTAGGAAGATTGAGCGGACTTGAAAGCACCGTCACTTCAATTTCTAAGGCTCAAAAAGTCTTGGAAGCACAAGTCTTTCAAAAGGCGGGTGAAGCACATAGAGATCCGGGAAAGCTTCCCGGAAGAACCGAAGACAACCCAAGAGGTCAAGTTTTGGCTATCACAACAAGGAGTGGGTTGAGCATGAAGGATCCTTTGCCCAAGGACCAAGCTAAGGGAAGTCAAGTAGTGGTAGAAGAGGGAAGAAGGCAAGAAGATGGGGAGAAGAACAAGGATGTAGAGCCAACTTATGTGGCACCACCTCCATACAAGCCACCACTACCGTTCCCGCAATCAAGAGCAAGAGCTCGTTTGGACAATCACTTTGGTAAGTTCCTTGAACTAATGTCCAAGTTACATATTAACATTCCGTTCATGGATGCCATCTTAGGAATGCCGGCATACGGAAAGTTCTTGAAGGAAATACTCTCCAACAAAAGGAAGTTGGAGGAGTATGGGGAGATTAGGATGACCAAGAGATCCTCGGAGTTGATCCAAACAATGAAGGAGGAGATGCCTCCCAAGCTAAGGGATCCGGGCTCTTTTTGTGTTCCAATTGGGGTAGGAGATGTGAAGTACGAAGCCCTTTGTGATCTTGGGGCGAGTGTAAGCATCATACCGCTTGCACTTAGTAACAAAGTCGGGCTAGGAGAGCCAAAACCGGTCAAGATGACCCTCTATATGGCGGACCGATCCATCACTCACCCGGTTGGGATTCTTGAGGACATTCCGGTGCAATTGGGAGGATTCTATGTACCTATCGACTTTGTAGTGTTGGACATTCCGGCGGATTACCCGGTTCCCATCATCCTAGGAAGACCTTTCCTAGCCACATCCGGATGCTTAGTGGATTGCAAGAACGGAACTCTCTCCTTCAACATTGGAGAAGAGAACATCAAGTTCAAGCTGTCCACTATGATGAAAGGGCCAACCCTTGATGAAGACATCTTCAACATAGTCGAGCAAGAAGAATCTAGAGAAATGGTGAGCTCGATTTTGATCAAGGATCCCTTGGAAAAGGTTCTCACCTTGAGCATGATGAAGGAAGACATTGAGGAGGATTGCAATGAAGAGATCAAAGCCTTGGAGGCATTGGAAGAGGAGCCAAGAGTTGGATTTGGGAGCCATGAAGAAATTGTGAACAGCTGCAAGTTCCACGGTCGAGATTTAGGAACCACGGCCGTCAAACTCTCTGGACAACTCCGAGAAACAAGCCTGGAAGGAACCACGGTCGTGGAATTTGAGCCAACCGTAATTCCAACCGTGGTTTCTCCTGAATCAGCTCTTAATGATGATCAAGCTTCTAGAAGCCAAGGGGAGTCTTCAATTGCTTTGGATTCATCTCATCCAATCTTATTTGGATCGTCTCCAACCGAAAAAGGTCCTCCCTCACTTGAACTCAAACCCCTCCCCTCTCATTTAAAGTATGCATTCCTTGGTGATAATTCTACATATCCGGTGATTGTTAATGCATGTTTGAGTGATGATGAACTTGCTAAATTGCTACATGAATTGAGATTGCATAGGAAAGCCATTGGTTATACTATTGATGATTTGGTTGGTATTAAGCCATCTTTGTGCATGCATAAGATAATGATGGAAGATAACCACAAACCCTCTATAGAGCATCAAAGGAGATTGAACCCTATAATGAAAGAGGTGGTCAAAAAGGAAATCATTAAGTTGCTAGATGCGGGAATTATCTACCCTATCTCGGATAGTAAGTGGGTTAGTCCCGTTCATGTAGTACCTAAGAAAGGTGGAATGACGGTAGTAACTAATAAGAACAATGAACTAATACCTACTAGGACGGTCACGGGATGGAGAATGTGTATAGATTATAGGAAATTGAACATGGCCTCTAGGAAAGATCACTTTCCCCTCCCCTTTATTGACCAAATGCTAGAAAGATTAGCTCAACACTCTCATTTTTGCTATCTAGATGGGTATAGTGGATTCTTCCAAATCTCTATCCACCCCGATGACCAAGAGAAAACAACTTTCACATGTCCATGGGGTACCTTTGCATATAGGAGAATGCCATTTGGGTTGTGTAATGCACCCGCCACCTTTCAAAGGTGTATGATGGCTATCTTTTCGGAATACATAGAAAATATCATGGAAGTGTTCATGGATGATTTCTCTGTTTATGGTTCTTCTTTTGATGATTGCTTGGCTAACTTGTCATTAGTATTACAAAGATGTGAGCAGACAAATCTTGTCTTAAATTGGGAGAAATGCCACTTCATGGTAAGTGAAGGTATTGTGTTAGGACACTTGGTGTCTAACCGTGGCATTGAGGTTGATAGGGCCAAGATTGAAACAATAGAGAAGTTGCCACCACCTACCTCGGTGAAGGGGGTAAGGAGTTTTCTAGGGCATGCCGGTTTTTACCGGAGGTTTATTCAAGATTTCTCTAAAATCTCTAAGCCTCTCACTAACCTACTAATGAAAGATGTTGATTTTGTTTTCTCCAAGGATTGTCTTGAAGCATTTTGTAGGTTGAAGAACGCCTTGATCTCCGCACCCATCATGCAACCTCCGGATTGGAGTTTACCATTTGAGATCATGTGCGATGCAAGTGATGTGGCCGTTGGGGCCGTTTTGGGGCAAAGGAAGGAAGGGCGCACTCATGCTATTTACTATGCTAGCAAGACGCTAGATGAAGCCCAACTCAATTATGCTACTACCGAGAAGGAGTTGTTAGCGGTAGTGTATGCATTTGAGAAGTTCCGTTCATACCTTGTTGGAGCGAAGGTCATAGTTTACACGGATCATGCGGCGATCCGTTATCTACTTACAAAGAAGGATGCCAAGCCAAGGTTGATTCGGTGGATCCTTCTTCTTCAAGAGTTTGATTTGGAGATAAGAGATAAGAAGGGATCCGAGAACTCGGTAGCGGATCACCTTAGTAGACTCCCACCATTGGAGCTCGGGAAAGACAACATCCCGATAGATGATTCCTTCCGGGATGAACAATTGCAATTGGTGGAAGAATGCTTATTCCAAGTGGCTAGAGGAAGTGAACCGTGGTATGCCGACATTGTGAATTACTTAGTGTGTGAGGAGGTGCCTCCCGGACTAACGTATGCACAAAGGAAGAAGTTCTTCAACGATGTAAGGCATTATTATTGGAGCGAGCCACTTCTATTCAAGAGAGGCCCGGATGGGGTGCTTAGGAGATGCATACCCGAGGATGAAATGGAGAGTGTGATCCGGCATTGCCACTCCTTACCATGTGGAGGCCATGCTAGCTCACACAAAACGTGTGCCAAGGTATTGCAATCCGGTTTTTATTGGCCTAACTTGTTTAGGGATGTGCAAGGTTTTGTAGCGGCATGTGATGCTTGCCAAAGAACGGGGAACATCTCAAGGAGGAATGAAATGCCCTTGAACAACATCCAAGAAGTTGAGATTTTTGATGTGTGGGGTGTAGACTTCATGGGGCCATTCCCTTCTTCATGTGGCAATCTATTCATCCTATTGGCGGTGGACTATGTGTCAAGATGGGTAGAGGCAATCGCCTCCCCTACGAATGATGCCAAGGTGGTGGTGCGGTTCTTCAACCGAGTGATCTTCCCTAGGTTTGGAACACCAAGGGTGATCATTAGTGATGGAGGGAAGCACTTCACAAATAGGAACTTTGGAGCACTTTTGGCTAAGTATGGGGTGACTCATAGGGTAGCAACACCTTACCATCCCCAAACAAGTGGCCAAGTGGAGATCTCCAACCGGGAGATCAAGGCCATTCTCGAGAAGACGGTGTCTAGAACAAGGAAAGATTGGGCCATGAAGCTCAATGACGCACTATGGGCATATAGAACCGCTTTCAAGACACCTATTGGCACCACTCCCTAGAAGTTGGTCTATGGCAAGTCTTGCCATCTTCCGGTGGAAATGGAGCATAGAGCCTATTGGGCCATTAAATGGCTAAACTTTGACCTCAAGGAGGCGGGAGAAAAGAGATTGCTTGACATCAATGCACTTGAGGAACTCCGTTTGGAAGCTTATGAGAATGCCCGGATCTACAAGGAGAGAACAAAAAGGTGGCATGACAAGAAGATCATTCCAAAGGAGTTGAGTGAAGGAGATCTTGTCCTTCTCTTCAACTCAAGACTAAGACTCTTTCCCGGAAAGCTCAAATCAAGATGGACCGGGCCATATGTGGTGAAGAAGATCTTTCCCCATGGAGCAATTGAAATAGGAGGGGAGCATTGTGGAAACTTCAAAGTGAATGGGCATCGCTTAAAGAAATACATCCCGGGAGCACCGGTAGACATGATTGCCCCACTTCACCTTGCATAAACACTCCCGAGTTTGGTCAAGCTAATGACCTTAAAGAAGCGCTTGGTGGGAGGCAACCCATCGGTAACATTTTTCCTTCATTTTAGCTTAGATTTTTCTGTTTTTGTGTGCTTTGTGTGTTTTGTCTATTTCATGTGTGCTAGAACATTGATGGCATTGGAAACCTTTCTTGGAAATGATGATGATGAAACCCTCACCAATTATGGGTGGAGCGGACGCGGAACTTGGACGGCTAGCGGTGCCTAGCGCGGGTTTCAAAGCTCGAAGGATGCTTAGAGCTCCCTACCATGGTTGAAAGGATCATCCAACATCAATCCTCTTGAGAATTCCCAAATACCAAAGAAAACCATTTTACATTGTGAGAACCTTCTTTCACTCTCTTTACTTGAATACCACATTGGGGACAATGTGTTTCTAAGTATGGGGTGGGGTTTGCATGATCCTTTGCATGAAGAGCATCTAGGGTAGTTTAATATTTGCACATGTCTTGCATTGTACATACATATTTCGAAAATTCCAAAAAAAAAATCAGAAAATTTAAAAAAAATTTGTGCTTTCTAGACTTGGATATGATCCTAATGATGAAAACTTGTCTTGTGATTGGCTATGAATGGCCTTATGTGTTAAATTGATAAATGCATATGTGGACTTGAACTACTTTTCTTGAATTCCATGAATGACTTGAGAGCATGATGATTGCCTAGAATGGATTGAGTATTGAAAATCGAAATTACATGATAGTTCTTGCATACCATCTAGGAATGAATAAGGCATTTCGTCTTTCTCTACTTCTCATCTTGATCATGTTGCTTGAGCACCTCAATTGAGATAAATTTGACCTCTTTTGACCCATCCGGGAATAGGAGCATGCTAGTGTATTTGAATGTGTGAAAAGCAAATGCGGGGTGAAGGTGTAATGAAAAGAATGTCGTGAATAGAATGCTGAAATTATTGCGGAAGTGTAGCCAAAATAGGTTTGGGGGCGTTGGTTTAAATGACAAGTAACTCGGTACACTTCACATGATCGGGTGTTGGTGCCTTGCCAAAGTCAAATGAACCAATAGCCCTAACGAGCTTTGGTATGTGTGCCCGGTGTGGATGCACCTCGAAAAAGAGAAAAAGCCCGAGGATGGCTAATCACCGAGGTTTCGGCTATTGTACACCAATGCCATTGTCTCAAAAATGAATCAAAGAAAAAGAAAAGAAAAGCAAGATAGGAAAAAATATGCACTTGGGGGAAGTTGATCGAGGACAAGGAGTGAAGTTAGTTCCATTCCCGGATTAGCATCACATGCCTAGAAAATTCCCCTTCCAATTACAACGTTTCTTGGCCTTTTATGTCACAAGCCCTTATGACCTACTTGCATGTTTGTAAGACTTAGTAGTCTAGATTGGATAGACTCTTGATCTTCTTGACATCTCCGTCCCCCCAACTCATGCATGTTTTTGAGTTAAGTACAATTGTCTTTCCATGACTTTATTGTTTGATACATGATTGTTTATTCGATGGCCATTGATCATGACTATGAAGGTGATCCAATAGTAGAAGCACAAA
This sequence comes from Fagopyrum esculentum, assembly GCA_033239045.1. NCBI lineage: Eukaryota > Viridiplantae > Streptophyta > Magnoliopsida > Caryophyllales > Polygonaceae > Fagopyrum > Fagopyrum esculentum. Next base: position 39,551,726 of record BSUD01000005.1, on the reverse strand, counting down.
ACCAAAAAGATTTTACCATTTTTCTGCATACATAAATCATGTCATCTCGTAGTCTATAGTTGGGAATTTGCTCGGGGACGAGCAAACCTTAAGTATGGGGTATTTTGATAACACGATTTATAGCATAGTTTTAGATGCACATTTAGGTAAGATTCTCGCTCAATCATGCATTGTCTAGCACTAGTCCAATACGTTTTGCACTTAAAACATGTATTTTGTCGAGATAGACATCTACGCGGACTTTTGGGCGTTTTGTAGGTATTTCGGGAAGTTCCGGGCCAAAACGACGCGTTTGAGGGACGCTCATTCAGAGGACGCGTTTCCAACTCATTAGGGCACAAAGAATGACTCAAGGAACCTTGCAAACAAAGGTCATGCACCAAACCACAACCTATTGAGCGAAAACAAAGTTTCTGTTAGAAATCACGGGTTCCTGGAGAATCACGGCCGTGGAAATGGCCGTGGTTTTTGCCAGATTCTCGTGACAGCTGTGCCACGACTCTCATGGCCAGCTCATGAGGAAATTGGTTATAAAAGTGGTCCATGAATGTTGTTAGAGGTAGCTGGGATTTGGGGTAGTTTTGGGGAGCAGCTCACACATTCTCTATTGCTCTTGAACAAAATATATTCCAAGGAGGAGAAGGATTTTTCTAGGTAGGAAAGTGCAAGAAGAAGAAGAAAGGAGCCATTGCCATTGAAGAGGAGAGGAGAAGACACACCTATATCTTGTATTTCGGATTTATTTCTAGAAGTTTTTGAACACTTAAACCTTCCTTTGGAAGGGTTGTAAGTCATCCTAAATTCAATCTTCAGATTTGGATTCTATTTGGAGTTTATTTGTTCATCTTCTTTCTCTTATTTCTCTTGCTATGAAGACCATGAATCTATGCTTGTTTGTTTTGAATCTCAATATGAATGTTGTAGGCTAGATTGATGTGATTCTAGGGTTAGGAAAGGAAGGTTATGGCTAGATCTATGATAGGATGAACTTAAATTTGCCTTTGGATGATTTTTGTTTATGGACGTAGCTTCTGTTAGGAATCACGGGTAGTTCTTGAAGAACCACGGCCGTGGTTTCTGTAGAACGAACCGTGATTTTCCTGGACTCGAAGGATTTCACCTTAGGTTCATAAGATTGTTGAAACCCTAAGTTTTTGCTAAGTTTAACCTACCCTAGGGTGCCCTAGTGTAGAGACTAAGTGTTAGGAGAGACTTACCCGGTAATCCTTGCCCTTAGAATTCAAATAGTAAAGCCTTAGGTAATGGTGAGCCTAATAAGCCTCCATTGGATCTAGTGTGCTAGGATAATTGCTTAGAACTTACCTTTCCGAGACTTACCCGGTAAGGATAGGTTAGACCTCTAGGTAAAAATCCGGTTTGTGTTAAAATCCATCCTTAGGTTCTTAGAAACTTAACCGTTAATGAGACCTTAGGAGTGGACTAGTTGATCATGAGACTTACCCGGTACTTGATCCATTTTAGAAACACTAAATCCCAACATAACAAAATCAATCCAAAGAATGAATAGATAACTAGAGATTATGCCATAACCGGAATTTTCAACCCCTAGAATCCGTTTCCTTTCTCTCTTGATCACACCTTGTTCGATTCGTTTATTTGTGCCGATTTTCCACTTGAGTTTGATTTGATTGTTTGCGTGAGTTTCTGATCCTTGATTTGATCATCTTAAATCAACAAAACCAAATTGCGATTTCCTCCTTTCTTGCTTAGATTAGACCTTGCTAAATTCAATCACAACTTAGTTCGATTTCACCTTAGTCTTTGCGTTCGACCTTGGAGTACTTATCTTTCTACATTCGTCCCGTACACTGCGGGTGCGCTAAGAATTGGGATAATTATAACAAGTATAAATTTAAGACTTATTGCGTAACACTTTCTAGCGTAACAACAACCATCGGATGCTCAGCGAATGTGTGGTCTAGCTCGACCACTAGATCCTCATGACTAACGATGTGTCTCAGGTCTAGTACATACTCCCGTAACTGACCCACATGGAAGACTGGTTGAACACCCTCAAGCCTCGGTGGCAAAGCAAGTCTGTATGTTGCCTCTCCAACTCGCTCAAGAATCTCAAAATGTCCACATATTTGGGACTCAGCTTCTCCTTGACGCCGAAACGTCTGACGCCTCATGTCGGGGATACTCTCAACCAAACTTGAGCTCCAACTCTGAACTCTAGAGGTCTGCGCCTCTTATCTGCATAAGACTTTTGACGACTTTGCACTGCTAACACCCACTCTTGGATCACCGCTACTCTGGCCATGCCATCTTGTATTCACTCAAGTGCTACTCCACTAGCACTTCTCGGCTCATCCCAACACAACGATGTACGGCATCTTTGTCCGTACAAAGCCTCATAAGGAGCCATCTTGATCGATGTGTGCCAACTGTTGTTATACGAAAACTCCACTAAGGGAAGGTGATCTGGCCACACCTATCCCCAATCCAACACATAGGCTCTCAACATATCCTCCAAAGTCTAGATGGTCCGCTCGGACGGACCATCGGTTTGAGGATGATAAGAAGTCGTGAACAGCAAACTCGTACCTAGGGCGACATGCACTTGCTGCCAAAACCTCGAGGTGAACCGTCCGTCTTTGTCAGATACTATAGTCCTAGCTACCCCATGAAATCTCACTATCTGTCTAGTGAACTCCTCTGTCAATCGAATTACTAGCCACATTTCCTTGATAGGAAGGAAACATGCGGTCTTTGTTAGTCAATCCACTATAACCCAGATAGCATCAAAACCTCGACTTGGTATCAAACCGGTAACAAAATCCATCGAGATATCTTCCCACTTCCACTTAGGGACGAGAAGTGGGTGTAGCTCTCCTCCTGGTCGATGATGCTTGATCTTGACATGTTGACAAGTTGCACAATGAGCTACATATCTCCTCACATCTAGCTTCAGACCTCCCCACCAGAAAGAGCGTATCATAACCTGATACATTTTACTCGCATTGGGGTGCACTGAGTAAGGTGAAGAGTAAGCCTCCTGTAGGATCCGCTGTCTCAACTCTCGATCTGAGGGAACACATACACGCTCTTGGCGTCTCAACATTGCATCAGCACCAACTACAAACTGTGGTGCCTCTCCTCGAGACATCCGGTCTCGAATCTGTGACAAAGTTGGGCAACTCTCCTTCTTTTTTGGATCTCGGCCAACAAATCAAGTAATATATCCAAGGTGGACAATTGGCTGTTGGAATCTAGAAAGTGGATATCCATCTCTAACCACGCAAGATCTCGTTGTAATTGTGGCTAAACTGTCAGCCTAGCGATCGTCATCTCTTGGGAAGTCTTCCTACTGAGGGCATCAACTACCACATTCACCTTTCCCAGGTGGTATAAGCTCTTAAGATCAAAGTCCTTGATCAACTCTAGCAATCTCCTTTGAAGGTTATTCAACTCCCGCTAGGTGAATATATACTTCATACTCTTATGGTCTATGAAAATGTGACACGTAGCTCCGTACAAATAAGGCCTCCAAATCTTCAAAGTATGAACAACAACAGCCAACTCAAGATCATGGGTAGGGTAATTCTCCTCGTACGTCTTTAAATATCTCCACGCGTAAGCAATCACCTTACCCCTCTACATTAGAGCACATCCCAAGCCTAGCTTGGATACATCACTGTAAACCACAAAGTCCTCAATGCTCTCTGACTGAGCTAAGATGAGAGCAGAGGTCAACCTCTTCTTTAGCTCCTCGAAGCTCTGCAGGCACGCTCGGACCATACAAATCTCGTAGACTTCCTTATCAAGGAAGTCAAAGCTCGGGTAATAACCAAAAAGACCTCCACAAAACGGAGGTAGTAGCCCACCAATCCCAAGAAGCTGCGTACCTCCTTGACGTTCTTTGCAGGCGGCCATGATGCTAATGACTCAATCTTCACCGGATCTACCTTGATCCCTCCAGCTGAAACGATGTGACCAAGGAATGCTACCTCAGACATCCAAAATTCACACTTAGAGAGCTTGGCGTAAAGCTCTCTATCCTACAGGACTTGGAGTACGATCCTTAAGTGTCCTACATGCTCCTCTCTACTACGAGGGTATACTAGAATTTCATCTATGAAGACAACTACAAACTGGTCTAGGAAGTCGATGAAGATGTTGTTCATCAACTACATGAAAACCGCGGGCACATTCGTGAGCCCAGATGGCATCACTACAAACTCGTAGTGTCCATATCTATTCCGAAATGCCGTCTTGGCTATGTCCTGCTCTCTCACCCTCAGCTGGTGATATCCAAATCTCATATCGATCCATAAAAACACTGAAGCTCCATGCAACTGATCCAAAAGATCGTCGATACGGGGCAATATGTACTTATTCTTGATCTTCACCTTGTTAAGCTCTCGGTAATCGATACATAACCTCATCGACCCGTCTTTCTTCCTGACGAAGAGTATTGGTGCGCCCCAAGGAGATACACTATGGCAGATGAAGCCCTTCTCATCTAACTCCTCGAGCTGCTTCTTAAGCTCAAGCATCTCGATAGGCGCCATGCGGTAAGGAGCCTTAGAGATTGGTCTTGTACCGGGCTCTAGCTCAATGCCAAAGTCTACACTCCTCTGTGGAGGTAAACATGATGGCTCTCCGAAAATGTCGGAAAACTCGCAAGCTACTAGAATCTCCTCCAAAGCTATATTCGTGCTATCCTTCATGGCATATCACCAAAAAGCCTCGCAACCCTGACCGATAAGTCTTGTAGCTCAGACTACATTGATGACTATACCGGTCTTCCCGAGATCCCATCCTTCGAAGATCTCTACATGCCCTGGCTCTATAGTTATCATCATTGTCCTCTTGCCGATGTCCAAAACTACTCGATGTCGATCCATCCAACCCATACCCAGAATAACTTCTTCATGTACTAAGTACATGACGAAGAAGTGAGCTAGCCAATCACGACCTCCCAATCTACTAGGGCAATCGCAAACCTCTCGTGTACCTCTACTCTTACACCATCAGGTAACCCTATAAAGAAGGGTCTACCTTCTATGGTAACTAAGGTCAATCTATCTACGCAAGCATCAGATATAAAAGAATGCGTAGCACCGGTATTGAAAAGAACTCTGACAGGAAAACCATTAATATGAATGGTACCTATGGTCGTTGAAGGGTCGGCTCCACTGCACTCCTCAGCTTATAGACTCTAGCAAACGCACCTCTGGTGTCAGAAGTATCACCTCCTCATTCTCTACCCTGACTTGGAGTGGAACCCAGAAGAGCGGTAGAACCAGGAACTCTCTACTACTGTTGCTGATACTGAGGTCTCTGTCCTCCTCCTACAACACTACTATGTCAAGAACCCTGTTGCGATAGCGCTTTGCCCTGATGGAAGAACGCAGCGTTGTGTCCGGGCTTGCCACAGGAGTAGCAAATCAAAGCAGCCTTCTTACAATTAGCTCTCATGTGTCCGACACCTCCAAAGTTAAAGCATCGCCGTCCTCTGTCGGAATTCTATACAGACTGTTGGAAACCAAAACGTCCCGGCGTCTGACTACGTCCAAATCCTGATACTCCAGCTCCAGCACTGGCTAGTCCAGTCCTTTTTCTCTTCTCAGGACCTCTTGTCTAAGAAGCTCGCCTTTGACCCGGTCGGTCTCTCTCATAGGCAGATGCTCTATCCTGATAGTCCGTCAAGGAGTCACAACGGAACCTAGCAAGATAAGAGCAGGTAGACTCTCCCAATCTCTGAGAGAAAAGGTAAACATGTTGATCCTCAAGTGGTGCAGATGGACCCAACAAAGACAACTCCTCCTGAAACTTGTTGATAATCTCAACAATAGGCAAATCCTCGAATCCATCCTCGAGAAAATCTTGAAGACGATCTCTCCGCATAGTTGTAGGGAAGTAGCGTTCCTGATCACCGTCTTCATAACTAGTGGTATTACTACGAGTAGTCCTCCAGCAAGAATGAGTCTGATCCTTCAGCAGCGTTTGTGGTATGTCAAAGCGACATCTCTCTAGGCAACTTATCACCTCCATAGCAGAATTCAGTAGTCTTATCCACAGTTCCACCGCTAGTCTAGTCTTCCCCATGAAAGAAGGAACCTTCAGCTGGTTGAAAGCCTTCAACCAACTGTCAGGCCTCGGCTCTCTCACCTCATGTAAGAGCCTTAGTCTTCGAGAGATCCCGCACCTGCGCTTCACCTGAGACGCAGCTGCTTTTCTTTGTTGGAGTTGTAGTGGGCCGCCCCTGCGGCCCTAGCTGGCTGCCCCTGCGGTTCTGTGAGCCGCCCCAACGGCCAGGCCAGCCGCCCCTGCGGTTGTGGTGGGCTACAGCCGTCTTCTTTGACCCAAGCTTTGCTTTTTGACCCCTCTTTCCTTTATATCTTCTTCTTCTCTTCCATATGAGGTTTACCTCATTCTCTCTCCTGCTCTACCTCTCCCTACATACTTCATCTTCTCCTCTCTTCTCCCTTGGATCATCTTGATCTTTTTTGTGCTTGGTTGAGTTTGTGAGAGATCCTTGATGGCTTTGCTTGCTGATGTTGATGGTTGTTGTTGTTGTGCTTGTTGATAGCCAACCTTGAGGTTTTGGGATGGTGTTCTGCTATGAGCTGAGCTCAACTTAGTAAGCTTCTATGGTTTCCCCTCTTTCTTTCTTCTTTCCCTCATCTTTTCCCTCTTTCCTTAGCCTAGCTTAGATCCCTTAGGTTTGGATCTTGTTCCAGCCTTAATTGGCTTATGTTGATTTATATATATGTATGTTTCTGTATGTATGTGTGTTGGACGAAGAAGAAGTGAAGGACGTTTACGCTTAGGCACTCTTCCAAATAGTTTTCCTTTATATTCATGCATGTTTCCACATTAGTTCGTGACGTTTACGCTTAATTCATCCATATTGTCGAAATAGACGTCTACACGAGCTTTTGTCGGATTTGTAGGTATTTTGGGGAGCTCTTGGACTTAATCGATTCATTCGAGGATCATTCCTTGTGGTGGAACACATCCGGACTCTTTAAGGAACAATCTAGGTGCAAAGAAGAATACTAAAGACCTTATTGGTGCATGCCATGCACCATTTCATGACTTGGTGATCCAAGGAAAGCTTCTAGTGCAGAACCACGGCCCAGAGGCCATTTCTACTCCCGTGGTTTCATCATTTTGTCCGTGGTTTCTGTTTGGACAGTTTTGACACTTGTCACACAATTCCTTTGCCCGACCTTTGCTTTCCTTGGGTGGAGTACTTGAGCTGCTTTTACAGGTTGTCCTTGGTGACTGTTGAGAGGACTCTCTCTCCTCTTGTTTCTCTCTTCCAAGCCCCTTGTGGGTTTTCTTGGGAGATATTAGATTAGAACATTATCAATCTTAAGATCTAGAGTGAGTTTGAGTGGTTTTAAGTGAGATCTTGTGGAAGCTTGTAAGATCCGAGTTGGAGCTTCCCTTGAAGCTTTGTAAGATTGTTGTAACCTTCTATTTCAGCTTAGTTCATTCTCTTTCATTGTTCTTATCTTCATTTTCTTGTCATGGAATGCACGCATGCTTGTATAATGATTTTGATCTTGAAATGAATGTTATTGGCTAAGTAGTTATGATTCTAGGGTGAAGGAATGATGTTTATGCTTTGGACTATGATTGTATGGACTTGCATGCTAGCTTAGGATGGATTTGTGTTCAATACCCTAACTCAGACCCAAACCACGTCCTGTTCTTCATGCTTTCACGGCCGTGGTTTTCATGATCCACCCGTGGTTTTGTTCTGTTGTACTTATATTGATAAATCTAGATGTTAGGACGTAGATGTGTTGAAATCCTAGTGTTTGTTGAGCCTAATCTAGCTTAGGGTGACCTAATGTTAGCAACCTTTTTGAGGAATGAGACTTACCCGGTAATTTCCTCGTTTAGATACATAAGATGATGAACTCTAGGTAGTAGTGAGCCAAAAAAGCCGCCATTAGATTGAGTGTGCTAGGATCGTTACCTAAGACTTACCTTTTCCGAGACTTACCCGGTAAGGAGGGGTTTGACGCTTAGGTAGTGGCCGGTTTGTGTAAAATTCCCGTCCTTAGGTTCCTTGAGACTTACCCGGTAATAGGACCTTAGGTGCTGATAACACGATTTATGACTTAGGTTTAGGCACTCATTTAGATAGTTTTTCCGCTCATTCATGCATGGTTTGCACTAGTTCGTGACGGTTTGCACTCAATTCATGTATTTTGTCGAGATAGACGTCTACACGGACTTTTGCATGCTTTGTAGGTATTTTGGGAGATTTAGGAGCTTATTCGATACATTTGAGGATCATTCCTCGAGATGACACACCTTCGGACTCATTGGGAAGCAAGTTAGGAGCTAAGGAGGACACATGGGACCTTATTGGTGCATGCCATGCACCAAATTGAGGCTTGATGATCCAAAACAAGTTGAGGCACCAAAACCACGGCCACTGGGACTTCCACGGGCGTGGAAATGGGCCGTGGTTTTCCCCAGACAGCTGTGACAGCTGTCCCACGATCTTCATGGCCGACTCTTGCAAATTTGGAGGATAAAAGGTGGTCCTGCAAGGCTGTTAGGATCAGACCCTTCACTCCCATTCTCTCACACACTCTCAACAACAATATTCTCTCATTGGGAGATTGGATTGGAGCTACCATTGGAGAAGAAGAAAGGCTTCCTTTGGAGAAGAAGGAGAAGCACACTAGTTCATAGTTCCATAGTCTTTTTTAGTGATTTTGAGTGAGCTTTGTGAAACGTTTTGCAAGGGTTTGTAAGAAATGATTCGAACCTTCTTTTGAAGGGTTGTAAGTCCTTCTTGAACCTTGATTTAACTTGTTTTACTTGTTTCATTTGCTTAATCCATCTTTCATTTCATCCTCTTGATATTGATTCCATGATTTTATGCTTGATGACTTTGATTGTAATGATGCATGTTGTTGGCTAAATAGATGCGATTCTAGGGTAAGGAAAATATGTTTATGGCTTGGACTATGATAGAATAGACTTAAACGAATACTTGGATGACTCGCTTGATTGAACCTAGTCACTATTTAAAACCACGGTTGGATCTTGCCCTTCCACGGCCGTGGAAAGGGATGAACAACCCGTAATTCTGACTAACTTGTTTGATTTGATAAAACTAAGTGCTAGGATATTAGATTGTTGAAATCCTAGTGTTTGTTGAGCTAAACCTATCCTAGGGTGACCTAGTGTTAGCAACTAAGAGTTAGAAGAGACTTACCCGGTGATTCTTGCTCTTAGATACCGAAGATGACGAATTCTAGGTAGTAGTGAGCCTCACAAGCCGCTATTGGACTGAATGTGCTAGGATAAGTGTTTAGGACTTGCCTTTCCGAGACTTACCCGGTAAGGAGAGGTTAGATCCCTAGATAACCATCCGGTTTGTGTAGATATCCCTACCTTGGGCTCCTAGAGACTTACCTGGTGATAGGACCTTAGGTGCGGATTAGTGGATCATGAGAAATACCCGGTAATTGACCCCACTTGAGAAACATTCACTCCCAACAAACTATGGTTAATCCAAGGAATGATTAGATAGCTTGAGTCCTATGCCATAACCGGAATTTCCAACCCCTAGAATCCGCTTTTCTCTCTTTGATCACATATTTCGTGTTTGCCTTGTCTGTTTGTGTTTATTTGCTAGATTGTTAGTTTGTTTTGTATTCTTATATCATTGTGATTCTTGATTGATCACCACACAAAACCAAACCCAAAAATATTGAGATTTTCATTTATTTGTTTCTTTCTCTTTTCTTAGCCTAGATCAACACTATCCTTAGTCACTAATCGATTCAATTTCACCTCAGTCCTTGTGTTCGACCTCGGAATACCATCCCTACTACAAAACGTCCCGTACACTGCGGGTTCGCTAGGAGTTAGGAGAAATATATCAAGTTATAAATTTAAAGCTTTTGTGTGTCACGTTCTTAGCGTAACAGGTGCGATATTAGTGGAGCATGAGACTTACCCGGTAATTGCTTCCATTAGAGAAACACCCAACTCCGAACAACCGCAGCTTTCCTTTGATCTTTAGATGCATGAGTCCATTGTCATAATCGAAATTCTGAATCTCTAGAATCCGCATTTCTTACCTCTTATCGCCTATTTTGTATTTGTGTGTTGTTTGCTTGTTTGTGTTGCATATCTTGTGATCCTTGTTTGATTACCCAAAACCAACCAAAAAATATTGTGTTTTGCACTTTCTTTATTCCTCATCTCATCTTAGTTTAGATTTGCACTATGCATGATCGTTGAATGATTTGATTTCACCTCAGTCCTTGTGTTCGACCTCGGAATACTTTCCTTAAAACAATCCGTACACTGCGGGTTTTGCTAGGTAGTTTAGGAGATTAGATCGAGTTTATATGTAATGTTTTTTGTGCTACATCTCTAGTGTAACAAAAACCTCAACTGATCTCGTAGGAACTAGTGGTGTAGGTGCAGGTCCTCCGGTCCTAATAGCTTCCTCGACTCTCTACACATAGTCGCGATATGCAGAAACTGGACACTTGGCCGGACTTGGTCGACTGTTCTCTCTATTCTCCGGACCTAGCAGGAGCCCCATTGCCAACCTTAGGAACAACGCTCTCAAGAACTTCCTCAACAAACGCCTTAGCGATAGGCAGGTCAGCAACTGGGGCTTGGCCCCAACCTCTAGCTAGTGGAGTTCTTCCTACACGTCCTCGTCCACAGACGGCAGGTGGAAGAGGTGGTCGACCCCTTCCTCGCCGCATAGTAGATGTAGATCTAGTACGCGTCATATACGATAGGGATATATAGATATATAAGGCCACGCAACAGCTAAAGCAGAAATCCATGGAAAGCACAAAAAGGTCAACATCCAAGAAAACTAACTATTGAGATCGACGGAAGTAGTGGTGGTCGCCCGTACATCTATCCCAGACTGACAAGTTTAAAATCAAAACCCTCTTTTTGAAAACGTAGACCCCTTGGGGTTTTGTTTATTTATTTGTCCGACCTTTAGAAGATTTTGAGTGTCATTGTTGCCAACCTAGAGCTCTGATACCATATTTGTAAAACCCCATGTTTTGGGAAGTTAAAGCTTTACGGGCTAGGACCTCACAATGGGTCTCGACCCTCATAGTAGCAATGACACAACAAATCTTACAATAAGGCACAAACAAATGAAAACCAAAACTCATAATAAAACTAAAGGTTTAACAAAGGAAAGCGTAAAAGACTCGTATCCGAGTTCAAAACAAGGGAAAATAACAACTGAAACATAAACCCGATCCCGTCCTATAATGTACGGAACCCCCACTGACCACACCGTCCGGATCATTCAGCAGAACCTATATCCTGCAAGGCATCTACAACATCGGTATAAACCGTTAGCTAACATTCTAAATATCAAAAAGACAGTAAAGGCACAAGCACACACAAGGTAAGGTAAAACTAATAAACATGCTCACACTCAGCCGGTTATTATCTTTCATTAAGATCAATCCCTTTACTAATTCAACATATGGTTGTTACAAGAGAATCTCTACAACCTCGCCTCCATCCCCTTTCACCAACAGGAATAGAACGTATGCATCCTTCTATTACCTGTTGGACTGGTCGCGAGAGCACCTCCCAGTTTCCCCATTTTGAACTGGATAAGCGGTAACCGCCCGGTTATAATACACTTGGGCCAATTACGGTTATAAAGGTCAATCCTAGTTCTGGTTATCAGTTATAACAATAAAAAACAACACAGCAAGCCAAAACAATCAAGATAATATACAGAATGAAGCTAAGTAAGTCCAAGCGACTTACCTCACTCGAAGGTAACTCAAAGCTCAGTTTACAACTCAGATAACCTCAGGAAATTAAGAAGAACTGAAAACCTATTCACACAAGACATCACGAATAAGGAACCAAAACTAATGCTAGAAGTCTATAACTTCTAGTATCCATGATCTCTAAGAGATCTACACAAGCTAGGGTCACAAACCCTAGTCTTACAGATCACCAAGGATCAACAACATCCAAAAGAGCCAAGGAAAGAAACGAGAAAAGCAAAGAAGGAAATCAGTTCACCAAAGACGGAAAGACGTAAGGAAACCGCTGGGGCGGCAGCAAAGAGGCACGGGGTGGCAAAGAAGGAAATCCGCAGGGGCGGCTCCGTGCAGGTGCGGGGGCTGGTATGGTGCAGAAGCTACTATCGGCTTCTCGTTTCACAACAGAACTTCAACAAGACCAAAGCTTGCTTTCTCAACACTAAAACACTTCACAACTCAGCTGAGGGAGCCTGTGAACTTCAACATATTAACAACGGAACGATCTACAAGAATCAAGACTCAAACTTGATCCTTAGAGAAGAAGAAAAGGGAGGAACGAAGAGGGAAACGAAACAGAAGGGGAACGGCATGCAGCAACACATGAACGTGATGAAGAACAAGGGAGGAAGATTTGACACGTTCAGCAAGATCACATGATGCAAGGCTGCAACTCTCGAGGGTAAAGAAAACGTATGCAAGAAATGGGAAAAAGAAAAGAAGACAGGTTTATATAGAAAAGGGGTGGAAAGATAGAAGAAAGGACGTTCTAGGGTTAGGTATAAGATAGGAAAGCCGGCCCATAAGATAGAAAATCGGATCTTCTGTCTATGCAAGAAATATAAAACGAACGAAAACAGATCGGGCACGATCTGTGGAGAATCCGCAGAGGCGGCCAGCCGCAGGGGCTGCTCACTGTCACCGCGGGGGAGGTGACAGCCAAGGCTTTCCGCTGACGCGGCCTTCGTCACTACGGGGGCGGTGAAGACAGAAAGTGGGGTCTTACACCATCAATATCATCCACAACAAACGCGGTACCCGAGATTCGATACCCGATTATACTACATCCGATCTCGTATCTTTGCGGGGTGGTTGTTGTACTTCTTTGTAAAACTTCCACCACGATCAAGGACCACTTAGCATTCAAGGGTTCAAAAACGTCATCAGCTATTGGATTGAATTTCCTGAGAAATAATTTATGAGAATTTGGATTTGATTGTAAGTATTTCAATTCAATTATGGGGATTTGATTACGAGAATTTTTGAATTTGATCATGAGTATATTTTTTATTATGAGTATTTAAAATTTAAGATGTGTTATCATAAGTTCATGATATATTTGATGATTTTTAAAAAGAATGATTGGCTATTTTGATTCCATTGATATTTTCTAAAGATCATGAAATATAATATATGCTCATACATGTCTAGTTCATATAATATTACACCTCTTTTGTATCGGTTGAGTCTATGTGAAAGATTAACCCACCACCGTGGGTTGGTTATGCTTATTTCAAACATAATTAGGTACATGACTAATTCAAGAGCATGGAGGTCGTGGACTCTAGAGTGAGTCGTGTCGGTTGGGTTTTTGGGTGGTCTTGCTCGTATAAGTTCGGGCTATTGTTGATCATATTGGTTGCTTTGTTTTTGGGTTCTGAAACATTTGTTGTTGATGTCATGGACCGTCTTTCAGTTTCCATTTTATTATTATTTTTGGCAAGTCAAGGCCGCTCGTGCCATTGTAATTCATTTATCCTTTCAGTTATTTTTTATTTATTTTATCTTAAAAGCCATAGGGGGCCCTCGTCCGGGTTCTCTAGCACTGTGATGCATGACCAGCATTTTAGGTGTGTTATACGACGGACATGTTGAAGCCAAGATTAGTGTTAGGGCAATTCCAACTGTTCTTTTACCCTTAAACCTCTTAATTTTCTTTTAAAAATAACTTAGAAAATCAAGGACAAACTCTGTATCACATTTACAAAATAGGTCCTATTTGATCAATCTACTGAACATAATTTTCATATTAGTTACTCATTCTAATTACCCGAAACATATATCCAATATTAGCTACCAATTTTAATGGAAAATCATTTTTAAAATTAGATTAATTGGAAAAAGATCTTCATTTAAAGATTTTGTAATTAATGAAACTAATTAATGAAAATTATATTAATAGAAAGTAGATCTTTAGGAGATAATGTAATTAATTAAGTTAATTAGTTTAAAATTAGATTAATATGTAGGGGGAAATTTGTATAGTGATATAAAAATGAACCTACTAGGCTACTACATCAATCTTATCTATAATAAAAGGGTAAATATAAGAAAATTAGTATAACTAAATAAAGTTAAAATATAAAATCACTAAGTACTAATGGGTTGCCATTTTTAAAAAAAAATGTTGATGTAAAACAGAAGACTTGAATCGTATAATATTTAAACATATCAATAATAAATTATATCAAATAACTTTAATTAACATTGATTTTAAAAAATATATAAATATGGGCCTTAATATTTTGAGATGGGCTAAAATAAACCCTAGCCCATCCCTAAATGGATGCATAGGGCAAGTAGACTGGCCTATATATAAGAGAAATAGAAGAGTAACATCAACAAGCAGTCACACCACACATTAAATAATGGAGCGTTCTCTTCGTATTTTTTCAGTTGTTCTTCTCATCATGCTCTTTGCTACCACCTCAGGTAATTATTTAATTTCATAATACTTTTACTCAAGTATTCTTTGATTAAAATATTTTTGACAAAATTTCTTAATTGTTTATGTTAATATAGAGATGGGGAGAGTAGAGGGAAGGATTTGTGAGTCATTGAGCACCAAGTTCAAGGGCGCGTGTGTCCGCAGTTCTAATTGTGTCTCTGTCTGTCAACTTGAGGGCTTCCCCTCCTGTACTTGCAAAGGCATCATCGGTCGTTGTTTCTGCTCCAAGCCTTGTTAATTATAATAGTAATTAATCAAGATCGGTTCTGAGTTGCATGTATTAAATAAGGCATGCATAATGAATGACAATTACATGTTACTTATGCCGTCTTGTTTTGTATCTCTTAAGTAATGTATGGTTTTTCATATACTTTCAAATTCTTTACAAAAATCCATAAATTTTCGGGAGTATTTTTTCCAAATTAATAAGTAAAAATTATTCATGATTTTAGATATGGGTGAAATTAAAAAAAATTTTACGTTTCATAATATTATACGATCGTAGTAATTCATGTATAAAGTAATTAGACTATATTTAAAATTATAAAAAAAAAAGCTTTAATTTAACCTTTGGTTCTAGTTTCTTCTAACACAAACACAAACACAACAACTAATTTACGTGAGTTTGAATAAACA
>BSUD01000005.1:39431351-39536214 GCA_033239045.1 Fagopyrum esculentum | reverse complement strand
AAAAAAAAAAAAAAAAAAAAAGCAGAGGAATAGAGAACATAATCCCTCAAAACACAGGCAAAATGACAAAGGCAAATTTGTTTCTTCATGATGATATTTATGATCAATTAATGTCAAATAACATTATAGTTAATGGCCATTTAATGTCAAACAAAATCTCATAAATGAGATTGAGGACGCGAGTAAATTGTCCTTTAAATGTAGAGAATTGGGAGACGGACTTGCTTTATTTGTTTATTAATAAAATTTATATTGTTTAATTTGATATTTATACTAAATTTAATTATTCTAATAAAACTATTATATTCGTATGAAATTACTTTATCTGAAAATAATTATAAAAAAGATTGTGCAAGGGACCGCATAGATTAAACTACTAGTTAGAAACTAATTTCAAAGATCCTTAAACCATCATATTAGAATTGTTTATTGGTTCAAATCCAAATCAACCGGACCGACCAGATCTTACTTAAAACCTAAACTTTAAATTTACATGGAAGACCGACCTTAATATTGGCATAATGTGGATGAGTTCAAGTCCAATTCGACTCGGCCGAATCCTTTTTGAAATATCTTATATTAGATTTCTATTTTATTTACAAAATATACCCCTCTAGTTTTTTTAAATTTAGATTTTATTAAATTACCTTTTTTAATATATTCTTATGAAAAATATATTTACAAATCTCCTTTTTACTCAACACTTTTGAGATTATACATAAAAATTTCATATTTTAAAAAACTAAAAATTTGAATTACTAAAAATTTAAATATTACCATGTTATCTTACCAAACATGTCCTTGTACATAGAAAATTGACAAATATGAAGACAATAAATTGTAACGATTATGGAAGTAAGGAAGAGGGTCATAGAGCGGTTGAAATGTGAACACAAAAAGTTGTTTGTTATTTTTCCTATTTTGGTGTCTCTGCAAACTTGTTTGTCATTTTTCTTATTATCGTGTTATCTCTGCAAACTTGTTTGCCAATAATAAGATTTTTCACAATCTAAACTTATTTTTTTTCAATTTATTATCTTTGTCAAACTTAGAAGGTAAATTTGTGCTAAATAATATCATTTTTTAAAGGAAATGCCGTGACACAAACTTTAATGGTAATTTGTATTTTAACACGATTTTTTTTTTAAAAATGTAACTTATATATATGTGTAACTTTAAGTGCTAATTTAACAATTTTATTTAAAAAAAAGCATGAACAATTGAAAAGAGTTGCATATGATCATTTCAAAAACTCAATTTTAGGGTGTGTTTGGTAGTAGATGGAGGTTATTTTGAAGATTAATATAGATGAAATTTAAAAGGGGTTAAATTTTATGTGAGATTTATTATAGATTATTTGCTGTAAAATAATCTACATTAAGTTGTTTGGTTGAAGATTTTTTAATGGGTTTAATTGATATAGATTTATAAATTTGAGTGAATCTTAATTGATGGTTGAAAATTAATCTCCTTTAATCTTGATAATATGAGATTACTTTTTGTCATTTTTAATCCCAATTAACCCCTAATATAACTTTTTTCATAATCTCCATCTTCAACCAAACACTTACATAAATTAATCTCTTAATTTATAATCTAAATTAACCTCCTTTAAGTCCCAATCAAACACAACCTTAGTAATTCATAGGTTAAAAAGCATGATTTTTCATATTTAAGTATATAATTTATATCATTTAATATTTAATTGGAAGAATTGTTTGTATTGAAATACAATTTTTTTTTATTAATAATATTTACATCTCATAAAATATATATGTTTCTTAAATGTCAAATAAATATGGATAGATATAAAAAAAATACACTTTTGACAAGAATTTTTTTAAAAAAATCTGTTAAATATAAAAGTAAGTATTGGTCCGCCCGATGAAATAAAAAATAAGGATTAAAGTTGATGATTATGAGTCTTTAGTATTGAATATAATATAATCGGTTAGCAAATTAAATGTCTAAACACGTTAAATATAATACATTAAGCACTCCGTCCACCTTTAGCAAATTAGCTTTCACTAGAACGTCATTTATTAATCTCCACTAAATCTTAAAAAATATTATACATTACACCACTTGTTTAAAACACCATATAATATAATTTAATACAATACAATATATACACATGAAAAAAGATTATAAAATAATCCTATATTGGCTATATATATAAGAGAAATAGAAGTAGGCATACATACATCCAGCTTCTCTCGAGAGATAAGAATGGAGCGTTCTCTTGGTGTTTTTCTTCTGCTGGTGCTCCTCGCTACTGCCTCAGGTAACTAAATAATTTCATAATAATTTTATTTAATTATTTTTGGTTATTAATTAACTTAATTTGTTGGTGATGTTAATTTAGAGATTGGGGGAGTAGAGGGAAGGACATGCGAGTCGCTGAGCAACAGGTTCAAGGGCGCCTGCGTCAGGAGTTCCAACTGTGCCTCCGTCTGTCAGGTTGAGGGATTCCCCTCCGGCGACTGCAAAGGCCTCCGCCGCCGTTGCTTCTGCACCAAGCCTTGCTAATTCATCATATTTATGTAACTGTTTAAATTCAATAAGTCATCTATAATGAATGACATGCCCAAAATGTGCTTTCATTTGGGGTTGTTAGGTTGTACTACCTACTTGCCACTTATGTTTTGTTTTAATTTATCTTTACCTGTGTTAAACAATGTTTTTTATGAGAACTTCCTTAAACTATCATATTATAGGGTTGTTTATCAATTCAAATTCAACTCGTCTCGGCCGATAAAGAAATGTCAATAGAAATGCTTTTAAGAAAAAGTTCAGTCATTACATTTTAACCTGTTATAAACAGTGACATGACAACATTTATTGTTTAAAAAATAATCTTCACTCGTTATTTTATTTAACATTTGCTAATCTTTAAACTTTTAAAGATTAACAACATATTTTGGCCATCGGTTTTCTCTTTTTTGTTTCAAATTAAAACACAAAATAACAATTAAAAAAAATTGAAAAGCATGGTAATTGGTGACCCCTTCTCATCTTTTATGTATAAAAAATCAATTAAAAGTAACCGGTCAAGATTAAAAAGGGTGAAAATACTAGATGAACAATATTTCACTCAACTACATTTAACCTATTTATTAAACCCTGACATTATATCTCAAAACGGGTGAACTTACTCTAATATTAATTTATATAAATATGTGTGGTTTGATGGGTGTGTTTTTTTCCTTACAAAAATATATTTAAATATAAAGTATACAATTAAAGCTTCTAAATCATGCCAAACAAGGTATTACTAAAACCAATTAGTTACAAGAGGAGTAAGTTTATTTATCTGTCTAAGCCGATCTTATCAAACTAGACTCGGTTAAGAAGAGATCAAACGATCCGAGTCAATCCAAATATTAGGTCTGGACCGAGATTTGAACCGCCCTAATCATGCCAAACAAACAAAACCTAAGAAAGCAGAGTGTGTATGCGAATAATTGATGGTAAAGTCATCTTCTGTAGATCTGAGAATATATGGTAAAGTAGACGTGTGAATAGATACATTTCAGTAAAAAGGAGTGGACATATATCGTGCTTCATTGATCATCATTTTAAAGGTGTTTGCCATTTTCTATCTTCGCTTTTATGTAACGTCTCTCGCGTGAACCATTTCCATATACGTGTACGACTTACACACATATATATTTACATAACTATACTAATCTAGGATCCACATGTTCACGTCTAAACTTTTTTTTAGATAAATCTGAGCCGAACTTTTAACTAAACGAGCCGAGCATTAAAAATTTTAAATTTTTGTATGAGATTTATTATGTAATTATATTTAAGCACAATTAGAAAATGAATGAGCTTTTTATGTAAAATCTCATGGCATTTTTGTAAATTTAGGTTTTTTTTTTTGGCAATTTGTAATTAGGCATAATTTGTTTCCGAATTAATATTTCTGACTACCCTGTTCTTTTTTATTTTGAAAACGGAAAACAGTTAGGAGATAACTATCTTCTAGAGGTGGTCCATCCTAAAGCATGTTTGCGGATGAGAACATTAAGTTCGGGGTCGTTAGACTAGGGTGTGTTGGAGTTCGAAATTTCCAAATGGGTCAATCGGTCAGCAACACAGTTGATTTCTTTGAACACATGTCTGACCTGTACTTCCTCAAAGAAACAAAGATCCAGTACGGAGTCGGATATCATCATCTCGACCTCCCAGGGATAACTCCAAAGTCCTTGGAGTGCCTTGATAACACAAAGATTATCACCCTCAATTTCGATATTTTTATATTTAGTTTTATTGCTTCTTTTAGTCCAGTTTTCAACGCGAAGGATCCTGCTTTAACTACTGAGTTAAAGTTATTTTTCTTAGCGCCCAAGCTAATAACATCACCGTAATGATTTCGTAGAACAAAACCGATGGAGGTTATTCCGAATCGAGTTTTGATCCATCAAAGTTGAGTTTGTGGAACCCAGGTTTTGGTTTATCCCATTTAATATTATTTTTCTTTCTTGTGTTGGATAAGTTGTTCTTTCCAATATGTTTAAAATCGTAGTCATCATCATCGGTCTTATGATTTTTCCAATTTTGAAATAGGTTTTTAATGAATTTAGGATGTTATGATCCGATCCGATTGCATCATTATTAAATATGATTTTATTTCAAAAGAACCAAATACTCCACCATATGGTTGCAAGTCGGGAGAAATTAGAAAGCCCGATCTTATTCTTTATTTCCAGCAAGAGTTCGTGAGGTCTTTTGTTTTCTGTATCAATGGTATTGAGATTGGTGACGATATTTAAGTAAAATTTTGTGATTATATTTTTACTATACGTGTACGACTTACACACATATATTTACATTACTATACTAATCGAGGATCGACATGTTCACGTCTAAACTTTATTTAGATAAATTTGAGCCGAGCAAAAAAAAAAAAAAATTTTTGTACGAGATTTATTATGTAATTATATTTAGCACAATTAAAAAATGAATGAGCTTTTTATGTAAAGTCTCATGGCATTTTTGTAAATTTAGGTTTTTTTGGCAATTTGTAATTAGGCATAATTTGTTTCCGAATTAATATATTTGTTATTACCTTGTTCTTGTTTCTTCATCCCTTTTATTGGGAACAATATTTTTCGAAAATTAATATATGTGGTTCGAATTTGATTGTGTATTATCTCAAATATTTCTTCAATTTGGTAGTCGTCGTTCAATTCTACCTGAACTTAGATATGTATTATCCAAATATTGTTTTACTTTTCACTCTAATTTTTATTTTGCAAACATTCGTTCAATTATTATTCGCTATTGTTTGTTGTTCTTAACACTCTATGTTTGCATATGAAACACCCCTAAAATAAGGCGCTTTTATGTACATACTTTACGAATATATATTAAATATATACATATATTTTCCGTAATTATTTTACGCAAACGTTTGGAAGATTTTTCGATCCCAAAAATTTGTTCCAGATTTTTTTATCGGGTTTTATCTTATTTTATTTTTTCCTTTTCCATTTTCTTCTTTTCATTTTTCTCTCTCTCTTTTCTCCTATTCTTTCTTTCTTCAGTGTCGGCTCCCTCTCCCAAGTCCGGATCACCTATTTCACTCTATGTTGCATTTCTTCGATTGGTCCACATGACCTTTATAGACTCATTTAATATACTTAAAATTAATTAAAATAATCCAATTAATCTGTCGGTCCCTTAAAAAAACTTTTCTTCCCCTCTTTGTCTAAATATATCAAATTGATCGAACGATTCTCGTCTTCCCTATTTCGAGTTTCTTCGCCGAGAAAAAATGAGTCGTTTTTCTTTTCCGAATACGACGCCGCCGTTTCGCCAAAAACAACTCCATTTCCTCGCCGCAAACCCGACGGAATCAACCCATATAAAGAGGAGAACAGTTTGTGAATAATGCTTGCATTTTGTATTCATAATAACATATGTATATATACATCAGATAGAACATATTCTTGAGCTAATTACATTAAGTGGGCTTAATTACAATATCTGTTTAAACTCTTGAGCTCCGAAACTACTACTTTATATGACACATTAAGTGGGCTTAATCACAATATTATGTTTAAACTCTTGAGCTCCGAAACCACTGCTTTATATGACGCATTAAGTGCGTTTAATCACAATAGTCTATTTATACCCCGGCAAGCTCATGGACGTTCACATACTTGAAGCTTGAAACGTAAGTCGGAGAAGCGAGTAGTTCCGAGTGGTTTGGTGAAGATGTCTGCAATTTGGGCAACCGATGAGACATGATGAACAAAAATGTTACCATTCTCAACCTGTTTTCGAACAAAAAAGTAATCAAGTTGTATGTGTTTGGACCGAGGGTCAACCACGGGGTTGGCGGTCATAAAAGTGGCATTGACATTGTCACATAGTAAGAGCGGTGGAGCGGAAAGCGGAAGACGTAGTTCACGCAGGAGTTGACCAATCCACATTAGTTATGTCGTGGTATATGCGAGAGCCCGATACTCAACTTCCGTACTCGAGCGGGATACCACCTTCTGTTTTCTCGAAGTCCAACTAATAAGGTTCGACCCAAGATAGATGGCAAAGCCATATTGGGAGCGATAATCCGTCGGATTAGATTTCCATCCGGCATCAGAGTATGCTGTTATTTTTATGGTGGAGGAAGGACGAAGTACAAGGCCAAGTGAGGATGTGCTCTGTAGGTAGCGAAGAATTCTTTTGACTGCTTGCCAGTGGGGAAGATGTGGAGCGTGCATGAACTGACAAACACGATTAACGGCATAAGTGATCTCAGGTCGCGTGATCGTAATATATATTGTAGAGCACCTACAGTTTGCCGATATAGTTTGGGATCTTCGAAGGGATCGCCGTCATGAGTGAGGCGAGATGAGGAGTCTACTGGTGACCGGATTGATTTGTTGTTGGACATCTTAGTGCGTTGGAGGACGTCATTGATGTACTTAGTCTGTGACAAATGAATGCAATCTTGTTGTTGAGAAACATGAATTCCAAGAAAAAAGGCAAGAGGTCCTAAGTCACGGATCGAGAAGGTAGAGTGCAATAGTGCAATTATCTTGGAGACGACAGTATTGTCGGAGCCTGTAATAATAAGATCGTCAACATACGCAAGAACATATATAGTAACAGTGGGAGAGTGATATACGAACAAGGAGGTGTCAAATTGACATGCATGGAAGCAATGGCCGTGAAGAAGGCCTTGAGTTTCGTAAACCAAGCCCGAGGAGCCTCTTTGAGGCCGTATAATGCTTTTCAAAGTCGGCAAACATAGGACGGGCGTGTAGGGTCAATGAATCCTGGAGGTTGTTCCATGTGAACTATTTCAGAGAGGTATCCATTCAAGAAGGCATTGTTGACATTCAAATTGACGGATAACCTATTTTCGTGTCACTACTATCGAGAGAACAAGACGAACGGTGGTTGGTTTGATGACCGGACTAAAGGTGTCAAAGTAATCTACTCCTTCTTCTTGATGAAATCTTTTGGCGACAAGGCGAGCTTTATACCGTTGGATAGAACCATCAACATTGGTCTTTATCCTGAAAACCCACAAGTGCGAGGAACGAGTTCCCAAGTGTTATGTGTGATGTTGTGGCATTGGTAATCTTGAAGGTATATGGGGGGTGCGATAGTTCGGTGGCTACGTCGGGGAGGGTAGGAGGTGGTGGTGGGGGAGGTGGGATTGGTGTTCATGGAGTAGGCGAGGTTGGTTGAGGCGTGGGTGGTGGTGCAACTGTGGCAACAAGGTCGAGTAGGGTGGATGGGGTCGGGTTGTATGTGTCGGAGGTAGGTAAAGTTTGTGACTTAGATAGGCTGGGATACGGGAAGTTTGTTTCATCAAAAGCCACATGTCGAGCAATGTACAACCGAGAAGTGGGCACGTGATAGCATAAATACCCTTTGTGTTTGGAGATATATCCTAGGAAAATACACGGAAGAGATAAAAAAATCCATCTTATTCTTGTTATAGGGACGAAGGAAAGGGTAACATAAGTATCCAAAGACCTTGAGAAATGAGTAGTCGGGAATTTTGTGAAACAAAAGTTGGTATGGGGATTTCATGGAAAAGGTAGGTGTAGTAGTGAGATTATGAAGGAATGTGGAGGTATTGAAGGCATGTTCCCAAAAGAGTTTCGGTAGAGAGGCTTGAGCAAGGAGAGCAAGACCCTTTTCTACTATGATACGGTTTCGTCTTTCGGCAGCGCCATTATGTTCCTGGGTGTAAGGACAAGAGATGCGGTTATTGGTTCCAAGGGCGGTGAGTATTGGAGTGAGAGTGGTGAATTCACCACCACCATCGGTTTGCCACGAGCGAATAGTGGCATTAAATTGGGTTCGAATCATGCGATTAAAGACAATAAAGGTATCACGAACTTGAGATTTGTGGGATAAGAAATAAATCCAAATGAACTTTGTAGCATCATCAATAAAGAAGTCAAAATAGCGCGATCCATTCAACGACAAATGGGGGAGGTTCCCCAAACATCCGAGTTAACTAAATCAAAAGGTTTAGACGAAATGGTATGACTGGTGGGAAGATGTTGACGACAACTTTTTCCTAATTGACAAGCTCCACAAATAGAGGGAAGTTTATTGCTAGACACGTGAAGATTAAATGACGAGACAATGTTGCGAAGTATGGAGTCGTGTGGATGAGCGAGGCGTTAGTGCCATCCTTCCAAGGTTGTACGAGAGCTCAACGATGCGCTAGGTTGGGTGGTGTTCTCGGCTGGAAGGAGACGGTAGAGGCCTTGGTCAAGTGTGCCGCAAAGGAGGGTTTTGCCCTGCATTGTCTTAACAAGACAATAGTTTGGAAAAAAGAGCATGTAAGTATTGTTATCTCTAGTGAGTTTAGAAACACTTAGAAGGCTTTTTGTGATGGAAGGCACATGAAGGATGTTAGGCAAAATAATAGGAGCATGAGACGAAGTTAAATATGAAGAGCCAATATTTGAAATAGACAATTGGTGACCGTTTCCCACTTGTAGGTAAGTTCGCAGATTGGAAAGGAGTGAGAGTAAGGGTTCTTAATGCTTACATTGTTATCTCTAGTGAGTTTAGAAACACTTGGTAAACTTTTTGTGATGGAAGGCACATGAAGGATGTTAGGCAAAAAAAATTGAGATTTTTGTGGGTTTAGCCTAATCGCTCTGATACCATAAAAAGGAGAAGAGTTTGTGAATAATGCATGCATTTTGTATTCATTATAGCATATGTATATATACATCATATAGAACATACTCTTGACCTAATTACATTAAGTGGGCTTAATTACAATATCTGTTTAAACTCTTGAGCTCTGAAACAACTGCTGCATATGACGCATTAAGTGAGCTTAATCACAATAGTATGTTTAAACTCTTGAGCTCCGAAACCGCTGCTTTATATGACGCATTAAGTGCGTTTAATCACAATAGTCTGTTTATACCATAATCATCATTATTGATGCAATACTCAAGATATTGAACTATCCAAATCTGGGCATTCCATTGAACTATCCAAATCTGGGCATTACACTGAACTATCGACGTAGAACTCCATTGTCTTGCCGGAAACGACTCCAAATAAACGAGTCCCTTTACTTTGCTCAAGACTCAACCACATCTTTGATCCGCACAAGTCTAACTATTCTGATCGAAATTAACAGTCAACAACATTCCAATGAACTATCCAAATCTAGGCATTGCAATAATCATAGAAAGATGTGTTCTTGCTATGGGGTGACATTGAAGAGAAAATAAATACCTACTAATGTTGTAATTAGGCCTTCTTTGAACAAAATTTTGTTTTCAAAAGATTGGAATTTGTTGGATTTTGATTTGGATGATGTGCAAAGGATTCACATCAGGGTTCTAATGTTGCACTTATGTTCTTATGAAAATGACATAATCATCCCTCAACATCTTGAGTTCTACATCGATAATGATGATTATGGGTTGATTCCGACGGGTTTGTGGCGAGGCAACGGGGTCGTTTTTGGCGCGACAACGGGGTCGTATTTGGCGCAGAAAAGGGACTCATTTTTTTTCCGGAGAAGAAACTCGAAATAGGGGAGAAGAAAATCGTTTAATCAATTTGATGTATTTGGACAAGGAGAAGAAGGAAAGTTTTTTTTAAGGGATTAACAAAGAAGAAGGAAAGTTGAAATTATTTTAATGGAACTATTTTAATTAATTTTAATTATATTAAATGAGTCTATAAAGGTCATGTTGACCAATCAAACAAATGCAACAAAGTGCAATTGTAATAGGTGATCCTGACTAGAGATAGAGGAGCTGTCAAAAGGAAAACGAATGAAGGAAAAAGGAGAATTGAAAAGAAAAGAAGGAAAAAAAAAAGAAAAAAATAAATAAATAGGATCCGGTCAAAAATAAACTCGATATATATATACCCGAAATGAAATTTTTGGATCGGGATTTTTTTTCAAACTTTTCCGTAAAATAATATACGGAAAGTATACATATAAATATATACTCATAAAAATAAATTACAATGTAAAATACTCTCAAAAAGTATTTGATATTAAAAAATAATTAAAAAATACGGAAAAAAATTTATATAAAATGCGCTTTATTTTAGGGGCGTTTCACATGACCTCTATGCTCCTAAACTGATCTTGTACCTAATTATGTTAAAAATATAATCAACCCCACCGTGGTGGACTAGTGGGCAGGGGTGTTCATTCTCGGATATCCGGAGAAAAGAAAATGTGAAAAAGGTATCCGGATCCGATCCGGAAATTGCCGAATATCCGATCCGAGAAGAATAAACGGATTGGATATCCGAGTGATCTAGATACAAAAATATTTTGAGCGTCGGGACTGTGAGAGAGAGTTACGAATAGAGAGTCTTTAGAAGGGTAGAGTATCGACTGCAAGTGCCGCTCATAGGAAAATTAGGGTTTCTCTATAAAAAAAATGCAAAAAAAAATGTTGGCAAGGAGACTCGAACTCCTAACTATTAGAAAAAACGAACAAATCTGGCTCTCCCTCTCACCAACTCAGCTAGTTGAACATTTGTATTATAATTCAATTAATGTTTTCTATATAATCGGATAATGGATATCCGGGTATAAAAAAGAAAGATCCGTATCCGATCCGTATATCCGAATTTTTTTGCTGAATCGGAGTGGATACGGATACCTTTCCGTCGGATCGAGTAATTGTAGGATATCCTTAAGTCGGATCCTCGGATTATTGGTGGATCGGATAATTTCTGAATACCCCTAGTCACGGGGTTAGTGTTCCACATAGACCAAACCAATACCTAAGCATGGTAATATATATGAACGAGACATGAATATAAGTATATATGACATCACATGATCTTTAAAAAAAATACTCATGGGATTTAAATAATTAACAAGCATCGAAAATCATCATAAGTCTCAAAAGCTCCTAATAACATGTCTTGAAATCTCAAATCAACTCAACAAGTTTCAAACCGATAATATCTCAAAAGAATACTCATAAACCATTTCATAAGAGTTTAACCTAATATAATCGCAATAACTTTTAAATATCTCATCTAAATCAATATCGACTCAAAGGCTCATAATTATAATCAATAACTCGTAATCAAAATCCAATAACTCATAATCCATATCAAATACTCATACTCCAAAACAAATACTCATAATCCAAACCAAATACTCATAATCCAAATTAAATACATATAAACTATATAAATCGGTATAACGTATACATTGGTCAATTGACCAAAATGGGGTAACAAAGTATATCCTTACCCCTTCCTCAAATCCATCACAAAAATCATCCAACTCACCATATAAAACATGCTCGAGCTGAAAACTTCACCTTGATTATATATTTGTATAGATGATGACGAAAGACTTAACACAAATATAGGGGTTTTTATACCAATAAAATATCGATTGTATATCGAGTTGCTTGGTATGTTTTGGTGTTTGTCTAGAATGTATGCAAGCTGATGACATAATTTATGACGTTAGTTTAGGCACTCATTTAGATAGTTTTTTCCCGTTATTCATGCATGGTTTGACATTAGTTCATGACGTTTACGCTTAATTCATGCATATTGTCGAAATAGACGTCTACACAAACTCTTGTCGGTTTTCTAGCTATTTTGGGGAGCTTTTGGAGCTTAATCGATACATTTGAGGATCATTCCTCGTGATGGCACACTTCCGGACTCCTTAAGCAGCAAGCTAGGAGCAAAGGAGAACACAAAAGACCTTGTTGGTGCATGCCTTGCACCAACTCATGACTTAATGATCCAAAGAGGGCTGAACAGAGAAAACCACGGCCCAGAAGGCCTTTCCACGCCCGTGGTTTTGGCCGTGGTTTTTGTCTTGACCACTTTGACACGTGTCCCACGATCTCTTTGCCCGACCTTTGCTATTTGGAGGAGTATTTAAGTGATCTTGCAGGCTGTATTTGAGGACTCTCTCCCATCCCTTTTTGACCTTTCTTCTTCCCCAAAAACACTCCTCCATTGGAGCTTCTCTTCCAAGCACCCTTGTGGGTGTTCTTGGGAGATATTAGTGTAGATTTTAGGTTTGTAGTGAGATTTGAGTTGTTTTGAGTGAGGTTTTCTTTGTTGACAACTTGGAGCAGCTCTTGAAGCCTTTGTAAGACTTGGTAACTTCTATTCTAGCTTGTAATGTCTTTTCTTTGGATTATTCTTCATTATCTAGCCATGACTTGTAAGCATGCTCCATTTGTAAAGTTTGATCTTGAAATGTATGTTGTTGGCTGAATAGTAGTGATTCTAGGGTGAAGGAATGATGTTTATGCTTTGGACTATGATTGTATGGACTTCCATGTTAGCTGAGGATGGATTTGTGTTCGAAACCCCAACTCAGTGTAGAATCACGGCCTGTTCTTCATGATTCCACGGCCGTGGTTTCCATGATCCACCCGTGATTTTCTCTGTTGTACTTATATTGATGAATCTGGATGTTAGGATGTAGATGTGTTGAAATCCTAGTGTTTGTTGAGCCTAATCTAGCTTAGGGTGACCTAATGTTAGCAACCTTTTTTGAGGGATGAGACTTATCCGGTAATTTTCTCACTTAGATACATAAGATGTTGAACTCTAGGTAGTAGTGTGCCAAAAAAGCCGCTATTGGATTGAGTGTGCTAGGATCATTGCCTAAGACTTACCTTTTCCGAGACCTACCCGGTAAGGAGGGTTTTGACCCTTAGGCAGTGGCCGGTTTGTGTAGAATCCCTTCCTTAGGTTCCTTGAGACTTACCCGGTAATAGGACTTTAGGTGCGAGACTAGTGGAGCATGAGACTTACCCGGTAATTGCTTCCATTAGAGAAACACCCAACTCCGAACAATCACAACTTTCATTTGATCTTTAGAAGCATGAGTCCATTGTCATAATTGGAATTCCGAATCTCTAGAATCCGCTTTCTTACCTCTTATCTCTTATCTTTGTGTTTGTGTGTTTGTGTTGATATATTTGTGATCCTTGTTTGATCATTGAATGACTTGATTTCACCTCAGCCCTTGCGTTCGACCTCAGAATACTTTCCTTCCTATATAACGATCCGTACACTGCGGGTTTCGCTAGGTAGTTTAGGATTTTAGATCGTGTTTATAAATGTAAAGCTTTTTGTGCTACATCTCTAGCGTAACAAGTTTTTGGCGCCGTTGCCGGGGACTAGGTCTAGATTGAGTCATTTGATTTTGATTGTTTTTAGTGTATATCTTTCTTGTTACTTTTAATCTTGTGTTGTTTTTGTCTTTGCCTTTTCATGTTTGCCATGGACGGATTGTACTTTCAAGACGACCTTGACAACATGGAATATGAGGAGTGGATGGAAAACCAAGATCGAGGACCTCTCCATGAGGAGTTTGAGTATTGGGAGGAGTTTAATGCCTATCATGAGTCCCATGATCAAGCTCACATGACTACATTGCCTCATAAAGAACCTCACCATCAACCTCACAATGATTGAGTGGAATCAATGTTAGAAGAATTGTTGAGGAAGATGGATGATCTAGAGAGCAACCTTGCTTCCATTTCGAGTTCCCACATGGTGCTTAAAGCGGAAGTATTTCAACAAGAAGAGGTTCACCATGAGGAGATCCAAGAATTGCCCGAATGAACCATGATCATTAAAGAACTTCAAGAAGAGTTGGATGAAGCTTGGGAGCAAGTGAGGCTAAGGGATTTGGCCCTGAAGGATGAAAGAAAATTGAATTTCGAGAGAGAAGAACAAATGAGGAGGGAGATTGAGGAGATTAGGCATGCTCTTATGGTAGGAGATCCTACCATCCTTCAAGGCTTACCTCCACCTCCTTCACCTTTGGAGGAGTACAATAAAGTGCTCTCACCCCTGGACATCCTTGTCATCAACCCTGGAACCACACTTGAAGAGATCATGAGGGAGGAATTGAACAAAGAGAACCACGACCTATCTGGCACAACCACGCCCGTGGTTTTGCCTGTGGAAAGCTCTGTCGTTGAGAGCCCTAAGTTAACTCCGACTCCCTCCAATCCTTTCTTACTTACCCGGAGTACATTTGAAGATTGGAGTCCCTTTCCTAAGGAGTCTCCCATATTGAATGATGGAGGCAAGCATGATGGATCCATGATGGTTATGAAGCACTTCAATAAAGAATTCTTTCCAAGAATCGGCTTTCTTCGGATCATAGAGGATGAGGATGGCAAACATTTCACCGGTGTGTCCGCGGAGCATCAATTGTCTAAGTATGGGGTGGCACCTATGGTTGCAACTCCATACTATCATCAAGGAAGCGGTGATGAAGGAGTCTACTACTCACCGGTGAAGAGAGAACTTAAAGTATATTTGGGCATCAAGTGGCCCGTGCTTGTCATCATGGATGCCGGAAAGCAATGGTTGCTTGGACTTCTTAAGCAAACCATGGTATTCGAGGTGGATTGACACATCCGCGGAGTTTGGTCAAGCTGATGACCTAAAAGAAGCGCTTCTTGGGAGGCAACCCAAGGGTAACAACTCCTTTCCTTTTCTCTTTCTCTTTCGTTTTTGCTTTTGTTTTTGTGTGTTTTTGTGTTTTGTGTTTTGTGTTTGTGTGGTAGATCTTAGTTGATAAGGAAGCCTTGCAAGGCGAGTTGATGATAATGATCTTGTTTTCAACCATGGGTGGAGTGGACGCGAGATTTGGACGGCATAAGGTGTCTTTGTTGGGTGGAAGAGCTCCCATCTCGCATACACCTTGGCGCGGGTCTCGATGCCGGAATGACTATGAAGAGCTCTCTACCATGCTTGATTGATCATCCGCACCACCACTGTTCGCCCCTAAACGTGTGTGCAAATAAGCTTTAAATTTATAAAACTAGAATCAAGCAAGCGAACCCGCAGTGTACGGATCGATATAGTTAAGCAAGAATTCCAGAGTATCGAACACAGGGATTTGGGTGGGAACAAATTCAATTGCAGATTATCAAGCGAGTAAGTATGAGAGGTTTTGCAAATATTGGGAAAACAACAATCCTAAAGATCCAAGTATCCAGTTGTGGCAATCGATTCAAGATATACTTAATGATATAAAGACAGAATTGAGATATGCAAAGGTATGCTAATGTAAGGTAATCGTACGGTGAAGTTCCAAAAACCTTATATGACTCACCTACAAGACACTCTCTATACAGGTTGTTGAGGCTTCAATATAGAAAGGTTCTAAAGATAAGAATTAATGTCAAATACCCAAACTTATAATCCAAAGGTCAAAACTAACTTAACCAATTATGGTTGTGACACTCATAATCGAGGTAGAGGTTGTTGAGGCTTCACTACCACCTAGAAAAGACAAGTCTAAACTAAGTTAAAGCAAATCTTTAACTTTGGATTAAAGTAAAAGCAGGTTCGTAAACTTAAGGGAAATTATGGGTGGATCTTGAGATTCCACGGTCGTGGAACTCAAGAACAAACCGTGATTTAGGGTTCGTCGACAATTCTCTCTAACTCTCAGGGTCTAATCTATTTGCGATCGATCTATCATCATCTAAGCCACAACTATCAACCCTTCACCTTAGAATTGTTAAGGGTTTTTAGCCAATAACAGTCATGTTGATATCAAATTCAAGAATTATAAGATTGAAAGATGAGAACTTTCGAAAACTTCCAAAAAAACTCCAAACTAATCTCAAAGCCACAATCAAGAACAAATAGTGTCACTAATTCCAGGATAGAACAATCAACACAGTCTTAGATAAGAAGGAAGAACGGGATGTCAATCCGTCTTCTAAATCAAACCTAAACAAGAAGAGAAGTCTTCTTGCACAATCTTCCGAATCTTCCGTCAATCCGGGAAATCTGGAAATCCCAACGATAATCTCCACCAAAGTGCGAGATTAGGGCAAATCCAAGCGCGAACGTCGATCTCCAACGAGATGTAAATGCGTCTCCGCAAATGCCGTGAAAATCTCTCTAAACGGTGGTGTAAAGCGGCCATAAGCGTCGATCTAAAACGAGTAGCGGAGATGCAAACGGGTGTAAGCGGGGATTGACGGAATCTCTCTTTGTCCGTCTTTTTATAGGGCAAGATAAAATATCGGCCCGGCCCAATCTTCAAAAGATCGTGGCTTTGAAATGTGGCAAAAAAGATCGCCAAGATCACGGTCGTGGAAGATTCCACGACCGTAATTTAGAGCGTGGAAAGTGTCACGGTTTGAACCATAGATTCCACGACCGTAATAGTTACTGGAATGCATCACGCCTCTCTTGCAGGTTTCCAAGGCCGTGGAACTGAACGTGGTTTGTAGTACGGCCGTATTTTAGAGCGTGGTTTAGGGCAAGAACGTGATTCTTCCCTAGACTCGTGCATTCCTTAAGTTGGACTCCATTTTGCTCCTAAGAATGCCCTCAATCCATGGACATACTCAATCAACTCTTCTTTGCTAAATTCCGTTCGGAAATGGCTCCCAATCACCTATAATCAACATAGAACTAGTGTAGACATCCATATCGACAATATAGGCAAACTAGCTCACTTATGCAACAATGCTCAATCAAAGACTATCAATATGAATCAAATATGCTTAGATAACGTGTCTAAAGTATCACAATATTTCATGCTAACAAATAACTCCATACTTGCAACTTGCTTGTCCCTAAGCAAGGTCTCTCAAAAAGCTTTTAGAACAAGAGTTAGGATGAAATATGTGTACCTCCTCAAAGCAATACTTCTTTTGGATGAATGTGCCTTCTAAGGAATAGATCATTCTCAAACCTTGCTTCAATCGTTTATAAGACTTTCATACACTTATCCAAAAAGTAAAAAGCAAAGAAAACTCATGAATCAATTAAACTTCTAAACAAGCATTATAACCTTCAAACATTATCAAAATCATTCATAAGAAGCTTCAATTTAGACCACAAAGTCATATAACATTCTTTTGATCTTAAGGACTTTCAAAGAAAAGGTCTAGAATGTGGAAGGGAAGGAAACCTTTAGGGGATGTGGTGTATGAATTCGGGAAAGTGGACAACCACTCCTTCTTCTTTTGCGGTTTTCGCAGCACTTTCAACTTAGAGCTTCGCTCTCTTCTCTTCATTTTTCGACTTTACTTTTGGAGTTATGGATAGAGGTGCACAAAAACCGAAGCCTAGGAGATTGGCGTTTCTCAATTTTCATGAGATGCCTCAAACCCTTAGCGCACATACCATAATCCGCTAGGAATATCGCTCAATCCGACTTTGGCAAGACACAAACACCCGGCTATGTGAATGGTGCCGAGTTACTCATCGTCATGATTGACTTCCCCAAACCTACAATTTCTTTCTATCCTTTTGATTGCAAATATATGCTCTCATGGTCCTCCCACATCAAACATGCCTTTTTCATTCACTTCTCCAAAATTCCCGGATAGGTAAAGGAGGTCAATATTTCAATGAGGAGATAAATGGTCAAAGAAAGAAGGAAGAAAAATCGAATTGCCTTAATCATCTCAATAATAAGCATAGGAACTTATAATGTGATTTCAACTTTAATTTCTCAACATGATTTAGGTAACATAATCACATTATGAAACTTGCAAAAGAGGTATAATCAACACATTCAAATCCTTTTCAATTCACTAATCGTTTAAGCATGCAATTGTCATCAAACTCAATTCACAAGTAGTGATTATCATGGAAATCATCTCAATTCATTAGAAGCACAAAATTTTCAAAATTTTTCAATTTTTATGGGTTTTTCAAGTTCTTTTTCATGCAAAGCAATAAGGAAACGTGTAACAATAAAATCAAATGCAAGATAGTCTCGAATAAAGCAAACATAGTGAGTAGAAGTTATTACAAACTTTTAGTACATCCCACCCCATACTTAGGACGAACATTGTCCCTAATGTTCAAAAGAAAGAAAGAAAAGAAAGAAAAGAAACTCACAAAGTGGTGGTGGAATGGCTAAAGCAACGGTCATGCATCATCATCACTGCGGCGCTGGTGGAGGCGGGAATGGAGAGAAGCTGGAGTCGTAGGGCCGCCCAAACTGCTGGCGGTAGACGTCCCTCATCATGTGATCAAGATCATCCATGCGTCCGTCTCTAGCATCGGCTCGGATCTCCAATGCTCCTACTCTCTCCGAAAGGCTAGTAGCCCAATCCGGCATCTGCTCATACCATCCGGAGCGTGACTATACCATGCTGGAGCGTCGGATGGAGCTGGTGCTGGTGCTGGTGCTGCTGTCTACTCTATGGACCAAGGAGGTGGAACTCCATACCATGTAGGAGGTGTGGTCATCCATGTAGGTCTCTCACTCACGCTAGCGCGGCGAGAAGACGAGCCTGAAGCTCTAGCTGGACGTGGAGAACGTCTAGGTGCAGCGGGGGCCGCCTCCGGCTGATTCAGAAACGTGCCAAAGTCCTGCTCTGCTCCTCCTCCACTCTCAAACTGATCTCTCATATCCTCCTCCTCAACAACTGGTGGTGGGACATACGGGGGAGCTACTATCCTGTTCGCATGCATAGTAGCGAACGTCTCCTTCCAATTATGGCGTCCCGCCATAATGGAGTACTCCGGAAGCCACTCTATACCCCTACCTGTCCTTCTCTCCCAAGGCATGCCCGCATAAGGCGGACCTCTATGTGTGGGGAAAATGAGACCCCTAGTCATGAAAGCATGTAGCCCTAAAGGTACGGCTGGAATGCGGGTGCAAGCAGAAAAATCAACTCCTAAGCTCCTAGCAATGTGGGTAACTATCCCACCATATCCGATGTTGCCCTTCTTCTTATTCTTGAGCTTGCTCATCGTAGCAGCCAAGAGAGTGGCACAATCAGCCCGGCGTCCATACATCATGGAGTATAGCAAAAAGAGCTCATCCGTCTTGATCTTTTGGGGCGTCTCCGTCCTAGGAAAGAGATACTCCGAAAGAACGCGGTGAGCAATCTTCAAGGCTAGATGGTACATCAATCTAGCCTTGGTATCAGCAGGTTGCCAACGGTCCTCGTCGGCGTAAATCATCGCTACCTCCTCCCAAAAGTCCTTGGCGTAATTGCCACTAGAAAATCGACCGTTAAAGGTCTCATGGAACCCGAAAAAGGTCCCGAACTCACGGATGCTAAAATGATAGTCTCTCTCCATAAGACGGAAAGAGACGGTCCTGTCTACATGGCTGTGCTCGAAAGACGTCACAACCTCCCGTGTAATCTCCTCATAAGCGTCTTCTCGGATAGCCGAGAAGACAACTAGTCCGGCTCTATCCAAGAGCCAAGTAAGATCATCTACAATGTTGAGAGGAGCTAGATCCTTCAACAACAAGTATCTAGGACCAATCACAGCCCTCTCCTTGATCCTCTCGAGTGCATAGAGATGATCCTCATGTATGGTCGGGACTCTAGGGTGAGGAGGTGAGGATGGAGGTGAAGGTGAGGATGGAGGTGGTGCTTTAGAGGATGAGGAGGAGGAGGGATTACCCTTCCTCTTCTTATTCTGATCATTCTTCTTCTCTTTAATCCTCCCCGAAACTCTCCTCACAAAGTCCATTCTGTTCAAAATTACGGGCTGTTCTATAGAAACCACAGCCGTAATTCCTCCAGAGACCGTGATTCGTCTCAGAAGTTCGTAAATCTCAGCAAATCAGCACTCAATCTCAACAAACAGGCATTTCTAATCTAATTTCTTCAAATCTCAATCAGTTCTTCCTAAAATCTTTAACAAAAACGAACCAAATCGACAAGAATCAAGAAGAGTGAAAAAACCTATTTTTCCGCTCGATTTGTCGCTTGGATCTTGTTGGTGGTCGAATTTGCTTCAGTTTAGGAAGAAGAATCGTTAAAAACGATTAAGAAACGAGGATTTGAGAGAGGGTCGTGGATTTCGGCTATTAGGTCGTGGAAGAGGGGTTTTGGGGTGATTTTTGTGAAGAACGTGGCTTATATAGTCACAGGCAAAATTTTTGAAAATCACGGTCTGTCGGGGTGTTCCACGGCCGTGGTTTTGTACGGAACCGTGGTTTTGTTGATTTTTCAAAGGCTTTTGGAAATAACGGGTACTGTAGCTGTCACGACCGTGGTTTAGGCCGTGGAACTCTCTGTAAAGCTCCAAAGTCCAAATTTCGTCACTTTTCTTCAACATTATCCTTCCCTTTTCCTTTTTCATCGTTCCTACATCCAAAAACACGAACATACCGGAAGAAATCGAGGCAAAATAAAGCGAAAAACGTCTAAACTAAGCTAAACTATGAATCGAAAACAAAAACAAGAATGCATTACCTTGAGTTGCCTCCCAAGAAGCGCTTTGTTTAAGGTCCGTAGCTAGACCAAACTCGGACTTATTCGAGTGCGGTGGGCGCGAACTCTTCAGCTTGGAGTTCCGGCGTATACTTCTTGAGTCGTTGGCCGTTCACCTTAAAGCTTCCGCCCGTTTCACCCCATACTTCAACTGCACCATGGGGGAAAATACGCTTAATTAGAAAAGGTCTCGTCCAACGAGATTTAAGCTTACCTGGAAAGAGACGAAGCCTTGAATTGAAGAGGAGAACTTGATCTCCCTCCTTGAAGTCCTTTGGAATGATATGCTTATCATGCCAACGCTTTGCTCTCTCCTTGTAGATCTTAGCGTTTTCATAAGCGTTCAAGCGGAGTTCATCCAGCTCATTAAGGTCTAGGAGACGCTTCTCTCCCGCTTCCTTCATGCTGAAATTCAGCCACTTGATAGCCCAAAACGCTTTGTGCTCCAGCTCTACCGGCAAGTGACAAGACTTCCCATACACAAGGTTGTATGGTGTGGTTCCTATAGGAGTCTTGTACGCAGTCCGGTACGCCCATAATGCATCGTCAAGCTTCAAGGACCAATCCTTCCTAGTCCTTGAAACCGTCTTCTCCAGAATTCCTTTGATCTCCCTATTTGAGATCTCAACTTGTCCACATGTTTGTGGATGATAAGGGGTAGCGACCTTGTGAGTAACCCCATACTTAGCTAGAAGAGCTTCAAAGCGACGGGCTATGAAGTGAGAACCTCCATCACTAATGATAGTCCTTGGCGTCCCAAATCACGGGAAGATGGTCTTGTTAAAGAACTTGACCACTACCATGGCATCATTTGTGGGAGAGGCAATTGCTTCCACCCATCTAGAAACGTAATCCACCGTCAATAGTATGTATTGGTTTCCACAAGAGGATGGGAATGGTCCCATGAAATCAACTCCCCAAACGTCGAAAATCTCCACCTCTTGGATGTTGTTGAGGGGCATCTCATTCCTTCTAGAGATATTGCCTGTTCTTTGAAAAGCATCGCAGCAAGAAACAAAGGATTGCACATCTCTAAACAAAGTAGGCCAAAAGAATCCAGATTGCAATACCTTTGCGCTAGTCTTGTTCGAACTAGCGTGTCCTCCACAAGGTAGTGAATGACAATGACGGATGACACTTTGCATCTCATCTTCCGGCACACATCGCCGAATGATGCCATCCGGACCTCTCTTAAAGAGGAGAGGCTCGTTCCAATAGTATTCCCGGACATCCTTAAAGAACTTCTTCCTTTGTGCGTGGGATAGTCCGGGTGGTATCTCCTGGCAAACCAAATAGTTAACAAAATCAGCAAACCATGGTTCGTTACCTTTGGAGATCACGTTGATGCACTCCTTTATGATATGTAGGTGTTCGTCCGGAAAGGAATCATCAATGGGTAAATGGTCGTCCTCTAGATGTGTTAGGCGACTCAAATGATCCGCAACATAATTTTCTGAACCTTTCTTGTCGCGGATCTCAAGATCGAATTCTTGTAGAAGAAGAATCTATCTAATTAGCCTTGGCTTCGCATCTTTCTTCGCAAGGAGGTACCGGATCGCAGCATGATCCGTGTAGACAATCACCTTTGCACCTACAAGATAAGAGCGAAACTTGTCAATAGCATAGACAATGGCTAAAAACTCTTTCTCGGTAGTGGCGTAGTTGAGCTGCGCTTCATCTAGCGTCTTGCTAGCATAGTATATGGCATGGGTTCTCCCTTCCTTTCGTTGTCCAAGAACAGCTCCAATAGCTACGTCACTAGCATCGCACATAACCTCAAAGGGAAGAGTCCAATCCGGAGGTTGGATAATAGGTGCTGAAATTAGAGCTTGCCGAATTGTGTTAAACGCTTCCAAGCATTCCTGCGTAAACTCAAAAACTGCATTCTTCATCAATAGATTAGTGAGCGGTTTTGATATCTTAGAAAAGTCCTTAATGAAACGTCTATAAAATCCAGCATGTCCTAGGAAACTTCTTATCCCTTTCACCGAAGTTGGGGGAGGAAGTTTCTCAATGGTCTCTATCTTAGCTTTATCTACTTCTATCCCTCTACTAGTGACTAAGTGACCCAATACAATTCCTTCCTTAACCATAAATTGACACTTTTCCCAATTAAGAACTAGGTTAGTGTCTTCACATCTTTGCAAAACAAGAGAAAGGTTAGAAACGCAATCGTTAAAAGAGGAACCGTATACGGAGAAGTCGTCCATGAAGACTTCCATGATTTCCTCTATGTATTCGGAGAAGATGGCCATCATGCACCGTTGGAAGGTGGCTGGGGCGTTGCAAAGCCAAAACGGCATTCTCCTATAGGCGAACGTACCCCAAGGGCACGTGAATGTGGTCTTCTCTTGATCATCCGGGTGTATCGGAAACTGAAAGAAACCACTATAACCGTCAAGGTAGCAAAAATGTGAATGTTGCGCTAACCTTTCAAGCATTTGATCAATGAATGGCAATGGGAAGTGATCCTTCCGCGTTGCATTGTTGAGCTTGCGGTAGTCTATGCACATCCGCCATCCCGTCACTGTTCGGGTAGGAATGAGTTCGTTGTTCTTGTTGGTGATGACCGTCATTCCTCCCTTCTTCGGAACTACTTGAACTAGACTCACCCACTTACTATCGGAGATAGGATAGATGATACCTGCATCAAGAAGTTTAAGAATTTCCTTCTTGACAACCTCCTTCATGGTCGGATTCAACCGCCTTTGAGGTTGTCTTGAAGTTCTAAAGTCCTCCTCCATTAGTATCTTATGCATGCATAGGGAGGGTTTAATTCCTACTAAGTCCTCTATAGTGTAGCCTAAGGCTTTCCTATGTTTCCTAAGGACAATCATGAGCTGATTATGTTCATCTATGCTTAGTTCGGAACTAACAATAACCGGAAAGGTAGAATTAGGTCCCAGGAAAGCGTACCTTAGATGAGTAGGAAGTGGTTTTAGTTCCATCACTTTCGGAGCTTCCAACGATCCTTGAGGAGCATCCGATGTCTCCTTAGAAGTTTCTAAGGGTATTGAGTGTGTGGGAGAAGAATCAGAAGAAGTTGAAAAAGTGTCTCGATCACTCCTTTCAACGGCCAAAATTACGGGTGGATCATGTCCTCCACGGCCGTGGTTTAGGGCGTGGAAGGGAAATACGGTTGTCACATCTTCTCCACGACCGTGTAACTCCCTGGAGTGAGGCACGATTTTGGTTGTGAAATCCACGGCCGTGGAATACAGTGTGTGGCCGTGGATTCTCACATTTTCAGCTTCATCGTGGAGTTTCTCAAACTCCTCTTCATGCATCTCTTCTTGTGCTTCTAAGGCTTCAATTGCCTCATTGCACTCTTCCTCTTCCCCTACATTGGTTAGACTTGTTCGCCCCTAAAGGTGTGTGCAAATAAGCTTTAAATTTATACAACTAGAATCAAGCAGCGAACCCGCAGTGTACGGATCGACGTAGCTAAGCAAGAATTCCAGAGTATCGAACACAGGGATTTGGGTGGGAACAAATTCAATTGCAGATTATCAAGCGAGTAAATATGAGAGTTTTGCAAATATTGGGAAAACAACAATCCTAAAGATCCAAGTATCCAGCTGTGGCAATCGATTCAAGATATACTAATGATATAAAGACAGAGTTGAGATATGCAAAGGTATGCTAATGTAAGGTAATCGTACGGTGAAGTTCCAAAAACCTTATGTAACTCACCTACAAGGCACTCTCTATACAGGTTGTTGAGGCTCAATATAGAAAGATTCTAAAGGTGAGAATTAGTATCGAATACCCAAACTTGTAATCTAAGGATCAAGACTAACTTAACCGATTGAGGTTGTGACACTCACAATCGAGGTAGAGGTTGTTGAGGCTTCACTACCACTTAGAAAAGACAAGTCTAAACTAAGTTAAAGCAAATCTTTAACTTTGGATTAAAGTAAAAGCAAGTTCGTAAACTTAAGGGAAATTACGGTTGGATCGTGAGAATCCACGGTCGTGGAACCCAAGAACAACCCGTAATTTAGGGTTCGTCGACAATCCTCTCGAACTCTCAGGGTCTAATCTATTTGCGATCGATCTATCATCATCTAAGCCACAACTATCAACCCTTCACCCTAGAATTGTTAAGGGTTTTGAGCCAATAACAGTCATGTTGATATCAATTCAAGAATTAAAAGATAGAAAGATGAAAACTTCCGAAAACTTTCAATAAACTCCAAAACAATCTCAATGTCACAATCAAGAACAGATATCGTCACAAGATCCGTAATAGAACAAACAACACAATCTTAGGCAAGAAAGAAGAACGG
Organism: Fagopyrum esculentum; assembly: GCA_033239045.1. Classification (NCBI taxonomy): domain Eukaryota; kingdom Viridiplantae; phylum Streptophyta; class Magnoliopsida; order Caryophyllales; family Polygonaceae; genus Fagopyrum; species Fagopyrum esculentum. The sequence goes on along the minus strand of BSUD01000005.1, from coordinate 39,511,220 downwards.
GATGTCAATCCGTCTTCTAAATCAAACCTAAACAAGAAGAGTAATCTTCTTGCAAGAAACCCTCCGAATCTTCCGTCAATCCGGAAAATATGGAAATCCCAACGATAATCTCCACCAAGTGCGAGATTAGGGCAAATCCAAGCACGAACTTTGATCTCTAACGGGATCTCCCAATGCCTCTAAACGAGGGTAAGCGCCGATAAGCTGCGATTGCGGTTATGCAAAGCGAGGTGTAAGCCGTCCTATGCGAAGATGCAGTCTTAGCGGGGATGACGGAATCTCTTTTCGTCCGTCTTTTTATAGGGCAAGATAAAATATCGGCCCGGCCCAATCTTCAAAAGATCGTGGCTTCAAAGTGTGGCGAAAAAGATCGCCAAGATCACGGTCGTGGAAGTTTCCACGACCGTAATTTAGAGCGTGGATTAGGTCACGGTTTGAACCATGTATTCCACGACCATAATAGTTACTGGAATGCATCACACTTCTCTGGCAAGGATCCACGGCCGTGGAACTGAACGTGGTTTGTAATACGGCCGTATTTTAGAGCATGGTTTAGGGCAAGAACGTGATTCTTCCCTAGCCTCGTGCATTCCTCAAGTTAGACTCCAATTTGCTCCTAAGAATGCCCTCAATCCATGGACATATCAAATCAACTCTTCTTTGCTCGATTCCGTTCGGAAATAGCTCTTAAGTACCTATAATCAACATAGAACTAGTGTAGACATCTATATCGACAATATAGGTAAAATAGCTCACTTATGCAACAATGTTCAATCATAGACTATCAATATGAATCAAATACGTTTAGAAAATGTGCCTAAAGTATTACAATATTTCATGCTAACAAATAACCCCATACTTGCAACTTGCTTGTCCCTAAGCAAGGTCTCTCAAAGGCTTTTTAAAAACAAGAGTTAGGATGAAATATGTGTACCTTCTTTTGGATGAATGTGCCTTCTAAAGAATAGATCATTCTCAAGCCTTGCTTCAATCGTTTATCAAACTTTCACACACTTAATCGAAGAGTAAAAAGCAAAGAAAACTCATGAATCAATTAAGCTTCTAAACAAGCATCATAACCTTCAAACATTATCAAAATCAATCACAAGAAACTTCAATTTAGATCACAAAGTCATATAGCCTTCTTTTGATCTTAAGGACTTTCAAAGAAAAGGTCTAGAATGTGGAAGGGAAGGAAACCTTTGGTAATGTGGTGCTTGAATCCGGAAAAGTGGACGACTACCTTCTTCTTCTTTTGCGGTTTCCGCAACACTTCAGCTTAGAGCTTCACTCTCTTCTTTTCATTTTTCGACTTTACTTTTGGAGTTATGGATAGAGGTGCACAAAAACCGAAGCCTAGGAGATTGGCGTTTCTCAATTTTCATGAGATGCCTCAAACCCTTAGCGCACATACCATAATCCGTTAGGAATATCGCTCAATTCGACTTTGGCAAGACACAAACACCCGGCTATGTGAATGGTGCCGAGTTACTCATCGTCATGATTGACTTCCCCAAACCTACAACTTCTTTCTATTCTTTTGATTCCAAATAATTGCTCTCATGGCCCTCCCACATCAAACATGCCTTTTTCATTCACTTCTCCAAATTTCCCGGATAGGTAAAGGAGGTTAATATCTCAATGAGGAGCTAAAATGATCAAAAGAAAGAACAAAGAAAGTATCGAATTGCCTTAATCATCTCAAGAAGAAGTATAGGAACTTATAATGTGATTTCAACTTCAATTTCTTAACATGATTTAGGTAACATAATCGCATTATGAAACTTGCAAAAGAGGTATAATTCATTCATTCAAATCCTTTTCGATTCACTATTCTTTTAAGCATGCAATTGTTATCAAACTCCATTCGCAAGTAATGATTATCATGGAAATCATCTCAATTCATTAGAAGTACAAAATTTTTCAAAATTTTTCAATTTTATGGGTTTTTCAAGTTATTTTTCATGCAATGCAATAAGGAAACGTGCAACACATAATGAACATGCAATGATAGTCTCAAATGAAAGCGAACATAGTAAGTAGAGTTATTACAAACTTTTAGTACATCCCACCCCATACTTAGGACGAACATTGTCCCTAATATTCATAAGAAAGAAAGAAAAGAAAGAAAAGAAAAAGAAACTCACAAAGTGGTGGCGGAATGTCTAAAGCGAACGGTCATGCATCAAATCACTGCGGTGGCGGCGGAGGCGGGAATGGAGAGAAGCTGGAGTCGTAGGGCCGCCCAAACTGCTGGTGGTAGACGTCCCTCATCATGTGATCAAGATCGTCCATGCGTCCGTCTCTAGCATCGGCTCGGATCTCCAATGCTCCTACTCTCTCCGAAAGTCCGGTGGGCCAATCCGGCATCCGCTCGTACCATCCCGGGGCCTGACTGAACCATGCTGGGGCGTCGGATGGTGCTGGTACTGGTGGTGGTGGTGCTGGCTGCTCTGTGGACCAAGGAGGGGGGATGCCATATCATGTGGGAGGTGTGGTCATCCACGTAGGCCTCTCACTCACGCTAGCGCGGCGAGAAGACGAGCCTGAGGCTCTAGTGGGACGTGGAAAGCGTCTAGGTACATCTAGGGCTGCCTCCGGCTGATCCGGAAACGAGCCAAACTCCTGCTCTGCTCCTCCTCCACTCTCAAACTGATCTCCCATATCCTCCTCCTCAACAACTGGTGGCGGGACGTACGGGGGAGCTACTATCCTGTTCGCGTGCATAGCAGCGAACGTATCCTTCCAATTATGGCGTCCCGCCATAATGGAGTACTCCGGCAGCCACTCAATACCCCTGCCCGTCCTACTCTCCCAAGGCATGCCCGCATAAGGCGGACCTCTATGTGTGGGGAAGATGAGGCCCCTAACCATGAATGCATGGAGTCCTAAAGGTACAGCCGGTATGCGGGTGCAAGCAGAAAAATCAACACCAAAACTCCTAGCAATGTGGGTCACTATCCCACCATATCCGATGTTCCCCTTCTTTTTGTTCTTGAGCTTGCTCATCGTAGCAGCCAAGAGAGTAGAACAATCTGCACGGCGTCCATAAAGCATGGAGTAGAGCAAGAATAGCTCATCCATCTTGATCTTTTGGGGCGTCTCCGTCCTAGGAAAGAGACACTCCGAAAGAACACGGTGAGCTATCTTCAAAGCTAGATGGTACATCAATCTAGCTTTGGTATCAGCGGGTTGCCAACGGTCCTCGTCGGCGTATATCATCGCAACCTCCTTCCAAAAGTCTTTGGCGTAAACGCCACTTGGAAATCGACCATTGAAGGTCTCATGGAACCCAAAAATGGTCCCAAACTCACGGATACGCAAATGGTAGTCTCTCTCCATGAGGCGGAAAGAGACGGTCCTATCTACGTGGCTGTGCTCAAAGGATGTCACAACCTCCCGTGTAATCTCCTCATATGCTTCTTCTCGGATAGCCGAGAAGACAACTAATCCGGCTCTATCCAAGAGCCAAGTAAGGTCCACCACAATGTTGAGAGGAGCTAGATCCTCCAACAACAAATACCTAGGGCCAATCACTGCCCTCTCTTTGATCCTAGCAAGTGCATCAAGATGGTCGTCGTGTATGGTCGGGACTCTAGGGTGAGGAGGTGAAGATGGAGGTGAAGGTGAGGATGGAGGTGAAGGGGAAGAGGGTGGTGGTGCCCTAGAGGATGAGGAGGAGGAGGGATTACCCTTCCTCTTCTTATTCTTGCCACTCTTCTTCTCTTTTATCCTTCCCGAAACTTTTCTCACAAAAGCCATTCTGCTCAAAAATTACGGTCTGTTCTTCAGGAATTACGGCCGTGATTTACCCAAAAACCGTGATTCATCTCAGAAAATCTCAAATCTCAGCCAATCAGCAATCAATCACCACAACAAGCAGTCCTAGTCTAATTCCTTCCAGTCTCAATCAGTTCTTTCTAAAAATCTATAGCAAAAACGAACTAAATCGGCGAGAATCAAGAAGGAAGAATAAACCTCTTTTTCGGATTGAAAAATCCGAATTGTGCGTTTGTTGATGAATTTCCGCTTGATTCGTCGCTTGGATCTTGTTTGTGGTTGAATTTGCTGCAGTTTAGGACGAAGAATCGTTGAAAACGATTAGAAAACGAAGATTTGAGAGGGGGTCGTGGGTTGTCGGCACTTAGGTCGTGGAAAGAGGGGTTTTGGGGGGTTTTTGTGAAGAAAGTGGCTTATATAGTCGCAGGCAAAAATTTTGAAAATCACGGTCTGTCGGGGTGTTCCACGGCCGTGGAAGTGTACGGAACCGTGATTTTGGTGATTTTTCAAAGGCTTTTGGAAATTACGGGCACTGTAGCTATGACGCCCGTAATTTAGACCGTGGAAGTCTCTGTAAAGCTCCAAAGTCCAAATTTCGTCACTTTTCTTCATCATTATCATTCCCTTTTCCTTTTCCATTGATCCTACAACCAAAAACACGAACATACCGGAAGAAATTGAGGCAAAATAAAGCGAAAACGTCTATTCTAAGCTAAACTATGAATCGAAAACAAAAACGAAAATGCAATACCTTGGGTTGCCTCCCAAGAAGCGCTTTGTTTAAGGTCCGTAGCTAGACCAGTCTCGCACTTATTCGAGTGCGGTGGGCGCAAACTTCTCAGCTTGGAGTTCCGGCGTGTACTTCTTGAGTCGTTGGCCGTTCACCTTAAAAGTTCCGCTTATTTCACCCCATACTTCAACTGCACCATGGGGGAAAATACGCTTAATTAGAAAGGGTCCGGTCCAACGGGATTTAAGCTTACCTGGAAAGAGGCGAAGTCTTGAATTGAAGAGGAGAACTTGATCTCCTTCTTTGAAGTCCTTTGGAATGATATGCTTATCATGCCAACGCTTTGCTCTTTCCTTGTAGATCTTGGCGTTTTCATAGGCGTTCAAGCGGAGTTCATCCAGCTTATTGATGTCTAGGAGACGCTTCTCTCCCGCTTCCTTCATTCCGAAATTCAGCCACTTGATAGCCCAAAACGCTTTGTGCTCCAACTCTACCGGCAAGTGACAAGACTTCCCATACACAAGATTGTATGGTGTGGTTCCTATAGGAGTCTTGTACGCAGTCCGGTATGCCCATAATGCATCGTCAAGCTTCAAGGACCAATCCTTCCTAGTCCTTGAAACTGTTTTCTCTAGAATTCCTTTGATCTCCCTATTTGAGATCTCAACTTGTCCACTTGTTTGTGGATGATAAGGGGTAGCGATCTTGTGAGTAGCCCCATACTTAGCTAGAAGAGCTTCAAAGCGACGGGCTATGAAGTGAGAACCTCCATCACTAATGATAGTCCTTGGCGTCCCAAATCGCGGGAAGATGGTCTTGTTGAAGAACTTAACCACCACCATGGCATCATTGGTGGGAGAGGCAATTGCTTCCACCCATCTAGAAACGTAGTCTACCGCCAATAGTATGTATTGATTTCCACAAGAAGAAGGGAATGGTCCCATGAAATCAACTCCCCAAACGTCGAAAATCTCCACCTCTTGGATGTTGTTGAGGGGCATCTCATTCCTTCTAGAAATATTGCATGTTCTTTGACAAGCATCGCAGCAAGAAACAAAGGATTGCACATCTCTAAATAAAGTAGGCCAATAGAATCCAGATTGCAATACCTTTGCGCTAGTCTTGTTCAAACTAGCGTGTCCTCCACAAGGTAGTGAATGACAATGGCGGATGACACTTTGTATCTCATCTTCCGGCACACATCGCCGAATGATGCCATCCGGACCTCTCTTAAAGAGGAGAGGCTCGTTCCAATAGTTTTCCCGGACGTCCTTAAAGAACTTCTTCCTTTGTGCATAGGATAGTCCGGGCGGTGTCTCCTGGCAAACCAAATAGTTAACAAAATCAGCAAACCATGGTTCGTTACCTTTGGAGATCACGTTGATGCACTCCTCTATGATGTGTAAGTGTTCGTCCGGAAAGGAGTCATCAATGGGTAAATGGTCGTCCTCTAGATGTGTTAGGCGACTCAAATGATCCGCAACAGAATTTTCCCAGCCTTTCTTGTCGCGGATCTCAAGATCGAATTCTTGTAGGAGAAGAATCCATCTAATCAGCCTTGGCTTCGCATCTTTCTTCGCAAGGAGGTATCGGATCGCAGCATGATCCGTGTAGACAATCACCTTGGCACCTACAAGATAAGAGCGAAACTTGTCAATAGCATAGACAATGGCTAAGAATTCTTTTTCGGTAGTGGCGTAGTTGAGCTGCACTTCATCTAGCGTTTTGCTAGCATAGTATATGGCATGGGTTCGCCCTTCCTTTCGTTGTCCAAGAACAGCCCCAATTGCTACGTCACTAGCATCGCCCATAATCTCAATGGGAAGAGTCCAATCCGGAGGTTGGATAATAGGTGCTGAGATTAGAGCTTGCCGAATGGTGTTAAACGCATCCAAACATTCCTGCGAAAACTCAAAAACCGCATCCTTCATCAATGGATTAGTGAGAGGTTTTGATATCTTAGAAAAGTCCTTAATGAAACGTCTATAAAATCCAACATGTCCTAGGAAACTTCTTATCCCTTTCACCGAAATTGGGAGAGGGAGTTTCTCTATGGTCTCTATCTTAGCCTTGTCTACCTCTATCCCTCTACTAGAGACTAAGTGACCTAATACGATTCCTTCCTTAACCATGAATTGACACTTCTCCCAATTAAGAACTAGGTTAGTGTCTTCACACCTTTGTAAAACAAGAGAAAGGTTAGAAAGGCAATCGTTAAAAGAGGAACCGTATACGGAGAAGTCGTCCATGAAGACTTCCATGATTTCCTCTACGTATTCGGAGAAGATGGCCATCTTGCACCGTTGGAAGGTAGCTGGGGCGTTGCAAAGCCCGAACGGCATTCTCTTATAGGCAAACGTACCCCACGGGCACGTGAATGTGGTCTTCTCCTGATCGTCCGGATGTATCGGAATCTGAAAGAAGCCACTATAACCGTCAAGGTAGCAAAAATGTGAGTGTTGTGCTAACCTTTCAAGCATTTGATCAATGAATGGCAGTGGAAAGTGATCTTTCCGCGTTGCATTGTTGAGCTTGCGGTAGTCTATGCACATCCGCCATCCAGTCACGGTTCGGGTAGGAATGAGTTCGTTGTTCTTGTTGGTGATAACCGTCATTCCTCCCTTCTTCGGAACTACTTGAACTGGACTCACTCACTTACTATCGGAGATAGGGTAGATGATACCTGCATCAAGAAGCTTAAGAATTTCCTTCTTGACAACCTCCTTCATGGTCGGATTCAACCGCCTTTGAGGTTGTTTTGAAGTTCTAAAGTCTTCCTCTATTAATATCTTATGCATGCATAGGGAGGGTTTAATTCCTACTAAGTCCTCAATAGTATAGCCTATGGCATTCCTATGTTTCCTAAGGACAATCATGAGCTGTTCATGTTCATCTATGCTTAGTTCGGAACTAACGATAACCGAAAAGGTAGAATTATATCCTAGAAAAGCGTACCTTAGATGAGTAGGAAGTGGTTTGAGTTCCATTGCTTTCGGAGCTTCCAACGATCCTTGAGAAGCATCCGATGTCTCCTTAGAAGTTTCTAAGGGTGTTGAGTGTGTGGGAGAAGAATCAGAAGAAGTTGAAGAAGTGTCTCGATCACTCTCTTCCACGGCCAAAATTACCGGTGGATCTTGTCCTCCACGGCCGTGGTTTAGGGCGTGGAAGGGGAATACGGTTGTCACATCTTCTCCACGACCGTGTAATCCCCTGGAGTGAAGGATGTTTTTGGTTGTGAAATCCACGGCCGTGGAATACAATGTATGGCCGTGAATTCTCACGTTTTCAACTTCATCGTGGAGTTTCTCAAACTCCTCTTCATGCATCTCTTCTTGTGCTTCTAAGGCTTCAATTGCCTCATTGCACTCTTCTTCGTCCCCTACATCTGTTAGACTCATAGTAATGACTTTTTGTAAAGGATCGTTAAAGAGAATCGCGCTTACCTCCTCCCTAGATAAACCTTCTTCATCTTGGACATCGTAAATATCCTCATCGAAAATTGGCTCCTTCACTAGAGTGGAAATGACGAACTCTACTTTCTCTTCTCCTATATCAAAAGCGAGTCTCCCATTCTTGCAATCGACCATGCAGCCGGAAGTTGCAAGAAACGGTCTTCCGAGTATGATCGGGACCGGACTATCTGCAGGAATGTCAAGCACGACAAAATCAATGTGAACAAAGAATTTACCTAGCTTGACCGGGACGTCTTCTACAATACCGACGGGGCGAGTGATGGATCGATCCGCCATGTATAACGTCATCTTCACCGGTTTAGGGTCGCCTAAACCGATCTTCCTGCACAATGCAAGTGGTATGATGCTCACACTTGGTCCTAAGTCACATAAAACGTCGTATGTGACATCTCCCACTCCAATGAGAATGCAAAATGACCCTGGATCCTTCAATTTTGGGGGCATTTTCTCCTTCATGGTCTTGATGAGATCCGAAGAATCCGAACTCATCTTGACCTCACCGAAGTCTTCTAGCTTCCTCTTGTTAGAGAGGAGCTCCTTCAAGAACTTGCCATAAGCTGGCATACCTACAATAGCATCAATGAAGGGTATATTAATATGCAGCTTACTCATGAGTTCTATGAACTTACCGAATTGTTTATCTAGGCGCGCTCGCGCTCTAGATTGAGGGAATGGTAGGGGAGGTTTGTAAGCTGGAGGAGGAGCATAAATATCTTCCTTCTCCTTCCCTTTCGCTTTGTCCTTCTCTACGGGGATTTCAACGAACGTAGGCTGCGGATCGGTAGTAGTCACTCCGCTCCTCGTCGTAATTGCCATCACCCTTCCTTTAGGGTTGTCCTCCGTCTTTCCTGGAAGTTTCCCTTGATTCCTAGGAACTTCCTGCGCGTGGTTAAACATTTGGTTTTCTAAAACCTTTTGAGCTTTATCAACCTTAGAGATTTGATCATCAACCTTTATGATGCGGTTCTCCAACCCTTGAAGCTTTCCCAAAATCGTCTCCAACATGGGATCGGGCTTCTCCTTTCCCGAAGTGTTTCCTCCATTTGATGTTTGTCCCTGGCTTCTCAAAGGAGTAGAGGAAGAGGAAGGTGGAGTTAGTGAATTAGAATTGGAAGGGTAAGAGTTACCGGAATTTTGTTGATTAGGGCGCCAATTGTTGTTGTTTGAACCCCTATTGTTGTTCCAATTGTTGTTCCGGTTGTTGTTGTTTCCATTCCAATTGTTATTCCGGTTACTGTTCCGGTTGTTGTTGTTGTTGTTGCGGTTTGTGTTATCACCGCCATTGTTGTTGCCCAAATAACCAACATCTTTCCCTTGTTGCTTTGGGAAGTTGGTCTTGATAGCCTCCTTCAACTCTTTGATCTCATTGTTGAGGGAGAAAATCTGATTTTGAGCTTCATGTGTGAGCTTTGCTCCTTGCTCCACACGATTTCCCTCCACTTTCCGGTGGGAATACTTCTCTATGACTCTTGCTTGCTTCTCAATGAAGTCCCAAGCGTCATCTTCTCTCATGTCCATGAAGGTTCCACATGAGAGGGATTGGAGGTTGAATTGCGTTCCCGCATCCAGCCCCTTGTAATAAATCTCCAGCAAGGCAAGTTTGGATATGCCATGATGAGGGCAATCCAAGAGCAAATCCTGAAACCTTTCCCAAGATTGAAACAAACTTTCGTTAGGTCTCATGGAAAAAGCATTAATCTTACCTCTAAGTTCCGCCGTTTTGGAAGGCGGAAAGAATTTGGTGAGGAACTCCGCGGAAAGGTCTTCCCACGTATCTAGTTTCCCACTAGGAAGAGCTTGATACCAAGACAATGCTTTCCCCTTCAAAGAGAAGAAGAAGGGTTTGAGCTTGTAGCTGTTGGTAGTAGCATTCTTCGGTCTCATCGTCTCCATCATACACTCAAAGTTTTGCAAGTGTTGGTGTGGAGATTCAGCGCTTGTACCGCCAAACTGGTTTTGGCGAACAAGAGTAATAACTTGAGGGTTAAAGCTAAACCCTTGCACATCTTCAGCATCAAAATTCACGCCCAAGCGGCGTGGTTGTTGTGTTGGATCCATCCGCTGGCCAAGAGTTCTTGGCTCATTGTCCACACGCTCTATCCTTGCATTCCTAGGTGGAACACGGCGATTAGCAGTTCCTTGTGGATGAAAAGGTTTTATATTGATCGTGGGATCAATCTCCTCTAACGGTGGCATGGAAGAGTCACTATCATCAGCGGGTGAATGACTTCTTCTTCTTCTTCTAGATCTTGATTCCCTCCTTGAGGATTTCTTGCTTCCTTTATTCTTAAGGTCGCTTAGCTCCATCCTCATTTGGAACATCGCATCTTGTAGTTTGCTAACTTCAGATTGATGACGATCCATTTCATCCCGGCGGAGGTTCTCATTCCATTGGAGTTGAGCATCCTTCTCCGCCAACTCCGTTTGAAGATCACGTTCGTGTTCTTCAGCCATCTTCTTTTCCTTGCGCTTTTGTCTTAAAGTTTTCTCTAGCTCTTGATCAAGAGGTAAGAGATCTTCGGTGTTCCTAGACCTGCGCATGCACTCAAAGTAATATCAAATAGCGAGAGCAAGCTCCCAAGCTTGACAACCGGCTACCGAATTCGGCCGAAACCAAATCCCCGGCAACGGCGCCAAAAACTTGTTCGCCCCTAAAGGTGTGTGCAAATAAGCTTTAAATTTATAAAACTAGAATCAAGCAGCGAACCCGCAGTGTACGGATCGACGTAGCTAAGCAAGAATTCCAGAGTATCGAACACAGGGATTTGGGTGGGAACAAATTCAATTGCAGATTATCAAGCGAGTAAATATGAGAGTTTTGCAAATATTGGGAAAACAACAATCCTAAAGATCCAAGTATCCAGCTGTGGCAATCGATTCAAGATATACTAATGATATAAAGACAGAGTTTAGATATGCAAAGGTATGCTAATGTAAGGTAATCGTACGGTGAAGTTCCAAAAACCTTATGTAACTCACATACAAGGCACTCTCTATACAGGTTATTGAGGCTCAATATAGAAAGATTCTAAAGGTGAGAATTAGTATCGAATACCCAAACTTGTAATCTAAGGATCAAGACTAACTTAACCGATTGAGGTTGTGACACTCACAATCGAGGTAGAGGTTGTTGAGGCTTCACTACCACTTAGAAAAGACAAGTCTAAACTAAGTTAAAGCAAATCTTTAACTTTGGATTAAAGTAAAAGAAGGTTCGTAAACTTAAGGGAAATTACGGTTGGATCGTGGAATCCACGGTCGTGGAACTCAAGAACAGCCCGTAATTTAGGGTTCGTCGACAATCCTCTCGAACTCTCAGGGTCTAATCTATTTGCGATCGATCTATCATCATCTAAGCCACAACTATCAACCCTTCACCCTAGAATTGTTAAGGGTTTTTAGCCAATAACAGTCATGTTGATATCAATTCAAGAATTAAAAGATAGAAAGATGAAAACTTCCGAAAACTTTCAATAAACTCCAAAACAATCTCAAAGTCACAATCAAGAACAGATATCGTCACAAGATCCGTAATAGAACAAACAACACAATCTTAGGCAAGAAAGAAGAACGGGATGTCAATCCGTCTTCTAAATCAAACCTAAACAAGAAGAGTAATCTTCTTGCAAGAAACCCTCCGAATCTTCCGTCAATCCGGAAAATATGGAAATCCCAACGATAATCTCCACCAAGTGCGAGATTAGGGCAAATCCAAGCACGAACTTTGATCTCTAACGGGATCTCCCAATGCCTCTAAACGAGGGTAAGCGCCGATAAGCTGCGATTGCGGTTATGCAAAGCGAGGTGTAAGCCGTCCTATGCGAAGATGCGGTCTTAGCGGGGATGACGGAATCTCTTTTCGTCCGTCTTTTTATAGGGCAAGATAAAATATCGGCCCGGCCCAATCTTCAAAAGATCGTGGCTTCAAAGTGTGGCGAAAAAGATCGCCAAGATCACGGTCGTGGAAGTTTCCACGACCGTCATTTAGAGCGTGGATTAGGTCACGGTTTGAACCATGTATTCCACGACCGTAATAGTTACTGGAATGCATCACGCTTCTCTGGCAAGGATCCACGGCCGTGGAACTGAACGTGGTTTGTAATACGGCGGTATTTTAGAGCGTGGTTTAGGGCAAGAACGTGATTCTTCCCTAGCCTCGTGCATTCCTCAAGTTAGACTCCAATTTGCTCCTAAGAATGCCCTCAATCCATGGACATATCAAATCAACTCTTCTTTGCTCGATTCCGTTCTGAAATAGCTCTTAAGTACCTATAATCAACATAGAACTAGTGTAGACATCTATATCGACAATATAGGTAAAATAGCTCACTTATGCAACAATGTTCAATCATAGACTATCAATATGAATCAAATACGTTTAGAAAACGTGCCTAAAGTATTACAATATTTCATGCTAACAAGACTCATTGCGATAACGTTTTGTGAAGGATCGTTAAAGAGAATCGCACTTACCTCCTCCCTAGATAAACCTTCTTCATCTTGGATATCGTAAATATCCTCATCGAAGATCGGCTCCTTCACTAGAGTGGAAAGAACGAACTCTACTTTCTCTTCTCCTATATCAAAAGCGAGTCTCCCATTCTTGCAATCGACTATGCAGCCGGAAGTTGCAAGAAACGGTCTTCCGAGTATGATCGGGACCGGACTATCTGCAGGAATATCAAGCACGACAAAATCAATGGGAACAAAGAATTTACCTAGCTTGACCGGGACGTCTTCTACAATACCGACGGGGCGAGTGATGGATCGATCCGCCATGTATAACGTTATCTTCACCGGTTTAGGGTCGCCTAAACCGATCTTCCTGCACAATGCAAGTGGTATGATGCTCACACTTGCTCCTAAGTCACATAAAGCATCATATGTGACACCTCCCACTCCTATGGGAATGCAAAATGACCCCGGATCCTTCAATTTTGGGGGCATTTTCTCCTTCATGGTCTTGATGAGATCCGAAGAATCCAAACTCATCTTGACCTCACCGAAGTCTTCTAGCTTCCTCTTGTTGGAGAGGAGCTCCTTCAAGAACTTGCCATAAGCCGGCATACCTACAATAGCATCGATAAAGGGTATATTAATATGCAGCTTGCTCATGAGTTCTATGAACTTACCAAATTGTTTATCTAGGCGCGCTCGCGCTCTAGATTGAGGGAATGGTAGGGGAGGTTTGTAAGCCGGAGGAGGAACGTAGACATCTTCCTTCTCCTTCCCCTTCTTCTTGTCTTTCTCTACGGGGACTTCAACAAATTTAGGCTGCGGATCGGTGGTAGTCACTCCGCTCCTAGTCAAAATTGCCATTACCCTTCCCATAGGGTTGTCCTCCGTCTTTCCTGGAAGCTTCCCTTGATTCCTAGGAACTTCCTCTGCATGGTTGAACATTTGGTTTTCTAAAACCTTTTGAGCTTTATCAACCTTGGAAATTTGATCATCAACCTTAATGATGCGGTTCTCCAACCCTTGAAGCTTTCCCAAAATCGTTTCCAACATGGGATCGGGCTTCTCCTTTCCTGAAGTGTTTCCTCCATTTGATGTTTGCCCCTGGCTTCTCAAAGGAGTAGAGGAAGAGGAAGGTGGAGTTAGTGAATTAGAATTGGAAGGATAAGAGTTACCGGAATTTTGTTGATTGGAGCGCCAATTGTTGTTACTTGAACCCCTATTGTTGTTCCAATTGTTGTTCCGGCCGTTATTATTGTTTTTGTTGCCATTCCAATTGTTGCTCCGGTTATTGTTCCGGTTGTTGTTGTTGTTGTTGTTGTTGCGGTTTGTGTTATCACCGCCATTGTTGTTGCCCAAATAACCAACATCCTTCCCTTGTTGTTTCGGGAAGTTGGTCTTGATAGCCTCCTTCAACTCTTTGATCTCATTGTTGAGGGAGAAAATCTGATTTTGAGCTTCATGTGTGAGCTTTGCTCCTTGCTCCACACGATTTCCCTCCACTTTCCGGTGGGAATACTTCTATATGACTCTTGCTTGCTTCTCAATGAAGTCCCAAGCGTCATCTTCTCTCATGTCCATGAACGTTCCACATGAGAGGGATTGGAGGTTGAATTGCGTTCCCGCATCCAACCCCTTATAGTAAATCTCCAGCAAGGCAAGTTTGGATATGCCATGATAAGGGCAATCCAAGAGCAAATCCTGAAACTTTTCCCGAGATTGAAACAAACTTTCGTTAGGTCTCATGGAAAAAGCATTAATCTTACCTCTAAGTTCCGCCGTTTTGGATGGCGGAAAGAATTTGGTGAGGAACTCCGCGGAAAGGTTTTCCCACGTGTATAGTTTCCCACTAGGAAGAGCTTGGTACCAAGACAACGCTTTCCCTTTCAAAGAGAAGAAGAAGGGCTTGAGCTTGTAGCTGTTGGTAGTAGCATTCTTCGGTCTCATTGTCTCCATCATACACTCATAGTTTTGCAAGTGTTGGTGTGGAGATTCAGAACTTGTGCCGCCGAATTGGCTTTGGCGAACAAGAGTAATAATTTGAGGGTTGAAGCTAAACCCTTGCACATCTTCAGCATCGAAATTCACGCCCAAACGGCGTGGTTGTTGTGTTGGATCCATCCGCTGGCCAAGAGTTCTTGGCTCATAATCCACACGCTCGATCCTTGCGTTCCTAGGTGGAACACGGCGATTAGAAGCTCCTCGTGGATGAAAAGGATTCGCATTGATCGTGGGATCAATTTCTTCTAGCGGTGGCATGGAAGAATCACTATCATCAGCGGATGAGTGACTTCTTCTTCTAGATCTTGATCCCCTCCTTGAGGATTTCTTGCTCCCCCTATTCTTGAGGTCGCTTAACTCTATCCTCATTTGGAACATCGTATCCTTTAGATCGTTAACCTCAGATTGATGACAATCCATTTCATCCCGGCGGAGGTTCTCATTCCATTGGAGTTGAGCTTCTTTCCCAGCTAACTCCGCCTGAAGATCGCGTTCGTGTTCTTCAGCCATCTTCTTTTCCTTGCGCTTTTGCATTAAAGTTTTCTCTAGCTCTTGATCAAGAGGTAAGAGATCTTCGGTGTTCCTAGACATGCGCATGCACTTAGAACAATATCAAATAACGAGAGCAAGCTCCCAAGCTTGACAACCGGCAACCGAATTCGGCCGAAACCAAATCCCCGGCAACGGCGCCAAAAACTTGTTCGCCCCTAAACGTGTGTCCAAATAAGCTTTAAATTTATAAAACTAGAATCAAGCAAGCGAACCCGTAGTGTACGGATCGATATAGTTAAGCAAGAATTCCAGAGTATCGAACACAGGGATTTGGGTGGGAACAAATTCAATTGCAGATTATCAAGCGAGTAAGTATGAGAGGTTTTGCAAATATTGGGAAAACAACAATCCTAAAGATCCAAGTATCCAGTTGTGGCAATCGATTCAAGATATACTTAATGATATAAAGACAGAATTGAGATATGCAAAGGTATGCTAATGTAAGGTAATCGTACGGTGAAGTTCCAAAAACCTTATATGACTCACCTACAAGACACTCTCTATACAGGTTGTTGAGGCTTCAATATAGAAAGGTTCTAAAGATAAGAATTAATGTCAAATACCCAAACTTATAATCCAAAGGTCAAAACTAACTTAACCAATTAAGGTTGTGACACTCATAATCGAGGTAGAGGTTGTTGAGGCTTCACTACCACCTAGAAAAGACAAGTCTAAACTAAGTTAAAGCAAATCTTTAACTTTGGGTTAAAGTAAAAGCAGGTTCGTAAAGTTAAGGGAAATTACGGGTGGATCTTGAGATTTCACGGTCGTGGAACTCAAGAACAAACCGTGATTTAGGGTTCGTCGACAATTTTCTCTAACTCTCAAGGTCTAATCTATTTGCGATCGATCTATCATCATCTAAGCCATAACTATCAACCCTTCACCTCAGAATTGTTAAGGGTTTTTAGCCAATAACAGTCATGTTGATATCAAATTCAAGAATTATAAGATTGAAAGATGAGAACTTTCGAAAACTTCCAAAAAAACTCCAAACTAATCTCAAAGTCACAATCAAGAACAAATAGTGTCACTAATTCCAGGATAGAACAATCAACACAGTCTTAGATAAGAAGGAAGAACGGGATGTCAATCCGTCTTCTAAATCAAACCTAAACAAGAAGAGAAGTCTTCTTGCACAATCTTCCGAATCTTCCGAATCTTCCGTCAATCCGGGAAATCTGGAAATCCCAACGATAATCTCCACCAAAGTGCGAGATTAGGGCAAATCCAAGCGCGAACGTCGATCTCCAACGAGATGTAAATGCGTCTCCGCAAATGCCGCGAAAATCTCTCTAAACGGTGGTGTAAAGCGGCCGTAAGCGTCGATCTAAAACGAGTAGCGGAGATGCAAACGGGTGTAAGCGGGGATTGACGGAATCTCTCTTTGTCCGTCTTTTTATAGGGCAAGATAAAATATCGGCCCGGCCCAATCTTCAAAAGATCGTGGCTTTGAAATATGGCGAAAAAGGTCGCCAAGATCACGGTCGTGGAAGATTCCACGACCGTAATTTAGAGCGTGGAAAGTGTCATGGTTTGAACCATAGATTCCACGACCGTAATAGTTACTGGAATGCATCACGCCTCTCTTGCAGGTTCCACGGCCGTGGAACTGAACGTGGTTTGTAGTACGGCCGTATTTTAGAGCATGGTTTAGGGCAAGAACGTGATTCTTCCCTAGACTCGTGCATTCCTTAAGTTGGACTCCATTTTGCTCCTAAGAATGCCCTCAATCCATGGATATACTCAATCAACTCTTCTTTGCTAAATTCCATTCGGAAATGGCTCCCAATCACCTATAATCAACATAGAACTAGTGTAGACATCCATATCGACAATATAGGCAAACTAGCTCACTTATGCAACAATGCTCAATCAAAGACTATCAATATGAATAAAAAATGCTTTGAAAACGTGTCTAAAGTATCACAATATTTCATGCTAACAACCACTCCACATGAGTGAACCAAAATACCAAAAACACTACATTTTTACATTGTGAGGACTTCTTTCACTCTTCTTTACTTGATTTGCACATTGGGGACAATGTGGTTTTAAGTATGGGGTGGGGTTTTCATGATTCTTAGCATGGCATGGTCGCATCTAGGACAATTTCGTTTTATTGCCGCACGTCTCTTTTCATGTTTTGCACTGTACATATATATTTCAAAAATTCAAAAAAATCGATAAATTTTAAAATTTTGTGCTTCCTTGTTTGGATATGACCCTTATGATGTGATTGTTTTGTGAATTGACTATGGATGGCCTTATGTGTTGAATGGATTTATGCATATGTAGACTTGAAATACTTCTGTTGAATCCTATGCATGATTTGTGATTATGATGCTTATCTTGATTGATTGAGAATTAATGGTCGAAATTACATGCTAGTTCTTGCCCATCATCTAGGAATGATTAAGGCAATTTATCTCTCTTCTTCTCATCTTGATCATGTTGTTTGAGCACCTCACTTGATATGAAATTTGACCTCTTTTGACCCATCCGGGAATTGGAGCATGCTAGTGTGTTGAGTGTGTGAAAAGCATGTATGGGGTGGTGAAGTTGGTGTGTAAATGTTGTGAATGAAGTTGTTGAAAATGTGTTGTGAAAAGTGTAGAAAAAATATAGGTTTGGGGACTTTGGTTTTGATGACGAGTAACTCAACACCATTCACATAATCGGGTGTTTGTGCCTTGCCAAAGTCGGATAAACCGAATGTCCTAACGAGCCTTGGTATGTGTGCCCGGTGTGAGGCACCTCGGAAAATTCCCGAGGTCCGCTAATCACCAATGTTTTGGCTTTTGTACACCAATGTCATTGTTTCAAAAATAAGTGAAAGAAAATGAGAAAAGAAAAGAAAGAGAAGATGCAGAAAAATATACACTTGTGGGGAAGTTGATCAAAAATGAAATTGTGGAGTTAGTTTCATTTCCGGATTAGCATCACATGACCTAAAAAATTCCCACCTATAACAACGTTTCTTGGCCTCTTCTTTCCTAAGTCGTTGTGACCTATTTGCCTATGTGTATGACTTAGTGATCTAGATTGGATATTCTCATGATCATCTTGACTTCTTCATTTTCACCTTTCATGCATGCTTTCGAGTTAAGTATGATTGTCTTTCCGTGCCTTCATTCATTTAGTACATGATTGCTTGTCCATTGCCATGAAACATGACTATGAAAGTGATCCATCTTATGAAGCACAATTCCAAAAAGATTTTATGTTTTTTCTGCATACATAAATCATGCCATCTCGTAGCCTATAGTTGGACCGTGCTCGGGGACGAGCAAGTGACAAGTATGGGGTATTTTGATGACATGATTTATGACGTTATTTTAGGCATTCATTTAGATAGTTTTCCCCGTTATTCATGCATGGTTTGGCATTAGTTCATGACGTTTACGCTTAATTCATGCATATTGTCGAAATAGACGTCTACACGAACTCTTGTCGGTTTTCTAGGTATTTTGGAGAGCTTTTGGAGCTTAATCGATACATTCAAGGATCATTCCTCTTGATGGCACACTTCCGGACTCATTAAGGAGCAAGCTAGGAGCAAAGGAGAACACAAAAGACCTTGTTGGTGCATGCCTTGTATCAACTCATTGCTTAATGATCCAAAGAGGGCTGAACAGAGAAAACCACGGCCCAGAAGGCCTTTCCACGCCCGTGGTTTTGGCCGTGGTTTCTGTTTGGACCACTTTGACACGTGTCCAACGATCTCTTTGCCCGACCTTTGCTATTTGGAGGAGTATTTAACTGATCTTGCAGGCTGTATTTGGGGACACTCTCCCATCCCTTTTTGACCTTTCTTCTTCCCCAAAAACACTCCTCCATTAGAGCTTCGCTTCCAAGTACCCTTGTGGGTGTTCTTGGGAGAGATTAGTGTAGATTTTAGGTTTGTAGTGAGATTTGAGTTGTTTTGAGTGAGGTTTCCTTTGTTGACAACTTGGAGCAGCTCTTGAACTCGAGCATGTTCCCCTGGGCTCCATCCTCATCATCCTCCTCATCCTTAGTGTCACTTGCATCATCATCATAATATAAATGAGGAGATATCTCCTCAAGCATCAACTCGAATGTCTCCTTCCAATTCCTCTTGTTCCGAATAGTGTATTCGGACTTCCAAATGATCTCGGATGGCTTCTTCTTTGGATCCTTTGCCCATGGCATGGGCACATGAAGGGTTCCTCTCCCTCGAGGAATCAAAACCTGTTGAACAACCAATCTTTGTGAACCTAAGGGTTGGGTACTCTCAGCTAGAGTGCAACCCGAGAAGTCTAACTCCAATGCCCTAGCCACATGAGTGACAAGGCCTCCAGCACAAATGTCACCCTTACCCTTGTTGGCTATCTTTCCTAGATAGTCAGCAAGCATGGAGGTGATGTCGGGGACGGTAGTGCATGTCATTTAGTATAAGATGAAGAGCTCGTCAGCCTTGAGCTTATGTGGGGTCTCCGTACGAGCAAATAGGCACTCACTAAGGATCCTATGCACTACCTTAAAGGAGAGGTTGTACATACTAGCCTCCTTTGAATTTCCGGGTCTCCACTTATCTCCTCCATATTCTCCCACCGAAATAGTTTCCCAAAAAGCGCTAGCGCTTACTCCTCTCGCAAATGTGCCTCCATTAGAGTAAGAGAAACCAAACAAATCTCCAAAGTCATCAATACTCATAGCATGGTTGCGGTTCATGAGACGGAAAGAGACCGCCCTCTCTCTAGGGTCATGCTCAAATGTATTCTAAGGTGATCTCGGTGTCACTAAAAATCGACCTGTTCTTGGCACAAATCGTCCGATTTTTCTGGATTAGGTCGATTTTTCTGTCGATTTAACCGATTCTCACAATTCTGTAAAGTTCAGACTCAACTATCACCACATACAGTCTCCTATAGTAATTCCTAAGCAAACCCCTCAATCAGTTGCAGCAAACAAACACTTTCTAGGCAAGAGTCAATTTCGAATGAAAAACTTAGGTTTCGGAATGAAAAACCTGAATTCCGGATGAATGAGTCAATTCCGAGCTTGTTGTTGCTAGATTCTTGTTCCTTGTTGAAAATGCTTCAGTTTAGGGTCAAGAATCGTTCAGAACGATTAAGGAATGAGGGATTTAGAGAGTGGGCGATTTTCGGATCTTGTGAGAGAAGGAAATCGGGAATGGAGGTTGTGTAAAATGAGGGATTCGAGTGTTGAAGTCTTTATATAGGCTTGAGTTTTAATGAAGAAAATCGTCCGATTTTTCTAGGTGATTTTTTTGTAGGGGCGATTTCTTCCATTTTCTCAAAACACAAAGAACAAATCGGACGATTTAATAAGGGAGGTCGATCTTGGGGTTGATTTTTCTTCCTGTTGTCAAAAATCGACGTGCTCTGTTTCGGTATCGAATGATTTGCTTTGTGTAACTCGATTTCCTTCCTTGTTCTTATTGAAAATTGAGATTTGAATTAGATTATGCTCCCTCACTTCATTGATCTCTCAATTTGCACCTAATTTCCTGCGATTAATGACACGTAAAACAAAGAGTGTATCGAGAACAAACAAAAGCGGAAATAAAAGAAACAAAACAACTAAACTAAGCTAACTAAGTGATGAAAGAAGGTGAAAAAAATATACTATCATGGGTTGCCTCCCAAGAAGCGCTTGATTTATCGTCTTTAGCTGGACGGTGCATGGTTTGTGTTTAATGGAGGAGGATAGGAGCTATCTCCTCAACCGGAGCTTCCGGTGTGTAGTTCTTCAACCGCTGGCCATTAACTTTGAAGTTTCCGCTTTGTTCACCCCATACTTCAACTGCACCATGGGGGAAAATTCGTTTAATTATATAAGGTCCTGTCCAACGGGATTTAAGCTTACCTGGGAATAGTCGAAGTTTTGAGTTGAATAGAAGGACTTGATCTCCTTCTTTCAGATCATTTGGAATGATATGCTTATCATGCCATCGCTTCGTCCTTTCCTTGTAGATCTTTGCGTTATCATACGCATTTAGCCGGATCTCATCCAGCTCGTTGATATCTAAGAGTCGCTTCTCTCCGGCTTCTTTCATGTCAAAGTTGAGCCACTTGATAGCCCAATATGCTTTATGCTCTGGCTCTACAGGAAGATGACAAGATTTACCATAAACGAGATTATATGGAGTCTTACCTATTGGTGTCTTAAAGGCAGTCCTGTACGCCCATAATGTATCGTCAAGCTTCATTGACCAATCCTTCCTTGTTTTAGAGACAAATTTCTATAAAATTCCCTTGATCTCTCTATTGGATATCTCAACTTGGCTTCTAGTTTGCGGATGATATGGTGTAGCTATCTTATGGGTCACCCCATACTTAGCCAATAGAGTCTCAAATCGACGGGCTGTGAAATGCGTTCCTCCGTCACTAATGATGGTTCGGGGAGTTCTGAACCTTGGGAAGATCGTTCTATTGAAGAACTTCACCACTACCATTGCATCATTAGTAGGAGAAGCGATTGCCTCAACCCATCTTGAGACTCTTGCTCTTGAAAAGATAGTTAATCCACTAAAGACTAGATCCACTAAAGATCTAGTTCCTAGCGTCCGTCTCCTCAAGTTCCGGCATGTCCGGATCGAGTTCTTCATCATTGGATGAATCTTTCCTAATGGACTTGGTTGGCTTCTTGACTTTCTTCTTCTTCCTAGCATCATTAAATTCCAACTTCATGTCCAACATCATAGCCCTTAGTTCATCAATCTGAAATTGATGACTCGTTTCAGCTTCTACACGTGCTTTCTCGCTCAACTTAAGTTGAAGTTGAGCTTCGTTCAGTTCAGCCTGGAGGTTTCTCTCGTTGATTTTAATTATCTCTACATTTTCTTCATGTTCTTTATTTGTGTCTTTGAGGAAGAAAAGATAGTTAATCCATGTTATTGTTATCATTGATGCATGACTTGCCTTCCTATGCCTTGAAACATCACTTTGAGAGTGATCCAAAAAGAAGAAGCACTATTGAAAGAAAAGTTTTTGAGTTTTCATACATGTGTAATTCATGACATCTTGTATTCTAAATTTGAGTCTTGCTTAGGGACAAGCAAGGGGCAAGTATGGGGCATTTTGATGACATGAATTATATGCCATTATAATCATGCATATTGTAGAGGTTTACCTCGATTTACTCCACATTTAGAGATAACTTGTGTACCTTTTATGCTTTATTCAGTTGTATTTCGGAAATAGAGGTCTACACGAGTTTTGGTTGAATTTTAGGTAAATTGAATGAATTCGGAAGAAAAAGTAGAGCAAGAAGCATCTAAGGTCATTAATGAAGCTAAAGGAGCATTAGAGGAGTCACAAGGAGCAAAGAAGTTGCATAAAGGAAGCATGAGGAAGAGGAAGAAAACAAGCCAAAAGACGAGCACTCTCTGATGAAGAAAATCGTGCTATTTACCATCTAAATCGGACGATTTTTGGCATTAAAAATCGAACGGTTTTATAGGCAAATCGGCCAGCCCGATCTTCTTTGTTTTTCGGCCAAATGTGAAGACGACACAAAGCCCATCAACTTTGGGCTTGAGAAGGGTTTTGCCAAACGACCGATTTGCCTATAAAACCGTTCGATTTTTGGCATTTAAAACTTATTTGCACGCACGATATCGGGCGAACAAGTTTTTGGCGCCGTTGCCGGGGATCGAACCCGGGTCACCCGCGTGACCCGGGTTTGATTTAGATATTCGTGATAAGAAGAGGTCGGAAAACTCCGTTGCTGACCATCTTAGTCGTCTTCCACAACTCACCGACGAGACGGATGAACTTTCTATAGACGACTCATTCCCTAACGAGCAACTACACGAGATTGAAGAGTGTCTTCAACACATCTCAAAAGGTAATGATCCATGGTTTGCTGACATCGTGAATTACCTTGTTTGTCAAGAGATTCCATGGCAACGGCGCCAAAAACTTGTTCGCCCGAAAGCGTGCGTGCAAATAAGTTTTAAATTTAGAAAACTGAAATTAAGCAACAGCGAACCCGCAGTGTACGGATCGGCGTAGTAAGGTAAGAATTCCAGACTCGAACTCAGGGATTTGGTGAGAGTAAATTCCAATTCAATTATGTAGCGAAAATGCAAAAGCTTTTGTGATCAATAAAGGGGGAAATGATTCCAAGGATTCAAGTATCAAATTTCGGCTTTTGATTCAAGACACTTCTAAAGGATATAAGGACAGAGTTTATATTGCCTTGATTATGTGTTCAAAGGTAGGTATCGTACAGTGAAGTTCCGAAGCCTATTTATCTAATTCAAAGGTTCTCTCTATAAGGGTTGTTGAGGCTGCAATATAGAAAGATCTAAAGACAAGAATTATGTTCAAACTAACTATCTAAAACCCCAGGATATGACTCTCCAAAGTAAAGAATAGAAAGCACACTTAGAATCTTAATAAAGGATGTTGAGTCTCTTTATTACCCAAATCTTGCAATCTTAATCTATTAAATGTAGAATCAAGTTTGAAGTCTCTTTGTACACTCAATTAGAGGTTAAAAAGGTTAAACAAGGTTGGGATTTAGACAAGGATTAGTTTTGATTAAAGATTAATTCAATTAAAGTTCGTCAGAAGAATAAATCGTGTTGTTCATCATTAAATCGGCCGATTTCCTTCAAGAACAGACCGATTTTCCAATTGTCGCAAAACTAAAATCTAAACTCTCAGGGTCCAAATGTTTGAACGAGTTCAGTCTATCATCATCTAAGCCTTAATCATCAACTATTCTCCCCAGAATCACAATGGTTTTAGCCAACCATTTTCAAAATCAAATCAAAATAAAGATTGAGTGAAATAATTCAAATAAACCCGAATTCTGAATAAAAATTCAATAACCTTCAAATCTGTAAACCAATCTCAAAACTGATCAATGTATTTCTCAATTAACTCAAATTCGTGTTCAAAAACCACAAAGACTTTAATGAAACAAAGAAATCTCATAAACAATGATCAAGATTGACTTCCCGGCTAAAGTGCTTCAATCCTCCTCCAAGAATCTTCAATCTCTCACTAACGTCTAAAAATTTCCCGTGGCGGCCTCTCCGTGTTCGTTCCTAGGGTTCCAACCTATAGTTTCTTGCTAATGGGCCGTTTGGCATAACCCTTCTCAAGCCCAAAGTTGATGGGCTTTGTGTCGTCTTTACATTTGGCCGAAAAACAAAGAAGATCGGGCTGGCCGATTTGCCTATAAAACCGTTCGATTTTTAATGCCAAAAATCGTCCGATTTAGATGGTAAATAGCACGGTTTTCTTCAACAGAGAGTGCTCTTCTTTTGGCTTGTTTTCTTCCTCTTCCTCATGCTTCTTTTATGCAACTTCTTTGCTCCTTGTGACTCCTCTAAGGCTCCTTTAGCTTCCTTAATGACCTTAGATGCTTCTTGCTCTACTTTTGCTTCCGAATCCATTCAATTTACCTATAATTCAACCAAAACTCGTGTAGACCTCTATTTCCGAAATATAACTGAATAAAGCATAAAAGGTACACAAGTTCTCTCTAAATGCGGAGTAAATCGAGGTAAACCTCTACAATATGCATGATTATAATGGCATATAATTCATGTCATCATGTGGTGGAGATGGTTCGTGTTTGCGAAAGGGGTGGTGATGATGGGTTGCCGGAGGTGGCGCAGGGGTGCGACAAGGTGGTGGGCAAGATTCTCCAGAGGGGGCAAGGGCGTGGGAGGTGAGGCGGCTAGGTTTCGAGGAGTGAATGGAGAAGGGGTGGGGAGTGCGGTAGATGTAGATTATTTTTGGAAAGTGTATTTTTTTTCTTTCCTTAACTATACCGCAGGGGCGGTTTGTGTCGTGGCGGGGGCGGTGACAAGAGAGAGAAGGCACGCAGCCTCAGCGCCGGGGGCGGAGCTGAGGGTGTGTGTTAAGGGTGGCCACCATAGGGGTGGAGGGTTGGCACCGCGGGGGCGGTGACCTACGTGAGCAGACGCAGGCCTAGCGCCGGGGGTGGCGCTGGCTAGAGGTGTCGCCGCAGGGGCGTGTTTTTAGAGCCGCAGGGGCGGTTTTCTTGTCAGAAGCTCCTCTTCTTATTCCTTCGGGTTGCCTCCCAAATTAGCGCCTTTGTTTTACGTCGTTGGCTCGACGTTTGGACTCTTCCTCTATGTTTGAACCTCCTCCTGCATGCCTTTTGGGTTTATAACCGTTTGCGATGGTAATCCTCCGGAGGCCCGAGTTTCAATTCTTGTAATGGCTTCCGCCATTTGACCAACCTGCTTCTCAAGGTTTTTGATGCTTGATTCGGTTGTTTGGACATGAGTAGCAAAGTGTTTTGTCAAAACCTGTAGTATATCTTCAGTTGTTTGATACTTACCTTGACGAGGCTGTTGTTGGTTTTGTTGATCCCTCCAACGAAAATTCTGTTGGTCACGCCAATTTGGCATGAAATTCTGTGCATAGGGATCGTTCATAGGTCTTTGCTGCTGTGGTTGTCCATAACCCATTGTGTTTACTTCCGCATCGTCATCTTGAACTTGTGGACACATGTCCGTTGGATGATACGGGTAAGCACAAACTCCACAAGCTTTGAGCTGTTGCGATGTTCCCATAAGTGTTAGCCGCTTCACCATTTCCTTCAATTCCGCTAGCTCGGTGAAAATCTCCCTCTTTCCAGAACTCACGGCATGAACTCCTTTCTTGTCCGGGGTCCTTCCAAAATTTCGAGTTCCTTCCGCTAGTTCCTGTATCTTTTCCAAAGCAAGGTCGGGAGTAGAGTTAAGAATATTACCTCCACAAGCCGCATCGACGATCCTCCTTTCATTGTCTAGCAAGCCATTGTACAAGTACAAGACTAGATCTTGAGTTGAATATCCGTGAAAAGGACAACTGGATCAGAGACGCGCAAACCTCTCGAAGTACTCGTAGAGAGTTTCGTTCGCCTCTTTCTCGATGTTGCTTATAGTTTTCTTCAAGCTATTGGGCTTCTTGGCCGGAAAGTACTTCTCCAAAAACGCCTTGTGAAGGTTCTACAAAGTGTCAATGCTTCCGGATGGAAGGTGGTAATACCAATCATCCGCCGAATCTTTGAGTGTGAATCCGAATGCCCTCATCTTGATCTGTTCTTCGGTAATGTTGGCCGGCTTCATGCTCATACAAACTGTGTGGAACTTCCCAAGGTGCTTGATGGGGTCTTCACCACTTAGCCCATGGAAAGATGGAAGCAAGTAAATAAGGCCTGGTTTGAGCTCAAAGTTGACTCCTTCCCCTAGTGCCGGTATAGCGTCCGCAAGAGGGTTTTGAGCCAAAGTGGGCTGCGTAAGTTGACGAAGAGTACGGTCAGCCATCTCTTGTTGTAGTTGTTGTTGTCTTCGTTGCCGGATGTGCGTCCTCTCAATTTCTGGATCAAAAGAAGCAAAGCCGGAATAAGTAGCACGGGTTTGAACCATAAAAATGGTTCAAACCAATAATCAATAATAATAATAATAAAAACAAAATAACTCCCCGGCAACGGCGCCAAAATTTGACCGAAGGTATTTCTGTGGTCGTCTATACCCAATCAAAAGTAAATCCCGACTTAGCATATAAGAACAAGTATAGTGATTAAGTAAGGGTCGAACCCAAGAAAGTTAAGGTGTTTTAGATGCAATTATCCATTATAATGACGAGTGACACAAAGGGGGCGGGGGTTTGGTTGAATTGATGCACAAAAACTTATGAAAACGATGAATACGACAAGTAAGACAATAATGTGTGAATCTACACTAGGTTGATTCTTGGCATGCATTTGCTACTTTGGTGCGTTCCTTTTACAAGTTTTTAAGTAAGCTCCCATCTCGATCATACATATGTGTTGAGACAACCGGCATCAACACAACTTAACTTATTATAGTTCCGTAAACCTACAAGAACAAATAATAAGTTAGCATTCAAACAAAGACTAAGGGATATAAAGAAAAGATTAAAACCATTAAACTTATCTTTATAAATGTGCTCCTTTTATTTAAGTAATTACAACCCGTTATTACTTAAAGTTGCTACTAGATTAAAGACCCGAACCCGGAACCTATTAATCCTAGTTGTTTACATGCACTTTAGAACCTAAGGTGATCAATCTTAAGCAATAGTTAACATGTAAATAAACAATGAAGATCAAGGAAACACAAAGCATTACTGAATGGAAACTTATATTAAAAGGAACTTACAACCAAAGTAACAAAGTAGCTTCCAACCAACCCGAATCTGGATCCTCTCCATATATCTTCCTCCTAATATTTTCCTAATAAATGAATATTAGCCCTTAGATTAGATCAATGGTTGAGATTTGTTTTATTAACATTAATTTAACACACTTGCTCATCTTCTTTTTCCTTACCAAAAATCTTCCAGCTATGGTGCCATTTTTTAGTTTACAGCAACTTCAATAACAAAGCTTCAATTGTTGAATTATTTATGAAACTGGAGGTAATTTCACACACAAAAAAAAAACTAAAATAAATAGACCTAGATTCAACTAAGCTAAATCCTCAAAATATAGCTTATTTCATTCATTTGGTAAGTACTCGAAAACACCGGAAATGTCTCAATATGAAGAAACATATAGGGTTGGACGGGGCGGCCCGAATTTGTACAGGTCTGCGGACAACACATGGACGGTTGCATTGCCGAGTTCTTTAACTCCTTTTATTGCAATCATGTAATCTTCGAGTAAACGCTCGAACCAAAAAAGTCCTTTTTCTTTATACCATTATTTTTCTC
This sequence comes from Fagopyrum esculentum, assembly GCA_033239045.1. NCBI lineage: Eukaryota > Viridiplantae > Streptophyta > Magnoliopsida > Caryophyllales > Polygonaceae > Fagopyrum > Fagopyrum esculentum. The sequence continues at coordinate 39,483,534 of BSUD01000005.1, read as the reverse complement.
TTCTGTTGATTCTAGTGTCGGATTCCTATGGTTTTGTATTTAATTGCTAAATTTAATATGATTCTAGATAATTTGTAGGCGGTTAAATCTGGACGTGCATTATATGTCGCATCTTTGGCAATATCCAAGGAGGTGGAAATATCATAGCCATGAGAACCCGTTAAATCGACAACATTGCCGGATTATACGAGTATGTATCATCAGCCGAGCATGAATGTTCTCAAACGACCATCGAAGTTTTGTGAGATCTTCTAAGGTTGTCACTTGATAGCCGGTGCCATTCAAGGGGGGTCAAAATGACTTCAACTGCTGCGGCGTGAGGGTTGTGTTATGTTGGAGGCGACAAGAGTGTACCTTGTGTGTAGCGCGTCAACAATAATTTCTACCCAATTAAGTTGACGATATCCTTAATATATAAGTATGTAGACGTTAAAGATGAGATGATTTAGCTTCCCTCAAATTTGGAATTTTTGGAAGGAAAAAAGATGAATGAACATGTCAATTTAATGTTAACAAAATGAATCCTAGCCATTAATCTAATCTAATGGGTGATATTCCTTCATTAGGAAAATATTAGGAGGAGAATATATGGAGAGGATCCGGATTCCAACCAACCCAATGTAGCAAGGGATTTAGCAACTCATTACAATGGAAAACTCAGGTCTAAAATGGATTTTGTGGGAAAAGCATGGATGATTCTAGCAATCAGCCATGGACTATTTATACTACAAAAGACACTAAATTAGGAGTAAATAGCCGGCCTAAAACAACCACCTTTAATGTCATAAAGGTGGTGTAAACAGCCGGAGTAAAGCTTCTTGTGTTAAACCGAAGGGGCGGCCTTTAGGATCCGCAGGGGCGGTTTAGGCAGAATCGGTTGAACTTCTTCAGAACCGCTGGGGCGGCTACACAACTCCGTTGGGGCGGATCTTTAATGCACTTCAACGTATGACCTTTCGCCTTCCTGACATTTCTGATGTCAAGGCGCAGGGGCGCCTCAAGGCCAACGCAGGGGCGGTGACACAGACTCTTCACCTTCCAGCTCCCAAGCGAGGCGTAGGCCAGTCGCAGTGAGCGGCGCAGGGGCGCTGATCTTCGTCTTATCAAGGCAAGTCACCGTAGGGGCGCCGATGGGTGGCGCAAGGGTGGTGACCTGATTCTTGGCCGGCGCTGGTGAAGGCATTGGGGGCGCTTCAGTGGGAAGTGTCACCCGTTGGGGCGGCTGCAAGAACCCGCTGGGGCGGTGAAGTGGGAGAAGCTTCACTTCGTGATCTCTCTTCACTCCTAAGTGCTTATAACTCCTTTCTTAGCTTTTTTTAGTCTTCTTCTTCTGGATCAAGGAGTTAGTAGCATAAACTTACTCTAATGCAATAAAAAAACTCTAAAAACTACCCTAAATGATAGTGATTCCATCACCTATCAGAGTTGATGAACAACATCTTCATCGACTTTGTAGACCAGTTTGTAGTTGTCTTCATCGACGACATTCTGGTTTACTCCCGCAGTAGAGAAGAGCATGCATGACACTTGAGGATCGTTCTTCAGGTCTTACAGGATAGAAAGCTCTACGCCAAGCTCTCTAAGTGCGAGTTTTGGATGTCCGAGGTAGAATTCCTTGGTCACATTGTTTCAGCTGAAGGGATCAAGGTAGATCCGGCAAAGATTGAGTGAGTAGCTTCCCGGCTGCCACCTAAGAATGTCAAGGAGGTTTGCAGCTTCTTAGGATTGGCAGGCTACTACAGGCGTTTTGTAGAGGGCTTTTTATCGCCCGACCGCTCACTTCCTTGCTGCGGAAGTCTACGAGGTTCGTATGGTCCGAGTCGTGCCTGCAGAGTTTCGAGGAGCTGAAGAAGAGGTTGACCTCTGCTCGTATCCTAGCTCAGCCAGAAGGAATTGAGGATTTTGAGGGTTAGAGCGACGCATCCAAACTGAACTTGGGATGTGTTTTGATGTAGAGGGGAATGGTGATCGCTTATGCGTCTCAACAGTTCAAGATGTACGAGGAGAATTACCCTACCCATGATCTTGAGCTAGCTGCTGTTGTTTATGCTTTGAAGATTTGGAGACATTATCTGTACGGAGGCACGTGTCAGATTTTCACAGACCATAAGAGTCTGAAGTACATATTCACTCAGTGGAAGTTGAATAACCGCCAACACAGATAGTTAGAGTTGATCAAGAACTTTGATCTTGAGATCTTGTACCACCCGGGAAAGGCTAATTTGGTAGCAAATGCTCTCAGTAGGAATACTTTCCGGGAGATGGCTATCGCTAGATTGACAGCTCTGCCACAGTTACAACGAGATTTGACATGGCTAGAGATGGATATCTACTTCCCAGATTCCGACAGCCAGTTGTCCACCTTGGAGTTAGTACCTGATCTATTGGCCGAAATCTGACAAAAGCAGGAGAGTTTCCCAGCTTTGACACAAATCCAAGACCGGATGTCTCGAGGAGAGGCACCACAGTTTATAGTTGGTGCTGACGGAGTTTAGAGACGTCAAGAGCGTGTTTGTGTGCCGTCAGATCGAGAGTTGAGACAGAGGATCCTTCAGGAGGCTCACTCTTCACCTTACTCAATACACCCTGGTGCGAGTAAGATGTATCAGGATATCAGACGCTCTTTCTGGTAGGGAGGTCTGAAGCCAGATGTGACGAGATACGTAGCTCAGTGTGTGACCTGTCAGTAGGTCAAGATCGAGCATCATAGACCAGGAGGCGAGCTACACCCACTTACCGTCCCTCAGTGGAAGTGGGAAGACATCTCTATGGATTTTGTGGCTGGTTTGAGACCGAGTCGTGGTTTTGATGTTATCTGGGTCATAGTTGATCGACTGACGAAGACCGCACGTTTCAATCCGATCAAGGAAACGTGGACGGTGAGTCGATTAGCAGAGGAGTTCACGAGACAGATAGTGAGACTTCATGGAGTACCTAGGAAAATAGTCTCTGACAGAGACGGACGGTTCAATTCGAGGCCCTGGCAGCAGGTTCATGCCGCCCTAGGTACGAGTCTACAATTCACGACAACTTATCATCCTCAGACTGATGGTCAGTCTGAGCAGACCATTCAGAATGGCTCCTTATGAGGCTTTATATGGACAAAGATGTCGTACACCGCTGTGGTTGGACGAGCCTAGTAGTGCTAGCAGAGTAACACCTGAGCAAATTCAGGACGACATGGCTCGAGTAACTGTGATCCGAGAACGGATGTTAGCAGCATAGAGTGGACAGAAGTCTTATGTTGATAAGAAGCGCAGACCTCTTGAGTTCAGAGGTGGAACTCAGGTTTGGTTGAGAGTATTCCCAACACGAGGCATCAGACGTTTTGGGGTCAAGGGGAAGCTGAGTCCCAAATATGTTGGACCGTTCGAGATTATTGAGCGAGTTGGAGAGGCAGCATACAAACTTGCGTTGCCACCGAGACTCGAGGGTGTTCATCCAGTTTTCCATGTGTCTCAGCTACGGGAGTACATACCTGAGCCGAGAAACATCGTCAGTCATGAGGATCTAGTGATCGAGCCAGACCACACGTTCGTAGAGCACCCGGTGGTTGTCTTAGAGCGTTGTACGAGACGCTTGCGTTCGAAGGACATCCCGATAATGAAGATAAAGAGGTCGATGCGAGGAGCTGATGAGGCGACTTGGGAGACAGATGATAATGTCCAGAGGAACTATCCAGAGTTTTACGCTGAGCTTGTTGCACCTTTAGCTTAGTATGTTGTTTGGTTTTCCCTTTCTTGCACTGTGAACGCTTTTGTGTGACGTTTTGTGTTACGTGCCCCGAGTGGGAATATATGAGCTCAAATCTGTTTTTGTGCGTTGTTGTGATCATTTGGCTTTTGCAAGTTTCGGGACGAAACTTCTTTTTAGGGGGATCTGATGTAAGATCCTAGGTTTTTGCCTTCACCTCCCCTACGGTGAAGAGGGCTGCCCCCACGGCCAGCCGCCCCTGCGGCTGTGAGATCCGCCCCTGCGGATCGTATGACAAATCATGCTGATCTTTTCTTTCGTTCTTTTATCTTCCTTCCATAGATAGAATATCTGATATTTTATCTTATGGGCCGGTTTCCATATCTTCTTTCTAAACCCTAGACGCCCTTCCTTCTTTTCTTTCTAGCCCGTCCCTATATATTCTCTTCTTTCTCCCCTTTTTCCCGTTCCTTGCTATCATCTTCAACCCTAGAGAGTTGCAACCGTCCTTTGCTTCCCGCGACTTCGTTGAACGTGTAAGTGCATCTTTTATGTTTCTTCCTCACGTTCCTTTAGCGATGCATGCCTTCCCTTCTGTTTTGGTTTCTGTAACACCCCAAATTCTCAGAATTCGGGGAGCTACTGGTAAGGACCTCACAATGGGTCCCGACCTTAGTTTGACAACAATTTTACTAGGATCTTACAACAAGGCACAAAAGTATTAAAAACATTTGAAAACTTTAAACAATATATACATGAAGGATGTGCATCAGCATTACAAAGAAACGGTAATAAAACGACACATATGAATAACATAAGACCACCTCGTCCCCAACTAAATGAGTACGTGGACCCGGCTGACCATTCCCTCCGGATCTCTCTACAACTGTCTTAACCTGCAAGACATATACAAAGCGGTATAATACCGTTAGCTAACATTCTATGCATATGTATAAATGTAAAAGCACAAACAAACAAGATACACAATCAACATGCAACACTAAATCCTTTTATTATCTTTAATTAGGTGATAAGTCATTACTAATGATACTTATTTTGTGACTCGAGGGATTCCCAAACCTCGCCCCTGTCCCCGTTTACCAACGAGGAATTGTACTAATGTATTTGACCGTCTACCTGACTAGGCTGGTCGCAGGGAACCTCCTAGACTCTCGCAAGAGCTAGGAAGATGATGTCACGACCCGTTATCAGACACGTGGGTCAATTACACACTATAATAAAGTCGGCCTAATCTAGTTTCGTTGTTTATCATAACTAACAAAAACCACTCATACACATTGTTACGCTAAGATCGTGTGATGCAATAAGCTTTAAATTTATACTCGTTATATTTATTCCTAACTCCTAGCGAACCCGCAGTGTACGGGACGTTCGTAGTAGGGATAGTATTCCGAGGTCGAACACAAAGACTAAGGTGAAATCGAGTCAAACAATGGTCATAGATAGTGTGGATCTAATCTAAGAGAAAAGAAAGAAATAAAGAAAGGAAAATGAAGATATTTTTGGTTGAGTTTTTGTGGTGATCAAGCAAAGATCACAAATCAAACAAGATAGCAAAACAAACCAACAACTCAAGCTAGCAAACAAGCAAGTAACACAAAACACACAAGTGTATGATCAAGAGAGAAAAGTGGATTCTAGAGGTCAAGATTTCCGGTTATGGCATCGGACTCAAGGCTCTAACGATTCTAAGGACAAGCTGCGATGTTGGGGAAATAATGTTTTACTAATGGAAGCAATTACCGGGTAGGTCTTTCACTTCACTAGTCCCGCATCAAACTCCTATTACCGGGTAGGTCTCAAGGGGTTAAAGTAAGGAATTCTACACATACCGGATATTACTTAAGTATCAATCCTCTCCTTACCGGGTAAGTCTCGGAAAAGTAAATCTAAAGCAATAATCCTAGCACACTCGATCCAATAGCGGCTTATGAGGCTCACTACTACCTAGAATTCATCATCTAAGGTATCTAAGATTGGAAATCATCGGGTAGATGTCTTCCCTTACTTAGGTTGATAGCATTAGGTGATCCTAAGCTAAATTAGGCTTAATAAACACTACGGTTTGAACAACCAAACATCCTAACATTCAGATTCATCATTTAAAGAGCAACAGGAGAATAAATCGGGCTGTTCTACAACTAAATCGGCCGATCTGGTTATGAACAGGGCGATTTTTCTCACTGGTTTGGGTTTCGTGCATACAAATCATCCAAAACTAACATATAAGTCCATTCTATCATCACCCTAGCCATAACCATCAATCCATCACTCCAGAATCACAATAAACTAGCCAATAATATGCATATCAAGATCCAAAATCATCATACAAGCATACATGGTGTTCATAGATGGATAATGAAAGATAAGCAAGTATAATTAATAAATCTCAATTGAATCCAAGTTGTAGCAAGACTTACAAACTCTTAAATGAAGATTCAAAACGTTCCTAACAATCCTTGCAATAGTTCTTCAATCCAAGATTACAAAAATAACTCAAAATCACTCAAAACCTCACTATCACTCCTACAATGGTGTTCTTCTTCTTCCTTCAATCCTTGAGAGTTTTTATTCTTCTCCAAGTCTATCCCCAAATCAAAGAGCTGTGAATGAGAGTGTGGGAGAGGAGAGATGCCCAGCAACAACCTGCAGGACCATTTATATTCTCCACCAAGAGCAAGGCCGGACAAGAGATCGTGGGACACGTGGCTTAAGCTGTCAAAGGCCCAAAAATCGACCCAGTAGATTAAATCGGCTGATTTAGCTGCTAGTTGGTCCGATTTTCTTCGGCAGAAACATGTTATGATCGTCTAGCCATGAGTTGCTCCATTGCTTGCACCAATAGTGGTCTTTGTGTCCTTTGTTGCTCAAATTATGCTCCTCCAAGGCTTTGGATGTGTACCATCATGAGGCTTGGCCCTCAAATGTATCGATTAACGTCCAATAGATCCCCGAATTACCTACAAAACCGATAAAAGGTAGTGTAGACGTCTTTTCTAGAAATGTGCATGAATTGAGCGAAGACGTCATGAACCAATGCCAAAACGTGCATGCATGAGTGAGAAATCTATCTAAATGATTACCTAAACCTAAGTCATAAATCGTGTTATCAAAAATACCCCATACTTAAGGTTTGCTCGTCCCCGAGCAAATTCCCAACTATAGACTAAGGGATGACATGATTTATGTATGCAGAAAAATGGCAAAATCTTTTTGGAGTTGTGCTTCTAATATTGGATCACGTTCATAGTCATGTTTCATGGCAATGGACAAGAAATTATGTATCAAATAAATGAAAGCATGGAAAGACAATTGCACTTAACTTGATAGCATGCAATGAAATGTAAAGATGAAGAAGTCAAGATGATCATGAGCATATCCAATCTAAATCACTTAGTCTTACACACATGCAAGTAGGTTATAAGGACTTTGTGAAATAGAAGGCCAAGAAACGTCGTGATTAGGTGGGAATTTTCTAGGCTATGTGATGCTAATCCGGGAAAGGAACTAACTCCACAATTTCATTTTTGCTCAACTTCCCAACAAGTGTATAATTTTCTCCATCTTTTCTTTGTTTTCTTTTCTTTTTCACTTATTTTTGAGACAATGGCATTGGTGTACAAAAGCCGAAACCTTGGTGATTAGCCGTCCTCGGGCTTTTTCTATTTTTTCGAGGTGCATCCACACCGAGCACACGTACCAAAGCTCGTTAGGACTATTGGTTTATTTGACTTTGGCAAGGCACCAACACCCGATTATGTGAAGTGTACCGAGTTACTTGTCATTTAAACCGATGTCCCCAAACCTATATTTTTGGCTACACTTTCACAACAATTTCAGTACTTCATTCATGACATTCCTTTCATCAACAACTTCACCCCACACTTTCTTTTCACACACATCAACACACTAGCATGCTCCTAGTCCCGGATGGGTCAAAAGAGGTCAAATTTTTCATCAATTGAGGTGCTCAAACAACATGATCAAGATGAGAAGTAGAGGAAGATGAATTGCCTCATTTATTCCTAATTGATGTGCAAGAACTAGCATGTAACTTTGACTTTCAATACTCAATTCAATCTAGGCAAACATTCATGATCACAAATCATTCATGGGATTCAAGATAAGTACTTCAAGTCCACATATGCATTCATCTATTCAACACATAAGGTCATCCATAGCCAATTCACAAGACAATTTCATCATAAGGGTCATTCCCAAGCCTAGAAAGCACAAAAAAATTTTAAATTTTTCTGATTTTTTGGAATTTTCGAAATATGTATGTACAATGCAAGACATAATGAAACATGTGACAAAATTAAACTATCCTAGATGCTAATCGTGCAAGTGATAATGAAAACCCCACCCCATACTTAGAAACACATTGTCCCCAATGTGGAAACTAAATAAAGAAGTGAAAGAGAGTCCTCACAATGTAAAATTCGTGATGCTTTGGTATTTCGGGTCACATTGGATGATCATGGTGGATGATCGATCAAGGATGGTAGAGAGCTCTTGATGTTCATTATGGTGTCGGAACCCGCGCTTGGCACCGCAAGCCGTCCAAGTTCCACGTCCGCTCCACCCATGCTTGATTGGAGATCATCACTTCCCTTTATACAGAGGAAAAATCGCCCCATAGCCCAGGAAAATCGGCCGATCTGTCTGAAGAACGGGCCGATTTTTCTGGGTGCTTTCCTCCACGTCCATGTGCTTGGATCTTGTACCTTCAACTAGTCCATGAGGCCTCCAACATCTCATAACTCATGACAATCAACAAGATCTAGCACCCAAAAACACAAAAGAAAAGCAAAGCACACCAAGAGTGAGATTAAACAAAAGCAAGAAAAACAAAAGGGAAAAATATATACCAATGGGTTGCCTCCCATTAAGCGCTTCTTTAAGGTCATTAGCTTGACCAAATTCAGGAGCGTTTTAATCAAGGTGAAGCGGGGCAATCACTTCCACCGGGGCTTCCGGGATATACTTCTTCAAACGGTGCCCATTCACCTTGAAGTTACCACAATGATCTCCTCCTATCTCCACCGCTCCATGAGGGAAAACTTTCTTCACCACATATGGCCCGGTCCATCTTGATTTGAGCTTTCCGGGGAAGAGCCGCAGCCTCGAGATGAAGAGAAGGACAAGGTCGCCTTCACTCAACTCCTTCGGGATGAGGCGCTTGTCATGCCATCGTTTAGTCCTCTCATTGTAGATTCGGGCATTCTCATAAGCATCCAACCGGATCTCTTCAAGAGCGTTCATATCAAGCAACCTCTTCTCTCCCGCTTCCTTGAGGTCAAAATTTAGCCACTTAACGGCCCAATAAGCTCTATGCTCCATCTCTACCGGAAGATGACAAGATTTGCCATAGACTAACTTGTAGGGAGTAGTGCCAATGGGTGTTTTGAAGGATGTCCTATAAGCCCACAAAGCATCATCGAGCTTCATATCCCAATCCTTTCTCGTCCTTGAGACCATCTTCTCGAGAATCACCTTGATCTCCCGGTTGGAGATTTCCACTTGGCCACTAGTTTGGGGATGGTAAGGTGTTGCCACCTTATGAGTCACCCCATACTTAGCCAAAAGTGCCCCAAAGTTCCTATTGGTGAAGTGTTTCCCTCCATCACTTATGATCACCCTTGGTGTTCCAAACCTAGGGAAGATCACTCCGTTGAAGAACCGCACCACCACCTTGGCATCATTTGTAGGAGAAGCGATTGCCTCCACCCATCTCAAAACATAATCTACCGCCAATAGGATGTAGAGGTTGCCACATGAAGAAGGGAATGGTCCCATGAAGTCCACACCCCACACATCAAATATCTCCACCTCTTGTATGTTGTTCAAGAGCATCTCATTTCTCCTTGAGATGTTGCCCGTCCTTTGGCAAACATCACAAGCTACCACAAAGCTTTGCACATCCTTGAACAAGCTTGGCCAAAAGAAGCCCGATCGCAACACTTTAGCACATGTCTTGTGTGAGCTAGCATGCCCTCCACATGGCAAGGAATGACAATGGCGGATCACACTCTCCACCTCATCCTCCGGTATGCATCTTCTAAACATTCCATCCGGCCCTCTCTTGAACAAAAGTGGTTCACTCCAATAGTAGTGTCTCACATCTTTGAAGAACTTCTTTCTTTGGGCATATGTCAATCCGGGAGGCACTTCCTCACACACCAAGTAGTTCACAATGTCGGCATACCATGACTCACTTCCTCTAGACACTTGGAACAAGCACTCCTCCACCATTTGCAATTGCTCATCCTGGAATGAGTCATCAATCGGGATGTCATCTCTCTCAATCTCTAAAGGAGGTAGTCTACTAAGGTGATCCGCCACGGAGTTCTCGGATCCCTTCTTGTCCCGGATTTCCAAATCAAACTCTTGAAGAAGAAGGATCCACCGAATCAACCTAGGTTTTGCATCCTTCTTGGTAAGGAGGTAACGGATTGCAGCATGATCCGTATAAACTATGACCTTCGCTCCAACAAGATATGAGCGGAACTTCTCAAAAGCATACACCACCGCTAGCAACTCCTTCTCGGTTGTGGCATAGTTAAGTTTGGCATCATCTAGCGTCTTGCTAGCATAATAAATGGCATGAGTGCGCCCATCTTTCCTTTGCCCAAAAACAGCCCCAACGGCCACATCACTTGCATCACACATGATCTCGAACGGTAAACTCCAATCCGGAGGTTGCATGATAGGTGCGGAGATCAAGGCGTTCTTCAACCTACAAAAAGCCTCAAGGCAATCTTTGGAGAAAACAAATTCAACATCTTTCATTAGTAGGTTAGTGAGAGGCTTAGAAATTTTAGAGAAGTCTTGAATAAACCTCCGGTAAAAACCAGCATGCCCTAGGAAACTCCTTACCCCTTTCACCGAGGTAGGTGGTGGCAACTTCTCTATCGTTTCAATCTTGGCCCTATCAACCTCAATGCCGCGGTTAGACACCAAGTGTCCTAACACAATACCTTCACTTACCATGAAGTGGCATTTTTCCCAATTCAAGACAAGATTTGTCTCCTCACGTCTTTGCAATACTAATGACAAGTTAGCCAAGCAATTATCAAAGGAAGAATCATAAACAGAGAAATCATCCATGAACACTTCCATGATATTTTCAATATATTCCGAAAAGATAGCCATCATACACCTTTGGAAGGTGGCGGGTGCATTACACAACCCAAATGGCATCCTCCTATATGCAAAATTACCCCACGGACATGTAAAGGTTGTTTTCTCTTGGTCATCGGGGTGGATAGGGATTTGGAAGAATCCACTATAGCCATCTAGGTAGCAAAAATGAGAGTGTTGAGCTAACCTCTCTAGCATTTGGTCAATGAAGGGGAGAGGGAAGTGATCTTTCCTAGAGGCCATGTTCAACTTCCTATAGTCAATACACATCCTCCACCCCGTAACCGTCCTAGTCGGGATTAGTTCATTGTTCTCATTGGTCACTACGGTCATCCCACCCTTCTTAGGAACTACATGAACGGGACTAACCCACTTACTATCCGAGATAGGGTAGATAATTCCCGCATCTAGCAACTTAATGATCTCCTTTTTGACTACCTCTTTCATTATGGGATTCAATCTTCTTTGATTTTCAATAGAGGGTTTATGATTATCTTCCATCATTATCCTATGCATGCACAAAGAGGGCTTGATGCCAACAAGATCATCAATGGTGTATCCTATTGCCTTTCTATGCAGTTTCAATTCATTCAACAGTCTATTAAGCTCATCATCATTCAAAGATGCATTCACAATCACCGGATAAGTAGAATTTGAACCAAGGAAAGCATACTTTAAATGAGAAGGGAGGGGTTTAAGATCAAGTTGAGGAGGACCTTTTTCGGTTGGAGATGATCCATACAATGTAGGTTGAGATGATTGCAAAGCCATGGAAGCCTCCTTGAAGTCCCTTGATGATTGCTCACATTCAAGTGGTTGGTGCTGAAAAGACTCAGGAAAATCGACCCAGGAGGAAAAATCGGACGATTTTTCTGGCAGTGGGTCGATCTGAGTTTCTGTTTTTGCAAAACTGGATGAAATTTCAGCACAAGGACAAAAATCGGCCGATTTTTCCCAGGCAGGCCGATTTTTCTAGCTGTTTTTCTCTTCTTCTAGCACTTCAAATCCACCACTTGGTAGCTCGTCCAATGCATTCAAGGCCTTGATTACTTCATTGCTACTCTCCTCAACTCCTTCCTCCATCAAGCTTGAGCTAAGAACCCTTTCAAGTGGATCCTTGAGCAAGATTGAGCTCACAACCTCTCTAGACTCCTCCTCTTCAACTATGTTGAATACATCTTCATCAAGGGTTGGTCCTTCCATCATTGTGGACAGCTTGAACTTGATGTTTTCTTCTCCAATGTTGAAGGAGAGGGTTCCATTCTTGCAATCTACTAGACACCCGGAAGTAGCTAGGAAAGGTCTTCCCAAGATGATAGGAACCGGATAGTCCGCCGGGATGTCCAAAACAACAAAGTCTATGGGCACATAGAACTTCCCTAGTTGCACCGGAATGTCCTCCAATATTCCAACCGGATGAGTGATTGAGCGGTCCGCCATGTAAAGGGTCATCTTGACCGGCTTTGGCTCTCCTAGCCCAACCTTGTTGCAAAGTGCAAGCGGAATGATGCTCACACTTGCCCCAAGATCACATAGGGCGTCATACTTCACTTCTCCTACTCCGATTGGCACACAAAAGGATCCAGGATCCCTTAGCTTAGGAGGCATCTCCTCCTTCATCGTTTGAATTAACTCCGAGGATCTTTTTGTCATTCTTATCTCCCCATACTCCTCCAAATTCCTTTTGTTGGAGAGTATTTCCTTCAAGAACTTGCCATATGCCGACATTCCTAAAATAGCATCCATGAATGGAATGTTAATATGCAATTTAGACATTAGTTCAAGGAACTTACCAAAGTGATTGTCCAAGCGAGCTCTTGCTCGTGATTGTGGGAACGGTAGTGGTGGTTTGTATGGAGAAGGTGCCAGATATGTTGGCTCTACATCCTTGCTCTTGCCTCCATCTTCTTGCAATGGTTCTTCTTCATTCACCACTTGCTTCCCTTTAGCATTCTCCTTGGGCAAAGGATCCTTCATGCTTAACCCACTCCTCGTTGTAATGGCCAACACTTGGCCTCTTGGGTTTTCTTCGGTTCTTCCGGGAAGCTTCCCCGGATCTCTATGGGCTTCACCCGCCTTTTGGAACACTTGTGCTTCCAACACTTTTTGAGCTTTGGAAATGGAAGTCACGGTGCTCTCAAGACCACTCAACCTTCCAAGCAATTGCTCAAACATCATTTCGGTTCTATCTTTTGGAGGTTGAGTAAATCCGGGTGGAGGTTCTTGTAAAGCTTTTGGTGGTGGAGTTGTGCTTGTGGAAGCGGGAGGGTTCAAGGCTCCATCCGGGTTAGAATAAGAGAACCCGGGATGGTTATGGTTGGGCCGGTAATTGTTGAATTGCCGGTTGTTGTTGAAGTTCCTTGGGCCTTGGTAGTTGTTGTAGTTGCCCCTTCCCATATAGTTCAAATCCTCCTCTTTGAAAGATAAGTTAGCTTGTGGGAGTACTTGAGGAGTTGCTTGGTTCTTCAAAGTTGTAGCACACAACTCCCTCAAGGACTTCAATTCGTTGTTGATGGCATCAAGCTTGAAATTGCTCATGGTGACCTCACTCACCTCATATGCTCCCGCCTTTCTCCCTTCACTCTTCCTATGGGAGTATTTCTCAATCACTAGAGCTTGTTTCTCTACAAACTCCCAAGCATCATCCACATGCTTCTCCATGAAAGTCCCACCGGAAAGAGATTGAAGCTTGAATTGGCTATCTTCATCAAGTCCCTTGAAGTAGATCTCCAATAGCTCAATTTTCGGTATGTCATGGTGTGGACAATCTAGGAGAAGGTCTTTGAATCTCTCCCAAGACTTGAACAAACTCTCTCTATCCTTCATCACGAAGGCATTGATCTTCCCTCTTAATTCGGTAGTCTTGGAAGGTGGGAAGAACTTAGTCAAAAACTCGGTTGTCATCTCCTCCCAAGTAACAACTTGCCCTTGTGGAATAGATTGATACCAAGCCAAGGCTTTGTCCTTAAGAGAGAAGGAAAAAGCCCTAAGCTTATGGTTGTTGCTCTCCAATCTTGGCGGTCTAAGAGTCTCCATCAAAATCTTGTAGTTCATCAAGTGTTGATGAGGAGACTCTCCTTCCATCCCTCCAAATTGATTATGCCGGATCATTTGTAGAACTTGAGGGCGGAGCTCGTAGTTGTGGGCTGCGGGATCTCCTAAGTTCACACCCGGACGGTGTGCTCTTTGTGCCGGATCCATACGTCTCCCCAAAGTTTGTGGCTCTTCGATAGCAATGGGTACAACCCTAACATTCGCCGCCGGCTGCGGTTGTGGTGGTGGAGGAGGTGGAGGTTGTTGACGATTAAGCTCCCCTTGTACAAGGGCTTGCCTAATCTCATCAATCTCCCTCCTAGTCGCTTCTTGCCTCTCATTGGCAAGTGTCCTTTCTTCCTCCAAAAGCTCATCTCTTAGCCTTATTTGCTCTAGGGCTTCATCCAATTCAGCTTGGAGATCTCTTCCGGCCATCTCTTTCCCCTTCTTAATGCTCTTGGATCTAGATCTAAGGGTTTTCTCCGGTTCGGGATCGAATGGAGCTAAATCCTTGCCACGAGATCTTCGCATATACCTAAAGAGTAAGAGATGTCCTGAAAAGCAAAGACACAAACCAAAAAGAGATCAAAAGCAACAAGAAAGATCTACACTATAAACAATCACAAAATGACTCAATCTAGACCTAGTCCCTGGCAACGGCGCCAAAAACTTGTTACGCTAAGATCGTGTGATGCAATAAGCTTTAAATTTATACTCGTTATATTTATTCCTAACTCCTAGCGAACCCGCAGTGTACGGGACGTTCGTAGTAGGGATAGTATTCCGAGGTCGAACACAAAGACTAAGGTGAAATCGAGTCAAACATTGGTCATAGATAGTGTGGATCTAATCTAAGAGAAAAGAAAGAAATAAAGAAAGGAAAATGAAGATATTTTTGGTTGAGTTTTTTTGGTGATCAAGCAAAGATCACAAATCAAACAAGATAGCAAAACAAACCAACAACTCAAGCTAGCAAACAAGCAAGTAACACAAAACACACAAGTGTATGATCAAGAGAGAAAAGTGGATTCTAGAGGTCAAGATTTCCGGTTATGGCATCGGACTCAAGGCTCTAGGGATTCTAAGGACAAGCTGCGATGTTGGGGAAAGAATGTTTCACTGATGGAAGCAATTACCGGGTAGGTCTTTCACTTCACTAGTCCCGCATCAAACTCCTATTACCGGGTAGGTCTCAAGGGGTTCAAGTAGGGAATTCTACACAAACCGGATATTACTTAAGTATCAAACCTCTCCTTACCGGGTAAGTCTCGGAAAAGTAAATCTAAAGCAATAATCCTAGCACACTCGATCCAATAGCGGCTTATGAGGCTCACTACTACCTAGAATTCATCATCTAAGGTATCTAAGATTGGAAATCATCGGGTAGATCTCTTCCCTTACTTAGGTTGATAGCATTAGGTGATCCTAAGCTTAATTAGGCTTAATAAACACTAGGGTTTGAACAACCAAACACCCTAACATTCAGATTCATCATTTAAAGAGCAACAGGAGAATAAATCGGGCTGTTCTACAACTAAATCGGCCGATCTGGTCATGAACAGGGCGATTTTTCTCACTGGTTTGGGTTTCGTGCATACAAATCATCCAAACTAACATATAAGTCCATTCTATCATCACCCTAGCCATAACCATCAATCCATCACTCCAGAATCACAATAAACTAGCCAATAATATGCATATCAAGATCCAAAATCATCATACAAGCATACATGGTGTTCATAGATGGATAATGAAAGATAAGCAAGTAAAATTAATAAATCTCAACTGAATCCAAGTTCTAGCAAGACTTACAAACTCTTAAATGAAGATTCAAAATGTTCCTAACAATCCTTGCAATAGTTCTTCAATCCAAGATTACAAAAATAACTCAAAATCACTCAAAACCTCACTATCACTCCTACAATGTGTTCTTCTTCTTCCTTCAATCCTTGAGAGTTTTTCTTCTTCTCCAAGTCTATCCCCAAATCAAAGAGCTGTGAATGAGAGTGTGGGAGAGGAGAGATGCCCAGCAACAACCTGCAGGACAACTTATATTCTCCACCAAGAGCAAGGCCGGACAAGAGATCGTGGGACACGTGGCTTAAGCTGTCAAAGGCCCAAAAATCGACCCAGTAGATTAAATCGGCCGATTTAGCTGCTATTTGGTCCGATTTTCTTCAGCAGAAACATGCTATGATCGTCTAGCCATGAGTTGCTCCATTGCTTGCACCAATAGTGGTCTTTGTGTCCTTTGTTGCTCCAATTATGCTCCTCCAAGGCTTTGGATGTGTACCATCATGAGGCTTGGCCCTCAAATGTATCGATTAATGTCCAATAGATCCCCGAATTACCTACAAAACCGATAAAAGGTAGTGTAGACGTCTTTTCTAGAAATGTGCATGAATTGAGCGAAGACGTCATGAACCAATGCCAAAACGTGCATGAATGAGTGAGAAATCTATCTAAATGATTACCTAAACCTAAGTCATAAATCGTGTTATCACACATTACACTCATACAAGAAGCCAGGTAAGTAAGTCCGTGGACTTACCTTAATCAGATCTCGACTCTCTTAATCACATCTCAATCTGTAATTGTATAACTCGGTTGCCTGTCAAAGGAGGCAAGTGTGTTAGCACACTTTCTAGGTAATTAGAAGTCTAAGAGTTCTAAGGTAGAAGATCCTATTAGAACAGAATTTAATATAGTACCAATTTATGGTAAAAAGACTATTTTACCCTTGATCCCGAAACTTCGAAAAATTCCATAATTTATGCCTAAACTCTTATTTAAGACAAAAGAGTCATATTCTAACTCCTAAAGATGAGTTTGGTTACAAACTGGCAATTTACCCATATTCCTATTTTCGGGAAGATTGTTAAGGTCCAACTTCGGCTTCAAATATGAAATTCGAATAAACTTATAAAAATTTCGAAATTATTCTCTAGATCATCTATGATATCTCATCTACTCCTAGGAGCAAGAATTTCTTAAAACTGTTCACCCTTCACTTCTACAAAAATTTCCAAAGTTTGTTACAACACTCGAAATTTCCTATACTTAGCCAAAATCTGAGTATGTTTTCTAACTGTACAACAAGTCCACTTTGAAAAATCATAACTCCTAAACCACTCGCTAGATTTATCCCAATTTTTGATATGTTCAACTATAATACGTCACCTATATCATATCCAAAATTCAAGTCCAACAGAGATCAAAATCCTATTCAAAACTATCTCACAAAACAACATCACATGCTGTTTTTCCAAACACTCAGCACAGTTATAAAAACTGTGTGAGGAGTCAACTTTGAAACACCATAACTCTCAAACTGTAACATGGATTCCTCTAAAATTTTAGTATGATTTACTATGAAATATCGTGTATGACATATCCAAAAACCATCCAAAAAGGGAGAGTCAAGCTTACTCAAATTTGGACCCGAAGTTGACTGCTCGTAACTATTGGAAAGCTGGAAAATATGTAACAACTCCTTGTATTGGTTCCTTTGGCTGCAATGTATGGGTTCTATGATGGCTTAGCAGCAACTAAGCATATATATAAATGAAGGGAAGGAAGAGCATGGTCATACTCACCAAGAATCTCGACAAGGAGGAAGGAGAGGAGTGCCGGCTGGGTGTGCAGAAGGGGTACGAGCATGCCTTGGTTGTTCAGAACTCGTCTCACGAGAGGGAAGGGAGGAAATTCCTTCATGGTTGTCATTGACAGAAAGAACGGAAAGCAGTGCTCTTCGGGAGGAGGGAGTCCAAGTGCAGGAGGAGCTCCCGACTGCCGGCGACCGGAGGGTTGTCTAGGTTCACGCTTGAGCTGGACGTGCAACAGTCAGAGCGAGGGAAGTTCCTGGCTGGAATGGAGGTCGACACCCTTGTTGCTGATCGTACACAGAGGAAGCGATGGTCTCATTTGCGCCTAAATTGGAGATCGAAAAGAGAGAACAACCTGCTGTAGAAGAGGATTTGGAGAGTGTCTAGAACGGACGAACGAGGCGTGTGCAGAAGGCTCCAACTGATGAGATGATAACCGGTGAGCAGTGGGCGGTTTGATGAGTTGAAGGCCGATGAATGCAGCCAAGAAGGAGAGAGAGCAAGTGTAACAACTGGGGAAGGAAGGGACAGAAGTTCTAGCGCATGTGAAGACTGGGAGGTAAAGCGTACCTCTGTTGCGTGATTAGCGGGGCTGTTACATTGAAGATCTTTCGTTGCTCCAGCTCAACATCCGTAAGGGAAGAAGCAGGCCTTCTCCTCGTTGGGCCGGTCTCTCGACTGGCCTTCTAGCTGACGTGTACAAGCAGTCCAAGCTGATCACAAGCAAGGAAGGTGGGTTGAGTGTTTGTGTGGCCTGAAATACATAGACAAGGGAATGGGCTGAGACTTTGTCAAGGCTTGTCAAGAACTCGTCATGTCTTTGTCAGGCCCATGCATGACTTCGTCACAGAGTAGTCGGGCTTCGTCATGACCTTGTCTCAGCTCTGTCATGGTCTCGTCACAGCTTTGTCACATTCTCGTCTCAGCCTTGTCATGATCTCGTCTAAAGTCGTCGTTAAGGATTAATTATAAGAATTAGGGTTTGATATAATTCTATCATTTTATGTGAATTAAATTCTACATAAAATGATAAATATTTTTAAGAATTAGGGTTTGATATAGTTCTATCATTTTATGTGAATTAAATTATACATAAAATGATAAAATTTGTGAAGAAAGAAATACTAGATAGAATGGGAACTATCAACGGCTCGAAGTCCGAATTAATTCGGAATTAAAATAAATAAAAATTCTGGATATTACATCAGTACCCCCTTAACATAAGTTTCGTCCCGAAACTTAGAACAAGGTACTTTATTAAACGACTTCCATAAATAAACTGGTATGTCCTAGTCTCACTAAATTTTTATTCGTTTCCTAAACTTCTCTAACCCTATCAAAGCGTAACAAAAAAAAACTGGTCGTTACAGCAGATCCCCCTCAAAATAAGTTTCGTCCCGAAACTTAGGATAAAACAATCCTGATCGGCCTTTAAGGCACCAAATGAGTGTGTTTGATCACTACACAAAAGTCTCGTCGTTTCCACATCTAAGTATCCCGCACATCAAGGTTATCAAAAGCACACATCACTGACTAAACACTCAATCATGAAATAAACAAGTAGTCAAACAATATCACACATACAAGGTCAAGCCCTAACTCGTCACTCTCGAGGTTACAACTATCGCTACATAGGTCCTTGAAAGGTTACGTCTCTTATTATCCACAGTTTCTTAAGTAGCCTTATCAGCTTTTCATAAAACCACTGAATCTTAAATCTTTTCATGTACTTAGATCACAAGCGCCTGCTACCACGTTTTAGAGTGGTTACCGGATATCTCACCGGTATCATCTGGCCCGACTGTCTGATCCTCTAATATGATGACCTAACTCGTGTCTGGTCGGTATCTCTCCAACTGAAATTCTCAACTCAGTTCCCAAACTTATTCTCCGTGGAAAACTGACGCTACCCTCTCCAATAGGGTGAGGAATACTAGTCCATCAGTCGCTTCTAAGCCGCTTTAAAACTTCCAATGGTTGCCTTACACAACTCACTTCCAAATCCTTTGATGACCCTACGAAAAATAATCTATTCAACTTTCTTCCCTTTGTTATGACCACTTGTTTCCGGCTTTCTGAAAAAGGTTCTGACTACACACTCATGCCACAGGTCTTGGACATCCACCAACACTTACCAAGTGCTCAATGCTCTTCGTATCACGACCCACTTGGTCTTGTCTTTTAATATTACTCAGTCATCTTATTCCTTAGGTAAGGAATCGTCACCCTTACCCTTTTCAGGTCTAATACTCGAGACAACTAAAAACAAATCTAGTGGTCATCCTCTTTGTTCACTTGGCTTTATTATATTATTTATAGATCTCTAATATATCGTTTGCTTAAACTTAGGCTTCTCACACATTTTTTAAGATCTTAAATGAAATAGAATATGTCCGAAATGACGGTATTACACACAAAGTGATCTCATATCACCGGTATTTGTTAATAACTACTCAATAAATGTTAACATACCATCAGCAGTGCGCTCTTTTATCCACCATTGTTACCAGCCCGATAGTATCCCTCTAACTCAAAACGCAACTAGGCTCTGTTACGACATAACATTACACATAAAATCTACTCCGAGATTATGCTTTCTTTAAGCACGGCTACTAGGTTGCAAGTATGCTCCTGTCGCTTCTCTTTCTTATGTATCTTCGACTCAGGATGGTAATTACTCACTTAGAGCTTTCTAGTGCAGGCCATGCACAATACTTTTATTACATCATTAATCCTTTCCTGATCCATCCAGAAAACTCACTCTAGAGTATTCCATTAGTATGAAATTCCAAAACTACTTGTCTAGCCACATGTAGCAAAGCCATCACTCTTCACTCGGATCCATAATAGGGTACCAGTCTCCTTCTATTACCTCTACATGCCCATACGTTTCCGTACAACATTTCCAGTCACTCACATAGCCCATCTCACGTTTCTTCCTACTAGAATGCATTTCCCCAACTATCACCATCTTAAACTCGACACGACATCCATCAATACCCTTGAGCTTCTTGTTTGTGGGTTAGGACCCTCCACACTTCCGCTGCGCTACTCTTATTATCCTGTTGTCACTCATTAATCCTAAGGACCTTTTCTGTAAGTATAAAATGATTGACCCAAAACTCTTTCTTCCAATTACCCCATGAGTCTTATAAGGATGAAGTACCAAGTACCTTCTTTATTTGCCTTTAAGAAAATAAAACAACGATTGAAAAAAAACAACTTCTTCTGCTTACATTCTTAATTCCTCTACCACGGATCCAAACTCCGTGACTTGACCTGATTTTGATCTTAACTAGCCAAGAAGTAAACTTTAAAATGTTTCTCTTTATACCTTTAATTCATCCAAGAAGGTTGTCGTTGCCTACTTAAGGAAATCCTCTAAGGCGTCGGTAAAGCTACTCCATAGATCCACCGTCACAAATATCTCTTCTTAACGGCACATAACTCGTCAATACCAAACACTACTTGCATGTCCTTGGTTGACATCGGTCAGTCTATAATTGACTTATCTCAATTTTGTACCTCTACTGGTATTAAACTTTTGGTGCACATCACCTACTAGATTAATCCTTTTATCCTTCTTTAGTTTGTCTTATCTTCCACTCTTCTGCTTCCTCTGGGAGAAATCTCTTTCTCAAGTCTCACTGTCCCATTCACCTAGCGTCAAAAGTCGTTCATAACACTCCACGATTGATGGTAAGTGTCTTGTAGTTCCGATTACTTTTAATTACCTCCCAATTGTAGTCCCTTTACAAGGACCGTCTATGTTGATGACATATGTTCTGTTATAAATGGGGGTGACCTTGGACTCTTGAGTCCACCATACAATTCTCACAAGCATAGGTTCCTTAATCGTCGTTGTTTGTAATATTTCCTACCAAATTTCTGTTGACTATGTTATAGGGCTTCGATCCTTTCGATACTAGCGTTGTGATTCTTCATAGAATTCTTATCTTGAAAGAAGACAAAACATCTCCAGGCTTGTGAAGTCTACCTTTCGCTCTTACATTAAGTTGTAAGTCTCCATTCCATGTTAATTGTGATCTGTCAAAATTTTCTTAGTTAGTAGGTAAACAGTTGCTCACAACAATCCTTTTATACTTCTTTAGTTTGTTCAATCATTAACCCTCCCGCTTCCTTTGGCTAACTCCATTCCTCTAGTCTGATTGGGTCATCCATCTGACATAAATAGTCGTTTCAAGTTTTCAACGATAGCTTGCAAGCGTCTTTGCAATTCTTATGGCCGTAATGATCATCCACTTGCGGTTCCTCTTGCATGGACCGTCTTTGTTGATGGCTTAGGTCCCGTGATAATTGGGGTTACCGTGGACTCTCGAGTCCAGCAAGGTCGTTCACCCATGCACATTTCTTCACTGGAGTTAGTGGTAATATCGCCTTCATGAAACTCCATTTACCCTACTACATGCTTCCATTTTTTTTAATATTGGCGTCGCGGTTTCTTTCAAACATTTTGTATCTCTGAGGAGGTCAAAACCTCCCCATGCTAGTGGGGTCTTCCTTTTCGCTTTTACACTCAATTATAGGTCTTCATTCCGTGCACATTAGATTCTCACACCCGGATTGACATTGTCTCCTCTGGTTTCTCATGCCCATACTCGTCTTTGGGGCATCCGCCTCGATTGTAATGTCCTTGATTCCGCAAACTTGGTTGTACTTAATTATACTTGTCTCGGTCCAATATTGTTATCTCTACTCCGCACTCGTGTAGTCTTTTGCATGGTTCCTCTAATTCCATCTCTCGGCCTCGTTTGCCCGAGTTCCTTGTACGACCTTCTATTCCTTCTAACGAACTAACTCAGGAATTTCTTCCTCATGTGATTGTGCTTGTGGTAACAATTATCTTTACAACTTTACTTCCTTGCTCACTTGTTCTTTGGATGATTTGTAAGGATCACCAAGCAGCCTACCCGAGTATAATACTCAATTCAGGGTTCCATTTCATTGCCTCATGTTGAAAACTCTTCAAGTCCGCTACCGATTTATAATGAGGCGATAATCGCTTCATTATATCACAACTAAAGGATACAAAATATCCTTTAGGATACTAACATGCTATACATATACATATATATAATCATACATTAGAACATATCGATATACGTCTATATACTAACTAACACACCTATCATTCTAAGTTGCAGAGATCCACGGAGAGCGATAGTAGTCCGACGTAATACTAACCAACAACCCAACTATGCTCGTGTAAAATCATAAATCCATTTTTGAAAATTTTAGACCCATCTCAGGTTCTCGTTATTTTATACATTTGGTCTTTCAGAAGATTTCAAGTGCCATTGTTGCCAACCTCCTCTGATACCATATTGTAACACCCCAAATTCTCAAAATTCGGGGAGCTACTGGTTAGGACCTCACAATGGCTCCCGACCTTAGTTTGACAGCAATTTTACTAGGATCTTACAACAAGGCACAAAAATAATAAAAACATTTGAAAACTTTAAACAATATATACATGAAGGATGTGCATCAGCCTTACAAAGCAACGATAATAAAATAACACATATGAATAACATAAGACCACCTCGTCCCCAACTAAATGAGTACGTGGACCCGGCTGACCATTCCCTCCGGATCTCTCTACAACTATCTTAACCTACAAGACATCTACAAAGCGGTATAATACCATTAGCTAACATTATATGGATAAGTATAAAGGTAAAAGCACAAACACACAAGATACACAATCAACATGCAACACTCAATCCTTTTATTATCTTTAATTAGCTGATAAGTCATTACTAATGATACTTATTTTGTGACACGAGAGATACCCAAACCTCGCCCCTGTCCCCGTTTACCAACGAGGAATGGTACTAATGCATCTGACCGTCTACCTGACTGGGCTGGTCGCAGGGAACCTCCTACACACTCGCAAGAGCTAGGCATATGATGTCACGACCCGTTATCATACACTTGGGTCAATTACACACTATAATAAAGTCGGCCTAATCCAGTTTCGTTGTTTATCATAACTAACAAACACCACTCATACAAATTACACTCATACAAGAAGCCAGCTAAGTAAGTCCGTGGACCTACTTGAATCAGATCTCGACTCTCTTAATCACAACTCAATCTGTAACCGTATAACTCGGTTGCCTGTCAAAGGAGGCAAGTGTGTCAGCACACTTACTAGGCAATTAGAAGTCTAAGACTTCTAAGGTAGAAGATCCTATTAGAACAGAATTTAATATAATACCAATTTATGGTAAAAAGACTATTTTACCCTTGATCCCGAAACTTCCAAAAATTCCATAATTCATCGTTAAGGTCCAACTTCGGCTTCAAATATGAAATTTGAATAAACTTATAAAAATTCCGAAATAATTCTCTAGATCATCTATGATATCTCATCTACTACTAGGAGCAAGAATTTCTTAAAACTGGTCACCCTTCACTTCTACAAAAATTTCCAAAGTTGGTTACAACACTTGAAATTTCCTATACTTGGCCAAAATCTGAGTATGTTTTCTAACTGTACAACAAGTCCACTTTGAAAAAATTATAACACCTAAACCACTCGTTGGATTTATCCTAAATTTTGATATGTTCTACTATAATACGTCAACTATACCATATCAAAAATTCAAGTCCAACAGAGATCAAAAGCCTATTCAAAACTATCTTACAAAACAGCATCACATGCTATTTTTCCCAACACTCAGCACAATTATAAAAACTGTGTGAGGAGTCAACTTTGAAACACCATAACTCTCTAACTGTAACATGGATTCCTCTAAAATTTTAGTATGATTTATTATGAAATATCGTCTATGACATATCCGAAAACCAGCCAAAAAGGGAGAGTCTAGCTTACTCAAATTTGGACCCGAAGTTGACGGCTCGTAATTGTTGGAAAGCTAGAAAATGTGTAACAACTCCTTGTATTGGTTCCTTTGGCTGCAATGTATGCATTCTATGATGGCTTAGCAGCAACTAAGCATATATATAAATGAAGGGAAGGAAGAGCATGGTCATACTCACCAAGAATCTCGACAAGGAGGAAGGAGAGGAGCGCCGGCTGGGTGTGCAGATGGGGTACGAGCATGCCTTGGTTGTTCAGCACTCGTCTCACGAGAGGGAAGGGAGGAAATCCTCCATGGTTGTCATCAACAAGAAGAACGGCAAGTAGTGCTCTTCGGGAGGAGGGAGTCCAAGTGTAGGAGGAGCTCTCGACTGCAAGAGAGCGGAGGGTTGTCTAGGTTCACGCTTGGGCTGGACGTGCAACAGTCAGAGCGAGGGAAGTTCCTGGATGGAATGGAGGTCGACACCCTTGCTGCTGATCATACACAGAGGAAGCGAAGGTCTCATTTGCGCCTAAATTGGAGATCGAAAAGAGAGAACAACCTGCTGCAGAAGAGGATTTGGAGAGCGTCTGAAATGGACGAACGAGGCGTGTGCAGAAGGCTCCAACTGATGCGATGATAACCGGTGAGCAGTGGGCAGTTTGATGAGTTGAAGGCCGATGAATGCAGCCAAGAAGGAGAGAGAGCAAGTGTAACGGCTGGGGAAGGAAGGGGAAGAAGTTCTAGCGGATGTGAAGACTAGGAGGTAAAACGTACCTCTGCTGCGTGATTAGTGGGGTTGTTACGCTGAAAATCTTTCCTTGCTCCAGCTCAACATGCGTAAGGGAAGATGCAGGCCTTCTCCTCGTTGGGCCGGTGTCTCGACGGGCCTTCTGGCTGGCGTGTACAAGCATTCCAGGCTGATCACAAGCAAGGAAGGTGGGCTGAGTGTTTGTGTGGGCTGAAATACATAAGCAAGGGAATGGGCTGAGAGTTTGTCATGGCTTGTCAAAAACTCGTCATGTCTTTGTCAGGCTCATGCATGACTTCGTCACAGAGTTATCTGGCTTCGTCATGACCTCGTCTCAGCTCTATCATGGTCTCGTCATAGCTTTGTCACATTCTCGTCTCATTCTTGTCACGATATCGTCTAAAGTCGTCGTTAAGGATTAATTATAAGAATTGGGGTTCGATATAATTCTATCATTTTATGTGAATTAAATTCTACATAAAATGATAAATAATTATAAGAATTAGGGTTTGATACAGTTTTATCATTTTATGTGAATTAAATTCTACATAAAATGATAAAATTTGTGAAGAAAGAAATACTAGATAGAATGAGAACCGTCAACGGCTCGAAGTCCGAATTAATTCGGAATTAAACGGAATAAAAATTCCGGATATTACAGTTTCTTCCTTTCGTTCGTCTCTTTCCTTCTTCTCCAAGGATCAAGCATGAGCCTTGATTCTTGTGGAGTGTTCCGTTGTTGACCCTTCGTTGTTCTCAGGCTCTCTGGAGTGGAGCCTCGACGTGTTGGAACCAAAGGTTCGAGCTTTGGTTGCCCCTGCTATGAGTTCCATCGAAGAAGAAAGCCGACAGCACTTTCTGTCACGCCGCCGCCCCTGCGCCTACACAGAGCCGCCTATGCGCCTCTGTTCAGCCGCCCCTGCGCCTCTGTCTAACCGCCCCTGCGGTGTCTCTCCAGTAGCTCCCGTCTTTGGTGAGTTGCTTCCTTCCTTCCTTTCCTCGTTCCTTCCTTGGTTCCTTATGGTTGTTCCTTGTTCCCTTGAGTTGTTGTAAGACTAAGGTTGAGCCCTTAGCATGTGTTGATCTCTTAGAGATCGTTGAGACTAGAAGTCATAGAATATAATTCAAGAAAATAGGATTCGTGTTGCTTGTTCGTATAGGCTTTCCTTGCTCCTTTCCTAAGGGAAACTGAGCTTCCTTGTGTGTTTCTGAGTTGTTCGCTGATCTCTTGTGTTACCTTCGTGTGAGGTAAGTCCATTGGACTTACTTAGCTTCATTCCGCGTATTAGTTGGATTGTATTGGCTTGCTTGTGTTGCTATCATGTTTATAACGGATAAATGAAAATAGGATTCACCCTTTGTTAGTCTTAACTGGCCCAAGTGTATTTTAACCGGGCGGTGACCACTTGTCTAGTTCTACAAGAGACTAGAATGTGCTCTTGCAACCCAGACCCGTAGGTAATGGATAGTACTGATCTATTCCTATTGGAATACGGAAGCGGAGGCGAGTTTTGGGAGATTCTCGTGTGACAAAAAAAGTTGAATTAGTAATGGATAACCTTATTGAAAGATAATAACAGGTTCATGTGTGAGCATGCTATGTGTTTACTTTACCTTATGTGTGTTTGTGCCTTTACACTCTTGCTTCTACCTAGAATGTTAGCTAACGGTTTATACGGGTGTTGTAGATGTTCCACAGGTTCAGGATGCTGCTGAGTGATCCGGATGGTGTGGTCAGCTGGGGTTCTCGTACATTATAGGACGGGATTGGGTTTTTGTTTCGTTTGTTGTTTCCCTTTTGTTTTGACCCGGTTGTGGAGCTTTTGTGTTTTCTTCTATTTGAACCTTTGGTTTATATTGAGTTTTGTTTTCATTCGTCAGTGTCTTGTTGTAAGATCCGTTTGTTGTTGCTACTCTGAGGGCCGGGACCCATTGTGCGGTCCTAGCCGGTAGCGCTTCAAGTTCCTAGAACTTGGGGTCTTACACACTTGGACCACGCAACCAATCTAGTATGATAAGATACATGGTTATAAGGGGTTATAAGAGGTTGTAAACTCTCGATGTGGGACACTTTATTATCTCTCAGTTTCACATCAAATGGATCTATCTCAACACTTCTTCAGCTGAAACGAGTTTAGGTAAAATTTCTTCCCCTTGGATTCTCGATAGTGGAGCCTCGTTCCATATGACGGGATCCCAGATTTTTTTTGTCTCATATTCATTTGGTTTCTCCTTGCCATATTAAATTACCAAATGGATCAATCTTCATTGAAAATCAAGCGGGATCTAATAAAATTTTATCAAAATTTATTTTTAACAATGTCCTATATGTACCCGACTTACATTGTAATTTAATTTCTATACAATGTTTTGCTAGTGATTTTTCTTGTAGTAGCATATTTACTAAAAATTATTGAACATGATCATAATCAGTATTTTTTTTAAAAAATTATTTTTTATTGAAAAACTAGAAAATCAAAAGTAATTTTATTTCTTTTTATCTAAAATTAGTTTTGAATTTTTTTACAGAATTTATAATTGAAACTTTAACAAAATGTATTAAGAAAGGGCATAAATATGAAACAAATTAACATTATTAATTCATTATTTTTCCTAACTCAAATATTTTTACATATAATATATTTTTAAGTATAATTATTAGTACAAAATTGTAATATAAAATCTTGATTTATCCTTTCGTAAAGAAATACATTTATATCATAATAAAAGTTTTTTTAGTAGCCGAATAACCGGGAATATATAGTGATTCGGGACTATTCGACTATCCGCGAATATCCGGATGCCAAAATCTCGATCCTTATTAGATGCTGTAACACCCCAGATCCGCGGGACTCGGGCGCTACGGGTTGGGACGTCACAATGGGTCCCGACCCTTAGCCTGACAACAATTTCACCGGATCTTGCAACATGGCACAAATAAAGGCCAAAACAGAAATACATTTTTATGCAATGAAATGAAAAACCCGAAAGAATAAAACAAAGGACTTCAGCCGAAGATACAACCCCAAAGACTAAACGTCATCCAACATACAATAAAAACAATACTCAAACTCGACTCCAACCAACCCATCCTAAAATGTACGGAACCCCGGTTGCCCACTATTCCGGATCTGTCGGCCGCATTCCTAACCTGCAAGGAAATCTACAACAATCGGTATAAAACCGTTAACTAATATTCGAAGCATTAGAATCAAGGTGAAAGGCACAAACACAAGTAATCTCATCACCAACATACAACGTACATAAAAGCACATCAATCCTGTTTATTATCTTTGTTATTATTAGGTCGTATCCCGTTCTAATTCAACTTAGTTTTGTGACACGAGACCACCATGGTCCTGCCTCGGTCCCTACTTACGGGCGTGGAACGGTACGGATGCCTCCGACCGTCTAACCAACACGTGCTAGTCGCCATGAACCTTCTGGACTCTCGCAAGAGCTAGACAGATGATGTCACCGCCCGTTGTCATACACTTGGGCCAAAATAATATAAAGGTCGGTGGTCCTATTTCCGGTTTAGTTGTAATAAACAATAAAGGATAAACACACACCACCAAACACACATCAATGCTAATACAAGGAATATGAGCGAAGTAAGTCCGGAGACTTACCTCGTCACCACACTCAACTCACAACACTCTCGCTTCCTTAGGGAGGAATCCCGTAACCTGCTCACAAGAAGATAACTATATCAATAACAACCCACTCACAATAGAAGTCTTAGACTTCTATACAAATGATCTACGCAAGACCATTTGACTCTCAATTCTAGGACCGCATCCTAGAATCCCTCATGCTCACATCACACTCAACACAAGCTATAAGTCCTAAGACTTCTAAACCCTCGGATCTCGCAAGATCATAACTCACAACGCAACTAGGATAAGCCAAACCTAAACTTCAAAATCCCACAAGATCATACAACCCCACCTCAAGCCTCAAAACGCTCACAAGATCAACCATATAACTGAAAGCCTTATAGAACCTCACAAGATAACCAACACCTCAAGCTTAGAATCAACATCAATCCATCAAACAATATCAAATCCTCGAAACTCACCTAATGTTCAAAGCCACTACTTGGCATTAACTATAAGTTATGCTAGATCCATCCTAGCATGATACTAAAACTTAACATAACTAGATCGAGGGGAAAGAATACTCATACGGCGTCAAAAGATGGAAGTCGTTCAACGGATGTTGACTTGGACTCGTTAGGCCTTTATCAGGGCGCTTCCGAACCTAGCACCAAACTAAACAAATTTAGCTTATAAGCTAAATTTGAATGACATAAAGAACATATATAATCTAAGGAAAACCCCACTTTTAAAACCCAAGTTAAAACCGTAAATATATATTCCGGGCAAATTGTATAACATCATAAACCCAAGGTAAAACTCGTTTTCATAGCCAACGTAAAAATCCCGTAATTTAATCTTGAGTCATAACCCGGAATTAATCCAACATGAGCATAACATATATGATATATATATAAATAAGAATATAATTCAAGAAAATCCCAAATTTAAACGCATAAATACATTTTCTGAAAATAAAACCCTGGGCCATAATATGTAATTAAATTCCTGTAGGGGCATAAATATCAAATTTCAGAAACTATGGGTCCAGAATTGAGATTATATAGAATATGGGTCCATTCTGTAATTATACCAAAGATGTAACGCCCCAGTTTTGGCGCGTTGCGTTATTTATTTTCTCGGATCTTATCGCTATTTTAAAATAGCTTACTTTTTTTCTTTACGAGTATTTTGACGTCATAAGTTAAAACCCATGAGTAGATATCGATATATTTTATAACCAGTATTTAAAGTATTATATAATCTCGCAAATAATTCACGAGAACGGGTTTTGTATTGCAAAGCATATTTTTACGAGTTTATATATATATATATATGTTTAATCCATATA
Source organism: Fagopyrum esculentum (assembly GCA_033239045.1). Lineage (NCBI taxonomy): Eukaryota > Viridiplantae > Streptophyta > Magnoliopsida > Caryophyllales > Polygonaceae > Fagopyrum > Fagopyrum esculentum. Next base: position 39,453,511 of record BSUD01000005.1, on the reverse strand, counting down.
TATTTTTTTTCCGTATTTTATTTCGGGAAAGTTGGAAAAGTTTTTTGATCCAAGAATCCAGTTCGTTTCGAGCGAGTTTGTTTTATTTTATTTTATTTATTTATTTTTCCTTTTTTTTTCTCTTCTCTCTTGCGGGTGAGCAGCCTGGCAGCTACCCGACCTTTGGATCCCTCCTGACCCCTCATTGTTGCCGTTTGTCCTGTGCGTTACCCGACCCATGGTTACCCTCACCTCTCTTCTGCTCTTGACAACAACTTTGTCTCCTCTCAACTTTCTCTGTACTGCACTCCTTCTTCAGTCTCTCCTTCAACCTATCGACCTTATCCCTCTTCGAGCACTGTCACCGGAGCACCAGTTCAACCTCTCCCTCGGCGTCCCTCTCTTCCCTTCTATTGACAGCCTCCCTGAAGCAACATCTCAGCTTCTCATCATTTCTCAAGGCAGCGCAGCCTCCCGGAGCTCCTCACGGTCACAACATTAACCATTGCCTCTCCCCTCTGTTGCATCCTGCACAACAGATCTCCTCCACGGTCGTGCTCTCTGTCAAATTGGTACACGAGAGCAGCAAGCCAGACGACGGAACCTTGTGCAACCCTCTTCTCCTTCTCATTGAACCAGCAACCGCTGCTCTGCTTTCTTCTTCCCGTCGCACCACCTACCCAAACAGAATAGCAAAGATGTGGTCCTCTCCTTCTCTTCTGTTGCCACCAGGGACCACCGCCGTTGCTACCGCTGGAGGAGCCTAGAATCCCTCATGCTCACATCACACTCAAAACAAGCTAGAAGTCCTAAGACTTCTAAACCCTCGGATCTCGCAAGATCATAACTCACAATGCAACTAGGATAAGCCAAACCTAAACTTCAAAATCCCACAAGATCATACAACCCCACCTCAAGCCTCAAAACGCTCACAAGATCAACCATATAACTGAAAGCCTTATAACAACCTCACAAGATAACCAACACCTCAAGCTTAGAATCAACATCAATCCATCAAACAATATCAAATCCTCAAAACTCACGTAAGATTCAAAGCCACTACTTGGCATTAACTCTAAGTTATGCTAGATCCATCCTAGCATGATACTAAAACTTAACATAACTAGATCGCGGGGAAATAATACTCACACGGCGTCAAAGATGGAAGTCGTTCAACGGATGTTGACTTGGACTCGTTAGGCCTTTATTGGGGCGCTTCCGAACCTAGCACCAAACTAAACAAATTTAGCTTATAAGCTAAATTTGAACGGAATAAAGAACATATATAATCTAACGAAAACCCCACTTTTAAAATCCAAGTTAGAACCGTAAATATATATTCCGGGCAAATTGTATAACATCATAAACCCAAGGTAAAACTCGTTTTTAAAGCCAACGTAAAAATCCCGTAATTTAATCTTTGAGTCATAACCCGGAATTAATCCGACATGAGCATAACATATATGATATATATAAATAAGAATATAATTCAAGAAAATCCCAAATTTAAACGCATAAATACATTTTCTGAAAATAAAACCTTGGGGCATAATATGTAATTAAATTCCTACATGGTCATAAATATCAAATTTCAGAAACTGTGGGTCCAAAACTGAGATTATATAGAATATGGATCCCTTCTGTAATTATACAAAACATTAGGGGGCTGATTTAAAAATCAAAAGGGGTTCCCTTTTAACTCGACATATCTTGCGCAGGGGCTGGGGAATGAGATCCATAGGCGGCGGCGGCGGATTGGCGTACTCTAGCAGGCGGCGAGGGCAGGGAACCTAGGCTCATCCGGCGGTAGCAATGGCGGTGGTCCTTGTTGGCAACAAAAGAGAAGGAGAGGACCACATCCTTGCTATTCTGTTCGGGCAGGTGGTGCAACGGGAAGAAGAAAACATAGCAGCGGTTGGTGGTTCAATGAGAAGGAGAAGAGGGTTGCGCAAGGTTTCGTCGTCTGGTTTGCTGCTGTCGTGTACCGATTTGATACAGAGGACGAGCGTGGAGGAGATCTGCAGTGGAGGATGCAACAGAGGGGAGAGGCAATGGTGAGTGTTGTGTCCGAGAGGAGCTCCGGGAGGTTGCACTGCCTTGAGAAATGATGAGAAGTTGAGACGTTGCTTCAAGGAGGCTATCAATAGAAGGGAAGAGAGGGACGCCGAGGGAGAGGTTGAACCGGTGATCCGGTGACAGGGCTTGAAGAGGGATGAGGTCGATAGGTTGAAGGAGAGACTGGAGAAGGAGAGCAGTACAAAGAAGGTTGAGAGGAGACAGAGTTGTTGTCAAGAGCAGAAGAGAGGTGAGGGTAACCATGGGTCGGGTAACGCACAGGACAAACGGCAACAATGAGGGGTCAGGAGGGATCCAAAGGTCCGGTAGCTGCCAGGCTGCTCATCCGCAAGAGAGAAGAGAGAAAAATAAAAAGGAGAAATAAATAAATAAAATAAAATAAACTAGCTCGAAACGAACCGAGCTGGATTCTTTGATCGAAAAACTTTTCCAACATTCCCGAAATAAAATACGGAAAAATTTATACATGGATTAAACATATATATATACATATATAAACTCGTAAAAATATGCTTTGCAATACAAAACCCGTTCTAGTGAATTATTTACGAGATTATAAAATACTTTAAATACAAGTTATAAAATATATCGATATCTAATCATGGTTTTAACTTACGACGTCAAAATATTCGTAAAGAAAAAAAGTAAGCTATTTTTAAATAGCGATAAGATCCGAGAAAATAAATAACGCAACGCGCTAAAACTGGGGCGTTACAAATGCCGTTATTCGGTAAAATATTTTCGATCGGATCCGGATCAAAACGGGTACTAGAATATCGGGTTTTTTTGGATCAGCTCCACGGATTAAAAAATTGGTTGTGTGATCGTAAGTCCCGTTCAGTTTGTTCAAGGACCCAAGCCGATAGTTGTAAGAGTCGGCTATGATCTCTCGGAACGTAATGGCCGCCTCAAAGTTGAGTCCCAAACCGGCCCAGAGGGCGGGATGAACTATTATTAGGTTTGTGCATTTTTGCAACTGCAGCCGTGGGACTTGCTTTGGGCCTCAAACTTTTAGGCGTTCCGTCCCGAGAGTTCCCGGCCGATTCTTACGTTTATCCACTTTGGTCCTTTGAGCTAAGTGAAGGGGGACTTTTCCGTGCACTTGAGCCCAGTAACAAGCCCAATAGCACAACCACTTTGACCACACAACCAATCTAGTATGATAAGATACATGGTTATAAGGGGTTATAGGAGGTTGTAAACTCTCGATGTGGGACTCTTTATTATCTCTTAGATTTACATCAAATGGATCTATCTCAACACTTCTTCAGCTGAAACGAGTTTAGGTAAAATTTCTTCCCCTTGGATTCTCGATACTAGAGCCTCGTTCCATATGACGGGATCCAAGATTTTTTTATATTTTATATTCATTTGGTTTCTCCTTGCCATATTAAATTACCAAATGGATCAATATTCATTGAAAATCAAGCGGGATCTAATAAAATTTTATCAAAATTTATTCTTATTAATGTCCTATATGTACTCGACTTACATTGTAATTTAATTTCTATACAATGTTTTGCTAAGGATATTTCTTGTAGTATCATATTTACTAAAAATTATTGAACATGATCATAATCAATTTTTTTTTAAATTATTTTTTATTGAAAAAATAGAAAATCAAAATTAATTTTATTTCTTTTTATCTAAAATTAGTTTTGAATTTTTTTACAGAATTTATAATTGAAACTTTAACAAAATGTATTAAGAAAGGGTATAAATATGAAACAAATTAACATTATTAATTCATTATTTTGCTTAACTCAATTATTTTTACATATAATATATTTTAAAATATAATTATTAGTACAAAATTGTAATATAAAATCTTGATTTATCCTTTCGTAAACAAATACATTTATATTATAATAGAAGTTTTCTTAATAGCCGAATAACCGGGAATATATAGTGATTCGGGACTATTCCATTATCCGCGAATATCTGGATGCCAAAATCTCGATCATTATTAGATGCCGTGATTCGGTAAAATATTTTCGATCGGATCCGGATCAAAACGGGTACTAGAATATCGAGTTTTTTTGGATCGGCTCCACGAATTAAAAAATTGGTTGTGTGATCGTAAGCCCCGTTCAGTTAGTTCAAGGACCCAAGTCGATAGCTGTAAGAGTCGGCTACGATCTCTCGGAACTGAATGGCCGCCTCAAAGTTGAGGCCCAAACCGGCCCAGAGGGCCGGAGGAACTATTATTAGTTTTGCGCATTTTTGCAACTGCAGCTGTGGGACTTGGTTTGGGCCTCAAACTTTTAGGCGTTCCGTCCCGAGAGTTCCCGGCCGATTCTTACGTTTATCCACTTTGGTCCTTTGATCTAAGTGAAGGGGGACTTTTCCGTGCACTAGGGCCCAGTATCAAGCCCAATAGCACAACCACTTTGACTACACAATCAATCTAGTATGATAAGATACATGGTTATAAGGGGTTATAAGAGGTTGTAAACTCTCGATGTGGGACTCTTTATTATCTCTCAGATTTACATCAAATGGATCTATCTCAACACTTCTTCAGCTGAAAGGAGTTTAGGTAAAATTTCTTCCCCTGGGATTCTCGATAGTGGAGCCTCGTTCTATGTGACGGGATCCAAGAATTTTTTTTTATCTCATATTCATTTGGTTTCTCCTTGCCATATTAAATTAGCAAATGGATCAATCTTCATTAAAAATCAAGCGGAATCTAATAAAATTTTATCAAAATTTATTCTTAACAATGTCCTATATGTACCCGACTTACATTGTAATTTAATTTCAATACAATGTTTTGCTAGTGATTTTTCTTGTAGGATCATATTTACAAAAAATTATTGAACATGATCATAATCAGTTTTTTTTTTAAAAATTATTTTTTATTGAAAAAATTGAAAATCAAAAGTTATTTTATTTCTTTTTATCTAAAATTAGTTTTGAATTTTTGTACAGAATTTATAATTGAAACTTTAACAAAATGTATTAAGAAAGTGTATAAATATGAAACAAATTAACATTATTAATTCATTATTTTGCCTAACTAAAATATTTTTACATATAATATATTTTTAAATATAATTATTAGTACAAAATTGTAATATAAAATCTTGATTTATCCTTTTGTAAACAAATACATTTATATTATAATAAAAGTTTTTTAATAGCCGAATAACCGGGAATATATAGTGATTTGGGACTATTCGACTATCCGCGAATATCCGGATGCCAAAATCTCAATCCTTATTAGATGCCGTGAATCGGTAAAATATTTTCGATCAGATCCGGATCAAAACGGGCACTAAAATATCGAGTTTTTTTGGATCGGCTCCACGGATTAAAAAATTGGTTGTGTGATCGTAAGCCCCATTCAGTTAGTTCAAGGACCCAAGTCGATAGCTGTAAGAGCCGGCTATGATCTCTCGGAACGGAATGGCCGCCTCAAAGTTGAGGCCCAAACCGGCCCAGAGGGCCGGAGGAACTATTATTAGGTTTGCACATTTTTGCAACTGCAGCCGTGGGACTTGGTTTGAGCCTCAAACTTTTAGGTGTTCCGTCCCGAGAGTTCTCGGCCGATTCTTACGTTTATCCACTTTGGTCCTTTGATCTAAGTGAAGGGGGACTTTTCTGTGCACTTGGGGCCAGTAACAAGCCCAATAGCACAACCACTTTGACCACACAACCACTCTAGTATGAAAAGATATGTAAGATCCTAGGTGTTTGCCTTCACCGCCCCTGCGGTGAAGAGGACCGCCCCCGCGTCAGCCGCCCCTGCGGCTATGAGATCCGCCCCTGCGGATTTACGACAAATCATGCCGATCTTTTCTTCCGTTCTTTTATCTTCCTTCCATAGATAGAATATTCGATATGTAATGTCCGGAATTTTAATTTTAATTTTTACTTATTTTATTTATTTTTAAGTCTAACAGTAATTCGACCGGGTTGACCTTTTAGGTGATACTAATATCGTAAATTCCGTCAAAATGAAAGACCAACGGGCCCATCAAGACAATCTCGCTTTGGGCCCATCAGGAAAGGCCCGCTGGGCTCATCAAAGGAGAGGCAGCTAGGGGAACACTAATTGTAACCCTAGCCACACCCTCTCTTTCTCCTTCTCTTTCCTTCTATTCTAAGTCGTCTCTCCTCTGCTTGTTTCTTCCCCCAACGTAAAGGAAGGCTCCTCGCTTCCAGTTTGCACCGCAGCCGCCACCGTCCCCTCTAGAGTCAAACCGTTGCCTCAGGTCCGACGCCAAGGGAGATGTCTCGACGCCGCCTGCACCGTCCTCTCGTTCCACCTGCTACGGCCGTTGTGCCTTCTTCTAGTAAGCCTTCAGATCTGATCCGAGTGAGGGCTGCACGAGGGCTGCGCGAGGACTGCGCTAGGGCTGCGCGAGGATTGCGCTAGGGCTGCACGAGGACTGCGCTAGGGATGCGCGAGGACTGCGCTAGGGCTCGCTCCGTTCCGCCTCCAAGGACCGTCGCAGAAGATGTTACAGCCGCCATCCACCGCGAACTCCGTCTAGGGCTCCTGGGTCTTCGTTGCAGTGACAGCAACTTCCTCCTTCCCTCGCAGCACCGGCCATCTCCTTGCTTTGTCTCAGGCCGCCATGCCTCTCCGGTCTTGCCTCAAGCCAACACTAAGGGGAGCCTTTGTGACCAAGCCCCAATAACGAACCGGAGGAGAGCGAGCCTGCAGTGGTGGAGCCGCCTCACAGTTGGCCGACTCGCAGCTTGGTGCAGAAAGGTTCGGCCGTCTCGACGTGCTGTTCATCAGCGTTCCAGTCCGGTTCTTGTTGCCGTTCACCTTAGCCTCCACCAGTCAGTGAGTTCCGTATGCCACTGATTTAAAATCTAGATCTATTTGGAAATTTGTTGTGATTTCAGAATATGGATAATTGTTGAGAATCTTTGTGTTGTGGTTGGTCTAATTCTAGTTAGATAGATGATGTTTGACTGTTGTGATTAGGGTGAGAGTTGTCAGTGTAAACCTTAATCTCGTTTGGGGATGTTTGTAATCTAATCTTAATTGTGTTAATGTATATAGTTGTATGGCTAAGTACGCTGATGGATCTTATGAGAGTTTCGGTTATATGTTGTAATTGAAGTAGAAAGAATGTTGGTATTGTAAATTGGGAGTTGTATATCGAGTGGTTCTGAATGGTATGTATGGTACAAGTTGTTGAAGAATGTTATAAGTTGGTATGAGAGATGGATGTTGTATTTGTGTATTAGATGAATGCTTGTGGGCTAGCGATGAGGGCGAGTTAAGTGTCGAATGAATGACCTAAGTTAGCTTCTTTGATAGTAATATATTATAGTCATGGCTTGGTACGTTTAGGTGTTTCTCGAAACTTTTGGAATTTTAGTAGTAGCGCTTAGTTGACCTTAGTTAGTATTGATAAGGAGCTTGAAGGTTATAAAAGCTTCCAAACTTAGTAGAACTTTTCTTTTTAGTGTTGTATATCAGATTATTGGTTTTAGAAGAAGTTTAGGAGTCTTTCTAGAACTTTTAGGGTTTTCAGATTCAGGGTTGAAATTGTCTTTTCGTCAAGTAAGGCTAGTTTAGTGTTTTCTCTCAGTTGATCGTTATTAACTTAGAAGTGGAAACTTCTAAGGTGTTGGATATGTTATTGATACAAGTTTCATATTATGATCAGGCAGTTGAGATTGGACTCATATATAGTAAAGAGATATCGTTGATTGGACTTGACCTAGTACAGGTAAGTCTCCGGACTTACTTAGCTCGTATTCCTTTTATTAGCATTGATGTGTGTTTGGTGGTGTGTGTTTATTGTTTATTGTTATAACAACTAAACCGGAATTAGGATTACCGACCTTTATATTATTTTGGCCCAAGTGTATGATAACGGCGGTGACAACTTGCCTGGCTCCCGCAAGAGCTAGGAGGTTCTCGGCGACTATCCCGTGCTGGTAGACGGTCGGATGCATCAGTACCATTCCATGCCGGTAAGTAAGGACCGAGGCGAGTTTCGGTGACTCTCGTGTCACAACCTAAGTTGAATTAGAATGGGATATGACTTAATAATAATAAGATAATAAACCGGACTTGTGTGCTTTAGAGTGTATTGGGTGTTTATGATGATTGACTTGTGTTTGTGCCTTTCACCTTGATTCTAATGCCTCGAATATTAGCTAACGGTTTTATACCGATTGTTGTAGATTGTCTTGCAGGTTAAGAATGCGGTCGAGAGATCCGGAAGAGTGGGCAGCCGGGGTTCTGTACATTTTAGGAGGGGTTTGGTTGGAGTCGTGTTTGAGTTTTGTATTCATTATATATTGTATGTCGTGTGTGTAGCATTTGGTCTTTCGGTTGTATCTCGGCTGAAGTCTTTGGTTTGTTTGGTTTTGGGTTTCTTTGCATTGCATAAACTGTATTTGGTTTTGGCCTTTATTTGTGCCTTGTTGCAAGATCCGGTGAAATTATTGTCAAGCTAAGGGTCGGGACCCATTGTGAGGTCCCAACCCGTAGCATCCCGAGTCCCGCGGATTCGGGGTGTTACACGATATATTATCTTATGGGTCGGTTTCCTTATCTTCTTTCTATACCTTAGATGCCCTTCCTTCTTTTCTTTCCGGCCCGTTCCTATATATTCTCTTCTTTCTCCTCTTTTTCTCGTTCCTTGCTATCATCTTCAACCCTAGAGAGCTGCTGTTGTCCTTTGCTTCACGCGACTTCGTTGAACGTGTAAGTGCATCTTTTATGATTCCTCCTCACGTTCCTTTAGCGTTGCATGCTTTCTCCTTCTATTTTGATTTCTTTCTATCGTTCTTCTCTTTTCTTTTTCTCCAAGGATCAAGCATGATCCTTGATTCTTGTGGAGTGTTCCGTTTTTGACCCTTCGTTATTCTCAGGCTCTTTGGAGTTGAGCCTTGACGTGTTGGAGCCAAAGGTTCGAGCTTTGGCTGCCTTGCTACAAGTTTTGTCAAAGAAGAAAGCCGATAACGCTTTCTGTCACAAACACAAGTAATCTCATCACCAACATACAACGTACATAAAAGCACATCAATCCTGTTTATTATCTTTGTTATTATTAGGTCGTATCCCGTTCTAATTCAACTTAGTTTTGTGACACGAGACCACCATGGTCCTGCCTCGGTCCCTACTTACGGGCGTGGAACGGTACGGATGCCTCCGACCGTCTAACCAACACGTGCTAGTCGCCAAGAACCTCCTGGACTTTCGCAAGAGTTAGGCAGATGATGTCACCGCCCGTTGTCATACACTTGGGCCAAAATAATATAAAGGTCGGTGGTCCTATTTCCGGTTTAGTTGTAATAAACAAAGGATAAACACACACCACCAAACACACATCAATGCTAATACAAGGAATATGAGCTAAGTAAGTCCGGAGACTTACCTCGTCACCACACTCAACTCACAACACTCTCGCTTCCTTAGGGAGGAAGCCCGTAACCTGCTCACAAGAAGATAACTATATCAATAACAACCCACTCAGAATAGAAGTCTTAGACTTCTATACAAATGATCTACGCAAGACCATTTGACTCTCAATTCTAGGACCGCATCCTAGAATCCCTCATGCTCACATCACACTCAACACAAGCTATAAGTCCTAAGACTTCTAAACCCTCGGATCTCGCAAGATCATAACTCACAACGCAACTAGGATAAGCCAAACCTAAACTTCAAAATCCCACAAGATCATACAACCCCACCTCAAGCCTCAAAACGCTCACAAGATCAACCATATAACTAAAAGCCTTATAACAACCTCACAAGATAACCAACACCTCAAGCTTAGAATCAACATCAATCCATCAAACAATATCAAATCCTCGAAACTCACCTAATGTTCAAAGCCACTACTTGGCATTAACTATAAGTTATGCTAGATCCATCCTAGCATGATACTAAAACTTAACATAACTAGATCGAGGGGAAAGAATACTCATACGGCGTCAAAAGATGGAAGTCGTTCAACGGATGTTGACTTGGACTCGTTAGGCCTTTATCAGGGCGCTTCCGAACCTAGCACCAAACTAAACAAATTTAGCTTATAAGCTAAATTTGAATGGCATAAAGAACATATATAATCTAAGGAAAACCCCACTTTTAAAACCCAAGTTAAAACCGTAAATATATATTCCGGGCAAATTGTATAACATCATAAACCCAAGGTAAAACTCGTTTTCATAGCCAACGTAAAAATCCCGTAATTTAATCTTGAGTCATAACCCGGAATTAATCCAACATGAGCATAACATATATGATATATATATAAATAAGAATATAATTCAAGAAAATCCCAAATTTAAACGCATAAATACATTTTCTGAAAATAAAACCCTGGGCCATAATATGTAATTAAATTCCTGTAGGGGCATAAATATCAAATTTCAGAAACTATGGGTCCAGAACTGAGATTATAAAGAATATGGGTCCATTCTGTAATTATACCAAAGATGTAACGCCCCAGTTTTGGCGCGTTGCGTTATTTATTTTCTCGGATCTTACCGCTATTTTAAAATAGCTTACTTTTTTTCTTTACGAGTATTTTGACGTCATAAGTTAAAACCCATGAGTAGATATCGATATATTTTATAACCAGTATTTAAAGTATTATATAATCTCGCAAATAATTCACGAGAACGGGTTTTGTATTGCAAAGCATATTTTTACGAGTTTATATATATATATATATATATATATATATATATATATATATGTTTAATCCATATATTTTTTTTTCCGTATTTTATTTCGGGAAAGTTGGAAAAGTTTTTTGATCCAAGAATCCAGTTCGGTTCTTTTCGAGCGAGTTTGTTTTATTTTATTTTATTTATTTATTTTTCCTTTTTTTTTTCTCTTCTCTCTTGCGGGTGAGCAGCCTAGCAGCTACCCGACCTTTGGATCCCTCCTGACCCCTCGTTGTTGCCGTTTGTCCTGTGCGTTACCCGACCCATGGTTACCCTCACCTCTCTTCTACTCTTGACAACAACTTTGTCTCCTCTCAACTTTCTGTGTACTGCACTCCTTCTTCAGTCTCTCCTTCAACCTATCGACCTTATCCCTCTTCGAGCACTGTCACCGGAGCACCAGTTCAACCTCTCCCTCGGCGTCCCTCTCTTCCCTTCTATTGACAGCCTCCCTGAAGCAACATCTCAGCTTCTCATCATTTCTCAAGGCAGCGCAGCCTCCCGGAGCTCCTCTCGGTCACAACATTCACCATTGCCTCTCCCCTTTGTTGCATCCTGCACAGTAGATCTCCTCCACGCTCGTGCTCTCTGTCAAATTGGTACACGAGAGCAGCAAGCCAGACGACGGAACCTTGCGCAGCCCTCTTCTCCTTCTCATTGAACCAGCAACCGCTGCTCTGCTTTCTTCTTCCCGTCGCACCACCTACCCAAACAGAATAGCAAAGATGTGGACCTCTCCTTCTCTTCTGTTGCCACCAAGGACCACCGCCGTTGCTACCGCTGGAGGAGCCTAGAATCCCTCATGCTCACATCACACTCAAAACAAGCTAGAAGTCCTAAGACTTCTAAACCCTCGGATCTCGCAAGATCATAACTCACAATGCAACTAGGATAAGCCAAACCTAAACTTCAAAATCCCACAAGATCATACAACCCCACCTCAAGCCTCAAAACGCTCACAAGATCAACCATATAACTGAAAGCCTTATAACAACCTCACAAGATAACCAACACCTCAAGCTTAGAATCAACATCAATCCATCAAACAATATCAAATCCTCAAAACTCACCTAAGATTCAAAGCCACTACTTGGCATTAACTCTAAGTTATGCTAGATCCATCCTAGCATGATACTAAAACTTAACATAACTAGATCGCGGGGAAATAATACTCACACGGCGTCAAAGATGGAAGTCGTTCAACGGATGTTGACTTGGACTCGTTAGGCCTTTATTGGGGCGCTTCCGAACCTAGCACCAAACTAAACAAATTTAGCTTATAAGCTAAATTTGAACGGAATAAAGAACATATATAATCTAACGAAAACCCCACTTTTAAAATCCAAGTTAGAACCGTAAATATATATTCCGGGCAAATTGTATAACATCATAAACCCAAGGCAAAACTCGTTTTCAAAGCCAACGTAAAAATCCCGTAATTTAATCTTTGAGTCATAACCCGGAATTAATCCGACATGAGCATAACATATATGATATATATAAATAAGAATATAATTCAAGAAAATCCCAAATTTAAACGCATAAATACATTTTCTGAAAATAAAACCTTGGGGCATAATATGTAATTAAATTCCTACATGGTCATAAATATCAAATTTCAGAAACTGTGGGTCCAAAACTGAGATTATATAGAATATGGATCCCTTCTGTAATTATACAAAACATTAGGGGGCTGATTTAAAAATCAAAAGGGGTTCCGTTTTAACTCGACATATCTTGCGAGGGGCTGGGGAAGGAGATTCATAGGCGGCGGCGGCGGATTGGCGTACTCTAGCAGGCGGCGAGGGCAGGGAACCTAGGCTCATCCCGCGGTCGCAATGGCGGTGGTCCCTGGTGGCAACAAAAGAGAAGGAGAGGACCACATCCTTGCTATTCTGTTCGGGCAGGTGGTGCAACGGGAAGAAGAAAACATAGCAGCGGTTGGTGGTTCAATGAGAAGGAGAAGAGGGTTGCGCAAGGTTCCGTCGTCTGGTTTGCTGCTGTCGTGTACCGATTTGATAGAGAGGACGAGCGTGGAGGAGATCTGCAGTGGAGGATGCAACAGAGGGGAGAGGCAATGGTGAGTGTTGTGTCCGAGAGGAGCTCCGGGAGGTTGCTCTGCCTTGAGAAATGATGAGAAGTTGAGACGTTGCTTCAAGGAGGCTATCAATAGAAGGGAAGAGAGGGACGCCGAGGGAGAGGTTGAACCGGTGATCCGGTGATAGGGCTTGAAGAGGGATGAGGTCGATAGGTTGAAGGAGAGACTGGAGAAGGAGAGCAGTACAAAGAAGGTTGAGAGGAGACAGAGTTGTTGTCAAGAGCAGAAAAGAGGTGAGGGTAACCATGGGTCGGGTAACACCCCAAATTCTCGGAACTCGGGGAGCTACTGGTTAGGACCTCACAATGGGTCCCGACCTTGGTTTAACAACAACTTTACTAAGATCTTACAACAAGGCACAAATGTAATTAAAACAATTTTCAAAACATAATATTTTTAATGGTATGAAAGTACACATGTGACAGCCTTACAAACATACATAAAGATATATAACATGCATGACGTATGGAAGACTTCCCCGTCCCCATCTAATGAGTACGTGGACCCGGCTGACCATCCGTTCCGGATCTCTATGCAACTACCTATCTCTACAGATCTACAACACGGATAAACCGTTAGCTAACAATCCAAATATAAGTAGAATGACAACAGCACAAACACAAGCAGAAACAAAAATTAAACAAACATCATGCTGGCACTCAACCGTTTATTATCTATTATTTAGGTGATTCATCTTATTCAATTTACAGTTGTGGCACGAGAGCTATTAACAGTTCTCGCCTCCGTTCCTTATCCAACTGGGTGTAGGTCTAGCTGACCTCCGCCGGTAGCATCACTACAAACCGAGTATGGACTAGTCCCTAAAGAAACCCCCAGCGCTCGCAAGCTAACTGAGCAGAATGCCACCGCCCGTTACTCTTAGGCCAAGTATAGGTCGGTAAATATTTGTCACAACCTATAACTCTAACATCTCAATCACACACCACTATCATCATTCATGCTCATATTTAGAAGTCAGCTAAGTAAGCCCAAAGGACTTACCTGGTATAAAGCTCGACTCTCTGTAAACCAAACTCGCTCTGTAAACTGTAGCAACTCAGTTGCCTGTCAAAGGAGATGAGTGCATTAGCACACTCCCACGTAATTAGAAGTCTAAGACTTCTAAGATAAAAGAACGTAGTAAAACATAACTAGTTACAGTACTAATTTAGGGTCAAATGACTATTTTACCCTTGGTCCCGAAACTCCCAGAATTTCCAAAATTCATGTCTAAACTTCTATTTGAGACTCTAAAATCATATTCTAACTCCTAAAGTTTAGTTTGGTTACAAACTGGCATTTTTCCTATTTTCCTATTTTCCGAAAGATCGTAAAGGTCTAACTTCGGTTTCAAATATAAAATTCGTAAAAGCTTATAAAAATTCCGAAACAATTCTCTAGATCATCTATGATGTTCCCTCTACCCTTAGGAGCAAGAATTTCTCAAAACTGTTCATGCATCGCTTCTACAAAAATTTCTAAAGTTTGGTACAACACTTAACAAGCAGCACATTGTCCTAACTTTGAAAAAAAGCATAACTCCTAAACTACTCGCTGTATTTATCCCAAATTTCTATATGTTCTACTATTAAATCTTATCTCTAATATATCCAAAATTCAAGTCCAACGGATATCAAGAGCTTATTCAAAATCATCTCACAAAACAGCATCACTTGCTGTTTTCCCCAACACTCAGCACATATATAAAAACGTCAACTTTGAAACACAATAACTCTCAAACCGTAACTCCGATTCTTCCCAAATTTTAATATGATCTATAACAAGATGTCAACTATATCATATCAAAAATTCAAGCCTAACAGAGATCAAAAGCCTATTCAAAACTATCTCACAAAACAGCATCCCGTGCTGTTTTTCTCAACTCAGCACATTTATAAAACTGAACTTTGAAACCCCATATCTCTCAAACCATAACATGGATTCCTCTGAAATTTTAGTATGATTTACTTTGAAATACCATATATAACATATCCGAAAACTAGCCAAAAAGAAGAAGTCTAACTTACCCAAATCTGGGCCCGAAGTTGACTGTTTGTCACTTCCGAAAATTCAGAAAAACGCCTCAGCTCTTCAAGCTATCTTTCAAGGCTGTTAGGGACGGATTGATGACACAAAGGGTACCCACATCAACATATATATATTCAGAATCGATCAAAGAGAAGGACTGAGGAGACTCACCAAGTTACCGGGTGCTCTTCCTTCTGTCGACATTGGATGAGGGCATTCAGTTTCTCCGATTTTAGGAGAGATGTCTCGAAATGTAACAACAACAGCCACAGGCGCTACCTACTGGATACTGAGATTTGATTCTCTCGTGGACATCACTGGACATATCCGACTACTGCTGTGAAGCGCACCAATTAGATCCCTAGAGGTAGTAGTGTGTAGCTGTTGCAATCTGGGAAGGAACACGAGGAAAAGGCAAACATCACTCACTTGCACAGGCGGCGTAGCGTGCAGTAACCAGGGCAAGGGAAGGGTGCCGGAATGAGAAGGATTGATTCTCTCCTTGTCAATTGTACACAAAAGTGAGCGAGACTGCAGAAGGAAAGACAAGGACGAGCGGTGCGTTGCAGCTAGACGGGAGATGGAGACGTGGGCGCAGCTGAATATGCTCTCCCTTCTGCGTAAATTCAGGAGCAGTTACAGAAGATCCTCTTTCCTGAATCAGCAGCTGTTACGTGAGAAAGGAAGGGATAGGTCCGGCTGCACCAAGCTTCTTCATGGGCTTCACATAGCTGGGCCGACGCAAGCTGTAATGGTAGCCCTTGCTGCTCCTTCATTTGGTTGGGCTGACAGCAACTCAAGACTAAAGTAAAGGCCAAAATATGGGTTGTAGGAAGAAGAAAAATAAAGAAAAAAATGATGGGCTTGAAGAGAGGAAAAAATATGCGGGCTGAGTTTGTCAATGCTTTGTCATGACCTTGTCAAAACATGTCAAGGCTTTGTCAAGCCCATGCATGGCTTTGTCATGATCTTGTCTTGGTCTCGTCATAACTCGCCATGGTCTCGTCTAGGTCTCGTCAAAAGGACGTCACGACTTTGTCAAGAACATGTCATGATGTAAATTAGGTTTTGGTGGATTAGGGTTTGCCATATAAAAATCTTATCATTTTATGTGAAGTGAGGTTACATAAAATGATAAAATTTGAGATATCGCGTCCGACTAGGTAGACATATAAGGATCAACGGATCGAACTCCGGTTTGCTACGGGATTAAACGGAATAAAAATTCCGGATATTACATCAGTACCCCCTTAAAATAAGTTTCGTCCCGAAACTTAAAAGAGACTCGTAAAGTCGGAGTCCATACAAAAGAACTTAAGCGCCGGAAAGAGGTCACAACGTTCGAGTTCTGATTTGTTTCTGAAATAGCCGGAAGAAATATTTCCGGGTATTACATCAATCCCCCCTTAGAATAAGTTTTGCCCCGAAACTTAAAGCACGCTAGTCATAAGGTCATCCCTCAAGGTACGAATCTAGTGTATCTACTTGTTACCGCACAAGAGTCATAGTTTCCACATATAAATATCCCGCATATCAAGGTCACCAATAACACACTAAGCACTCAAGCATGCAATAAACAAGCAGTCACACAATATAATACAAATATAGGGCCAAGCCCTAACTCGTCGCTCCCTAGATTACAACTATCTCCACCAAGGTCTCTGAAAGGTTATGTCTCATACTATCCATAGTATCCTTGGTAGCCTCATCGGCTTTTCATAAAACCACTAGCTTTGAAATCTTTTCATGTACAGACCTCACAAGTGCCTGCTACCACGTTCTAGCGTGGTTACCTGATATTTACCGGTATCATCCGGCTTAATTGCTCGATCCTCTAAGCCAATGTCCTAACCTTTGTCTGGTAAGTATCCCTGAAACGGAATCCGTAGAACTGGGGTTACACTCTCCAATAGGGTGAGGATTACTAGTCCATCAATCACTTATAAACCACTTTACAGCCTCAAGTGGTCGCATTTTGCAACTCACTTCCAGATCCTTTGATGACCGTACAAAAATTAACCTAGTCAACTTTCTTCCCTTCGTTATGATTACTTGACTACACACTCAGGCCAAAGGTCTTAGACCTCCGCCAGCACTTTACCAAGTGTCTAATGCACTTCGTATCACAACCCACTTGATCTTGTCTTTTAATACGACTCGTTCATCTTATTCCTCAGGTAAGGAATCATCATCTTTACCCTTTTCTGTTCTATCACTTGAGACACAATCCAGTGGTCATCATCTGCATCTACTTGGCATTATTATAATATTTATGGATCTCTAATATATTGTTAGCTCAACCTTAGGCTTCTCACGTATTTTTTTTGTAAGGTCTTCAGTGACATAAAATATGTCTGGAAGGACGGTATTAGATACAAGGTGATCTCACTCACCGTTATTTGCTCACACTACTCAATAGTTATTAACATTGCATTGCGTCCTATACTATCCCTCTTACTAAAAATGTAACTCGACTCCGTTCCGATATAAAATTCTTCTTATATTCTACTCTTGAGATTATGTTTTCAATATGTACGAGTACTGGTCTGTAAGTACACTCCCTTAGCTTCCTTTTCTTATCTTTCTTTCGATTCAACTTGATAGTTACTCACCTTGAGCTTGTTAGTGCAGGCCTTACACAATACCTTTATTACATCGTTACTTCCTTTCTCATTCCATCAAGAAACTCATTCTATAGTACCCTGCTAGGTATTACGTTCCAAATTTACTTGTCTGCCGACATGTGACGAGGTCGGCATGCTTCACTTGTATCTATAATGTGGTACCGCTCTCTTTCTATACTTCTATGTGCACATACTTTCTCGTCTATCTAGATGGTGGTACAGTTCCTCGACAAATTTTCCTGACACTCCACGTAGCCTAATTCACGTTCCTTCCAAACGAAATGCATTTTACAAATTATCACCGTCTTAAACTCGACACGTCATTTTCTGTACTCTCGAATTTCTTGTTATGTGGGTTAGGACCCATCACGCTTCCGCTGTACTACTTTGATAATTATGTTGTCAACCATTAATCAGAAGGACATTTTCCGTGAGTCCAAAATGATTGACCCCAAAACTCTTCCTCTCAATTACACCATACGTCCGATCCGGATGAAGTACCCAGTACCTTCCTTATTTGCATTAAGGAACTAAGATAACGGTTGGAAGATAACCTCTTCCGTTTACTTTTGGAATTTTTCTAACAAGGATCTAAAACTCTCTAACTCAACCGCAGTTTGATCTTAACCAGCCAGTAAGAAATCTCTAACTCAATTCTCTTCATTCCTTTAGTTAATCAAAGAAGGTTGTCATTACCTACTTGAAGAAATCCTCCAAGGCGTCGGTAAGGCTAATTCATAAATCTACAGTAACAAATATCTTTTCTTAACGGCACATAACTCCTCAATACCAAAAGAAACACTTGCACGTCTTCCGTTGACGTCAGTCAGTCTATAGTTGACTGATTTCAATATCCTGAACTCCCTCTTCTCATGCTCTACTGGAATAAAATTTGGTAAGCATCAACTACTCGGTTGATTATTTCCCCTTCGTTAGTTCGTTCTATCCTTCCCACTTCCATTTCCTTAGGTCAACTCTCTTTCTCGAGTCCCCTAGGTCATTCTCACATGTCCCTTCATTAGCGTTGTTTTATAATATTACTCCGTCGAACTGTATTGGCTCTACTACCGGCCTCCTACTCCTTTTGATATTGGCATCGTGATTCCTCACCACTTTTTATCTCTCTGACGAGGTAAAAACTTCTCTATACTTGTGGGGTTCTATTTTTTTTGCTCTTACACTCAATTGTAGTTCTTCCTTTTTAATCCATCTGTACTAGTTGTGGTATGTAAATCACTTACGCAATTCTCTTGGTCTCAAATAACATAAGGGGGTCATTCCTGGCCGTCTAGTCTTTCTTCTTAAGTTCTTAATTAGAGTTACTGACTCGACTCACTCCTTCTTACTATTAAGGTTACTAGCACGTGTCCCGATTTAACTTCACATTTGTCGCCGTTGATCCCTAAAAGGGGCCCTCCAAATGTCTATAAAATTCTTTCGTAAGTCTATGGTTATCCTCCTTAACTGTCAACCCGTTACTACCAGTTGACCCGCACGTGTTATGTCTCAGTTATTACCAACTAGTCTGCAGTTGATCTTCTATAAGATCACGGACTTATGGTTCTTCTATCTCTTTTGGAGTTTGATACACTTGGTGAAATCTATTTTTCCAGTCCTTCAGCTCCTTCCAAGTCTGCGCTTCTCTTGTTCTCTTATGGGGTCCCTATACTCTTTTCAGTCTAGTCCTAACATTTATCTGTCGTCAAGGAGTTTATCAAGGCTTCCACAATAACTCGAAAGCGTGTCTCCATGATTCTTCTTACTTTGTTCATCGTTTACTTGCGGTCCTCCGATATGACCGTCAATGTTGGTAACTTAAACCTTTAGGTGAATGATAAGTTATTGTGGACTCTCTCTAGTCCACCAAAATTACATTCCCACATTGTTCCCCTTGATTGGTGTCGTTTTGATCCTGCTACCTTTATAGACATTCGTTGTCTCAGTTTTAGATTTCTTGTTTCTTTGATACTTATGTCGGAGTTTCATTCAAAATTCTTGTATCCTTGAAAGAATCCACATGCTTCCATGATTACAAAATTTATTTCTCGTCATTAGACTCACTCTCTATCTTTGTACCTTTTAATTTCTCACAACTGGGTCAACACTCTTTCTTCTTTGTACTCTCATGCCCATGCTTACATGTGGCGGCGTTTGCTTTGATTGTAACATCTTTTATTCTGCAAATCTTGGTTGTACTCCGTTCTGTATGATTCTTGTTCCCTTATCGTTATCTCTAATCCGACCTCTCGTCGTCTCTTACATGATTCTTCTAATTCATCTCTCAGCCTCATACGACCAAGTCCCTTGTATGACTTCCTGTTCCTTCTGCCTGAGTTGACTCGGGGATTCCTTTCCCATCGGACGGTACTTGTGGTGAAAATTGTCTCCACATCTGTACTTCTTTGCCCACTCGTTCTTCGGATGATTTATGTGGTCACAAGGACGCCCACCAGAGTATAACACTCAATCCTCGGTCTAAATCCATTATCTTGTGTTGAAAACTCTTCAAGTCCGTTACCGATTTATCATGAGGCGATAAGCGATTCATGATATCATAACTAAAGGATATAAGGTATCCTTTAGGATACTAACATGCTAAACATACACATTTATATAATCATACATTAAAACATATCAATATAAGTCTATATACGAACTCACTTATCATTCCAAGTTGCAGAGATCCACGGAGAACGATGGTGGTCCGACGTACTACTAACCCAACAACCCGACTATGCACGTGTGTAAAAACAGAAATCCGTTTTGAAAATCTTAGACCCCTTTCGGGTTCTAGTGATTTTATACATTCGGTCTTTTAGAAGATTTCAAGTGCCATTGTTGCCAACCCAGAGCTCTGATACCATGTTGTAACACCCCAAATTCTCGGAACTCGGGGAGCTACTGGTTAGGACCTCACAATGGGTCCCGACCTTGGTTTAACAACAACTTTACTAAGATCTTACAACAAGGCACAAATGTAATTAAAACAATTTCCAAAACATAATATTTTTAATGGTATGAAAGTACACATGTGACAGCCTTACAAACATACATAAAGATATATAACATGCATGACGTATGGAAGACTTCCCCGTCCCCATCTAATGAGTACGTGGACCCGGCTGACCATCCGTTCCGGATCTCTATGCAACTGTCTATCTCTACAGATCTACAACACGGATAAACCGTTAGCTAACAATCCAAATATAAGTAGAATGACAACAGCACAAACACAAGCAGAAACAAAAATTAAACAAACATCATGCTGGCACTCAACCGTTTATTATCTATTATTTAGGTGATTCATCTTATTCAATTTACAGCTGTGGCACGAGAGCTATTAACAGTTCTCGCCTCCGTTCCTTATCCAACTGGGTGTAGGTCTAGCTGACCTCCGCCGGTAGCATCACTACAAACCGAGTATGGACTAGTCCCTAAAGAAACCCCCAGCGCTCGCAAGCTAACTGAGCAGAATGCCACCGCCCGTTACTCTTAGGCCAAGTATAGGTCGGTAAATATTTATCACAACCTATAACTCTAACATCTCAATCACACACCACTATCATCATTCATGCTCATATTTAGAAGTCAGCTAAGTAAGCCCAAAGGACTTACCTGGTATAAAGCTCGACTCTCTGTAAACCAAACTCGCTCTGTAAACTGTAGCAACTCAGTTGCCTGTCAAAGGAGATGAGTGCATTAGCACACTCCCACGTAATTAGAAGTCTAAGACTTCTAAGATAAAAGAACGTAGTAAAACATAACTAGTTACAGTACTAATTTAGGGTCAAATGACTATTTTACCCTTGGTCCCGAAACTCTCAGAATTTCCAAAATTCATGTCTAAACTTCTATTTGAGACTCTAAAATCATATTCTAACTCCTAAAGTTTAGTTTGGTTACAAACTGGCATTTTTCCTATTTTCCTATTTTCCGAAAGATCGTAAAGGTCTAACTTCGGTTTCAAATATAAAATTCGTAAAAGCTTATAAAAATTCCGAAACAATTCTCTAGATCATCTATGATGTTCCCTCTACCCTTAGGAGCAAGAATTTCTCAAAACTGTTCATCCATCATTTTTATAAAAATTCCAAAGTTGGTTACAACACTTGGAGTTTCCTATACTTAGCCAAAATCTGAGTACACTTTGAAAAATCATAACTCCTAAACCACTCACTGGATTTATCCCAAATTTTGATATGTTCTACTATTAAATCTTATATCTAATATATCCAAAATTCAAGTCCAACGGATATCAAGAGCTTATTCAAAATCATCTCACAAAACAGCATCACTTGCTGTTTTCCCCAACACTCAGCACATATATAAAAACGTCAACTTTGAAACACAATAACTCTCAAACCGTAACTCCGATTCTTCCCAAATTTTAATATGATCTATAACAAGATGTCAACTATATCATATCAAAAATTCAAGCCTAACAGAGATCAAAAGCCTATTCAAAACTATCTCACAAAACAGCATCCCATGCTGTTTTTCTCAACTCAGCACATTTATAAAACTGAACTTTGAAACCCCATATCTCTCAAACCATAACATGGATTCCTCTGAAATTTTAGTATGATTTACTTTGAAATACCATATATAACATATCCGAAAACTAGCCAAAAAGAAGAAGTCTAACTTACCCAAATCTGGGCCCGAAGTTGACTGTTTGTCACTTCCGAAAATTCAGAAAA
>BSUD01000005.1:39404712-39423153 GCA_033239045.1 Fagopyrum esculentum | reverse complement strand
TTTTACTCATCCCTTCTACACTTATCAATAGACAACTCGCACCTTGCGTTCTCAGTTGTCACTGGTCAACTTATAGTTGATCTTCTCCCAGGTCAACGCCTTACCATTCTACTACACTTTCCATGTGACCACTCTTATGAAGGCTACCCTCCTTGGGGTACTCTACCTTAAACTCCGTTAGTTCCTTCTTCATTCTACGCTTCCTTTCCTTTATAAGATAACTATATCTTCTAAGACTTGTTGTTTCGCACGCCCCGCGTACATAGGCTTAATTGTTCTCTCATGACATCTTGTAAATGTGTCTTCTTAAAATCTCTAACGTTGCTCAGTAACCGTTTGCTTTTCTCTTGATTGGTGTCTTACGTCTTTACATAACTAAAAACTCCTTGTTGCGTCACTTATCTTCTCGGAATCACGTCTACTCTCTCTCCCTTCTTCTTGGCCTTTCTTAACCTTATCATTATAATGAAGACCAGTCAACTCCACATAACTCCCCATCATGCCATTCTTCTCACAACTCTTGTAATGTGACACTTCACTTATTGGTACTTCGTAAGCTTAACTTACGGTATCCTAAGTCTTTCGTAACTGGTTTGATCACTCTTTTCATCTTGATTCCAATGCTTAGGAGCATCTAAGGAAAGCTTCACATCTTAATGGAATGTCACCTTTAACCTTGTTAGAATGTATCCCTCTTCTCCTCTATTCGCATCTTTAGTTGTCCACGTGTCTTCTTACAGAACTTAGGTTTGTTATCCCTATTGGTCTCGTTGTCTTTCTAATCGTGACTTATTTGTAACCGCTTCCACCTTTGTGTTACTCCTTTTTCTTGTATGGTCTCCATCTCGGTTTATCTTAAGTTGTCGCGAATTTTCTTTTACTTGGTTGTCCTTTGTTTACGTCATGTCCAGTCCTCCTCTTTGACCTTCTCTTATAGGAGTACGAGAACTCCAAGGTTTTCGCCCGAACGTAGTACTCAACTCGATACTTGAGCATACTCATCCTCATATGTATATTATCCTATGTCAAACAACGTCGTCCAAGGGCGATGATATCATACAATCATCTTTTCTATTAGGTCTCATATCTCCATATGCTACTACTATATATAATAAGAATACGTATACATAACTATATAAGTCCTAAGTCCATATTACTACTAATATCACGCATTCGGCATTCCATTACAACAATACAAGGTCCAAAACATATAATCGTTCACATATACAACTATACACATAAATCATGTCAATCATGCAACTACAATCCACATACGATAATAGTCCAAAAACATCCTAAGTTCACGATACATATCTACATATATACATATATACACATATATATATACTAAAAATCCAATAAACTATGCTGCCGAGATCCGCGGAAGGAGTGGGGGTCCGTACATTCTACCCCGACTCATGCATGTGATTTTAAAAACGAAAACTCAGAACCCGCGGGGTTCTGTTTATTCCTTATTCGGCCTTTAGAAGATTGCGAGTGCCATTGTTGTCAACCTGGGGCTCTGATACCACTTTTGTAACACCCCGAATCCGCGGGACTCTGGGCGCTACGGGTTAGGACCTCACAATGGGTCCCGACCCTTAGCCTGACAACAATTTCACCGGATCTTTCAACATGGCACAAATAAAGGCAAAGCCGAAATACATTTTATGCAATGTAAGAAAACCCAAAAGAAAACAAACAACGGACTTCAGCCGATAAACAACATTAAAGACCAAAACGCCATACACGCGGCATACCAACATAATAAACAAAGAATAAAGTACAACCCGACTCTAACCCAAACTCACTCCTAAAATGTACGGAACCCCGGCTGCCCACTCTTCCGGATCTCTCGGCCGCATTCCTAAACTGCAATGCAATCTACAACAATATCGGTATAAAACCGTTAGCTAGCATTCAAGGCATTAGAATCATGGTATTGGCACACACACACACACATAAGGCATCATAAACACACAACATGTTCCAAAATACACAATCCGGTTTATTATCTTTTTATTATTAGGTCATATCCCGTTCTAATTCACTTCTTTTGTGACACGAGAATCTTAAAGATCTCGCCCTTGTCCCCTTTCACCATACGGGTTTGTACTTGATGCGGATCAGCATCACCCGATGGACTGGTCGCAAGGCACCTCCCAGTCATCCCCATTTTGGACCGGACATAGCGGTCACCGCCCGTTATCATACACTTGGGCCAAATATAAACATACAAAGTCGGTGGTCCTATTACCGGTTTAGATGTTATAACATAAGCAATATACACGCACATCAACAATAAACACACACCACCAAACACACATTGAAACTAATACAGAGAATACGAGCTAAGTAAGTCCGGAGACTTACCTCGTCTTCACACTCAACTAGTAACACTCTCGCTTCTCTTGGAAAGAAGCTCACAACCTGCTCACAAGAGGATATATGTCACAACCCACTCACACAAGAAGTCTTAGACTTCTATACAAATGATCTACGCAAGACCATTTGACTCTTAATTCTAGGACCGCATCCTAGAATTCCTACACTCACCTCTCACTCAACGCATGAGGAGATCTACCAACAACCCACTCTCTCAAACACATGCTAGAACTCATAACATCATATACCTCACAAGATCATAAACCACAACCTAAGTAAAGACAATCCAGCTTAGAAGGTCCAACATGTTCAACCAACTCGCCTAAGGTCCAAAGCCACTACTTGGCATTCACTCTAAATTATTTTAGATCCATCCTATCATGATACTACCATTAAACATAACTAGATCGAGCATGATCATAAACTCGGAGGAGAGGGTACTCACGTGACGTCAAAAGACGGATGTCGAGCTTGGACTCGTTAGGCCTTTATCGGGGCGCTTTCGGACCTAAAACCAAAGCTACACAAATTTAGCTAATACGCTAAATTTGATCGTAATATATAAGGTATAATATTCTAAGGTAAACTCATTTTCAAACCAAACGCTAGAAACTCGCAATTAAACCCTTGAGTCATAACTCGAAATTAATCCAACGAGGGCATAAAATATAAGGAAAGTCCCGCTTTTAAAACAAGGATTAAAACTCGCAAAACGCTTTCCGGGACGATCCATACAAAATTTATAAACATGGATAAAATCCGAAGTCAACTTTTCCGGCAACAAAGAAACTCACAAAACTCGGCCATATTTCCGAAATAAGCTTTGGGTGAAAATTATAATTTATACTCAAGGGCAAAAGCTGCACATTTTAAGAATATAATGTCAAGACTACAATAATAAAATTTCACAGGGTTGTCACAGTAAAAACCAAAAGAGAGGGGTCCAAAACTGAATAAATAAGGAAATGGGTACTGCTGCAATTATACACAATTTAAGGGGTCAAATTAAAATTATACAAAAAGGGTCTCCTTCAACCCTTGCAAACACGCACAAAAGAAAGGAGGGGGGATGAGCTCCTGGCGGCTCGCGCAGGCGGAGGAGGGAAGGTCCGAGGGAGCGGCGGCGGAGGACGGACGGCAGCTTCGGCAGGCGGTGAGGGCTGGGCGGGGCAGTTGCGCTCCGTCGATCGTCCTTGAAGGCGGCGCAAGTGACGGGGCGGCAGAGCCCTCCCAGGGAATGACGAAGGCCGATTAGGGTTGATGGCTGCCAGGGAGGCGCGATAGAGGGCCGGCAGATCCAAGCGAAGCTCGAGGGGAAAGGGAAAAGTGGGCTGACGGCTTCCGGTTGCTCATCCCGGCCTGGAGACGGCAGCAGCACGTCCGCGGTGGTGAGTCCGAGCAAAGGAGGAGGTGGCGTGAGGCTACAAAGATAAGGGAAGAAAGTTGGAGGTTGGAGAAGTGAGAATGGAGACTGGAGAGGTTAGCGTGAGAAAGGGAAAAAGGGGCAGCAGAGGGTACAACGAGGGGTCGGGTATCATCACTTACAGCTAGAGACAGGTGGAGTGAAGAAAGGGGAAAAGAGAAAAGAGATAAATAATAATAAATTAATTAATTAACCATTTTATATAATAATGAAATTCGGGATTAAATAAACTCGAGCAAAATAAATCAGAACGAGATTTCCGTATCGTAAAACTTCCCGAACTATTTTGAAAATAATTTACGAAAAATATATTATCAAGTATATATATTAATACACTCATAAAATTTAAATTTATAACTGAAAATACTCGTAACTATTAAAGTATATCGATAAAAGCCGGAATATATATATATATATATATATAAAACGCGTCTAAAATTGGGGCGTTACAAATAGCACAACCACTTTGACCACACAACCACTCTAGTATGATAAGATATGTAAGATCCTAGGTGTTTGCCTTCACCGCCCCTGCGGTGAAGAGGACCGCCCCCGCGTCAGCCGCCCCTGCGGCTATGAGATCCGCCCCTGCGGATTTACGACAAATCATGCCGATCTTTTCTTCCGTTCTGTTATCTTCCTTCCATAAATAGAATATTCGATATATTATCTTATGGGTCGGTTTCCTTATCTTCTTTCTATACCTTAGATGCCCTTCCTTCTTTTCTTTCCGGCCCGTTCCTATATATTCTCTTCTTTCTCCTCTTTTTCTCGTTCCTTGCTATCATCTTCAACCCTAGAGAGCTGCAGCCGTCCTTTGCTTCACGCGACTTCGTTGAACGTGTAAGTGCATCTTTTATGATTCCTCCTCACGTTCCTTTAGCGTTGCATGCTTTCTCCATCTATTTTGATTTCTTTCTATCGTTCTTCTCTTTTCTTTTTCTCCAAGGATCAAGCATGAGCCTTGATTCTTGTGGAGTGTTCCGTTGTTGACCCTTCGTTATTCTCAGGCTCTTTAGAGTTGAGCCTTGACGTGTTGGAGCCAAAGGTTCGAGCTTTGGCTGCCTTGCTACAAGTTTTGTCAAAGAAGAAAGCCGATAACGCTTTCTGTCACAAACACAAGTAATCTCATCACCAACATACAACGTACATAAAAGCACATCAATCCTGTTTATTATCTTTGTTATTATTAGGTCGTATCCCGTTCTAATTCAACTTAGTTTTGTGACACGAGACCACCATGGTCCTGCCTCGGTCCCTACTTACAAGCGTGGAACGGTACGGATGCCTCCGACCGTCTAACCAACACGTGCTAGTCGCCAAGAACCTCCTGGACTCTCGCAAGAGCTAGGCAGATGATGTCACCGCCCGTTGTCATACACTTGGGCCAAAATAATATAAAGGTCGGTGGTCCTATTTCCGGTTTAGTTGTAATAAACAATAAAGGATAAACACACACCACCAAACACACATCAATGCTAATACAAGGAATATGAGCTAAGTAAGTCCGGAGACTTACCTCGTCACCACACACAACTCACAACACTCTCGCTTCCTTAGGGAGGAAGCCCGTAACCTGCTCACAAGAAGATAAATATATCAATAACAACCCACTCACAATAGAAGTCTTAGACTTCTATACAAATGATATACGCAAGACCATTTGACTCTCAATTCTAGGACCGCATCCTAGAATCCCTCATGCTCACATCACACTCAAAACAAGCTATAAGTCCTAAGACTTCTAAACCCTCGGATCTCGCAAGATCATAACTCACAACGCAACTAGGATAAGCCAAACCTAAACTTCAAAATCCCACAAGATCATACAACCCCACCTCAAGCCTCAAAACGCTCACAAGATCAACCATATAACTGAAAGCCTTATAACAACCTCACAAGATAACCAACACCTCAAGCTTAGAATCAACATCAATCCATCAAACAATATCAAATCCTCGAAACTCACCTAAGGTTCAAAGCCACTACTTGGCATTAACTCTAAGTTATGCTAGATCCATCCTAGCATGATACTAAAACTTAACATAACTAGATCGAGGGGAAAGAATACTCATACGGCGTCAAAAGATGGAAGTCATTCAACGGATGTTGACTTGGACTCGTTAGGCCTTTATCAGGGCGCTTCCGAACCTAACACCAAACAAAACAAATTTAGCTTATAAGCTAAATTTGAACGGAATAAAGAACATATATAATCAAAGGAAAACCCCACTTTTAAAACCCAAGTTAAAACCGTAAATATATATTCCGGGCAAATTGTATAACATCATAAACCCAAGGTAAAACTCGTTTTCATAGCCAAAGTAAAAATCCCGTAATTTAATCTTGAGTCATAACCCGGAATTAATCCAACATGAGCATAACATATATGATATATATATATATATATATATATATATATATATATATATATATATATATATATATATATATATATATATATATATATATAAATAAGAATATAATTCAAGAAAATCCCAAATTTAAACGCATAAATACATTTTCTGAAAATAAAACCCTGGGCCATAATATGTAATTAAATTCATGTAGGGGCATAAATATCAAATTTCTGAAACTATGGGTCCAAAACTGAGATTATATAGAATATGGGTCCATTCTGTAATTATACCAAAGATGTAACGCCGTAGTTTTGGCGCGTTGCGTTATTTATTTTCTCGGATCTTATCGCTATTTTAAAATAGCTTACTTTTTTTCTTTACGAGTATTTTGACGTCATAAGTTAAAACCCATGAGTAGATAACGATATATTTTATAACCAGTATTTAAAGTATTATATAATCTCGCAAATAATTCACGAGAACGGGTTTTGTATTGCAAAGCATATTTTTATGAGTTTATATATATATATATATATATATATATATATATATATATATATATATATATATATATATATATATATATATATATATATATATATATATATATATATATATATATGTTTAATCCATATATATTATTTTCCGTATTTTATTTCGGGAAATTTGGAAAAGTTTTTTGATCCAACAATCCAGTTCGGTTCGTTTCGAGCGAGTTTGTTTTATTTTATTTTATTTATTTATTTATTTTTTCTTTTTTTTCTCTTCTCTCTTGCGGGTGAGCAGCCTTGCAGCTACCCGACCTTTGGATCCCTCCTGACCCCTCGTTGTTGCCATTTGTCCGGTGCGTTACCCGACCCATGGTTACCCTCACCTCTCTTCTGCTCTTGACAACAACTTTGTCTCCTCTCAACTTTCTCTGTACTGCACTCCTTCTTCAGTCTCTCCTTCAACCTATCGACCTTATCCCCCTTCGAGCCCTGTCACCGGAGCACCGGTTCAACCTCTCCCTCGGCGTCCCTCTCTTCCCTTCTATTGAGAGCCTCCCTGAAGCAACATCTCATCTTCTCATCATTTCTCAAGGCAGCGCAGCCTCCCGGAGCTCCTCTCGGTCACAACATTCACCATTGCATCTCCCCTCTGTTGCATCCTGCACAGCAGATCTCCTCCACGCTCGTGCTCTTTGTCAAATTGGTACACGAGAGCAGCAAGCCAGACGACGGAACCTTGCGCAACCCTCTTCTCCTTCTCATTGAACCAGCAACCGCTGCTCTGCTTTCTTCTTCCCATCGCACCACCTACCCAAACAGAATAGCAAAGATGTGGTCCTCTCCTTCTCTTCTGTTTCCACCAGGGACCACCGCCGTTGCTACCGCTGGAGGAGCCTAGAATCCTCATGCTCACATCACACTCAAGACAAGCTAGAAGTCCTAAGACTTCTAAACCCTCGGATCTCGCAAGATCATAACTCACAACGCAACTAGGATAAGCCAAACCTAAACTTCAAAATCCCACAAGATCATACAATCCCACCTCAAGCCTCAAAACGCTCACAAGATCAACCATATAACTGAAAGCCTTATAACAACCTCACAAGATAACCAACACCTCAAGCTTAGAATCAACATCAATCCATCAAACAATATCAAATCCTCGAAACTCACCTAAGATTCAAAGCCACTACTTGGCATTAACTCTAAGTTATGCTAGATCCATCCTAGCATGATACTAAAACTTAACATAACTAGATCGCGGGGAAATAATACTCACACGGCGTCAAAGATGGAAGTCGTTCAACGGATGTTGACTTGGACTTGTTAGGCCTTTATTGGGGCGCTTCCGAACCTAGCACCAAACTAAACAAATTGTAACACCCCAAGTTTCGAAACTCGGGGAGCTACTGGTTAGGACCTCACAATGGGTCCCGACCTTGGTTTAACAACAACATTACTTGGATCTTACAACAAGGCACAAATGTACTTAAAACAATTTCAAAACATAATATTTTTACTGTATAAATGTACACATGTGACAGCCTTACAAAACATATACATATACATAACATGCATGCTGTAAGGGAGACTCCCCCGTCCCCATCTAATGAGTACGTGGACCCGGCTGACCATCCGTTCCGGATCACTCTGCAACTGTCTATCTCTACAAATCTACAACACGGATAAACCGTTATCTAACAATCCAATTATAAGCAAAATAAGGATAGCACAAACACACTCAAGATAACATAAAACAATCATCATGCTGGCACACAAACCGGTTATTATCTGTTCATTAAGTGAGTCACCTTATTCCATTTTACAGTTGTGGCACGAGAAATCTTAAGAGTTCTCGCCTCCGTTCCTTATCCAACTGGGTGTAGGTCTAGCTTACCTCCGTCAGTAGCATCACTACAAACCGAGTGTGGACTAGTCCCTAAAGAAACCCCCAGCGCCCTCAGGCTAACTGAGCAGAATGCCACCGCCCGTTACTCTTAGGCCAAAGTATAGGTCGGTAGATAATTACTACTAAAATATAACTATAAACATATCATTCACGCACCACCATCATTATCCACACTCATATCTAGAAGTTAGCTAAGTAAGCCCAAAGGACTTACCTGAGTCAAGTCGCAACTCTCTTAATCTCAACTCGGTATGTAACCGTAGGAACTCAATTGCCTGTTATACAAGATAAGGGAATCAATAATGTATCCCACTTTCTTAGAAGTCTCCAACTTCTAGGATATAAAAATCGATCAACAAGAGTTACCAAAATACCCTTATACAGGTAAATGACCATTTTACCCCTGGTCCCGAAACTTCTAAAAACTCGGAATATGTACTTAAATTATAATTTGAGGCTAACTAACCATATTCTACTATCTAGGATGATTTTAGGTAACAACTAGACAAACTACTCATTTTCTATTTCCCGAAAAGTCACTAAAGTCCAATTACAGCTTCAAATATAAAATTCGAATAATCTTATAAAAATTCCGAAATAATTCCCTAGGTCATCTATGATATCCTATCTACTCGTAGGAGAAAGAATTTCTTAAAACTGTTAAAGCATCACTTCTACAAAAAAATTCTAAAGTTGGTTACAACACCTAACGAACAACACACTGTCTTAACTTTGAAAAATCATAACTCCTAAACTACTCGCTGGATTTATCCCAAATTTTGATATGTTCTAATATAAAATCTTATCTATAATATATCCAAAATTTAGCTGCAAAGGAGATCAAAATCCTATTTAAAACTATCTCCCAAAACCGAATTTCAGCACAACAGAAAAACTGCTTACGACTCAATCTTGGAAAAATCATAAATCCCAAACCACTCGCTGGATGCCTCTCAAATTTTAATATATTCTACAACAATATGTCAACTATATCATATCCAAAATTCAGCCAAAAAGAATGAGTTTATCATACCTAATCTGGTCACAAAGTTGGCTGCTCGCCAATATAGAAAACTGAGAAACTGCAACAGCTCAACTACGCTACTTTGGGACCTTATAACTTTTAATCCGACCGTTCATTTGTTCTCAAATTTGGACACAGTAAACTACATATATCCATCTACCATCTATAAAAATATTCAACGGTGGATCTTCAATATAACTCCTTAACATTAGTCTACAATATTGACAGTTTCTAACTCTCCCAAAACTAAAAAAAAAAACGAGTTTACAGCAGGTTCTTGGTTCCACCATTCTTGACAACCCAACTCAGAAGCTACTCTTTACTTACACACCTCTTGACTCCACACTCATAACCAACCACAAATGCTACACATCCTAACCAATCATCCAACATCAAAAGATCTACTAACTAATTCTCTCAATCTATATAACATAACCGCAAGTGAAACAGATGGGGAACTTACTCAGCAATGATGCAGGAAGAATCCTAGAGATGCTATCAACCGGGCTGCTAGAGTGTTGCTACACCCGGGAGGGTTTGAGGTTAAGACGAGGCTGTAAAAGGCCATAGGACACCACAACATCCGTTAAGCAGAAACATTGTTCGATTGAAGAGAAACGTGGCAAGGGAAGTAGGAGTCCTTACACTGTTGAAGACAGTCTTGATGTGCAGAAGCTTGAAGGCGGCTCGTCACTGAGGTAGTTGGCAGGTCGTCTCTACTTTGTAGCTGGGCAAGTCTTGGTTATGCACGTTCGTTGGTATGGACTGCGTGCAGAGGCTGGGGACTCCTGTCGCTGGTGCTTCGTGAAGGAGAGTGAGAGAGACGAGGATGGGCGTGCTGTGTATAGAGATTGATAGAGAGAGGGGCTCCTTTGTAGAAGGTAAAACGGGAAGAGTGGGGCTGCTGCGTTGAAGGCCGCTGCTGAAGACCAAAGGGAAGACGAAGAGGAAAGTGAGGGAGACGGTTCTTTTGCAGAAGGCAAGGCGAGGAAGGAGAGCAGCGCGCGGTACGTGATAGCGAGAGAAGGAAGAGAGGGTCATTAGGGTTTCCGTGAGAGAGGGAGAGAGTATGGGCTGGCTGTAACAGCTGGGGAGTTTTGGGCTGGCCGGCCATACTCGAGATCAGGCCTTGTCTAGGCCTCGTCAAGGCTTGTCTTGGCCTTGTCAACTGCTTGTCTGGGCCTTGTCAACTGCTTGTCTGGGCTTCGTCAACTGCTTGTCTGGGTCTCGTCACAGCTTTGTCATGATCTCGTCTAAAGTCGTCGTTAATGATTAATTATAAGAATTAGGGTTTGATATAATTCTATCATTTTATGTGAATTAAATTCTACATAAAATGATAAATAATTATAAGAATTAGGATTTGATATAATTCTATCATTTTATGTGAATTAAATTCTACATAAAATGATAAATAATTATAGGAATTATAGCTTGATATAATTTTATCATTTTATGAGAATTAGCTTCTACATAAAATGATAAAATTTGTGAAGAAAGACTTGCTAGATAGAATGGAAAACCGTCAATGGCTCAAAGTCCGATTTGATTCGGAATTAAATGGAAATAAAAATTCCGGATATAACACAAATTTAGCTTATAAGCTAAATTTGAACGGAATAAAGAACATATATAATCTAAGGAAAACCCCACTTTTAAAATCCAAGTTAAAACGTAAATATATATTCCGGGCAAATTGTATAACATCATAAACCCAAGGTAAAACTCGTTTTCAAAGCCAACGTAAAAATCCCGTAATTTAATCTTTGAGTCATAACCCGGAATTAATCCAACATGAGCATAACATATATGATATATATAAATAAGAATATAATTCAAGAAAATCCCAAATTTAAACGCATAAATACATTTTCTGAAAATAAAACCTTAGGGCATAATATGTAATTAAATTCCTACATGGGCATAAATATCAAATTTCAGAAACTGTGGGTCCAAAACTGAGATTATATAGAATATGAATCCCTTCTGTAATTATACAAAACATTAGGGGGCTGATTTAAAAATCAAAAGGGGTTCCCTTTTAACTAGACATATCTTGCACAGGGGCTGGGGAAGGAGATTCATAGGCGGCGGCGGCGGATTGGCGTACTCTAGCAGGCGGCGAGGGCAGGGAACCTAGGCGCCTCCGGCGGTAGCAATGGCGGTGGTCCCTGGTGGCAACAAAAGAGAAGGAGAGGACCACATCCTTGCTATTCTGTTCGGGCAGGTGGTGCAACGGGAAGAAGAAAACAGAGCAGCGGTTGGTGGTTCAATGAGAAGGAGAAGAGGGCTGCGCAAGGTTCCGTCGTCTGGTTTGCTGCTGTCGTGTACCGATTTGATAGAGAGGACAAGCGTGGAGGAGATCTGCAGTGGAGGATGCAACAGAGGGGAGAGGCAATGGTGAGTGTTGTGTCCGAGAGGAGCTCCGGGAGGTTGCGCTGCCTTGAGAAATGATGAGAAGTTGAGACGTTGCTTCAAGGAGGCTGTCAATAGAAGGGAAGAGAGGGACGCCGAGGGAGAGGTTGAACCGGTGATCCGGTGACAGGGCTTGAAGAGGGATGAGGTCGATAGGTTGAAGGAGAGAATGGAGAAGGAGAGCAGTACAAAGAAGGTTGAGAGGAGACATAGTTGTTGTCAAGAGCAGAAGAGAGGTGAGGGTAACCATGGGTCGGGTAACGCACAGGACAAACGGCAACAACGAGGGGTCAGGAGGGATCCAAAGGTCCGGTAGCTGCCAGGCTGCTCATCCGCAAGAGAGAAGAGAGAAAAATAAAAAGGAGAAATAAATAAATAAAATAAAATAAACTCGCTCGAAACGAACCGAGCTGGATTCTTGGATCGAAAAACTTTTCCAACATTCCCGAAATAAAATACGGAAAATTTTATACATGGATTAAACATATATATATATATATATATATATATATATATATATATATATATATATATATATATATATATATATATATATATATATATATATATATAAACTCGTAAAAATATGCTTTGCAATACAAAACCCGTTCTAGTGAATTATTTACGAGATTTTATAATACTTTAAATACAGGTTATAAAATATATCGATATCTAATCATGCTTTTAACTTACGACGTCAAAATATTCGTAAAGAAAAAAAGTAAGCTATTTTTAAATAGCGATAAGATCCGAGAAAATAAATAACGCAACGCGCTAAAACTGGGGCGTTACAAATGCCGTGATTCGGTAAAATATTTTTGATCGGATCCGGATCAAAACGGGTACTAGAATATCGGGTTTTTTTGGATCAGCTCCACGGATTAAAAAATTGGTTGTGTGACCGTAAGTCCCGTTCAGTTTGTTCAAGGACCCAAGTCGATAGTTGTAAGAGTCGGCTATGATCTCTCGGAACGTAATGGCCGCCTCAAAGTTGAGTCCCAAACCGGCCCAGAGGGCCGGATGAACTATTATTATGTTTGTGCATTTTTGCAACAGCAGCCGTGGGACTTGGTTTGGGCCTCAAACTTTTAGGGGTTCCGTCCCGAGAGTTCCCGGCCGATTCTTACGTTTATCCACTTTGGTCCTTTGAGCTAAGTGAAGGGGGGCTTTTCCGTGCACTTGGGCCCAGTAACAAGCCCAATAGCACAACCACTTTGACCACACAACCAATCTAGTATGATAAGATACATGGTTATCTTATATCTATTAAAGCAGAAGCCTCTATTGCCACGTGTCAACGCCAAATTTCTCGAAACCTAAAAAATTAATTTAAAAAGTGATTTCTAAATGTTAATATAAATTGAAAATTGATTTCTAGATTTTTAAAAAAATATAATATAAATATTTTTATAAAAATAGTTTTAAACTTTTAAGAATTTTCTTACCAACAATATCTTAACAAATCAATTTAAATATATAATTAATTAGAAGTGATAAATACTTAAAAAATAATTAAAAATCATAATATTGATTGTAATTTCATTTTTCGAATTTTTATTTACAAAAATATACATATAAATTTTTAAGTATTAAATATTTATTAAAACTGAACACGCACAAAGTGCGGGTAATACACTAGTATATATTAAAGAAGGAGCCTCTATTGCCACGTGTC
This sequence comes from Fagopyrum esculentum, assembly GCA_033239045.1. Taxonomy (NCBI): domain Eukaryota; kingdom Viridiplantae; phylum Streptophyta; class Magnoliopsida; order Caryophyllales; family Polygonaceae; genus Fagopyrum; species Fagopyrum esculentum. The sequence goes on along the minus strand of BSUD01000005.1, from coordinate 39,409,471 downwards.
AAGCCACGGTTCTCTCAGCCCCAAATTTTTTTTAAAAAGTGGTTTTTAATTATTTATCAATTCAATTATATATATAAATTTGAAACAAAATAATATAAATGTCATATATATATATATAAAAAAATTAGAACATCTAAACTATTATTTTTAAAAAACCGCACAAGGTGCGGGTGATATACTAGTAAGGGGTTATAGGAGGTTGTAAACTCTCGATGTGGGACTCTTTATTATCTCTCAGATTTACATCAAATGGATCTATCTCAACACTTCTTCAGCTGAAACGAGTTTAGGTAAAATTTCTTCCCCTTGGATTCTCGATACTAGAGCCTCGTTCCATATGACGGGATCCAAGATTTTTTTTATATTTTATATTCATTTGGTTTCTCCTTGCCATATTAAATTACCAAATGGATCAATATTCTTTGAAAATCAAGCGGGATCTAATAAAATTTTATCAAAATTTATTCTTATTAATGTCCTATATGTACTCGACTTACATTGTAATTTAATTTCTATACAATGTTTTGCTAGTGATTTTTCTTGTAGTATCATATTTACTAAAAATTATTGAACATGATCATAATCAGTTTTTTTTAAATTATTTTTTATTGATAAATAGAAAATCAAAAGTAATTTTATTTCTTTTTATCTAAAATTAGTTTTGAATTTTTTTACAGATTTATAATTGAAACTTTAACAAAATGTATTAAGAAAGGGTATAAATATGAAACAAATTAACATTATTAATTCATTATTTTGCTTAACTCAAATATTTTTACATATAATATATTTTAAAATATAATTATTAGTACAAAATTGTAATATAAAATCTTGATTTATCCTTTCGTAAACAAATACATTTATATTATAATAGAAGTTTTATTAATAGCCGAATAACCGGGAATAAATAGTGATTCGGGACTATTCGATTATCCGCGAATATCTGGATGCCAAAATCTCGATCATTATTAGATGCCGTGATTCGGTAAAATATTTTCGATCGGATCCGGATCAAAACGGGTACTAGAATATCGAGTTTTTTTGGATCGGCTCCACGGATTAAAAAATTGGCTGTGTGATCGTAAGCCCCGTTCAGTTAGTTCAAGGACCCAAGTCGATAGCTGTAAGAGTCGGCTACGATCTCTCGGAACGGAATGGCCGCCTCAAAGTTGAGGCCCAAACCGGCCCAGAGGGCCGGAGGAACTATTATTAGTTTTGCGCATTTTTGCAACTGCAGCCGTGGGACTTGGTTTGGGCCTCAAACTTTTAGGCGTTCCGTCCCGAGAGTTCCCGGCCGATTCTTACGTTTATCCACTTTGGTCCTTTGATCTAAGTGAAGGGGGACTTTTCCGTGCACTAGGGCCCAGTATCAAGCCCAATAGCACAACCACTTTGACCACACAATCAATCTAGTATGATAAGATACATGGTTATAAGGGGTTATAAGAGGTTGTAAACTCTCGATGTGGGACTCTTTATTATCTCTCAGATTTACATCAAATGGATCTATCTCAACACTTCTTCAGCTGGAAGGAGTTTAGGTAAAATTTCTTCCCTTGGGATTCTCGATAGTGGAGTCTCGTTCAATGTGACGGGATCCAAGATTTTTTTTATCTCATATTCATTTGGTTTCTCCTTGCCATGATAAATTAGCAAATGGATCAATCTTCATTAAAAATCAAGCGGAATCTAATAAAACTTTATCAAAATTTATTCTTAACAATGTCCTATATGTACCCGACTTACATTGTAATTTAATTTCAATACAATGTTTTGCTAGTGATTTTTCTTGTAGTATCATATTTACAAAAAATTATTGAACATGATCATAATCAGTTTTTTTTTAAAAATTATTTTTTATTGAAAAAATTGAAAATCAAAAGTTATTTTATTTCTTTTTATCTAAAATTAGTTTTGAATTTTTGTACAGAATTTATAATTGAAACTGTAACAAAATGTATTAAGAAAGTGTATAAATATGAAACAAATTAACATTATTAATTCATTATTTTGCCTAACTAAAATTAGCCCTCATATACATTTTGCCTCCCTTTACCTATCCGGGAATTTGGAAGCAAGGGAAGTGGTGAAAGCAAGTTAAAGTTGAGAAGTGGCTGGAAGTGAAAGTGTTAGAAAGCAATAATAGGTTTGGGGAAGTCAATCATGAAGATGAGTAACTCGGCACCATTCACATAGCCGGGTGTTTGTGTCTTGCCAAAGTCGGATTGAGCGATATTCCTAACGGGTCATGGTATGTGCATCAAGGGTTTGATGCATCTCGAGAAATTGATGATTGCAGATTTCCTAGGCTTCGGTTATTGTGCACCTCTGTCCATGCATCCCAAAAAAGTAAAGTAAAAAAGAAAAAGTGTGAAATAAGCAAAGCTTATTGGTGGAAGATGTTGCAAGTCAAAGTGAAAGTGAAGTTCATCCTTTTCCCGGATTCTAGCACCACATTACCTTACATACATCCCTACCCTACACGTTTCTTGACCTTTCTTTTGGGAAACCCTTGAGACCTTGAGCTTGTTGATTGACTTAGTGGTTTAAATCGGATTATACATGATTAATTTTGATAATTATGATTTATTATGCATTCTATGATTTTATGCAAAGATGAACAACTTTCCTATATTTATAAAATCTTTTGAGCATATTGAGTTTTTAAATTCCATGAAGTATTCCCTTAGAGTGATCTATGATAGTTGCACACCATAAAATGTTTTTGAAAGACTTTTTCATTGATTTTTATGACTTATAATCCATTCTATCTTGTCTTCTATATGCGGAACTTGCTTGGGGACAAGCAAAGGCTAAGTATGGGGTATTTTGATAGCATGAATTATAGTCTATATTTTTAGGGTTTGTTTGGACGTTTTATCTTCAATAATCTGCATGTTTGTATGTATATTATGTGATTTTACTACCATTTCATCTACCTTTGCGAGAATCGAGGTCTACACCTAGTTTTGCTGTAATTGTAGGTAAAATGGCGCGTTTTGCATCAAAAAGGAGCAAAAGGAGTCATGAGTCATTTGGAGCTACATCCAGGGAGCATAGCCATGGATTAAAGATTCACTTTGGACCAGTTTTGAGAGATTTCACATTCAGTTGTGAGTCAGCTCGGTTGACCACAGATTCACCTCGACCGAGGTGATCTACGAGAGCGTCTCGACCGAGGCGAATATCCTGACGCGGCGGGATATATTTTATTCTTGGCTGAGATCTTTTATTTTTGGAAGGAGAGATCTTATATTTTTGGGCTGGATTTCTGGAAGGAAGATCATATATTTAGGAGATCTATTTTTGAGATAAGATATATTTTATTAGGAAATTATCTTTTAAGATATTTCCTATAAAATTATCTTAGAAAGATATTTTTTTTAGGAAATTATCTTATAGTTGGAAAGAAGATATTTATTTTAGGAGATATGGATATATTTTATAGGAAATTATCTTTTTAAGATATTTTATCTTTGGAAGATAATTTTCCTATATAAAGGGTTGGATTTTCTACAATTCACGCATCTTCGGATCATCGATATCCGCTATATCCGCTTACAGTTGGACATCACGCTATACCGTCGATCAGGGTTTATACGACGCAGCAGCCGCAGCCTACTCCAATTTGGGAGAGATTTGAAGAACCTTTTTGAAGGTTGAAGGAAGATTGAAGATCATAGCTTTATAGCTTTTTGAAGGTTTTTTGTAAGATTGTCTTCAATTCCCTCATTGATTGTCTTGTCTTGTTGGATTGCTATCCAAGGAACGTTTTTGTGTGATATTTGATTCAGTTATTGAAGTGTTTTCATTAAATTCTTCTTTGTTCAAATATTCACCTTCTTCCCATATATTTTAATACTTTCATAATGATGATGAGTGGCTAATTTCCTTGTGTGATTCTAGGGTGATTGGCTGAAGGTTGTGGGAAAAACAATGATAGAATAATCTTAGATTCCAGTAGGATCCTGAAAGTTCGAGTCTTTAACCTTAACCCTAAGCACCTCGTTCGGTTGATGAACATCTCGGCCGGGGTGGAATTCTTCTGACCGAGGTGACTTATCCGACCTAAAACAGAAAGTTAAGTGTTAGAGTTTGCCAAAACCTATTCTTATTACACCTCTCTGGTTCAATGCAAGCTTAGGATGAGACTTACCCGGTAATTCCTTAGTTTGTGTACCAACGATCATAAGTGTAGGTAATAAAGGTTTGTCCTTTATTGGGGTTTGAGTGTGCTTCCATCCCATCTCTGTGAGTTAGCCTGAGACTTACCCGGTAAAGGTTGATTCTATTCCCCTAGATGGTGTGTTAGTTTGAGGTTATAGTTCTTTATCTTAATTCCTTGAGACTTACCCGGTAATAGGAGTTACGGTTTAGGATTAGTGTGTAGTGAGACTTACCCGGTGATCTACTCCACTTTAGAAACACCTTCCCCACGCAAAAATCTCAGCTTTGTCCGCTTATCTATTTGATCTTGAGTTGGAACCACAACTAGATGCTTTAATCCCTAGAATTGCATGTTTGCTTTATTTGACATCTTATTCATCTTTGATTGTATTGATTACTCTTGTGGTTAGCATTGACATTAGCATACCGTATTGGACTTTGTTTCACCAAGTCCCTGTGATCGACCCCTGGAATTTTCTTGCTTTTACTACGATTGACCCGTACACTGCGGGTTCGCATCCTTGTTTTAAGCTTAAATCTAGGGTTATAAATTTAAAGCTTGCACACACCGTTTGGAGCGAACAAGTTTTTG
>BSUD01000005.1:39311009-39404702 GCA_033239045.1 Fagopyrum esculentum | reverse complement strand
GTTTACGGTTTGCTTTCGGGGCACTTGCCCCTGTTGCTACTAACTACTCTTTCTATGAGTTTTGTAGTTTTCAGGATTTCTGATGGCTATGTTTGATCCAGCCTGGATAGCAAGACAAAGTGCTAGGGCAGATCATTATGAATACTTGGAGGAGAAGTACTCCTTCTATTGGTTCAACAATGAATGGGAAAGAGAAGAGGCCATTCAGCATGAACTTGCGATGTGGGATGAACTGAATGTCCCTAAAAAGACTTATGAGCAACCTCTTGAAGACTCTCTCGAATCTAGGTTGGAGAAGTTGATGAAGAAGGTGACGGAGCTCAAGGAAAGCACCCTATCCTATGCTAAGCCAGAAGAGGAGCATAAGGAAGTGTTGCACGTTTCGAGCATACCTCCAGTCAAACCAGAAGTTTCTCCTGAAGCTTTTGAGGGAGAAGATGTGGAAGACCTCGATCTGACTGTTGAGACCTCGGTCGAGGTGGAAGTGACCTCGGTCGAGATGAAAGAAGAACCTGCAGAACCGGAAGAGGCAGATGCAGAAGACTTTGGCCAAATTACTGAGATTGTGGTCAAAGTGGAAGAAAGACCAGCTGAACTGAGAGAGATTTCGTGTGTGGATCATCAACCCAACATGAAACTTGTCTCAAACCTTGGAGAGCTTTGCAAGGTACATTCTCCTACTTCATTTGAATTCCCTATTAATATTTCTGAATTTTTCAGGAAGGCACCGGAGAGTTGGAGGTCTCTTCCGAAAGAACCTCCTAAGATCAAGATGAAACATCCCTTGAAACTGTTGGAGGAAGATACTCCTTGGATTATAAGGAGTGAAGTTCGCAAGCACTACACCGTAAAGGCGATGAAGTGTTTCTTGTTCAAGTATGGGGTCCCTCGCATGCTCAGGACCCTGTACCATCCCCAAGTTCTAGATGGGGAAGCTGCTATGATTCTCGAGAAACTGTTTTCTCGATCCAGGAAAGGATGGGACACGAGGGTAGATTATGTCCCATTGAAGTGCAGGAAATCTAGAAGAATTCCGGTAAGAATCAAACCGTACAAGCTTGTACGTGGGAGATCTTACCATTTGCCGGTAAAATTAGGAACCAGAACCTTTTTGGAAGATTCTTATGATGGATGTCATGAGCACTCCACGACGTTCGAAGTGCATTGAGTAATCACACGTCGTATGGTCCAGCTAGCGACCTTAAATCAAGCGCTTCTTGGGAGGCAACCCAAGGTATTGCTTTCTTTCCCGTTTTCTAGTCTAGTTTAGATAGTTTTTGTTTTTGCTTTCCTCTAGACAACAACCAGGTATTCCAAAAGGAAGGATCACAGTTCAGGAGCTACACTGGAAGAACAAAATTTCGAGAAGTTTAGAAAACGAGCTTTATTGATATACATCTCGGGTACTGTCAGAACGCCTCGACCGAGATGTGCTTCGCCAACCGAGATGGTCTTATCTAGGAGCTGTTTCTTACTTCTTCATGCAGTTTAGCTATGTTCGGTGAGTATCCTGTCCTTAGACTTATTTTGACCCACTGGGACAGTGTGTCCCAAGTATGGGGTGTTCAATGATGTATTATTCGACTTATGATGTATCGGATATTTTCATATTTATGCTTCATTCTGCATTTATATGTTTATCTGAGATTGCATGCATACTTACAGGTTATTTGATTGAGAAAAACGTCGAAACCGAAAAAAAAAAAATGGATTTAAAAAAATTTTTGACCTCGACCGGGACAGTTCTGGCAAAACGAGGTGTTTCACCTCGGTTGAACCAAGAACATCTCGACCGAGGTGGGTTAACAGAAAGTTTTCGAAAACGATTTGTGTTACTTATCTGGATATGATCTCAGTGAAGATTTTGTTTACCGACTGGATTTAAATTCTTTATATGTTTGAAATGTTTTATGATATGTTTAAGTTGCTAAATGCTTTGTTTGAAATTATTGGCATGTTTAATACCTTATTTTTATCCAAATTATGTTGAATTTGAAGGTTGACACCGCAGCATAAGTTCTCTCACGTTCTTCTTGGAAAGACCAAGGCAATTCATTCTCTTCTTCTTCTTCTTCTTGATCATGCTTAGCCCTCATATACATTTTGCCTCCCTTTACCTATCCGGGAATTTGGAAGCAAGCGAAGTGGTGAAAGCAAGTTAAAGTTGAGAAGTGGGCTGGAAGTGAAAGTGTTAGAAAGCAATAATAGGTTTGGGGAAGTCAATCATGATGATGAGTAACTCGGCACCATTCACATAGCCGGGTGTTTGTGTCTTGCCAAAGTCGGATTGAGCGATATTCCTAACGGGTCATGGTATGTGCATCAAGGGTTTGATGCATCTCGAGAAATTGATGATTGCAGATTTCCTAGGCTTCGGTTATTGTGCACCTCTGTCCATGCATCCCAAAAAAGTAAAGTAAAAAAGAAAAAGTGTGAAATAAGCAAAGCTTATTGGTGGAAGATGTTGCAAGTTGAAGTGAAAGTGAAGTTCATCCTTTTCCCGGATTCTAGCACCACATTACCTTACATACATCCCTACCCTACACGTTTCTTGACCTTTCTTTTGGGAAACCCTTGAGACCTTGAGCTTGTTGATTGACTTAGTGGTTTAAATCGGATTATACATGATTAATTTTGATAATTATGATTTATTATGCATTCTATGATTTTATGCAAAGATGAACAACTTTCCTATATTTATAAAATCTTTTGAGCATATTGAGTTTTTAAATTCCATGAAGTATTCCCTTAGAGTGATCTATGATAGTTGCACACCATAAAATGTTTTTGAAAGACTTTTTCATTGATTTTTATGACTTATAATCCATTCTATCTTGTTTTCTATATGAGGAACTTGCTTGGGGACAAGCAAAGGCTAAGTATGGGGTATTTTGATAGCATGAATTATAGTCTATATTTTAGGGTTTGTTTGGACGTTTTATCTTCAATAATCTGCATGTTTGTATGTATATTATGTGATTTTACTACCATTTCATCTACCTTTGCGAGAATCGAGGTCTACACCTAGTTTTGCTGTAATTGTAGGTAAAATGGCGCGTTTTGCATCAAAAAGGAGCAAAAGGAGTCATGAGTCATTTGGAGCTACATCCAGGAAGCATAGCCATGGATTAAAGATTTACTTTGGAGCAGATTCGAGAGATTTCACATTCAGTTGTGATCAGCTCGGTTGACCACAGATTCACCTCGACCGAGGTGATCTACGAGAGCGTCTCGACCGAGGCGAATATCCTGACGCGGCGGGATATATTTTATTCTTGGCTGAGATCTTTTATTTTTGGAAGGAGAGATCTTATATTTTTGGGCTGGATTTCTGGAAGGAAGATCATATATTTAGGAGATCTATTTTTGAGATAAGATATATTTTATTAGGAAATTATCTTTTAAGATATTTCCTATAAAATTATCTTAGAAAGATATTTATTTTAGGAGATAAGATCTATTTTATTAGGAAATTATCTTATAGTTGGAAAGAAGATATTTATTTTAGGAGATATGGATATATTTTATAGGAAATTATCTTTTTAAGATATTTTATCTTTGGAAGATAATTTTCCTATATAAAGGGTTGGATTTTCTACAATTCACGCATCTTCGGATCATCGATATCCGCTATATCCGCTTACAGTTGGACATCACGCTATACCGTCGATCAGGGTTTATACGACGCAGCAGCCGCAGCCTACTCCAATTTGGGAGAGATTTGAAGAACCTTTTTGAAGGTTGAAGGAAGATTGAAGATCATAGCTTTATAGCTTTTTGAAGGTTTTTTGTAAGATTGTCTTCAATTCCCTCATTGATTGTCTTGTCTTGTTGGATTGCTATCCAAGGAACGTTTTTGTGTGATATTTGATTCAGTTATTGAAGTGTTTTCATTAAATTCTTCTTTGTTCAAATATTCACCTTCTTCCCATATATTTTAATACTTTCATAATGATGATGAGTGGCTAATTTCCTTGTGTGATTCTAGGGTGATTGGCTGAAGGTTGTGGGAAAAACAATGATAGAATAATCTTAGATTCCAGTAGGATCCTGAAAGTTCGAGTCTTTAACCTTAACCCTAAGCACCTCGTTCGGTTGATGAACATCTCGGCCGGGGTGGAATTCTTCTGACCGAGGTGACTTATCCGACCTAAAACAGAAAGTTAAGTGTTAGAGTTTGCCAAAACCTATTCTTATTACACCTCTCTGGTTCAATGCAAGCTTAGGATGAGACTTACCCGGTAATTCCTTAGTTTGTGTACCAACGATCATAAGTGTAGGTAATAAAGGTTTGTCCTTTATTGGGGTTTGAGTGTGCTTCCATCCCATCTCTGTGAGTTAGCCTGAGACTTACCCGGTAAAGGTTGATTCTATTCCCCTAGATGGTGTGTTAGTTTGAGGTTATAGTTCTTTATCTTAATTCCTTGAGACTTACCCGGTAATAGGAGTTACGGTTTAGGATTAGTGTGTAGTGAGACTTACCCGGTGATCTACTCCACTTTAGAAACACCTTCCCCACGCAAAAATCTCAGCTTTGTCCGCTTATCTATTTGATCTTGAGTTGGAACCACAACTAGATGCTTTAATCCCTAGAATTGCATGTTTGCTTTATTTGACATCTTATTCATCTTTGATTGTATTGATTACTCTTGTGGTTAGCATTGACATTAGCATACCGTATTGGACTTTGTTTCACCAAGTCCCTGTGATCGACCCCTGGAATTTTCTTGCTTTTACTACGATTGACCCGTACACTGCGGGTTCGCATCCTTGTTTTAAGCTTAAATCTAGGGTTATAAATTTAAAGCTTGCACACACCGTTTGGAGCGAACAAGTTTTTGTATTTTGATAGCATGAATTATAGTCTATATTTTAGGGTTTGTTTGGACGTTTTATCTTCAATAATCTGCATGTTTGTATGTATATTATGTGATTTTACTACCATTTCATCTACCTTTGCGAGAATCGAGGTCTACACCTAGTTTTGCTGTAATTGTAGGTAAAATGGCGCGTTTTGCATCAAAAAGGAGCAAAAGGAGTCATGAGTCATTTGGAGCTACATCCAGGGAGCATAGCCATGGATTAAAGATTCACTTTGGACCAGTTTTGAGAGATTTCACATTCAGTTGTGAGTCAGCTCGGTTGACCACAGATTCACCTCGACCGAGGTGATCTACGAGAGCGTCTCGACCGAGGCGAATATCCTGACGCGGCGGGATATATTTTATTCTTGGCTGAGATCTTTTATTTTTGGAAGGAGAGATATTATATTTTTGGGCTGGATTTCTGGAAGGAAGATCATATATTTAGGAGATCTATTTTTGAGATAAGATATATTTTATTAGGAAATTATCTTTTAAGATATTTCCTATAAAATTATCTTAGAAAGATATTTATTTTAGGAGATAAGATCTATTTTATTAGGAAATTATCTTATAGTTGGAAAGAAGATATTTATTTTAGGAGATATGGATATATTTTATAGGAAATTATCTTTTTAAGATATTTTATCTTTGGAAGATAATTTTCCTATATAAAGGGTTGGATTTTCTACAATTCACGCATCTTCGGATCATCGATATCCGCTATATCCGCCTACAGCTGAAAGATCACGCTATACCGTCGATCAGGGTTTATACGACGCAGCAGCCGCAGCCTACTCCAATTTGGGAGAGATTTGAAGAACCTTTTTGAAGGTTGAAGGAAGATTGAAGATCATAGCTTTATAGCTTTTTGAAGGGTTTTTGTAAGATTGTCTTCAATTCCCTCATTGATTGTCTTGTCTTGTTGGATTGCTATCCAAGGAACGTTTTTGTGTGATATTTGATTCAGTTATTGAAGTGTTTTCATTAAATTCTTCTTTGTTCAAATATTCACCTTCTTCCCATATATTTTAATACTTTCATAATGATGATGAGTGGCTAATTTCCTTGTGTGATTCTAGGGTGATTGGCTGAAGGTTGTGGGAAAAAAAATGATAGAATAATCTTAGATTCCAGTAGGATCCTGAAAGTTCGAGTCTTTAACCTTAACCCTAACTAGAAACACCTTCCCCACGCAAAAATCTCAGCTTTGTCCGCTTATCTATTTGATCTTGAGTTGGAACCACAACTAGATGCTTTAATCCCTAGAATTGCATGTTTGCTTTATTTGACATCTTATTCATCTTTGATTGTATTGATTACTCTTGTGGTTAGCATTGACATTAGCATACCGTATTGGACTTTGTTTCACCAAGTCCCTGTGATCGACCCCTGGAATTTTCTTGCTTTTACTACGATTGACCCGTACACTGCGGGTTCGCATCCTTGTTTTAAGCTTAGTTCTAGGGTTATAAATTTAAAGCTTGCACACACCGTTTGGAGCGAACAAGTTTTTGGCGCCGTTGCCGGGGACTTGGTCTAGACCGAGCCGGTTACGGTTTGCTTTCGGGGCACTTGCCCCTGTTGCTACTAACTACTCTTTCTATGAGTTTTGTAGTTTTCAGGATTTCTGATGGCTATGTTTGATCCAGCCTGGATAGCAAGACAAAGTGCTAGGGCAGATCATTATGAATACTTGGAGGAGAAGTACTCCTTCTATTGGTTCAACAATGAATGGGAAAGAGAAGAGGCCATTCAGCATGAACTTGCGATGTGGGATGAACTGAATGTCCCTAAAAAGACTTATGAGCAACCTCTTGAAGACTCTCTCGAATCTAGGTTGGAGAAGTTGATGAAGAAGGTGACGGAGCTCAAGGAAAGCACCCTATCCTATGCTAAGCCAGAAGAGGAGCATAAGGAAGTGTTGCACGTTTCGAGCATACCTCCAGTCAAACCAGAAGTTTCTCCTGAAGCTTTTGAGGGAGAAGATGTGGAAGACCTCGATCTGACTGTTGAGACCTCGGTCGAGGTGGAAGTGACCTCGGTCGAGATGAAAGAAGAACCTGCAGAACCGGAAGAGGCAGATGCAGAAGACTTTGGCCAAATTACTGAGATTGTGGTCAAAGTGGAAGAAAGACCAGCTGAACTGAGAGAGATTTCGTGTGTGGATCATCAACCCAACATGAAACTTGTCTCAAACCTTGGAGAGCTTTGCAAGGTACATTCTCCTACTTCATTTGAATTCCCTATTAATATTTCTGAATTTTTCAGGAAGGCACCGGAGAGTTGGAGGTCTCTTCCGAAAGAACCTCCTAAGATCAAGATGAAACATCCCTTGAAACTGTTGGAGGAAGATACTCCTTGGATTATAAGGAGTGAAGTTCGCAAGCACTACACCGTAAAGGCGATGAAGTGTTTCTTGTTCAAGTATGGGGTCCCTCGCATGCTCAGGACCCTGTACCATCCCCAAGTTCTAGATGGGGAAGCTGCTATGATTCTCGAGAAACTGTTTTCTCGATCCAGGAAAGGATGGGACACGAGGGTAGATTATGTCCCATTGAAGTGCAGGAAATCTAGAAGAATTCCGGTAAGAATCAAACCGTACAAGCTTGTACGTGGGAGATCTTACCATTTGCCGGTAAAATTAGGAACCAGAACCTTTTTGGAAGATTCTTATGATGGATGTCATGAGCACTCCACGACGTTCGAAGTGCATTGAGTAATCACACGTCGTATGGTCCAGCTAGCGACCTTAAATCAAGCGCTTCTTGGGAGGCAACCCAAGGTATTGCTTTCTTTCCCGTTTTCTAGTCTAGTTTAGATAGTTTTTGTTTTTGCTTTGCTTTGCTTTGTTTTTGGCGTTCTGGACAGACAACAGGAAGGAGCACATCTGGATGGACAGAAGTTCGAGATTCTGAGAAGAAAGAGGCACCTCGGTCACTGTCAGAACACCTCGACCGAGTTGATTCTTGAAGCAACCGAGGCGACTAGGGTTTCTGCAGAACCGCCTCGGTCCGTACCACCTCGGTCCAGTCGAGACCATCTCGACCGAGGTGACAGCAGACCTCGTGACAGTATAAAAAGAAAAAAAATTACAGTTTTCACTTTTTACCCTATTTCGACCGCGGCGACAACATACCTCGTCCTCCTCCGTTTCTCGCTCGTTTTCGAAGATTTCTCCTTCCAAAACGCGATTAAAGAGTAGAAGAGTCGATTGCAACTACAGATCTGCAGGAAATCTGAGTGTTTCGACCGAAACGAGGCGCAAAAGGTTCGAAAACCCTAACTCCTCGTTTACTGCTTATTGGGCTTTGGTTGCCCTTGATTTTGCTGAGGAAATCCATAAGTACCCCTTAGGAAGCATTTGTAGTGATTTTAGGGGGAAAAGAACTGAAATTCTGAGAATTGGAATCGCAACTGCTACGCCTCGGTCCGGTCGAACTGCATCTCGACCGAGGTGATTTCTGAGGCTTGTCAGCAACCGAGGTGGCCTGACAGTGTGTTTGTGAAGATGAGTTCCGATCGCCGTTTAGCTCTGAGAAATAGATCTTCCCCTTCCCCTTCTCCTTCCTCATCCCGTCCCTACTGCCCGGTTATCCACGAGAGATGCCGGGTAGATTATGAGAGGATAGCTGGACGTCCAGTCATCGCACCGCGATTTCTGGATGTGTCAGCCTTTGACTGCCTAGGGTTAGATGCTGACCTTAGGAGGATGATTGCTACCGTTGGGCTAGACCAGTTCACTGAGGTCCGAGCCCCAGCCTACATAGAGCCGACACTAGAGTTTGTTAGCTCCTTCTCCTACCTTCCCACAGACGGATCTGTGAAGTACCGGCTGATGAGCCGGAACTTCATAGTTCCATTAGAGATCTGGAGAGAGATCTTTGGCTTCCCTACCCCTACCGCTGTAGACTTCCCCTCCCAATCAGTAGCTAGGGAGTTCTGGGGACAGATAGCCCACATTACCACACATGCAGACAGATGGCGCCCTGGAGATTCCAGGGAGAAGGTCATCTTTCACCCGGCCTTCAGACTTGCCCACCGGATCTTCAGTGAGATGCTTCTGGCGCGTACTGAGACGCCCCAGAAGATCAGACAGGGGGAGCTCTTTTCGCTTTACTGCATGGTCACAGGAGGTTTCCCCGACTTTGGCTTGCTCTTGGCAGAGGATCTGCACAAGATCAAGGCCAAAGGGAAGGGGGATATTTGCTGTGGAGGTCTAGTCACCCACATCGCCACTTACCATGGGATGGACCTCAGCGTGTGCACATTGGCGGCGGCTCCGAAGCCGCTGGGTCTGCAGGAGATGATCACGCGGAGGATTCTAGTTCCCCGTGGGTTGACCACTCCATACGTCGCCATGCCATGGGAGCGTACTGCACCTCAGGGCATCAGATGGTCTGCACAGTTCTCCGTCTACGACCCACATTTCTGGCAGACAGCATGGGCTCCGCTTATGGAGGATCACAAAGAGGGAGCAGCTGCCGCTGCTGAGGCTGAGGAGGCTGCTGATGAGGATGATGACGACGACGAGACTATTGATGAGAGAGGAGGCGGCGTCCCGATGGACACAGGGACAGATACTGCTGGGATGAGCGCGCCTCCCATTATTGATCTAGATGAGGATGAGGAGGACACTGAGCCGGCGCCAGCTGAGACTTCTCCAGTCAGGCCCGCTAGGCGCAGGAGACAGAGAGTTAGGGACAGAGAAGCACATCGACGGATCGATGACCTGACGGATCAGGTTATCGACACTTATGCTGCACTTTCATTGGATATCCGGGAGATGCAGGAGCGGCAGCATCATCAGCACATGATGGCTCAGCTACAGTTCCAGCATGTCATGGGCTATCCCTATGATCCTACTCAGTTCCCCTACATTCCACCACCACCACCGGATCGAGACTACTGAGGAGCTGCAGGGTTTTATTTATTATATTTTTATGCAGTTCGGCTCTTTATCCGGTGAGTCCTCTTTCATTTAGACTTTTATTATACCCACTGGGACAGTGTGTCTCAAGTATGGGGTATTTGATGTACTATTTGACTTATTTGACTACGTGACTATTCGATGTATTATTTGACTTTTGATGTATTATATCGGATATTTTCATATTTATGCTTCATTCTGCATTTATATGTTTATCTGAGATTGCATGCATACTTACAGGTTATTTGATTGAGAAAAACGTCGAAACCGAAAAAAAAATGGTTTTAAAAAGGAGCAAAAGGAGTCATGAGTCATTTGGAGCTACATCCAGGGAGCATAGCCATGGATTAAAGATTCACTTTGGACCAGTTTTGAGAGATTTCACATTCAGTTGTGAGTCAGCTCGGTTGACCACAGATTCACCTCGACCGAGGTGATCTACGAGAGCGTCTCGACCGAGGCGAATATCCTGACGCGGCGGGATATATTTTATTCTTGGCTGAGATCTTTTATTTTTGGAAGGAGAGATCTTATATTTTTGGGCTGGATTTCTGGAAGGAAGATCATATATTTAGGAGATCTATTTTTGAGATAAGATATATTTTATTAGGAAATTATCTTTTAAGATATTTCCTATAAAATTATCTTAGAAAGATATTTATTTTAGGAGATAAGATCTATTTTATTAGGAAATTATCTTATAGTTGGAAAGAAGATATTTATTTTAGGAGATATGGATATATTTTATAGGAAATTATCTTTTTAAGATATTTTATAGGAAATTATCTTTTTAAGTCTAGGAGTTGAATAACCACTGATAGCATGAATTATAGTCCATATTTTGGGGTTTGTTTGGACGTTTTATCTTTCATAATCTGCATGTTTGTATGTACATTATGTGATTTTACTACCATTTCATCTACCTTTGCAAGAATCGAGGTCTACACCTAGTTTCGTTGTAATTGCAGGTAATATGGTACGTTTTGCATCAAAAAGGAGCAAAAGGAGTCAAGAGTCATTTGGAGCTACATCCAGGAAGCATAGCCATGGATTAAAGATTTACTTTGGAGCAAATTCGAGAGATTTCACATTCTGATCACCTCGGTTGACCAGAGATTCATCTCGACCGAGGTGATCTACGAGAGCGTCTCGACCGAGGCGAATATCCTGACGCGGCGGGATATATTTTATTCTTGGCTGAGATCTTTTATTTTTGGAAGGAGAGATCTTATATTTTTGGGCTGGATTTCTGGAAGGAAGATCATATATTTAGGAGATCTATTTTTGAGATAAGATATATTTTATTAGGAAATTATCTTTTAAGATATTTCCTATAAAATTATCTTAGAAAGATATTTATTTTAGGAGATAAGATCTATTTTATTAGGAAATTATCTTATAGTTGGAAAGAAGATATTTATTTTAGGAGATATGGATATATTTTATAGGAAATTATCTTTTTAAGATATTTTATCTTTGGAAGATAATTTTCCTATATAAAGGGTTGGATTTTCTACAATTCACGCATCTTCGGATCATCGATATCCGCTATATCCGCTTACAGTTGGACATCACGCTATACCGTCGATCAGGGTTTATACGACGCAGCAGCCGCAGCCTACTCCAATTTGGGAGAGATTTGAAGAACCTTTTTGAAGGTTGAAGGAAGATTGAAGATCATAGCTTTATAGCTTTTTGAAGGGTTTTTGTAAGATTGTCTTCAATTCCCTCATTGATTGTCTTGTCTTGTTGGATTGCTATCCAAGGAACGTTTTTGTGTGATATTTGATTCAGTTATTGAAGTGTTTTCATTAAATTCTTCTTTGTTCAAATATTCACCTTCTTCCCATATATTTTAATACTTTCATAATGATGATGAGTGGCTAATTTCCTTGTGTGATTCTAGGGTGATTGGCTGAAGGTTGTGGGAAAAACAATGATAGAATAATCTTAGATTCCAGTAGGATCCTGAAAGTTCGAGTCTTTAACCTTAACCCTAAGCACCTCGTTCGGTTGATGAACATCTCGGCCGGGGTGGAATTCTTCTGACCGAGGTGACTTATCCGACCTAAAACAGAAAGTTAAGTGTTAGAGTTTGCCAAAACCTATTCTTATTACACCTCTCTGGTTCAATGCAAGCTTAGGATGAGACTTACCCGGTAATTCCTTAGTTTGTGTACCAACGATCATAAGTGTAGGTAATAAAGGTTTGTCCTTTATTGGGGTTTGAGTGTGCTTCCATCCCATCTCTGTGAGTTAGCCTGAGACTTACCCGGTAAAGGTTGATTCTATTCCCCTAGATGGTGTGTTAGTTTGAGGTTATAGTTCTTTATCTTAATTCCTTGAGACTTACCCGGTAATAGGAGTTACGGTTTAGGATTAGTGTGTAGTGAGACTTACCCGGTGATCTACTCCACTTTAGAAACACCTTCCCCACGCAAAAATCTCAGCTTTGTCCGCTTATCTATTTGATCTTGAGTTGGAACCACAACTAGATGCTTTAATCCCTAGAATTGCATGTTTGCTTTATTTGACATCTTATTCATCTTTGATTGTATTGATTACTCTTGTGGTTAGCATTGACATTAGCATACCGTATTGGACTTTGTTTCACCAAGTCCCTGTGATCGACCCCTGGAATTTTCTTGCTTTTACTACGATTGACCCGTACACTGCGGGTTCGCATCCTTGTTTTAAGCTTAAGTCTAGGGTTATAAATTTAAAGCTTGCACACACCGTTTGGAGCGAACAAGTTTTTGGCGCCGTTGCCGGGGACTTGGTCTAGACCGAGTCGGTTGCGGTTTGCTTTCGGGGCACTTGCCCCTGTTGCTACTAACTACTCTTTCTATGAGTTTTGTAGTTTTCAGGATTTCCGATGACTACATTTGATCCAGCCTGGATAGCAAGACAAAGTGCTAGGGCGGACCATTATGAATACTTGGAGGAAAAGTACTCCTTCTATTGGTTCAACAATGAATGGGAAAGAGAAGAGGCCATTCAGCGTGAACTTGCGATGTGGGATGAACTGAATGTCCCTAAAAACATTTATGAGCAACCTTTTGAAGACTCTCTCGAATCAAGATTGGAGAAGTTGATGAAGAAGGTGGAGGAGCTCAAGGAAAGCACCCTATCCTATGCTAAGCCGGAAGAAGAGCATAAGGAAGTGTTGCACGTTCCAAGCATTCCTCCAATCAAACCAGAAATTTCTCCTGAAACTTCTGAGGAAGAGGAGGATATGGAAGGTCTCGATCCAACTGTTGAGACCTCGGCCGAGGTAGAAGAGATCTCGACCGAGATGGAAGAAGAATCTGCAAAACTGGAAGCAGAAGATGCAGAGAACCTTGGTCAAATTACTGAGATTGTGACCAAGGTGGAAGAAAGATCAACTGAGTTGAGAGAGATTTCATGTGTTGGTTATCAACCTAACATGAAACCTGATCCGAGCTTTGGAGAACTTTACAAGGTAAGTTCTCTTACTCCATTCGAATTCCCTATTAAAATTTCTGAATTTTTCAGGAAAGCACCGGAGAGTTGGAGGTCTCTTCCGAAAGAACCTCCAAAGATTAAGATGAAGTCTTCCTTGAAATTATTGGAAGAGGAAGCTCCTCGGATCATGAGGAGTGGAGTTGGCAAGCACTACACCGTTGAGGCGATGAAGTGTCTCTTGTTCAAGTATGGGGTCCCTCGCATGCTAAGGACCTTGTACCATCCCCATGCTAAAGATGGGGAAGCTACTAGGATTCTCGAGAAGTTGTTTTCTCGATCAAGGAAAGGATGGGACGCAAGGCTAGATTATGTCCCATTGAAGTGCAGGAAGGCTAGAAGGATTCCGGTGAAAATCAAACCGTACAAGCTTGTACGTGGGAGATCTTACCATCTGCCGGTGAAATTAGGAACCGGAACCTTTTTGGAAGAATTTTCTGATGGATGTGATGAGCACTCCATGGTGTTCAAGGTACATTGAGTAATTCTATGGAGAAGGGTCCAGCTAGCGACCTTAAACCAAGCGCTTCTTGGGAGGCAACCCAAGGTATTGCTTTCTTCTCCCTTTTCTAGTTTAGTTTAGATAGTTGCTTTGTTTTTGTTTTCCTCTAGACAACAACCAGGTATTCCAAAAGGAAGGATCACAGTTCAGGAGCTACACTGGAAGAACAAAATTTCGAGAAGTTGAGGAAACGAGCTTTACTGAGATACATCTCGGGTACTGTCAGAACACCTCGACCGAGATGTACTTCGCCAACCGAGATGGTCTTATCTGGGAGCTGTTTCTTACTTCTTCATGCAGTTTAGCTATATCCGGTGAGTACTCTCATTTTCAGACTTTTATTTGACCCACTGGGACAGTGTGCCCCAAGTATGGGGTGTTTATTGATGTATTATTTGACACTTTTGATGTATGACTGTATTGACCGGATACTTATATTTATGCTTCACTTTTGCATCTATGTGTTTATCTGAGACTACATGCATACTTACAGGTTATTTGATTGAGAAAAACGTCGAAACTGAAAGAAAACTGGTTTTAAAAAAAAAATTTGGACCTCGACCGAGTCAGTCTTGGCCGAACGAGGTGTTTCACCTCGGTTGACCTAAGAACACCTCGACCGAGGTGGTTTAACTGAAAGTTTTTGAAACGATTCTTGTGCATTCTTATGTGGATATGATCTCAGTGAAGATCTTGTTTACTGACTGGTTTTAATGACTTTATGTGTTTGAAAGGTTTTATAATATGTTTAAGTTGCTAAATGCTTTGTTTGAAATTATTGGCATGTTTAATACTTTGTTTTTATCCAAATTATGTTGAATTTGAAGGTTGACACCACAAGATAAGTTCTCTCACTTTCTTCCTGGAAAGACCAAGGCAATTCATTCTTCTCTCTTCTTCTTCTTGATCATGCTTAGCCCCTCATATACATTTTGCCTCCCTTTACCTATCCGGGAATTTGGAAGCAAGCGAAGCGGTGAAAGCAAGTGAAGTTAAAGTTGAGAAGTTGGCTGGAAGTGAAAGTGTTAGAAAGTAATTTTAGGTTTGGGAAAGTCAATCATGAAGATGAGTAACTCGGCACCATTCACATAGCCGGGTGTTTGTGTCTTGCCAAAGTCGGATTGAGCGATATTCCTATCGGGTCATGGTATGTGCATCAAGGGTTTGATGCATCTCAAGAAATTGATGATTGCTGATTTCCTAGGCTTCGGTTATTGTGCACCTCTGTCCATGCATCCCAAAAAGTAAAGTAAAAAGAAAAAAAGTGGAATAAACAAAGCTTATTGGTGGAAGATGTTGCAAGTCAAAGTGAAAGTGAAGTTCATCCTTTTCCCGGATTCTAGCACCACATTACCTTACATACATCCCTACCCTACACGTTTCTTGACCTTTTCTTTTGGGAAGCCCTTGAGACCTTGAGCTTGTTGATTGACTTAGTGGTTTAAACTGGATTATACATGATTAATTTTGATAATTATGATTTATTATACATTCTATGATTTTATGCAAAGATGAACAACTTTCTTATATTTATAAAATGTTTTGATCATATTGAGTTTTTAATTCCAGGAAGTATTCTCTTAGAGTGATCTATGATAGTTGCACACCATAAAATGTTTTTGAAAGACTTTTTCATTGATTTTCTTGACTTATAATCCATTCTATCTTGTTTTCTATATGAGGAACTTGCTTGGGGACAAGCAAGGGCTAAGTATGGGGTATTTTGATAGCATGAATTATAGTCTATATTTTGGGGTTTGTTTGGACGTTTTATCTTTCATAATCTGCATGTTTGTATGTACATTATGTGATTTTACTACCATTTCATCTACCTTTGCAAGAATCGAGGTCTACACCTAGTTTCGTTGTAATTGCAGGTAATATGGTACGTTTTGCATCAAAAAGGAGCAAAAGGAGTCAAGAGTCATTTGGAGCTACATTGAGGGACATAAGGAACCATCCAGGAAGCATAGCCATGGATTAAAGATTCACTTTGGACCAGTTTTGAGAGATTTCACATTCAGTTGTGAGTCACCTCGGTTGACCACAGATTCACCTCGACCGAGGTGATCTACGAGAGCGTCTCGACCGAGGCGAATATCCTGACGCGGCGGGATATATTTTATTCTTGGCTGAGATCTTTTATTTTTGGAAGGAGAGATCTTATATTTTTGGGCTGGATTTCTGGAAGGAAGATCATATATTTAGGAGATCTATTTTTGAGATAAGATATATTTTATTAGGAAATTATCTTTTAAGATATTTCCTATAAAATTATCTTAGAAAGATATTTATTTTAGGAGATAAGATCTATTTTTTAGGAAATTATCTTATAGTTGGAAAGAAGATATTTATTTTAGGAGATATGGATATATTTTATAGGAAATTATCTTTTTAAGATATTTTATCTTTGGAAGATAATTTTCCTATATAAAGGGTTGGATTTTCTACAATTCACGCATCTTCGGATCATCGATATCCGCTATATCCGCCTACAGCTGAAAGATCACGCTATACCGTCGATCAGGGTTTATACGACGCAGCAGCCGCAGCCTACTCCAATTTGGGAGAGATTTGAAGAACCTTTTTGAAGGTTGAAGGAAGATTGAAGATCATAGCTTTATAGCTTTTTGAAGGGTTTTTGTAAGATTGTCTTCAATTCCCTCATTGATTGTCTTGTCTTGTTGGATTGCTATCCAAGGAACGTTTTTGTGTGATATTTGATTCAGTTATTGAAGTGTTTACATTAAATTCTTCTTTGTTCAAATATTCACCTTCTTCCCATATATTTTAATACTTTCATAATGATGATGAGTGGCTAATTTCCTTGTGTGATTCTAGGGTGATTGGCTGAAGGTTGTGGGAAAAACAATGATAGAATAATCTTAGATTCCAGTAGGATCCTGAAAGTTCGAGTCTTTAACCTTAACCCTAAGCACCTCGTTCGGTTGATGAACATCTCGGCCGGGGTGGAATTCTTCTGACCGAGGTGACTTATCCGACCTAAAACAGAAAGTTAAGTGTTAGAGTTTGCCAAAACCTATTCTTATTACACCTCTCTGGTTCAATGCAAGCTTAGGATGAGACTTACCCGGTAATTCCTTAGTTTGTGTACCAACGATCATAAGTGTAGGTAATAAAGGTTTGTCCTTTATTGGGGTTTGAGTGTGCTTCCATCCCATCTCTGTGAGTTAGCCTGAGACTTACCCGGTAAAGGTTGATTCTATTCCCCTAGATGGTGTGTTAGTTTGAGGTTATAGTTCTTTATCTTAATTCCTTGAGACTTACCCGGTAATAGGAGTTACGGTTTAGGATTAGTGTGTAGTGAGACTTACCCGGTGATCTACTCCACTTTAGAAACACCTTCCCCACGCAAAAATCTCAGCTTTGTCCGCTTATCTATTTGATCTTGAGTTGGAACCACAACTAGATGCTTTAATCCCTAGAATTGCATGTTTGCTTTATTTGACATCTTATTCATCTTTGATTGTATTGATTACTCTTGTGGTTAGCATTGACATTAGCATACCGTATTGGACTTTGTTTCACCAAGTCCCTGTGATCGACCCCTGGAATTTTCTTGCTTTTACTACGATTGACCCGTACACTGCGGGTTCGCATCCTTGTTTTAAGCTTAAGTCTAGGGTTATAAATTTAAAGCTTGCACACACCGTTTGGAGCGAACAAGTTTTTGGCGCCGTTGCCGGGGACTTGGTCTAGACCGAGTCGGTTGCGGTTTGCTTTCGGGGCACTTGCCCCTGTTGCTACTAACTACTCTTTCTATGAGTTTTGTAGTTTTCAGGATTTCCGATGACTACATTTGATCCAGCCTGGATAGCAAGACAAAGTGCTAGGGCGGACCATTATGAATACTTGGAGGAAAAGTACTCCTTCTATTGGTTCAACAATGAATGGGAAAGAGAAGAGGCCATTCAGCGTGAACTTGCGATGTGGGATGAACTGAATGTCCCTAAAAACATTTATGAGCAACCTTTTGAAGACTCTCTCGAATCAAGATTGGAGAAGTTGATGAAGAAGGTGGAGGAGCTCAAGGAAAGCACCCTATCCTATGCTAAGCCGGAAGAAGAGCATAAGGAAGTGTTGCACGTTCCAAGCATTCCTCCAATCAAACCAGAAATTTCTCCTGAAACTTCTGAGGAAGAGGAGGATATGGAAGGTCTCGATCCAACTGTTGAGACCTCGGCCGAGGTAGAAGAGATCTCGACCGAGATGGAAGAAGAATCTGCAAAACCAGAAATGGAAGATGCAGAGAACCTTGGCCAAATTACTGAGATTGTGGTCAAGGTGGAAGAAAGACCAGCAGAACTGAGAGAGGTTTCGTGGGTGGATTATCAACCCAACACGAAACTTGTCACAAGCTTTGGAGAACTTTGCAAGGTACATTCTCCTACTTCATTTGAATTCCCTATTAAAATTTTTGAATTTTTCAGGAATGCACCGGAGAGTTGGAGGTCTCTTCCGAAAGAACCTCCTAAGATCAAGATGAAACCTCCCTTGAAACTGTTGGAAGAAGATACTCCTTGGATTATAAGGAGTGGAGTTTGCAAGCACTACACCGTTAAGGCGATGAAGTGTCTCTTGTTCAAGTATGGGGTCCCTCGCATGCTAAGGACCTTGTACCATCCCCATGCTAAAGATGGGGAAGCTACTAGGATTCTCGAGAAGTTGTTTTCTCGATCAAGGAAAGGATGGGACGCAAGGCTAGATTATGTCCCATTGAAGTGCAGGAAGGCTAGAAGGATTCCGGTGAAAATCAAACCGTACAAGCTTGTACGTGGGAGATCTTACCATCTGCCGGTGAAATTAGGAACCGGAACCTTTTTGGAAGAATTTTCTGATGGATGTGATGAGCACTCCATGGTGTTCAAGGTACATTGAGTAATTCTATGGAGAAGGGTCCAGCTAGCGACCTTAAACCAAGCGCTTCTTGGGAGGCAACCCAAGGTATTGCTTTCTTCTCCCTTTTCTAGTTTAGTTTAGATAGTTGCTTTGTTTTTGTTTTCCTCTAGACAACAACCAGGTATTCCAAAAGGAAGGATCACAGTTCAGGAGCTACACTGGAAGAACAAAATTTCGAGAAGTTGAGGAAACGAGCTTTACTGAGATACATCTCGGGTACTGTCAGAACACCTCGACCGAGATGTACTTCGCCAACCGAGATGGTCTTATCTGGGAGCTGTTTCTTACTTCTTCATGCAGTTTAGCTATATCCGGTGAGTACTCTCATTTTCAGACTTTTATTTGACCCACTGGGACAGTGTGCCCCAAGTATGGGGTGTTTGTATTATTTGACTACCTTTTGATGTATGACATTCTATATTTATCGGATATTTTATTTATGCTTCACTTCTGCATTTATATGATTATCCGATATTACATGCATACCTACAGGTTATTTGATTGAGAAAAACGTCGAAACCGAAAAAAAAAAAAATGGTTTTAAAAAAAAAAAAAAAAAATTTTTCGACCTCGACCGGGACAGTTCTGGCAAAACGAGGTGTTTCACCTCGGTTGAACCAAGAACATCTCGACCGAGGTGGGTTAACTGAGAGTTTTCGAAAACGATTTTTGTGTTACTTATCTGGATATGATCTCAGTGAAGATCTTGTTTACTGACTGTTTTTAAATTCTTTGTGTGTTTGAAAGGTTTTATAATATGTTTAAGTTGCTAAATGCTTTGTTTGAAATTATTGGCATGTTTAATACTTTGTTTTTATCCAAATTATGTTGAATTTGAAGGTTGACACCGCAGGTTAAGTTCTCTCACATTCTTCTTGGAAAGACCAAGGCATTTCCTTCTTCTTCTTCTTCTTCTTCTTGATCATGCTTAGCCCCTCATATACATTTTGCCTCCCTTTACC
Source organism: Fagopyrum esculentum (assembly GCA_033239045.1). Lineage (NCBI taxonomy): Eukaryota > Viridiplantae > Streptophyta > Magnoliopsida > Caryophyllales > Polygonaceae > Fagopyrum > Fagopyrum esculentum. The sequence goes on along the minus strand of BSUD01000005.1, from coordinate 39,385,043 downwards.
TATCCGGGAATTTGGAAGCAAGCAAAGTGGTGAAAGCAAGTTAAGGTTGAAAAGTGGGCTGGAAGTGAAAGTGCTAGAAAGTAATTTTAGGTTTGGGGAAGTCAATCATGAAGATGAGTAACTCGGCACCATTCACATAGCCGGGTGTTTGTGTCTTGCCAAAGTCGGATTGAGCGATATTCCTATCGGGTCATGGTATGTGCATCAAGGGTTTGATGCATCTCGAGAAATTGATGATTGCAGATTTCCTAGGCTTCGGTTATTGTGCACCTCTGTCCATGCATCCCAAAAAGTAAAGTAAAAAAGTAAAAGAAAAAGAAAAAGTGTGAAATAAGCAAAGCTTATTGGTGGAAGGTGTTGCAAGTCAAAGTGGAAGTAAAGTTCATCCTTTTCCCGGATTCTAGCACCACATTACCTTACATACATCCCTACCCTACACGTTTCTTGACCTTTTCTTTTGAGAAGCCCTTGAGACCTTGAGCTTGATGATTGACTTAGCGGTTTAAACTGGATTATACATGATTAATTTTGATAATTATGATTTATTATACATTCTATGATTTTATGCAAAGATGAACAACTTTCCTATATTTATAAAATGTTTTGATCATATTGAGTTTTTAATTTCAGGAAGTACTCTCTTAGAGTGATCTATGATAGATGCACACCATAAAATATTTTTGAAAGACTTTTTCATTGGTTTTCTTGACTTATAATCCATTCTATCTTGATTTCTATGTGAGGAACTTGCTTAGGGACAAGCAAGGGCTAAGTATGGGGTATTTTGATAGCATGAATTATAGTCCATATTTTGGGGTTTGTTTGGACGTTTTATCTTTCATAATCTGCATGTTTGTATGTACATTATGTGATTTTACTACCATTTCATCTACCTTTGCAAGAATCGAGGTCTACACCTAGTTTCGTTGTAATTGCAGGTAATATGGTACGTTTTGCATCAAAAAGGAGCAAAAGGAGTCAAGAGTCATTTGGAGCTACATCCAGGAAGCATAGCCATGGATTAAAGATTTACTTTGGAGCAAATTCGAGAGATTTCACATTCTGATCACCTCGGTTGACCAGAGATTCATCTCGACCGAGGTGATCTACGAGAGCGTCTCGACCGAGGCGAATATCCTGACGCGGCGGGATATATTTTATTCTTGGCTGAGATCTTTTATTTTTGGAAGGAGAGATCTTATATTTTTGGGCTGGATTTCTGGAAGGAAGATCATATATTTAGGAGATCTATTTTTGAGATAAGATATATTTTATTAGGAAATTATCTTTTAAGATATTTCCTATAAAATTATCTTAGAAAGATATTTATTTTAGGAGATAAGATCTATTTTATTAGGAAATTATCTTATAGTTGGAAAGAAGATATTTATTTTAGGAGATATGGATATATTTTATAGGAAATTATCTTTTTAAGATATTTTATCTTTGGAAGATAATTTTCCTATATAAAGGGTTGGATTTTCTACAATTCACGCATCTTCGGATCATCGATATCCGCTATATCCGCTTACAGTTGGACATCACGCTATACCGTCGATCAGGGTTTATACGACGCAGCAGCCGCAGCCTACTCCAATTTGGGAGAGATTTGAAGAACCTTTTTGAAGGTTGAAGGAAGATTGAAGATCATAGCTTTATAGCTTTTTGAAGGGTTTTTGTAAGATTGTCTTCAATTCCCTCATTGATTGTCTTGTCTTGTTGGATTGCTATCCAAGGAACGTTTTTGTGTGATATTTGATTCAGTTATTGAAGTGTTTTCATTAAATTCTTCTTTGTTCAAATATTCACCTTCTTCCCATATATTTTAATACTTTCATAATGATGATGAGTGGCTAATTTCCTTGTGTGATTCTAGGGTGATTGGCTGAAGGTTGTGGGAAAAACAATGATAGAATAATCTTAGATTCCAGTAGGATCCTGAAAGTTCGAGTCTTTAACCTTAACCCTAAGCACCTCGTTCGGTTGATGAACATCTCGGCCGGGGTGGAATTCTTCTGACCGAGGTGACTTATCCGACCTAAAACAGAAAGTTAAGTGTTAGAGTTTGCCAAAACCTATTCTTATTACACCTCTCTGGTTCAATGCAAGCTTAGGATGAGACTTACCCGGTAATTCCTTAGTTTGTGTACCAACGATCATAAGTGTAGGTAATAAAGGTTTGTCCTTTATTGGGGTTTGAGTGTGCTTCCATCCCATCTCTGTGAGTTAGCCTGAGACTTACCCGGTAAAGGTTGATTCTATTCCCCTAGATGGTGTGTTAGTTTGAGGTTATAGTTCTTTATCTTAATTCCTTGAGACTTACCCGGTAATAGGAGTTACGGTTTAGGATTAGTGTGTAGTGAGACTTACCCGGTGATCTACTCCACTTTAGAAACACCTTCCCCACGCAAAAATCTCAGCTTTGTCCGCTTATCTATTTGATCTTGAGTTGGAACCACAACTAGATGCTTTAATCCCTAGAATTGCATGTTTGCTTTATTTGACATCTTATTCATCTTTGATTGTATTGATTACTCTTGTGGTTAGCATTGACATTAGCATACCGTATTGGACTTTGTTTCACCAAGTCCCTGTGATCGACCCCTGGAATTTTCTTGCTTTTACTACGATTGACCCGTACACTGCGGGTTCGCATCCTTGTTTTAAGCTTAAGTCTAGGGTTATAAATTTAAAGCTTGCACACACCGTTTGGAGCGAACAAGTTTTTGGCGCCGTTGCCGGGGACAGTTCTGATATGTTTAAGTTGCTAAATGCTTTGTTTAAGTTGCTAAATACCTACAGGTTATTTGATTGAGAAAAACGTCGAAACCGAAAAAAAAAAAAATGGTTTTAAAAAAAAAAAAAAAAAATTTTTCGACCTCGACCGGGACAGTTCTGGCAAAACGAGGTGTTTCACCTCGGTTGAACCAAGAACATCTCGACCGAGGTGGGTTAACTGAGAGTTTTCGAAAACGATTTTTGTGTTACTTATCTGGATATGATCTCAGTGAAGATCTTGTTTACCGACTGGATTTAAATTCTTTATATGTTTGAAATGTTTTATGATATGTTTAAGTTGCTAAATGCTTTGTTTGAAATTATTGGCATGTTTAATACTTTGTTTTTATCCAAATTATGTTGAATTTGAAGGTTGACACCGCAGGTTAAGTTCTCTCACATTCTTCTTGGAAAGACCAAGGCATTTCCTTCTTCTTCTTCTTCTTCTTCTTGATCATGCTTAGCCCCTCATATACATTTTGCCTCCCTTTACCTATCCGGGAATTTGGAAGCAAGCAAAGTGGTGAAAGCAAGTTAAGGTTGAAAAGTGGGCTGGAAGTGAAAGTGCTAGAAAGTAATTTTAGGTTTGGGGAAGTCAATCATGAAGATGAGTAACTCGGCACCATTCACATAGCCGGGTGTTTGTGTCTTGCCAAAGTCGGATTGAGCGATATTCCTATCGGGTCATGGTATGTGCATCAAGGGTTTGATGCATCTCGAGAAATTGATGATTGCAGATTTCCTAGGCTTCGGTTATTGTGCACCTCTGTCCATGCATCCCAAAAAGTAAAGTAAAGAAGTAAAAGAAAAAGAAAAAGTGTGAAATAAGCAAAGCTTATTGGTGGAAGGTGTTGCAAGTCAAAGTGGAAGTAAAGTTCATCCTTTTCCCGGATTCTAGCACCACATTACCTTACATACATCCCTACCCTACACGTTTCTTGACCTTTTCTTTTGAGAAGCCCTTGAGACCTTGAGCTTGATGATTGACTTAGCGGTTTAAACTGGATTATACATGATTAATTTTGATAATTATGATTTATTATACATTCTATGATTTTATGCAAAGATGAACAACTTTCCTATATTTATAAAATGTTTTGATCATATTGAGTTTTTAATTTCAGGAAGTACTCTCTTAGAGTGATCTATGATAGATGCACACCATAAAATATTTTTGAAAGACTTTTTCATTGGTTTTCTTGACTTATAATCCATTCTATCTTGATTTCTATGTGAGGAACTTGCTTAGGGACAAGCAAGGGCTAAGTATGGGGTATTTTGATAGCATGAATTATAGTCCATATTTTGGGGTTTGTTTGGACGTTTTATCTTTCATAATCTGCATGTTTGTATGTACATTATGTGATTTTACTACCATTTCATCTACCTTTGCAAGAATCGAGGTCTACACCTAGTTTCGTTGTAATTGCAGGTAATATGGTACGTTTTGCATCAAAAAGGAGCAAAAGGAGTCAAGAGTCATTTGGAGCTACATCCAGGAAGCATAGCCATGGATTAAAGATTTACTTTGGAGCAAATTCGAGAGATTTCACATTCTGATCACCTCGGTTGACCAGAGATTCATCTCGACCGAGGTGATCTACGAGAGCGTCTCGACCGAGGCGAATATCCTGACGCGGCGGGATATATTTTATTCTTGGCTGAGATCTTTTATTTTTGGAAGGAGAGATCTTATATTTTTGGGCTGGATTTCTGGAAGGAAGATCATATATTTAGGAGATCTATTTTTGAGATAAGATATATTTTATTAGGAAATTATCTTTTAAGATATTTCCTATAAAATTATCTTAGAAAGATATTTTTTTTAGGAAATTATCTTATAGTTGGAAAGAAGATATTTATTTTAGGAGATATGGATATATTTTATAGGAAATTATCTTTTTAAGATATTTTATCTTTGGAAGATAATTTTCCTATATAAAGGGTTGGATTTTCTACAATTCACGCATCTTCGGATCATCGATATCCGCTATATCCGCCTACAGCTGAAAGATCACGCTATACCGTCGATCAGGGTTTATACGACGCAGCAGCCGCAGCCTACTCCAATTTGGGAGAGATTTGAAGAACCTTTTTGAAGGTTGAAGGAAGATTGAAGATCATAGCTTTATAGCTTTTTGAAGGGTTTTTGTAAGATTGTCTTCAATTCCCTCATTGATTGTCTTGTCTTGTTGGATTGCTATCCAAGGAACGTTTTTGTGTGATATTTGATTCAGTTATTGAAGTGTTTACATTAAATTCTTCTTTGTTCAAATATTCACCTTCTTCCCATATATTTTAATACTTTCATAATGATGATGAGTGGCTAATTTCCTTGTGTGATTCTAGGGTGATTGGCTGAAGGTTGTGGGAAAAACAATGATAGAATAATCTTAGATTCCAGTAGGATCCTGAAAGTTCGAGTCTTTAACCTTAACCCTAAGCACCTCGTTCGGTTGATGAACATCTCGGCCGGGGTGGAATTCTTCTGACCGAGGTGACTTATCCGACCTAAAACAGAAAGTTAAGTGTTAGAGTTTGCCAAAACCTATTCTTATTACACCTCTCTGGTTCAATGCAAGCTTAGGATGAGACTTACCCGGTAATTCCTTAGTTTGTGTACCAACGATCATAAGTGTAGGTAATAAAGGTTTGTCCTTTATTGGGGTTTGAGTGTGCTTCCATCCCATCTCTGTGAGTTAGCCTGAGACTTACCCGGTAAAGGTTGATTCTATTCCCCTAGATGGTGTGTTAGTTTGAGGTTATAGTTCTTTATCTTAATTCCTTGAGACTTACCCGGTAATAGGAGTTACGGTTTAGGATTAGTGTGTAGTGAGACTTACCCGGTGATCTACTCCACTTTAGAAACACCTTCCCCACGCAAAAATCTCAGCTTTGTCCGCTTATCTATTTGATCTTGAGTTGGAACCACAACTAGATGCTTTAATCCCTAGAATTGCATGTTTGCTTTATTTGACATCTTATTCATCTTTGATTGTATTGATTACTCTTGTGGTTAGCATTGACATTAGCATACCGTATTGGACTTTGTTTCACCAAGTCCCTGTGATCGACCCCTGGAATTTTCTTGCTTTTACTACGATTGACCCGTACACTGCGGGTTCGCATCCTTGTTTTAAGCTTAAGTCTAGGGTTATAAATTTAAAGCTTGCACACACCGTTTGGAGCGAACAAGTTTTTGCGAACCCGCTATGATTCTCGAGAAACTGTTTTCTCGATCAAGCTTAGGATGAGACTTACCCGGTAATTCCTTAGTTTGTGTACCAACGATCATAAGTGTAGGTAATAAAGGTTTGTCCTTTATTGGGGTTTGAGTGTGCTTCCATCCCATCTCTGTGAGTTAGCCTGAGACTTACCCGGTAAAGGTTGATTCTATTCCCCTAGATGGTGTGTTAGTTTGAGGTTATAGTTCTTTATCTTAATTCCTTGAGACTTACCCGGTAATAGGAGTTACGGTTTAGGATTAGTGTGTAGTGAGACTTACCCGGTGATCTACTCCACTTTAGAAACACCTTCCCCACGCAAAAATCTCAGCTTTGTCCGCTTATCTATTTGATCTTGAGTTGGAACCACAACTAGATGCTTTAATCCCTAGAATTGCATGTTTGCTTTATTTGACATCTTATTCATCTTTGATTGTATTGATTACTCTTGTGGTTAGCATTGACATTAGCATACCGTATTGGACTTTGTTTCACCAAGTCCCTGTGATCGACCCCTGGAATTTTCTTGCTTTTACTACGATTGACCCGTACACTGCGGGTTCGCATCCTTGTTTTAAGCTTAAGTCTAGGGTTATAAATTTAAAGCTTGCACACACCGTTTGGAGCGAACATCTCCCAGGTAGCCTCATCAACTCCTCGTCTAGACCACTGAATCCTCAGCATCGGTATCTCCTTAGAACGCAGGCGTCTAATGCTACGCTCTAGGACGGCTACTGGGTACTCCACAAAAGTGTGGTCTGGCTCGACTATCAGATCCTCATGACTGATGACGTGTCTAGGATCCGGTATGTACTCTCGCAGCTGAGATACATGAAAAACTGGGTGTACTCCCTCTAATCTCGGTGGCAGTGCTAGTCGGTAGGCAACCTCTCCGACTCTCTCTAAGATCTCAAATGGACCGACATATTGGGGACTCAGCTTCCCCTTAATGCCGAAACGTCTAACTCCTCTCGTAGGTGAGACTCTCAACCACACCTGTGCACCTACTCTACACTCCAAAGGTCGACGCCTTTTGTCGGCGTAGGACTTCTGACGACTCTGAGCTGCTAACATCCTCTCCCGGACTAAGGCAATCCGGGTGATGTCATCTTGTATCTGGTCTGGTACTACTCCATCAGCCTTTCTAGGCTCATCCCAACACAACGGTGTACGACATCTCCGTCCGTACAAAGCCTCATAAGGTGCCATCCCAATAGAAGCATGCCAACTATTATTATATGAAAACTCTACCAGTGGGAGGTGATCTGGCCATACCTGTCCCCAATCTAGCACACATGCCCGCAACATGTCCTCTAGGGTCTGAATGGTCCTCTCGGACTGACCGTCTGTTTGTGGGTGGTAGGCAGTGGTAAAGTGGAGACTCGTCCCCAGAGCAGTATGTACCTGCTGCCAAAACCTCGAGGTAAAACGTCCATCCTTGTCGGAGACGATAGTCCTCGGTACTCCATGGAGTCTCACTATGTGCCTGGTGAACTCCTCTGCTAGACGACTTACCGGCCACATTTCCTTAATCGGAATGAAACGTGCGGTCTTCGTCAAACGGTCTACCACTACCCAAATGGCATCAAAACCTCTGCTGAGCCTCAATCCGGTAACGAAATCCATAGAAATGTCTTCCCACTTCCAATGTGGTACTGGAAGTGGGTGTAGCTTTCCTCGGGATCTACGATGCTCAATCTTGACCTGCTGACAGGTCGCACACTGGGCTACATATCGGGCCACATCAGGCTTCAAACCACCCCACCAGAAGGAACGTCTCACGTCCTTATACATCTTACTCGCTCCTGGATGTACGGAGTAAGGGGTAGCATGAGCCTCACCTAGTATCCTCTGTCTCAACTCAATGTCGGATGGCACACAGATACGATCCTGCCGTCTCATCACTCCATCGGCACCAATAGTGAACTGAGGTGCCTCATCTCGTGACATCCGGTCTCGGATCCGGGTCAACGTCGGACAGGTCTCTTGCTTCTGTCGGATCTTACCCAACAGGTCAGGAAGTAACTCTAAGGTGGCTAACTGATGAGCTGTATCGGGGAACTGGATCTCTACCTCCAACCAAGCTAAGTCTCTCTGTAACTGTGGCTGTACTGTCAACCGAGCTATTGCCTTCTCCCGAGACGTCTTCCGACTCAAAGCGTCAGTAACTACATTCGCCTTTCCGGGGTGGTAGAGAATCTCAAGGTCAAAATCCTTGATCAACTCTAGCCACCGTCTCTGGCAGTTATTCAACTCCCGCTGAGTGAATATGTACTTCAGACTCTTATGGTCTGTGAAGATCTGACAGGTCGCTCCATAGAGATAATGACGCCAGATCTTCAGAGCATGTACTACAACAGCTAACTCTAGGTCGTGAGTGGGGTAGTTCTCCTCATACGTCTTCAGCTGTCGAGACGCATACGCTATGACCTTACCCCTCTGCATCAAGACACACCCCAAGCCCAGCTTGGATGCGTGACTGTACACTACAAAGTCCTTTGTACCCTCAGGCTGTGCTAAGATCGGAGCAGACGTCAATCTCCTCTTCAGCTCCTCAAAACTCTGCTGACACGGCTCAGACCAGACGAACCGAGTAGTCTTCCTTAGGAGAGAAGTAAGTGGTCGGGCGATCAGAGAAAACCCTTCCACAAACCGACGGTAATAACCTGCCAATCCAAGGAAGCTGCGAAACTCCTTAACATTCTTCGGAGGTTGCCAAGAGGACACTGACTCAATCTTCGCCGGGTCAACCTTAATCCCCTCAGCAGTCACTACATGGCCTAGTAAAGCCACCTCTGACATCCAAAACTCACACTTGGATAGCTTAGCATATAACTGGCTATGTTGTAGAATCTGTAACACTGTCCTCAAGTGTCCGGCATGCTCCTCTCGACTTCTAGAGTAAACTAGAATGTCGTCAATGAAGACCACTACAAACTGGTCTAGGAAGTCGATGAAAATCCCATTCATCAACTCCATAAATACTGCTGGCGCATTAGTGAGCCCGAATGGCATCACTACAAACTCATAGTGACCATACCTAGTCCGGAATGCCGTCTTAGGTATGTCCTGGTCTCTCACCCTCAGCTGGTGATAACCCGATCTCAAATCTATCCTCGAGAATACTGACGCTCCATGCAGCTGGTCCAGCAAATCATCTATGCGAGGCAGTGGGTACTTATTCTTGATAGTGACCTTGTTCAGCTCCCTGTAGTCGATACACAGCCTCATCGATCCATCTTTCTTCCTCACAAATAACACTGGTGCGCCCCAGGGAGAAACACTAGGGCGTATGAAGCCCTTCTCTGCTAACTCCTCTAACTGCTTCTTCAGCTCAAGCAGCTCTATCGGGGCCATGCGGTACGGGGCCTTCGAGATCGGTCTCGTGCCCGGCTCTAACTCGATGCTAAAGTCAACACTCCTCTGTGGAGGTAGCCCTGGTAAGTCGTCACTGAATACCTCTGCAAACTCGCAGGCAACTGGTATCTCCTCTACTGTCAGGCTCTTGCGCTCCTTCATGGCATAACACCAGAAGGCCTCGCAACCCCGTGCTATCAATCTGGCTGCTCTCATTGCGCTGATAACTATGCCGGACTTTCCGAGGTCCCAACCTCGGAATATCACTCTGTGACCCTCCTCAGTGGCGACAGTCACAGTCCTCCTACCAATATCCAAAACTGCTCCATGTCTAGTTATCCAATCTATCCCTAATATCACGTCCTCATGTGCTAAGGGCATGACTAGAAAATTTACTAACCAAATCCGGCCTCCCAGGTGAATGGGGCAGTCATAAATCTCTCGAGATCCTCTAACTTTACCCCCATCTGGTAACCCAACCACAAAAGGTACACCCTCTACTGTAGCTAAGGACAACCTATCTACACATGCATCTGATATAAAGGAGTGCGTGGCACCCGTATCAAATAAAACGCGCACAGGTAAGTCATGGATCCAAATAGTACCTGTGGTCGCAGGTGCTGCAGGCTGCTCAGTGCAACTCAGCTCGAACACTCTCGATGGTCCTCCTCTGGTGTCAGTGGTACTACCACGTCCTCTGCCACGACCTGATCCCTGAGCCGTACTGTATGAAGCAGGATGCCCTGGGGCCCGGTACTGTTGCTGCTGCTGACTAGGTGCTCGGTACTGAGGTGGTCTCTGTACACTCCTCTCAGCACCTGTAGGAGAAGATCCCTGCTGTGAAGGAGCCTTACCCTGACGGCAAAAAGTAGCTCTGTGTCCCGGCTTCCCACAAGTGAAGCAAGTGATAGGTGGTTTCTGGCAGTCTGTCTTAATGTGATCATGGCCACCACAGTTAAAGCACTGTCGACCTCCACCGGGGGTCTGAACTGTAGAGTGGTAGCTGGACCTCCCTTGAGTTTGTCCTCGACCATAACCTGCTACTGCTGCACTGCTACCAGCATGTCCTGTCCTCTGCCGCTTATCCGGCCCACTAGACTGAGCTGCTTTCCTAGAAGCTGGCCTATCTCTCTCATAAGCAGAGGCCCTATCCTGATAATCAGACAAGGTCTCACAGCAGAATCCAGCCAGATAGGATCGGGTACTCTCTCTCAACCTCTTGGAGAAAAGGTAAACATGCTGCTCTTCTGGAGGTGCAAATTGTCCAAGCAAAGTCAACTCTTTCTGAAACTTCTTTATGGCTGCAGCAATCGGGAAATCCTCAAATCCCGCCTCAATGAAATCCTGGAATCTCTCCCTCCTCAGCGAAACTGGGCAGTACCTATCCCAAACAATGTTCCTCATCTGCTCCCAGCTGGTGACTCGGCCACGAATGGTACGCCACCATGAATGAGCATCATCTGTGAAACAGGTCTGCACCAAATCCACCTGGCGATCCTCGGGACAACGTATTGCCTCCAAAGCAGTCTCTATCTTCCCTATCCAGTGCTCCACTTCTAGCCCTATTTCTCCACTGAATGAAGGAACCTTCTGAGAGTTGAAAGCCTTCAACCACTCATCAGGTCTCGGTGCTCTAGACCCAGTAGACGCTCTATCAGCATTAGCCCTCCTCTCAGATACAGCCGGCACCTGAGACACTCCCTGTGTCACCTGAGCTGACCTAGCCGGTACCACCGGTGGTACCTGGGTACGCCTCTCAACTCTAGCAGCTTCTTCCATGCGCTCGACGTAGGCTTGGTACTCCCTATACTCCGATGCTCCAATAGAAACACGTCCCGACTCAGTAGAACGTGCTCCTTGCGCTCCAGACCTAGCGGCGGTCTCAGGCCTGACCTCGGGGCCTACACTCTCAGCTACTTCTTCTACAGCAGCCTCTGGTATGCTTGCTGCAGGTGGGTCCTCTCGAGGAACTCGTCCTCGACCTCTCCCTAGTGGAGGTCTACCCCCACGACCACGCCCTCTAACAGCAAGGGTGCTATCAGCTCGATCCTGTCTGACTGGGGGAAGGGGGGACGACCCCTACCTCGGCCAGTCACTTGTGCAGCCCTAGTACGTGCCATCTGCACGAATAGTAACAACTATAGTTATAAGCTAGCTAATCTATCATAACAGTAAAAGTCTATAATTATTCTAAGAATACCGAGATCCGCAGAGGTAGTGGTGGTCATCCGTACTTTCTATCCCAACCCGACTCTGTATGCATTTTAAAACCAAAATTCTCTTTGGAAAACTCAGACCCCTTTCGGGTTCTGTTTATTTACTTATATGACCTTTTTAGAAGATTCAAGTGCCATTGTTGCCAACCTAGAGCTCTGATACCATGTTGTAACACCCTAAAATTTTCAACTTAGGGACTTACTGGTTAGGACCGCACAGTGGGTCCCGACCTTAGTTTGACAACAACTTAACATGATCTTACAACAAGGCACAAATAAGGAAAATCAGAAATCATAAAATAGTTCTTAACAATGTATGAATGTGACCAGATCAACTACAGCCGGAAAACGTAAAACAACAAAGTACGAAAGGAAACAAAGTTTAGCTGTAAATCCCACAAATGAAGAAACTGTAAAACATCCTAAAGTACGACACCCCGGCTGACCACTACCGTCTGGATCACTCGGCATCTGCTCTAACCTGTGGCAAATCTAAACAACATATCAACAGTTAGCTAACTATACAAATATAAGCAAAAATGATAACAGCACAAACACAAGCAGAAACAAAAATAGACAAACATCATGTTGGCACTCAACAGTTTATTATCTATTATTTAAGTGATTCATCTTGTTCAATTTACAGTTGTGGCACGAGAATTAGTTCTCGCCTCCGTTCCTTATCCAACCGGTGTAGGTCTAGCTGACCTCCGCCGGTAGCATCACTACAAACCAAGTATGGACTAGTCCCGAAAGAAACCCCCCAACGCTCGCAAGCTACTGAGCAGAATGCCACCGCCCGTTACTCTTAGGCCAAAATATAGGTCGGTAAATATATATATCACAACCTATCTCTCTAAACATTTCAATCACACACCACTATCATCATTCATGCTCATATTTAGAAGTCACCTAAGTAAGCCCATAGGATTTACCTGATATAAAGCTCGACTCTTTATAAACCACTCGCTCTGTAAACTGTAGCAACTCAGTTGCCTGCCAAAGGCGATACGTGCATTAGCACACTCTCACGTAGTTAGAAGTCTAAGACTTCTAAGATTAAATAATGTATTAAGACATAACTAGTTACAGTGTTAATTTAGGGTAAAATGACCATTTTACCCTTGGTCCCGAAATTCCCGAAAAATCTAGAATTCAAGTCTAAACTCCTATTTGATGTTCTAAAAACATATTCTAACTCCTAAAATTTTGTTTGGGTCCAAACTGACATTTTTCCTATGTTTCTATTTTCCGGAAGATCGTAAAGGTCTAACTTCGGTTCTAAATATAAAATTCGTAACAGCTTATAATAATTCCGAATTAAATCTCTAGATCATCTATGAGGTTCTATCTAACCTTAGGAGAAAGAATTCCTCCCAACTGTTCAGCCATTATTCCTATAAAAATTCAAAAAGTTGACTACTACACTTATTATTCCTATACTTAACCAAAAATCTAGGTTTACCAAAACTGCTCAACTACCTAACTTCGGGAGCTTATAACGTCTAATCCGACCGTTCATTTCTTCCCAAATTTTAATATGCTAAACTACATATATCCGTCTACAAGATATCCAAAATTCAACGGTGGATCTTCATCCAAACGCTCAAACATTGGTCGGCAAGATGGCAGTTTATAACTTAAAAGCTGAAGGCATAAAATTAAATTTTTCAGCAGCCCCTTATTTCTATTATTTTATTTATAAAACTCAGCAGCTACCTATTACTATCTTCTATGTCCAAGGCCGAATTACAGCAGCTCATCAATCTAGCATTACGGAAATAGTATACATACAAAAGCCCATACATTAACCTTCCCATCAAGACTAATCAGGAACCTATTTTAAACCAAGTATAGGCTCTTACCGGGTTGCAGCTAAAAGGGTAATTCGTTGTTGGTTCCGATCTGCACCACTAATCTGTAAGTGTTGGTCGATCTCACTGCTGCAACCGTTGGGAATTTGATCGGAATAAAAAGAAGGGTAATGAGTCATTGTAGTTATGATAACCAAAAGATAACAGATGGGGAATGATCGTCTTACTAATAGGGACAGAAGGAGACGGCTCTTTGCAGTAGCTGTAACTCGATGGACTCAACCTTTCGGTTATGTAGGTGGCTGCAGTTTGAGGCCTTGCAGTGCCGGACGAAGGAACGAGTAGAGAAGGATGGTGAGTGTTGTACATAGATGGGTTGGTAGAGAGAATAAGGTGAAGACGGAAGAACAAGATTGCTGCACTTACCTCTTGACGCTGCTGGGTGTGTGCAGAAGGTTGGTGTGGACCCGTTGCAGATTACAATGGCTGCAAATGACGGCTGGTAAGTGTGGAAGGCAATGTTCACAAGCAAGGCAAAATCAGGAGAGGCGAGTGTACCGATGAATCTGGACGGATGGAGTGTGTGCAGCGCATAAGGAAGGAGATCAGTAGATGCAATTCTGGCGTGGAATTAGGCAGTTACGGATCTCTTTCCTTATTAATACAGCAGTTATGTAGAAGATCAAAGGAAGGGAGCGTTGCTGAGTTGGAGAAGGTAAGACGGCAACTCTTCTGGGCTGGAATGGACGCTGGACTAGAGTGGCCGCTGGGCTGGAGTGGACGCTGGGCTGGAGTGGCGCTGGGCTGGAGTGGCGCTGGGCTAGAGCAGATGCTGGACAAGCAGGGCAGTGGCCGATTGGGCTGAACTAGAGCTGGCAACGCTGGGCGCTGGGCTGGAAGAAGCAGCAGGCGGCTGCTGGACAAGGCTACGCAGTGGCTTCTGGGCTGCAGAATCTGGCTGCAGAGGCGGAAGCTGGCGCTGGAATGAAGGGAGTCGTAGCCCGGTACTAATTGTAGTCCGGAATCGAGAACCCGAAATTAATGCACGGAATAACCGGATACGGATTATATTACAGTTTAGGATTGGTTATAAACTCTATCATTTTATGTGAAGGTAATTACATAAAATGATAAACTTATAAAAGGTTCTATCATTTTATGTGAAGGAGGTCTACATAAAATGATAAATTTTATCTTAATATGTCTAACTAAGTAGACGGATATGAATCGATGGATCGGGATCGGGTTTATATCCGAAATAGACGGAATAAAAATTCCGGATATTACAGCGGATTTACGACAAATCATGCCGATCTTTTCTTCCGTTCTTTTATCTTCCTTCCATAGATAGAATATTCGATATATTATCTTATGGGTCGGTTTCCTTATCTTCTTTCTATACCTTAGATGCCCTTCCTTCTTTTCTTTCCGGCCCGTTCCTATATATTCTCTTCTTTCTCCTCTTTTTCTCGTTCCTTGCTATCATCTTCAACCCTAGAGAGCTGCAGCCGTCCTTTGCTTCACGCGACTTCGTTGAACGTGTAAGTGCATCTTTTATGATTCCTCCTCACGTTCCTTTAGCGTTGCATGCTTTCTCCTTCTATTTTGATTTCTTTCTATCGTTCTTCTCTTTTCTTTTTCTCCAACGATCAAGCATGAGCCTTGATTCTTGTGGAGTGTTCCGTTGTTGACCCTTCGTTATTCTCAGGCTCTTTGGAGTTGAGCCTTGACGTGTTGGAGCCAAAGGTTCGACCTTTGGCTGCCTTGCTACGAGTTTTGTCGAAGAAGAAAGCCGATAACGCTTTCTGTCACGCCGCCGCCCTTGCGCCTGCACAGAGACGCCCCTGCGCCTCTATTCAGTCGCCCCTGCGCATCTGTTCAGCCGCCCCTACGGTTTCCGTGTAGTAGCTCCCATCTTTGGTGAGTTGCTTCCTTCTTTCCTTTCCTTGCTCCTGTAACACCCTATGTTCTGGGAACTCGAAGCGCTACGGGCTAGGACCGCACAATGGGTCCCGACCCTCAGAGTAGCAACAGCAAACGGATCTTACAACAAGGCACAGACGAATGAAAACAAAACTCAATATAAAACCAAAGGTTTAAACTAAAAGGAAACATAAAACTCCACAGCCTGGTTCAAAACAAAAGGGAAACAACAAAAGAAAAATAAACCCGATCCCGTCCTATAATGTACGGGAACCCCGGCTAACCACACCATCCGGATCACTCAGCAGCATCGTGAACCTGCGGAACATCTACAACAACGGTATAAACCGTTAGCTAACATTATAGGTATAAGCAAGAGTGTAAAGACACAAACACACATAAGGTAAGATAAACATATAGCAAGCTTGCACTCAACCGGTTATTATCTTTCATTAAGGTTATCCATTACTAATTCAACTTCGTTTGTCACGCGAGAATCTCCCAAAACTCGCCTCCGCTTCGAAGACTAGGTGAAGACCCTCGAGTCTCGGTGGCAACGCAAGTCTGTATGCTGCCCTTCCCACTCGCTCAAGGATCTTGAATGGTCCAACATATCCGGGGCTCAACTTTCCCTTGACACCGAAATGTCTGATGCCTCGTGTCGGGGATACTCTCAACCAAACCTGAGCTCCAACTCTGAACTCCAGAGGTCTGCGCCTCTTATGTGCATAGGACTTTTGTCGACTCATTGCTGCTAACATCCGCTCTCGGATCACCGCTACTCGAGCCATGTCATCTTGTATCTGCTCAGGTGCTACTCCGCAAACACTACTCGGCTCATCCAAACACAATGGTCTACGGAATCTCTGTCCGTATAAAGCCTCACAAGGAGCCCATCCTGATCGATGCGTGCCAACTGTTGTTGTACGAAAACTCCACTAAGGGTAGGTGATCTGGCCACACCTGCCCCTAGTGTAACACGCAGGCTCTCAACATGTCCTCCAGAGTCTGGATGGTCCGCTCAGACTGACCATCGGTTTGAGGATGATAAGCGGTCGTGAACTGTAGACTCGTACCTTGGGCGGCATGAACCTGCTGCCAAAACCTCGAAGTGAACCGTCCGTCTCTGTCGGAGACAATGGTCCTAGGTACCCCATGAAGTCTCGCTATCTGTCTCGTGAACTCCTCTGCCAATCGAATGACTGGCCACGTTTCCTTGATCGCAATGAAACGTGCGATCTTCGTTAGTCGATCTACTATCACCCACATAGCATCAAAGCCTTGACTCGGTCTCAAACCGGTCACAAAATCCATAGAGAAGTCTTCCCACTTCCACTGAGGAACGGGAAGTGGGTGTAGCTCGCCTCCGTGTCTGTGATGCTCGATCTTGACCTGCTGATAGGTCGCACACTGAGCTACATATCTCGTGACGTCTGACTTCAAACCTCCCTGATAACACGATTTATGAGCTAGTTTTAGGTAGACATTTAGATAAGATCCTCGCTCAATCATGCATTGTCTAGCACTAGTCCAATACGTTTTGCGCTCAAAATATGTATTTTGTCGAGATAGACGTCTACACGGACTTGTGTGCGTTTTGTAGGTATTTCGGGAAGTTTCGAGCCCAAACGACGCGTTT
This sequence comes from Fagopyrum esculentum, assembly GCA_033239045.1. Taxonomy (NCBI): domain Eukaryota; kingdom Viridiplantae; phylum Streptophyta; class Magnoliopsida; order Caryophyllales; family Polygonaceae; genus Fagopyrum; species Fagopyrum esculentum. The sequence continues at coordinate 39,368,092 of BSUD01000005.1, read as the reverse complement.
GAAGGTCGCTCGATTAGAGGACACGTTTCCAAACTCATTAGAACGCTAGCCAAGGGTTGAGGAGACTCAAGGAACCCTTCCAACACAGGCCATGCACCAAACCACAGCCTATTGATCCAAAACAAAGTTTCTGCACAGAATCACGGTTTCCTGGAGAATCACGGCCGTGGAAATGGCCGTGGTTTTTGCCAGATTCTCGTGACAGCTGTGCCACGACTCTTATGGCCAGCTCATGAAGAAATTGGTTATAAAAGTGGTCCTTGAATGTTGTTAGAGGCAGCTGGGAATTGGGGGTAGTTTGGGAGCAGCTCACACATTCTCTATTGCTTTCACAAAATATAATCCAAGAGGAAGAAGGATTTTTTCTAGGAAGGAAAGTGCAAGAAGAAGAAGAAAGGAGCCATTGCCATTGAAGAGGAGAGGAGAAGACACACTTAGCTCTTGTATTTTCGGATTTGTTTCTAGAAGTTTTTGAACTCTTGAACCTTCCTTTGGAAGGCTTGTAAGTCGTTCTAATTTCATCTTCAGATTTGGATAGTGTTTGAAGTTTATTTGTTCATCTTCTTTCTCTCATTTTCTTGCAATGGAGGTCATGAATCTATGCTTGTTTGTTTTGATTTCCAATATGAATGTTGTAGGCTAGATTGATGTGATTCTAGGGTAAGGAAAGGATGGTTATGGCTAGATCTATGATAGACGGACTTAGATTTACCTTTGGATGATTCTTGTTTATAGACATAGCTACTGTTAGAAATCACGGGTAGTTCTTAAAGAACCACGGCCGTGGTTTCTGTAGAACGAACCGTGGTTCTTCCTGGTTCGAAGGATCTTACCTTAGATTCATAAAGTTGTTGAAACCCTAAGTTTTTGCTGAGTTTAACCTACCCTAGGATGTCCTAGTGTAGCGACTAAGTGTTAGGAGAGACTTACTCGGTAATCCTTGCCCTTAGAATCTAGAATAGCAAAACCTTAGGTAGTGGTGAGCCTAATAAGCCGCCATCGGATTAATTGTGCTAGGAAAGTTGATTAGGACTTCCCTTTCCGAGACTTACCCGGTAAGGATAGGTTAGATCCCTATTTAAACGATCCGGTTTGTGTTAATTTCCTATCCTTAGGTTCTTAGAAACTTAACCGGTAATGAGACCTTAGGTGTGGACTAGTTGGATCATGAGACTTACCAGGTAATTGATCCCAATTTAGGAACACTTAATCCCAACACATCATAATTAATCCAAAGAATGAATAGATGACTTGAGCTTTATGCCATAACTGGAATTTCCAACCCCTAGAATCCGTCTTCCTTTTCTCTTGATCAATATCTTGTTCGATTCGTTCATTTGTGCCGATTTTCCGATTTAGTATTGATTGATTGTTTGCATGCATTTGATCCTTGAAGTGATCACCCAAACCAACCAATTAAATTGAGATTTTCTTCCTTTGTTTTCTCTTTTCTTTAGACTAGACCTTGCTAAATTCAATCACAACTTAGTCCGATTTCACCTTAGTCTTTGCGTTCGACCTTGGAGTACTTATCTTTCTACATACGTCCCGTACACTGCGGGTGCGCTAAGAATTAGGATAATTAAATCAAGTATAAATTTAAGGCTTATTGCGTACACACTTTCTAGCGTAACAAGTTTTTGGCGCCGTTGCCGGGGACTAGGTCTAGATTGAGTCTATTTTGTGATTGATTCTAGTGTAGATCTTTCTTGTTTCTTTTGATCTCTTTTTGGTTTGTGTCTTTGCATTTCAGGGCATATATTTCTCTTTAGGTGTATGCAAAGATCTCGTGGCAAGGATCTCGCTCCATTCGATCCCGAACCGGAGAAAACCCTTCGATCTAGATCTAAGAACATCCGAAAAGAGAGAGAGATGGCCGGTAGAAATCTTCAAGCTGAATTGGATGAAGCCTTAGAGCAAATAAGGCTTAGAGATGAACTCTTGGAAGAAGAAAGGAGACTTGCCAATGAGAGGCAAGAGGAAACAAGGAGGGAGATTGAAGAGATTAGGCAAGCCCTTGTCCAAGGAGAGCTTAATCGCCGACAACCTCCACCACCTCCACCACAATCGCAGCCGGCGGCTAACGTTAGGGTTGTTCCCATTACCATTGAGGAGCCACAAACCCTAGGGAGACGCATGGATCTGGCACAAAGAGCACACCGACCGGGTGTGAATCTAGGAGATCCCGCAACCCACAACTATGAGCTCCGCCCTCAAGTTCTACAAATGATCCGACATAATCAATTTGGAGGGATGGAAGGAGAGTCTCCTCATCAACACTTTATGAATTATGAGATCTTGATGGAGACTCTTAGACCACCAAGATTGGAGAGCAACAACCATAAGCTAAGGGCCTTTTCCTTCTCTCTTAAGGACAAAGCCTTGGCTTGGTATCAATCTATTCCGCAAGGGCGAGTTGGTACTTGGGAAGAGATGACAACCGAATTCTTGACCAAATTCTTCCCACCGTCCAAGACCACCGAATTAAGAGGAAAGATCAATGCCTTTGTGATGAGGGATAGAGAAAGTTTGTTCAAGTCTTGGGAGAGATTTAAGGACCTTCTCCTAGATTGTCCACACCATGGCATACCAAAGATTGAGCTATTAGAGATCTATTTCAAGGGACTTGATGAAGATAGTCAATTCAAACTTCAATCTCTTTCCGGTGGGACATTTATGGAGAAGCATGTAGATGATGCTTGGGAGTTTGTGGAGAAGCAAGCTCTAGTGATTGAGAAGTACTCTCATAGGAAGAGTGAAGGGAGAAAGGCGGGAGCATATGAGGTGAGCGAAGTCACCATGAGCAATTTCAAGCTTGACGCCATCAACAATGAGTTGAAGTCCTTGAGAGAGTTGTGCACTACCACCTTGAAGAGCCAAGCAACTCCTCAAGCACCTCCAAGAGCTAACTTGTCTTCCAAGGAGGAAGATGTAAATTATATGGGAAGGGGCAACTTCAACAATTACCAAGGCCCAAAAAATTTCAACAACAACCGGCAATTCAACAATTACCGGCCAAACCACAACCATCCCGGATTTTCTTACTCTAATCCGGATGGAGCCTTGAACCCTCCCACTTCCACAAGTGCAACTCTACCACAAAGAGCTTCACAAGAACCTCCACCCGGTTTTACTCAACCTTCAAAAGATAGGACCGAAGTCATGTTTGAACAATTGCTAGATAGATTGAGTGGAATTGAGAGCACCGTCACTTCAATTTCTAAGGCTCAAAAAGTCTTGGAAGCACAAGTCTTTCAAAAGGCGGGTGAAGCACATAGAGATCCGGGGAAGCTTCCCGGAAGAACCGAAGACAACCCAAGAGGTCAAGTTTTGGCTATCACAACAAGGAGTGGGTTGAGTACGAAGGATCCTTTGCCCAAGAACCAAGCTAAGGGGAGTCAAGTAGTGGTAGAAGAGGGAAGGAAGCATGAAGATGGAGGGAAGAGCAAGGATGTAGAGCCAACTTATGTGGCACCGCCTCCATACAAGCCACCACTACCGTTCCCACAATCAAGAGCAAGAGCTCGTTTGGACAATCACTTTGGTAAGTTCCTTGAACTAATGTCCAAGTTACATATTAACATTCCGTTCATGGATGCCATCTTAGGAATGCCGGCATACGGAAAGTTCTTGAAGGAAATACTCTCCAACAAAAGGAAGTTGGAGGAGTATGGGGAGGTTAGGATGACCAAGAGATCCTCGGAGTTAATCCAAACAATGAAGGAAGCAATGCCTCCCAAGCTAAGGGATCCGGGCTCTTTTTGCGTCCCGATAGCAGTGGGAGATGTGAAGTACGAGGCCCTTTGTGATCTTGGGGCAAGTGTAAGCATCATACCGCTTGCACTTAGCAACAAGGTCGGGTTAGGATAGCCAAAGCCGGTCAAGATGACCCTCTATATGGCGGACCGTTCTATCACTCATCCAGTCGGGATTCTTGAAGACATTCCGGTGCAATTGGGAGGATTTTATGTGCCTATCGACTTTGTAGTGTTGGACATTCCGGCGGATTACCCGGTTCCCATCATCCTAGGAAGACCTTTCCTAGCCACATCCGGATGTTTAGTGGATTGCAAGAACGGGACTCTCTCCTTCAACATTGGAGAGGAGAACATCAAGTTCAAGCTGTCCACAATGATGAAAGGGCCAACCCTTGATGAGGATATCTTCAACATAGTCGAGCAAGAAGAATCTAGAGAAATGGTGAGCTCGATTTTGATCAAGGATCCCTTGGAAAAGGTTCTCACCTTGAGTATGATGGAGGAAGACATTGAGGAGAATTGCAATGAAGAGATCAAAACCTTGGAGGCATTGGAAGAGGAGCCAAGAGTTGGATTTGAGAGCCATGAAGAAATTGTGAACGGCTGCAAGTTCCACGGCCGAGATTTAGGAACCACGGCCGCCAAACTCTCTGGACAACTCCGAGAAACAAGCCTGGAAGGAACCACGGCCGTGGGAGTTGAGCTAACCGTGATTCCAACCGTGGTTTCCTCTGAATCTGCTCTTAATGATGATCAAGCTTCTAGGAGCCAAGGGGAGTCTTCATTTGCTTTGGATTCATCTCATCCAATCTTATTTGGATCGTCTTCAACCGAAAAAGGTCCTCCCTCACTTGAACTCAAACCCCTTCCCTCTCATTTAAAGTATGCATTCCTTGGTGATAATTCTACATATCCGGTGATTGTTAATGCATTGTTGAGTGATGATGAACTTGCTAAATTGCTACGTGAATTGAAATTGCATAGGAAAGCCATTGGATATACTATTGATGATTTGGTTGGCATTAAGCCATCTTTGTGCATGCATAAGATAATGATGGAAGATAACCACAAACCCTCTATTGAACATCAAAGGAGATTGAACCCTATAATGAAAGAGGTGGTCAAAAAGGAGATCATTAAATTGCTAGATGCGGAAATTATCTACCCTATCTCGGATAGTAAGTGGGTTAGCCCCGTTCATGTAGTACCTAAGAAGGGTGGAATGACGGTAGTAACTAATGAGAACAATGAACTAATACCAACTGGACGGTCACGGGATGGAGAATGTGTATAGATTATAGGAAATTAAACATGGCCTCTAGGAAATATCATTTTCCCCTCCCCTTCATTGACCAAATGCTAGAAAGGTTGGCTCAACACTCTCACTTTTGCTACCTAGATGGGTATAGTGGATTTTTCCAAATCCCTATCCACCCCGATGACCAAGAGAAAACAACTTTTACATGTCCATGGGGTACATTTGCATATAGGAGAATGCCATTTGGGTTGTGTAATGCACCCGCCACCTTTCAAAGGTGTATGATGGCTATCTTTTCGGAATACATAGAAAATATCATGGAAGTGTTCATGGATGATTTCTCTGTTTATGGTTCTTCTTTTGATAATTGCTTGGCTAACTTGTCATTAGTATTGCAAAGATGTGAGGAGACAAATCTTGTCTTAAATTGGGAGAAATGCCACTTCATGGTAAGTGAAGGTATTGTGTTAGGACACTTGGTGTCTAACCGTGGCATTGAGGTTGACATGGCTAAGATTGAAACGATAGAGAAGTTGCCACCACCTACCTCGGTGAAGGGGGTAAGGAGTTTCTTAGGGCACGCCGGTTTCTACCGGAGGTTTATTCAACATTTCTCTAAAATTTCTAAGCCTCTCACTAACCTACTAATGAAAGATGTTGATTTTGTTTTCTCCAAAGATTGTCTTGAAGCGTTTTGTAGGTTGAAGAACGCCTTGATCTCCGCACCCATCATGCAACCTCCGGATTGGAGTTTACCATTTGAGATCATGTGCGATGCAAGTGATGTGGCCGTTGGGGCCGTTTTGGGGCAAAGGAAAGAAGGGCGCACTCATGCTATTTACTATGCTAGCAAGACGCTAGATGATGCCCAACTCAATTACGCTACTACCGAGAAGGAGTTGTTAGCGGTAGTGTATGCATTTGAGAAGTTCCGCTCGTACCTTGTTGGAGCGAAGGTCATAGTTTACACGGATCATGCGGCGATCCGTTATCTACTTACGAAGAAGGATGCCAAGCCAATGTTGATTCGGTGGATCCTTCTTCTTCAAGAGTTTGATTTGGAGATAAGAGATAAGAAAGGATCCGAGAACTCGGTGGCGGATCACCTTAGTAGACTCCCACCATTGGAGCTTGGGAAAGACAACGTCCCGATAGATGATTCATTCCGGGACGAACAATTGCAATTGGTGGAAGAATGCTTATTCCAAGTGGCTAGAGGAAACGAACCGTGGTATGCCGACATTGTGAATTACTTAGTGTGTGAGGAGGTGCCTCCCGGACTAATGTATGCACAAAGGAAGAAGTTCTTCAACGATGCAAGGCATTACTATTGGAGCGAGCCACTTCTATTCAAGAGAGGCCCGGATGGGGTGCTTAGAAGATGCATACCTGAAGATGAAATGGAGAGTGTGATCCGGCATTGTCACTCCTTACCATGTGGAGGCCATGCTAGCTCACACAAAACATGTGCCAAGGTATTGCAATCCGTTTTTTATTGGCCTAACTTGTTTAGAGATGTGCAAGGTTATGTAGCGGCATGTGATGCTTGCCAAAGAACGGGGAACATCTCAAGGAGGAATGAAATGCCCTTGAATAACATCCAAGAAGTTGAGATTTTTGATGTGTGGGGTGTAGACTTCATGGGACCATTCCCCTTCTTCATGTGGAAATCTATTCATCCTATTGGCGGTGGACTATGTGTCAAGATGGGTAGAGGCAATCACCTCTCCTACGAATGATGCCAAGGTGGTGGTGCGGTTCTTCAACCGAGTGATCTTCCCTAGGTTTGGAACACCAAGGGTGATCATTAGTGATGGAGGGAAGCACTTCACAAATAGGAACTTTGGAGCACTTTTGGCCAAGTATGGGGTGACTCACAAAGTGGCAACACCCTACCACCCTCAGACTAGTGGCCAAGTGGAGATCTCCAACCGAGAGATCAAGTCCATCCTCGAGAAGACGGTGTCTAGGACAAGGAAGGATTGGGCCATGAAGCTCAATGACGCACTATGGGCATATAGAACCGCCTTCAAGACACCTATTGGCACCACTCCCTACAAGTTGGTCTATGGCAAGTCTTGCCATCTTCCGGTGGAAATGGAGCATAGAGCTTATTGGGCCATTAAGTGGCTAAATTTTGACCTCAAGGAGGCGGGAGAGAAGAGATTGCTTGATATCAATGCCCTTGAGGAGCTCCGATTGGAAGCTTATGAGAATGCCCGGATTTACAAGGAGAGAACCAAAAAATGGCATGACAAGAAGATTATTCCAAAAGAGTTGAATGAAGGAGATCTTGTACTTCTCTTCAACTCGAGGCTAAGACTCTTTCCCGGAAAGCTCAAATCAAGATGGACCGGGCCATATGTGGTAAAGAAGATCTTCCCCCATGGAGCTATTGAGATAGGAGGGGAGCATTGTGGGAATTTCAAAGTGAATGGGCATCGCTTGAAGAAGTATATTCCGGGAGCCCCGATAGACATGATTGCCCCGCTCCATCTTGAATAGACGCTCCCAAAATTTGGTCAAGCTAATGACCTTAAAGAAGCGCTTGGTGGGAGGCAACCCATTGGTAACATTTTTCCTTCATTTTTGCTTAGATTTTTCTGTTTTTGTGTGCTTTGTGTGTTTTGTCTATTTTATGTGTGCTAGAACATTAGTGGCATTGGAAGCCTCTCTTGGAAATGACGATGATGACACCCTCACCAATTATGGGTGGAGCGGACGCGGGACTTGGACGGCTAGCGGTGCCTAGCGCGAGTTTCAAAGCTTCAAGGATGCTTAGAGCTCCCTACCATGATTGAAAGGATCATCCAACATCAATCCTCTTGAGAATTCCCAAATACCGAAGAAAACCATTTTACATTGTGAGAACCTTCTTTCACTCCTTTTACTCGAATACCACATTGGGGACAATGTGTTTCTAAGTATGGGGTGGGGTTTGCATGATCCTTTGCATGATGAGCATCTAGGATAGTTTAATATTTGCACATGTCTTGCATTGTACACACTTAAATCGAAAATTCCATAAAAATCAGAAAATTTAAAAATTTTTTTGTGCTTTCTAGGCTTGGATATGATCCTAATGATGAAAACTTGTCTTGTGATTGGCTATGAATGGCCTTATGTGTTGAATTGATAAATGCATATGTGGACTTGAACTACTTCTCTTGAATTCCATGAATGACTTGAGAGCATGATGATTGCCTAGAATGGATTGAGTATTGAAAATCGAAATTACATGATAGTTCTTGCATACCATCTAGGAATGAATAAGGCATTTCATCTTTCTCTACTTCTCATCTTGATCATGATTGCTTGAGCACCTCAATTGATATAAAATTTGACCTCCTTTTAAACCCATCCGGGAATAGGAGCATACTAGTGTGTTTGAACGTGTAAAAAGCAAGTGCGGGGTGAAGATGTAATGAAAAGAATGTCGTGAATGGAATGCTGAAATTATTGTGGAAGTGTAGACAAAATAGGTTTGGGGGCGTTGGTTTAAATGACAAGTAACTCGGTACACTTCACATAATCGGGTGTTGGTGCCTTGCCAAAGTCAAATGAGCCAATAGCCCTAACGAGCTTTGGTATGTGTGCCCGGTGTGGATGCACCTCGAAAAAGAGAAAAAGCCCGAGGATGGCTAATCACCGAGGTTTCGGCTATTGTACACCAATGCCATTGTCTCAAAAATAAGTTAAAGAAAAAGAAAAAGAAAGCAAGATAGGGAAAAATATGCACTTGGGGGAAGTTGATCGAGGACAAGGAGTGAAGTTAGATCCATTCCCGGATTAGCATCACATACCTAGAAAATTCCCCTCCCCAATTGAAACGTTTCTTAACCTTTTATGTCACAAGCCCTTATGACCTACTTGCATGTTTGTAAGACTTAGTAATCTAGATTGGATAGACTCTTGATCTTCTTGACATCTCCGTCCTCCCAACTCATGCATGTTTTTGAGTTAAGTACAATTGTCTTTCCATGACTTTATTGTTTGATATATAATTGCCTATTCAATTGCCATTGATCATGACTATGAAGGTGATCCAATAGTAGAAGCACAAAACCAAAAAGATTTTGCCATTTTTCTGCATACATAAATCATGTCATCTCGTAGTCTATAGTTGGGAATTTGCTCGGGGACGAGCAAACCTTAAGTATGTGGTATTTTGATAACACGATTTATGAGCTAGTTTTAGGTAGACATTTAGATAGGATCCTCGCTCAATCATGCATTGTCTAGCACTAGTCCAATACGTTTTGCGCTCAAAATATGTATTTTGTCGAGATAGACGTCTTCACGGACTTGTGTGCGTTTTGTAGGTATTTCGGGAAGTTTCGAGCCCAAACGACACGTTTGAAGGTCGCTCGATTAGAGGACACGTTTCCAAACTCATTAGAACGCTAGCCAAGGGTTGAGGAGACTCAAGGAACCCTTCCAACACAGGCCATGCACCAAACCACAGCCTATTGATCCAAAACAAAGTTTCTGCACAGAATCACGGTTTCCTGGAGAATCACGGCCGTGGAAATGGCCGTGGTTTTTGCCAGATTCTCGTGACAGCTGTTCCACGACTCTCATGGCCAGCTCATGAAGAAATTGGTTATAAAAGTGGTCCTTGAATGTTGTTAGAGGCAGCTGGGAATTGGGGGTAGTTTGGGAGCAGCTCACACATTCTCTATTGCTTTCACAAAATATAATCCAAGAGGAAGAAGGATTTTTTCTAGGAAGGAAAGTGCAAGAAGAAGAAGAAAGGAGCCATTGCCATTGAAGAGGAGAGGAGAAGACACACTTAGCTCTTGTATTTTCGGATTTGTTTCTAGAAGTTTTTGAACTCTTGAACCTTCCTTTGGAAGGCTTGTAAGTCGTTCTAATTTCATCTTCAGATTTGGATAGTGTTTGAAGTTTATTTGTTCATCTTCTTTCTCTCATTTTCTTGCAATGGAGGTCATGAATCTATGCTTGTTTGTTTTGATTTCCAATATGAATGTTGTAGGCTAGATTGATGTGATTCTAGGGTAAGGAAAGGATGGTTATGGCTAGATCTATGATAGACGGACTTAGATTTACCTTTGGATGATTCTTGTTTATAGACATAGCTACTGTTAGAAATCACGGGTAGTTCTTAAAGAACCACGGCCGTGGTTTCTGTAGAACGAACCGTGGTTCTTCCTGGTTCGAAGGATCTTACCTTAGATTCATAAAGTTGTTGAAACCCTAAGTTTTTGCTGAGTTTAACCTACCCTAGGATGTCCTAGTGTAGCGACTAAGTGTTAGGAGAGACTTACTCGGTAATCCTTGCCCTTAGAATCTAGAATAGCAAAACCTTAGGTAGTGGTGAGCCTAATAAGCCGCCATCGGATTAATTGTGCTAGGAAAGTTGATTAGGACTTCCCTTTCCGAGACTTACCCGGTAAGGATAGGTTAGATCCCTAATTAAACGATCCGGTTTGTGTTAATTTCCTATCCTTAGGTTCTTAGAAACTTAACCGGTAATGAGACCTTAGGTGTGGACTAGTTGGATCATGAGACTTACCCGGTAATTGATCCCATTTTAGGAACACTTAATCCCAACACATCATAATTAATCCAAAGAATGAATAGATGACTTGAGCTTTATGCCATAACCGGAATTTCCAACCCCTAGAATCCGTCTTCCTTTTCTCTTGATCAATATCTTGTTCGATTCGTTCATTTGTGCCGATTTTCCGATTTAGTATTGATTGATTGTTTGCATGCATTTGATCCTTGAAGTGATCACCCAAACCAACCAATTAAATTGAGATTTTCTTCCTTTGTTTTCTCTTTTCTTTAGACTAGACCTTGCTAAATTCAATCACAACTTAGTCCGATTTCACCTTAGTCTTTGCGTTCGACCTTGGAGTACTTATCTTTCTACATACGTCCCGTACACTGCGGGTGCGCTAAGAATTAGGATAATTAAATCAAGTATAAATTTAAGGCTTATTGCGTACACACTTCCACTGAGGAACGGGAAGTGGGTGTAGCTCGCCTCCGGGTCTGTGATGCTCGATCTTGACCTGCTGATAGGTCGCACACTGAGCTACATATCTCGTGACGTCTGACTTCAAACCTCCCCACCTGAAAGAGCGTCTTACTCGCACCAGGGTGTACTGAGTAAGGTGAAGAGTGAGCCTCTTGAAGGATCCTCTGTCTCAACTCTCGATCTGAAGGCACACAAACACGCTCCTGACGTCTCAGAACTTAGTCAGCACCAACTGCAAACTGCGGTGCCTCTCCTCGAGACATCTAGTCTCGGATCTGTGTCAAAGCTGGGGCAACTCTCTTGCTTCTGTCGGATTTCTGCCAACAGATCAGTTACTATCTCCAAGGTGGACAACTGATTGTCGGAATCCGAAAAGTAGATATCCATCTCCATCCATGCCAGGTCTCGCCGTAATTGTGGCTGAGCTGTCAGCCTAGCAATCGCCATTTCTCGGGGAGTCTTCCTACTAAGGGCATCTGCTACCATATTAGCTTTCCCCGGGTGGTAGAAAATCTCAAGATCAAAATCCTTGATCAACTCCAACCATTTGCGCTGACGGTTATTCAACTCCCGCTGAGTGAATATATGTACTTCAGACTCTTGTGATCGGTGAATATCTGGCACGTAGCTCCGTATAAATAATGCCACCAAATCTTCATAGCATGAACCACAGCAGCCAACTCCAAATCATGGGTAGGGTAATTCTCCTCGTGCGTCTTGAACCGTCAAGATGCGTAAGCAATCACCTTTCCCCTCCACATTAGAACACATCCCAAGACTAGCCTGGATGCGTCGCTGTATACCACAAAATCCTCAATGCCCTCTGGCTGAGCTAGAATAGGAGCAGAGGTCAACCTCTTCTTCAGCTCCTCGAAGCTCTGCATACAAGACTCGGACCATACAAACCTCGTAGACTTCCACAGCAAGGAAGTGAGTGGTCGGGCGATAACAGAAAAGCTCTCAACGAAACGCCGGTAGTAGCCCGCCAATCCTAAGAAGTTGCGGACTTCCTTGACGTTCTTAGGTGGCGGCCAAGAAGCTACTGACTCAATCTTTGCCGGATCTACCTTGATCCCTTCGGCTGAAACGATGTGACCAAGGAATGCTACCACAGACATCCAAAACTCGCACTTAGAGAGCTTGGCGTAAAGCTCTCTATCGTGTAAGACTTGAAGAACAATCCTGAACTGTCTTGCATGCTCCTCTTTATTGCGAGAGTGAACCAGAATGTTGTCGATGAAGACAACTACAAACTGGTCTACAAAGTCGATGAAGATGTTGTTCATCAACTCCATGAAGACCGCGGGCGCGTTCGTAAGCCCGAATGGCATCAGTACAAACTCGTAGTGTCCATACCTGGTCCGAAAAGTTGTCTTGGCTACGTCATGCTCTCTCACCCTCAGTTGGTGATAACCCGATCTCAGATCGATCCTTGAAAACCCTGAATCTCCATGCAGCTAATCCAAAAGATCGTCGATACGGGGCAAAGGGTACTTGTTCTTGATCGTCACCTTGTTCAACTCTCGGTAGTCGATACATAACCTCATTGACCCGTCTTTCTTCTTGACGAAGAGAACAGGTGCGCCCCAAGTAGATACACTAGGGCGGATGAAGCCCTTCTCTACTAACTCCTCGAGCTACTTCTTCAACTCCAGCATCTCGATAGGCGTCATACGATAAGGAGCTTTAGAGATCGGTCTCGTACTGGGCTCTAGATCAATGCCAAAGTCTACACTCCTTTGTGGAGGTAAACCTGATGGCTCTCCAAAGACGTCCGCAAACTTGCAAGCTACTGGAATCTCCTCCAAAGCTGGACTAGTACTATCCTTCATGGCATAGCACCAAAAAGACTCGCATCCTTGACTGATAAGTCTTGCAACTCGAACTGCACTAATGATGGTACCAGTCTTCCCAAGATCCCATCCTCGGAAGATCTCAACATGGCATGCATGTTTGGATGTATATTATGTGATTATCTTCAATAATGTGCATGTTTGGATGTATATTATGTGATTATATTGTCGTTTCATCTACCTTTGCGGGAATCGAGGTCTACACCCAGTTTCATTGTATTCGTAGGTAAAATGGCACGTTTTGGACTAAAATGGAGCTAAAAGAGCTAAGGAGTCATTGGAGCTACATTCAGGAGCTTAAGGAAGAATCCAGAAAGCATAGCCGTGGATTAAAGACTTACTTTGGACCAGATTTGAGAGATTTCACTTTCAGTTGAGTCACCTCGGTTGGCTACAGTACCATCTCGGCCGAGGTGATCCAGAGGAGCCGACTCGATCGAGGCAAACACCCTGGACGCGGCGGGAATATTTTATTCTTGGCTGAGATCTTTTATTTTTGGTAGGGAGATCTTATATTTTTGGGCTGGATTCCTGGAAGGAAGAAGATAATATAGTTCATATATTTCACCTATTTTATGGGAAAATATCTTTCTAAGATCTCTTATCTTTGGAAGGGTAATTTTCCTATAAAAAGGGTTGGATTTTCCACAATTGCAACACGTGCTTACACACCGAAAGACCCGCTATCACCAGAAATTCCCCACAGTTGGGAGATTTGAAGAACCTTTTTGAAGGTTGAAGGAAGATTGAAGGAAGGAAGTTCATAGCTTTGATAGCTTTTGTGAAGGGTTTTGTAAGATTCTCTTAGATTCCCTTCTTAGTTGTTAGTCTTGCTGGATTGTGATCCAAGGAACACTTATATTTGTGATAATTGATTCAGTTATTGAAGTCTTTTCATTAAATTCTTCTTGTTCAATTATTCATCTTCTTCCCATATATTTGATTATTGATTTCATGATGATGAGTGGCTAATTTCCTTTTGTGATTCTAGGGAGATTGGCTAAAGGTTGTGGGAAAAACAATGATAGAATAATCTTAAATCATAGTAGGACCCTGAAAGTTCGAGTCATTAACCTTAACCCTAGAGTATCTCACTCAGTCGATGAACATCTCGGCCGGGGTGGAATTCGTTTGACCGAGGTAACTTTTCTGATCCGAAACTGAGAGTTAAGTGTTAGAGTTTGCCAAATCCTATTCTTATTTCACCTTTCCTGGTTTAATGCAAACCTAGGATGAGACTTACCCGGTAATTCCTTTGCTTGTTTACCAAAGATCATAAGCAATAGGTAATAAAGGTTTATCCTTTATTGGGGTTTGAGTGTGCTTTCATTCCATCTTTGTGAGTTAGCCTGAGACTTACCCGGTAAAGGTTGATTCTATTCCCTTAGTTGGAGTGTTAGTTTGAGGTTATAGTTCTTTACCTTGATTCCTTGAGACTTACCCGGTAATAGGAGTTATGGTTTGGGATTAGTGAGTAGTGAGACTTACCCGGTGATCTATTCCACTTTAGTAACACCTTCCCTTTGCAAAATCTCAACTTTGTCCGCTTATCTTTAGATCTTGAGTTGGAACCACAATTAGATGCTTTAATCCCTAGAATTGCATATTTCCTTAATTGACTTTTTATCATCTTTGATTGCTATAATCGCTTTTGTGGTTAGTATTTACATAGCATACCGTTACTTGCTTAGTTTCACTAAGTCCCTGAGATCGACCCCTGGAATTTCTTGCTTTTTACTACGATTGACCCGTACACTGCGGGTTCGCATCCTTGTTTTAAGCTTACATATTGGGTTATAAATTTAAAGCTTGCACACACCGTTTGGAGCGAACAAGTTTTTGGCGCCGTTGTCGGGGACTTGGTCTAGACCGAGCCGGTTGCGGTTGGCTTTCGGGGCGCTTGCCCTTGTTTCTACTAACCACTCTACTTGAGTGACTTTCGCAGGTTCTTTTTCTTAGGTTTATGCGAAGAACCCGCACTGGGAAGGAAATCGTTCCTTACGATCCCGAACCAGAAAAGACATACAAACGACGCTAGAAAGAAGCTAGAATGGCCAATCAAGAAAACCGCGATCTTGAGGCCGAATTGAAGGAGGCGTTAGAACAACTACGCCTCAGCCAGGAAGAACTATGGCTGGAAAAGGAAGAAACTCGAACAAGGACTGAGGTGATCGAAGCAGATATGGCAGCTTTACGAGACCAGTATCTACCTCGACCGATTCCAAACCCTCGACCGAGGCAAGTCCCAGTACTTGTTGCCCCGGCCGATGTACTTCCTACTCGGATGCCACTCCGAGATGCTCTTTTTGCGGGAATTCCATAGACCCTAGGGCAGAGGATGGACCCCAATCAACAACTGAGGCGTCCAGGAGTCAACCTAGGAGATCTAATGGACCATGATTACGAACTTTGACCCCAAGTTCTTTCCATGATTCGCCAATGTCAGTTCGGAGGGCTAGAGAAGGAATCTCCGCATCAACATCTACAAAACTATGAGATCTTGATGGAGACCTTGAGACCTTCAAGAATAGAAAACAACAATTACAAGCTAAGGCCTTTCTACTTCTCCTTGAAGGATAGGGCGCTTACATGGTATCAATCTCTCTCTTCCGGAAAAATCAGCACTTGGGAGGAGATGACGACGAAGTTCTTGACTAAATTATTTCCCCCTCTAAAATTACTGAAATGAGAGGGAATATCAATGCATTCATCATGAAGGACAAAGAGAGCTTGTCCAAGTCATGGGAGAGGTTTAAAGACATTCTTTTGGATTGCCTACATCATGGGATTCCAAAGATAGAGTTGTTGGAGATATACTTCAAAGGACTGGACGGCAACACCCAGGTAAACCCTTAACTACTATCCGCCGGTACATTCATGGACATGGCGATTGATGAAGCTTGGGAATTCATAGAGAAGCAAGCTTTGCACATGGAGAAATATTCCCACCAAGGAGCTGAAGGTGGAGTTAAAAAAGTCAACTTTCAAGAGGATTCCTCAAATAATCAACTCATCTCTTTGAAGAATGATGTGAAGCAATTGAAAGAACTCTTGGTTGCTCAAACTAAGAAAGAGGATGAAGGATATCAAAATTCAAGGAATAACGGGTACCGGAACATCAACAATGGTTCCCGGAACAAAAACTACAACTACAATAGAGGATCCAACAGCAACATTGGAGGGCAAACTATCGGGTAACCCTTACTCTAACTCTAATTCAAGCAACTCCTCTAATCCTTTCCTCTCTTCTTCTTCTTCCTCCTCTTCTACTCCATTGAAGAGCCAGGAAACTATCAAGTTCATCCCAGCCGGAAAAGAAAGATGCGGTGTTGGAGGCTATCTTGATCAAGCTTAGTGCTATGGAGACATCCATGACTTCATTTTGAAAGGCACAAAAGGCCTTGGAACAACAATTCTTTGATAAGGCGAATGAAGCGCCAAGAGATCCAGGGAAGCTTCCAGCAAGGACGGAAAGCAACCCTAAAGGACAGATCATGGCAATAACAACGAGGAGTGGGCTGAAAACTACAGATCCAGTGCCTCGACCGATGTAAGTCCAGACGAAGACCACCTCGGTCCAGATGCAATCGAAGAACACTTCGGCCGAGATGCCAACCGAGGTTGAGCCACAGAGAGAGTCGGACAAAACTGAAGTTTATGTCCCACCTCCTGCATACAAACCACCACTTCCATTCCCCGAGTCAAGGGCCAAAGCACATCTAGACAAACATTTTGGTAAGTTCCTTGACTTGATGAATAAACTACATATTAATATCCCTTTTTTTGATGCTATTCTAGGGATGTCCGCCTATGGGAAGTTCTTAAAAGAAATTCTATCAAGGAAGAGGAAGTTGGAAGACTTTGGTGAAGTTAGGATGACATCTAAATCCTCGGAGTTTATTCAAATCATGAAGGAGAAGATGCCACCTAAATTAAGAGATCCCGGCTCATTTTGCATTCCCATTCAAGTTGGGGATGTCACTTGTGAAGCCCTATGTGATCTAGGAGCCAGCGTGAGCATCATTCCGCTGGAGCTATGTGTGGAGATCGGACTTGGAGAGCCCAAGCCGGTGAAGAAACGGTTGTACATGGCAGATCGTTCTATTACCCATCCCGTGGGCATTTTGGAAGACGTTCCGGTCAAGTTAGGTAACTTCTATTTACCTATAGACTTTGTTGTGCTTGACATTCCCGCAGATTATCCCGTTCCTATCATTCTCGGGAGGCCATTTCTAGCAACTTCGGGTTGCAATGTGGATTGTAAGAACGCCAAACTTAAGTTCAACGTTGGCGGAGATGAAGTGGAATTTGCATTGCTTGCGGCTATGAAAGGAGAGCAGCTAGGAGATGATATCTTCAACATCTATGATGAAGAAGAATCAAGAGAATTGGTGAGCTCTATCCTTACAAAAGATCAACTTGAAAGAGTTATTAGTTTTAGTTTAATGGAGGAAGGTATAGATGCCTCTTGTGATGCAGATATACGGACCTTAAAGGCACCGAAAGAAGATCCAGGAGCTAAAACTGAAATACTAATCCAGGAGAAGAAGATCTCTAGTTTCGGCTCCAGTTGCAGTACCTCGACCGAGCCACTTTCTGGACCGAGCGAGGCGACTGAAGAACATCTCGGTCAACGCCTCTGCACCTCAACCGAGGTCGCAAGCGAGATGATGTCAACTGAGAATAACAAATTTCTTACTCCCTTTTCTCACATTCATCCTCAGTTGGTGGAACACTATCTCCACCAAGCTTCTGATAATAAAGGACCTTGGTATGCTAACATTGTTAATTATCTTGTTTGCCAAGAAATACCACCCGGATTGACGTACGCTCAAAGGAAGAAATTCTTTAAGGATGTACGCCATTACTATTGGGATGAACCACTGTTGTTTAAGAGAGGTCTTGTTCGCTCCAAACGGTGTGTGCAAGCTTTAAATTTATAACCCTAGACTTAAGCTTAAAACAAGGATGCGAACCCGCAGTGTACGGGTCAATCGTAGTAAAAGCAAGAAAATTCCAGGGGTCGATCATAGGGACTCGGTGAAACAAAGTCAATACGGTATGCTTATGTCAATACTAACCACAAGAGCAATTAACACAATCAAAGATGAATAAGAAGTCAATAAAGCAAACATGCAATTCTAGGGATTAAAGCATCTAGTTGTGGTTCCAACTCAAGATCTATAGATAAGCGGACAAAGCTGAGATTTTTGCAAGGGGAAGGTGTTGCTAAAGTGGAGTAGATCACCGGGTAAGTCTCACTACACACTAATCCTAAACCGTAACTCCCACGGGTAAGTCTCAAGGAATCATGATAAAGAACTATAACCTCAAACTAACACGCCATCTAAGGGAATAGAATCAACCTTTACCGGGTAAGTCTCAGGCTAACTCACAAAGATGGGATGGAAGCACACTCAAACCCCAATAAAGGATAAACCTTTATTACCTATACTTATGATCGTTGGTACACAAACAAAGGAATTACCGGGTAAGTCTCATCCTAAGCTTGAATTGAACCAGGAAGGTGTAATAAGAATAGGATTTAGCAAACTCTAACACTTAACTTTCTGTTTTAGGTCGGATAAGCCACCTCGGTCAGAAGAATTCCACCCCGGCCGAGATGTTCATCAACCGAGCGAGATGCTTAGGGTTAAGGATAAAGACTCGAACTTTCAGGATCCTACTGGAATCCAAGATTATTTTATCATTGTTTTTCCCACAACCTTCAGCTAATCACCCTAGAATCACACAAAGAAATTAGCCACTCATCATCATAATGAAAGTATTAAATATATGGGAAGAAGGTGAATATTTGAACAAAGAAGAATTTAATGAAAACACTTCAATAACTGAATCAAATATCACAACAAAGCGTTCCTTGGATAATAATCCAAAAAGACAAGACAACAATTGAGGGAATTAAAGACAATCTTACAAAACCCTTCAATAAAGCTATAAAAGCTATGAACTTCAATCTTCCTTCAACCTTCAAAAAGGTTCTTCAAATCTCCCAAATTGGAGTATGCCGCTGCTGCTGCATAAACCTACTCTCTTGTGCTGATAGCGGATGCCGGAATTATGGGAAATCCGACCCTTTTTATAGGAAAATAAACCCCCAAAGATAATAAATCTTAGAAAGATATATTCCCATAAAAATAGGTAAAATATATATTATGCATATCTCCTTCCTTTCAGGAGCCAAGCCCAAAAATATAAGATCACCTTCCATATTTAAAAGATCTCTTCCTAGAATAAAATATTCTCGCCGCGTCCTAGGTGTTCGCCTCGGTCGAGTCGGCGTCTCTGGATCACCTCGGTTGAGGTGAATCAATGGTCAACCGAGGTGACTCACGACAGAATGTGAAATCTCTCGAATCTGCTCCAAAGTAAATCTTTAATCCATGGCTATGCTCCCTGGATGTAGCTCCAAATGACTCCTGACTCCTTTTGCTCCTTTTTGATGCAAAACGTACCATTTTACTTGCAATTACAACGAAACTAGGTGTAGACCTCGATTCTCGCAAAGGTAGATGAAATGGTAGTAAAATCACATAATGCACATACAGACATGCAGATTATGAAAGATAAAACGTCCAAACAAACCCTAAAATATAGACTATAATTCATGCTATCAAAATACCCCATACTTAGCCCTTGCTTGTCCCCAAGCAAGTTCCTCATATAGAAAACAAGATAGAATGGATTATAAGTCAAGAAAATCAATGAAAAAGTCTTTCAAAAACATTTTATGGTGTGCAACTATCATAGATCACTCTAAGAGAATACTTTCTGGAATTAAAAACTTAATATGATCAAAACATTTTATAAATATAGGAAAGTTGTTCATCTTTGCATAAAATCATAGAATGCATAATAAATCATAATTATCAAAATTAATCATGTATAATCCAATTTAAACCACTAAGTCAATCAACAAGCTCAAGGTTTCAAGGGCTTCCCAAAGAAAAGGTCAAGAAACGTGTAGGGTAGGGATGTATGTAAGGTAATGTGGTGCTAGAATCCGGGAAAAGGATGAACTTCACTTCCACTTTGACTTGCAACACCTTCCACCAATAAGCTTTGCTTATCTCACACTTTTTCTTTTACTTTTTTACTTTACTTTTTGGGATGCATGGACAGAGGTGCACAATAACCGAAGCCTAGGAAATCTGCAATCATCAATTTCTCGAGATGCATCAAACCCTTGATGCACATACCATGACCCGTTAGGAATATCGCTCAATCCGACTTTGGCAAGACACAAACACCCGGCTATGTGAATGGTGCCGAGTTACTCATCGTCATGATTGACTTCCCCAAACCTATTATTGCTTTCTAGCGCTTTTACTTCCAGCCAACTTCTCAACTTTAACTTGCTTTCACCACTTTGCTTGCTTCCAAATTCCCGGATAGGTAAAGGGAGGCAAAAATGTATATGAGGGGCTAAGCATGATCAAGAAGAAGAAGAAGAAGAGAATGAATTGCCTTGGTCTTTCCAAGAAGAAAGTGAGAGAACTTAACCTGCGGTGTCAACCTTCAAATTCAACATAATTTGGATAAAAACAAAGTATTAAACATGCCAATAATTTCAAACAAAGCATTTAGCAACTTAAACATATCATAAAACCTTTCAAACACACAAAGAATTTAAAACCAGTAGGTAAACAGAATCTTCACTGAGATCATATCCAGATAAGTAACACAAAATCGTTTTCGAAAACTTTCTGTTACGCACCTCGGTCGAGGTGTTCTTGGTTCAACCGAGGTGAAACACCTCGTTCGGCCAGAATCTACCCGGTCGAGGTCAAAATATTTTTTTTTTTTTTTTTTTTCGGTTTCGACGTTTTTCTCAATCAAATAACCTGTAGGTATGCATGCAATATCAGATAATCATATAAATGCAGAAGTGAAGCATAAATAAAATATCCGATAAAATGTCATACATCAAAATAGTCAAATAAGTACATCAAAGTCATCACATAAATACAAACACCCCATACTTGGGACACACTGTCCCAGTGGGTCAGAATAAGTCTAAGGACAGGATACTCACCGAACATAGCTAAACTGCATGAAGAAGTAAGAAACAGCTCCCAGATAAGACCATCTCGGTTGGCGAAGCACATATCGGTCGAGGTGTTCTGACAGTACCCGAGATGTATCTCACTAAAGCTCGTTTCCTCAACTTCTCGAAATTTTGTTCTTCCAGTGTAGCTCCTGAACTGTGATCCTTCCTTTTGGAATACCTGGTTGTTGTCTAGAGGAAAACAAAAACAAAGCAACTATCTAAACTAAACTAGAAAAGGGAGAAGAAAGCAATACCTTGGGTTGCCTCCCAAGAAGCGCTTGGTTTAAGGTCGCTAGCTGGACCCTTCTCCATAGAATTACTCAATGTACCTTGAACACCATGGAGTGCTCATCACATCCATCATAAAATTCTTCCAAAAAGGTTCCGGTTCCTAATTTCACCGGCAAATGGTAAGATCTCCTACGTACAAGCTTGTACGGTTTGATTCTCATCGGAATCCTTCTAGCCCTCCTGCACTTCAATGGGACATAATCTAGCCTTGCGTCCCATCCTTTCCTTGATCGAGAAAATAGTTTCTCGAGAATCATAGCAGCTTCCCCATCTATAGCTTGGGGATGGTACAGGGTCCTGAGCATGCGAGGGACCCCATACTTGAACAAAAGACACTTCCTCGCCTTAACGGTGAAGTGCTTGCAAACTCCACTCCTTATAATCCAAGGAGTATCTTCTTCCAACGGTTTCAAGGGAGGTTTCATCTTGATCTTAGGAGGTTCTTTCGGAAGGGACCTCCAACTCTCCGGTGCATTCCTGAAAAATTCAGAAATTTTAATAGGGATTTCAAATAAAGTAGGAGAATGTACCTTGTAAAGTTCTCCAAGGCTTGAGACAAGTTTCATGTTGGATTGATAATCCACACATGAAATCCCTCCCAACTCAGCCGGTCTTTCTTCCACCTTGACCACAATCTCAGTGATTTGGCCAAGGTTCGCCGCATCTTCTAGTTCCAGTTTTGCAGATTCTTCTTCCATCTCGGCCGAAATCTCTTCCACCTCGACCGAGGTCTCAACAGTCAGATCGAATTCTTCCACATCCCCCTCTTCCACAAAAGCTTCAGGAGAAACTTCCGGTTCGACCAAAGGAATGCTTGGAACGTGCAACACTTCCTTATGCTCCTCTTTCGGCTTAGCATAGGATAGGGTGCTTTCCTTGAGCTCCTCCACCTTCTTCATCAACTTCTCCAATCTTGATTCGAGAGAGTCTTCAAAAGGTTGCTCATAAATGTTTTTAGGGACATTCTTCTCATCCCATATCGCAAGTTCATGTTGAATGGCCTCTTCTCTTTCCCATTCATTGTTGAACCAATAGAAGGAGTACTTTTCCTCCAAGTATTCATAATGGTCCGCCCTAGCACTTTGTCTCGCTATCCAGGCTGGATCAAATGTAGTCATCGGAAATCCTGAAAACTACAAAACTCATAGAAAGAGTAGTTAGTATCAACAGGGGCAAGTGCCCCAAAAGCAAACCGCAACCGGCTCGGCCTAGACCAAGTCCCCGGCAACGGCGCCAAAAACTTGTTCGCTCCAAACGGTGTGTGCAAGCTTTAAATTTATAACCCTAGACTTAAGCTTAAAACAAGGATGCGAACCCGCAGTGTACGGGTCAATCGTAGTAAAAGCAAGAAAATTCCAGGGGTCGATCACAGGGACTCGGTGAAACAAAGTCAATACGGTATGCTTATGTCAATACTAACCACAAGAGAAATTAACACAATCAAAGATGAATAAGAAGTCAATAAAGCAAACATGCAATTCTAGGGATTAAAGCATCTAGTTGTGGTTCCAACTCAAGATCTATAGATAAGCGGACAAAGCTGAGATTTTTGCAAGGGGAAGGTGTTGCTAAAGTGGAGTAGATCACCGGGTAAGTCTCACTACACACTAATCCTAAACCGTAACTCCTATTACCGGGTAAGTCTCAAGGAATCAAGATAAAGAACTATAACCTCAAACTAACACGCCATCTAAGGGAATAGAATCAACCTTTACCGGGTAAGTCTCAGGCTAACACACAAAGATGGGATGGAAGCACACTCAAACCCCAATAAAGGATAAACCTTTATTACCTATACTTATGATCGTTGGTACACAAACAAAGGAATTACCGGGTAAGTCTCATCCTAAGCTTGAATTGAACCAGGAAGGTGTAATAAGAATAGGATTTAGCAAACTCTAACACTTAACTTTCTGTTTTAGGTCGGATAAGTCACCTCGGTCAGAAGAATTCCACCCCGGCCGAGATGTTCATCAACCGAGCGAGATGCTTAGGGTTAAGGATAAAGACTCGAACTTTCACGATCCTACTGGAATCCAAGATTATTCTATCATTGTTTTTCCCACAACCTTCAGCTTATCACCCTAGAATCACACAAAGAAATTAGCCACTCATCATCATAAAGAAAGTATTAAATATATGGGAAGAAGGTGAATATTTGAACAAAGAAGAATTTAATGAAAACACTTCAATAACTGAATCAAATATCACAACAAAGCGTTCCTTGGATAATAATCCAAAAAGACAAGACAACAATTGAGGGAATTAAAGACAATCTTACAAAACCATTCAATAAAGCTATAAAAGCTATGGACTTCAATCTTCCTTCAACCTTCAAAAAGGTTCTTCAAATCTCCCAAATTGGAGTATGCCGCTGCTGCTGCGTAAACCTACTCTCTTGCGCTGATAGTGGATGCCAGAATTATGGGAAATCCGACCCTTTTTATAGGAAAATAAACCCCCAAAGATAATAAATCTTAGAAAGATATCTTCCCATAAAAATAGGTAAAATATATATTCTGCATATCACCTTCCTTCCAGGAGCCAAGCCCAAAAATATAAGATCACCTTCCATATTTAAAAGATCTCTTCCAAGAATAAAATATTCTCGCCGCGTCCTAGGTGTTCGCCTCGGTCGAGTCGGCGTCTCTGGATCACCTCGGTCGAGGTGAATCAATGGTCAACCGAGGTGACTCACGACAGAATGTGAAATCTCTCGAATCTGCTCCAAAGTAAATCTTTAATCCATGGCTATGCTCCCTGGATGTAGCTCCAAATGACTCCTGACTCCTTTTGCTCCTTTTTGATGCAAAACGTACCATTTTACCTACAATTACAACGAAACTAGGTGTAGACCTCGATTCTCGCAAAGGTAGATGAAATGGTAGTAAAATCACATAATTCACATACATACATGCAGATTATGAAAGATAAAACGTCCAAACAAACCCTAAAATATAGACTATAATTCATGCTATCAGGTCCGGATGGGATGCTTCGAAGGTGCATTCTAGAAGATGAAGTTAATAGCGTCATACAGCATTGTCACTCACTTCCATGCGGAGGGCATGCTAGCGCTAACAAAACATGCGCCAAGGTATTACGTTCCGGTTTCTTTTGGCCTACATTATTTAAGGATGTGTAATCGTTTGTTGCTTCTTGTGATGCATGCCAAAGAACAGGGAACTTATCTAGGAGGAACGAGATGCCACTCCATAACATACAAGAGGTTGAGATCTTTGATTTATGGGGGGTAGATTTCATGGGACCTTTCCCATCATCCGGAGAAAACCTCTACATTCTCCTAGGTGTCGACTACGCCTCTAGATGGGTTGAAGCAATTGCCTCTCCCACTAATGACGCCATGGTGGTTGTGAAGTTCTTTAACAGGACTATCTTTCCACGTTTTGGGACCCCACGCATCATCATCAGCGATGGAGGGACGCATTTCATCAACCGGAAGTTCAAGGCACTTCTATTGAAATATGGGGTCACCCACAAGGTAGAAACCCCTTATCACCCTCAAACTAGTGGACAGGTCGAGATTTCAAATAGAGAAATTAAAGTAATATTGGAGAAGACCGTCTCTAGGACAAGGAAGGATTGGTCCACGAAATTGGACGACGCTCTTTGGGCTTACAGGACCACATTCAAGACTCCCATTGGTACCACCCCTTACAATTTGGTATATGGGAAGTCTTGTCATTCGCCCGTCGAGTTAGAAGACAAGGCATATTGGGCAATCAAATGGTTGAATTTCGACATCAAGGAAGCCGGTGAGAAACGGCTATTGGATATCAATGAGCTGGATGAGCTGCGTTTGAACGCCTATGAGAATGCTAAAATCTACAAAGAAAGGACGAAGAGATGGCATGGCAAGAGTATCATTCCAAAGGAGCTTAAAGAAGGAGACTTAGTTCTACTCTTCAACTCCCGCCTCCGCCTCTTTCCTGGTAAGTTGAAATCTAGATGGAGCGGACCTTATGTTGTGAAACATGTTTTCCCTTATGGTGCAGTTGAGATTTGGGGAGAAACAAGTGGAAACTTCAAGGTCAATGGTCATAGACTCAAGAAATACAAACCGGAAGTCCCGGTTGAGGAGTTTGCACCACTATATCTTGTTTAAGGGTGTCGTACGGTCCAGCTAGTGACCTTAAATCAAGCGCTTCTTGGGAGGCAACCCAAGGTATTGCTTTCTTTCCCTTTTTCTAGTCTAGCTTTAGATAGTTTGCTTTTGCTTTGCTTTGCTTTGTTTTTGGCATCTTGGACAGACAATAGGTGACATCTAAGGAAGGAATACAACCCAGGAGCAAAACTGGAAGGACAGAAGTTCGAGAATTTGAGAAGACGGAGTTTGAATGAGACACATCTCGGTTGTTGTCACAACACCTTGACCGAGATGATTTTTGAGCAACCGAGGCGACTAGGGTTTCTGAAGACCTACCTAGGTCCGTTCACCTCGGTCTAGTCGAGACCATCTCGACCGAGGTGACAACAGTTCCAGAAAAGGGTATAAAAGGGGGCTGAGATTTCTCTCTCCTCTCTTTACCTTCTCCTCGACCGCGGCACGTCTCTCGTCTCGCTTCACCATTCTTTGCTCGTTTTCGATGATTCTTGCTTCCAAACTGCTAAGAAAGGGTAGAGGATCACAGTGCAAGTGCTAATCTGCAAGAAAAACGAACCGAATCGACCGAATCTGGGTAAAATCCAAAAAAAACATAACTTCGTCCTTCTCCACTGTTTTCCTTCGAATCGGGCTTTGGTTGCCCCTGCATTTGCTGAAAAAAGGATTAAGTACCCCATAGGAACCTGTGGTAGTGATTTTGGGGGAAAAAACTAGATTTTTGAGGGAGTCGATCGAACAGCTCTTCGCCTCGGTCCAGTCGGCCTGCGCCTCGGCCGAGGTGTTCTTCAGGGTTGTCAAAGCAACCGAGGTGGTCTGACAGGTTATAGAGAGATGAGTTCTGACAGACAGTTGGTCCTGAGGGACAGATCTTCTCCTTCCCCTTCTTCTTCCTCCCGACGTACTAGACCGGTGATCTACGAGAGGCACCAAGTCGATTATGACCGCATAGCGGCCCGTCCAGTAGTTGCGCCCCGCTTCCTGGACATTTCAGCATTTGACTGTCTCCACGTCGATGGAGATTTGAGACGGATGATCTCAATGGTAGGGATAGAGTAGTTCACCGAGATCCGAGCTCCTGCCTATCTAGAGCCGACACTGGAGTTTGTCAGCTCCTTCACTTACTTGCCCACAGAGCGTGCCGTGAAGTACCGGTTGATGAACCGGAACTTCCTGGTTTCTTTAGACCATTGGTGGGACATCTTTGGCTTCCCGGTCCCGATTGCTGCTGATTTTCCCTCTCGAGCTGTAGCTCGAGAGTTCTGGGGACAGATTGCTCACGTAGTTGAGCATGCAGATAGATGGCGACCTGGGGATTCCAGGGAGCATATCATTTTCCATCTCGCATTTAGGCTAGCTCACAGGATTTTTAGTGAGACTCTTCTGGCGCGTACTGAGACGCCCTAGAAGATCAGACAGGGTGAGCTTTTTAGCCTATACTACATGGTGACGGGAGGAGTCCTAGACTTTAGACTTATACTAGCGGAGGATTTACACAGAATCAAGGCAAAGGGGAAGGGCGACATCTATTGTGGAGGGATAGTGACACATATAGCGAGCTACTCGGACATGGACCTCAGTGCTTGCACCATGGTGGCGGCTGCCAAGCCGCTTGGACTTCAGGAGATGATTACTCGGAGGATACTGGTTCCCCGAGGACTTACTACGCCATATGTGGCGATGCCATGGGAGCCGACTGCACCACAGGGGATCAGATGGTCGGCTGAGTTCTCAGTATACGACCCACATTACTGGCAGACTACTTGGATCCCACTGATGGAGGATGCTAGAGAGGCAGCAGCTGCAGCAGCTCAGGGCCAGCTGAGGAGGATGATGATGATGAGGATGGTGGAGTTGCTAGGGACACTAGCACGGATACAGTTGGGACTAGTGCTCCGGTCATTGATTTAGATGATGACGAGACTGAGGCAGAGCCGGCTGCATCACCAGTACGCCTTGCTAGGCATAGGGTGCACAGGGCGAGGGAGCATACTGCTCACCGTCGGATCGATGATCTGACGGATCAGATGATAGATTCTTATGCTGGCCTATCCTTGGATATCCGTGAGATGCAGGAGAGATTACACTATCAGCACACGATGACTGAGATTCAGTTTCAGCATGTCATGGGCTATCCTTTTGACCGATCTCAGTATCCGTATGTGCCACCACCACCACCACCGGATCGAGATTATTGAGAGCTTGCAGGATTTTCTCTACTTTTTATTATGCAGCTCGACTATGTCCGGTGAGTACTTTGTTTTTCTAGACTTATTTTGACCCATTGGGACAATGTGTCCCAAGTATGGGGTATTGATGTATTATTCGACTTTTATGATGTATGACTTAACTCTATCGGATATATATGTTTTATTCCGCTCTATGTGCTTATCTGAGATTACATGCATGCATACAAGTTATTTGATTGAGAAAAACGTCAAAAACTAGTTAAAGAAAAAAAATTTTGACCTCGACCGGGATGATTCTAGCCGAACGAGGTGACCCACCTCGGTTGCTTAGAACATCTCGACCGAGGTGGTTAACTGAAATGGTTTTCGAAACGATTTTTGTGCTTCTTAAGTGGATATGACCTCAGTGATGATTTCTGTTTACTGACTGGTTTTTGAAATCTTTATGTGTTTGAAAGGTTTTATTATATGTTTAAGTTGTTAAATGCTTTGTTTGAAATTTGTGGCATGTTTAATACTTTGTTTTTATCCAAATTATGTTGAATTTGAAGGTTGACACGACATGATGAGTTCTCTCACTTTCTTCCTGGAAAGGCCAAGGCAATTCATTCTCTTCTCTTCTTCTTCTTGATCATGCTTAGCCCCTCATATACATATTTGCCTCCCTTTACCTATCCGGGAATTTGGAAGCAAGCAAAAGTGAAAAGCAAGTGAAAGAAAGGTTGAGATGTTGGCTGAAAGTTAGAAAGAAACAATTAGGATTGGGGAAGTTAATCATGATGATGAGTAACTCGGCACCATTCACATAGCCGGGTGTTTGTGTCTTGCCAAAGTCGGATTGAACGATATGCCTAACGGGTCATGGTATGTGCATCAAGGGTTTGAGGCATCTCGAGAAATTGATGATTGCTGATCTCCTAGGCTTCGGTTATTGTGCACCTCTTTCCTTGTATCCCAAAAAGTAAAGTCAAAAAGTAAAAATAAGCAAAGCTTATTGTGGAAGATGTGAAGTTCAAAGCAAAGTAAAGTGAAGTGAAGAACCTTTTCCCGCATTCTAGCACCACATTCTATATATACATCCCACCCTCACACGTTTCTTGACTTTCATTTGGAAAGCCCTTGAGACCTCGAGCTTGTTGATTGACTTGGTGGTTTAAACTGGAATATACATGATTAATTTTGATCATTATGATTTATTATGCATTCTATGATTTTATGCAAAGATGAACAACTTTCTTATATTTATAAAATGTTTTGAGCATGTTTTGATTTTTAAATTCCATGAAGTACTCTCTTAGAGAGATCTATGATTTGAGCACACCACTAAAAATGTTTTGAAATACTTTTCATTGATTTTTATGACTTATAATCCATTTTATCTTGTATTTTAGATTTGGAACTTGCTTGGGGACAAGCAAGGGCTAAATATGGGGTATTTTGATAGCATGAATTATTGTCTATATTTTGGGACCTGTTTAGACGTTTTATCTTCAATAATCTGCATGTTTGGATGTATATTATGTGATTATATTGTCGTTTCATCTACCTTTGCAAGAATCGTGGTCTACACCTAGTTTCATTGTAATCGTAGGTAAAATGGCACGTTTTGGACTAAAATGGAGCTAAAAGAGCTAAGGAGTCATTGGAGCTACATTCAGGAGCTTAAGGAAGAATCCAAGAAGCATAGCCGTGGATTAAAGATTTACTTTGCACCAGATTTGAGAGATTTCACTTTCAGTTGAGTCACCTCGGTTGGCTACAGTACATCTCGACAGAGGTGATCTAGAGGAGCCGACTCGACCGAGGCGAACACCTGGGACGCGGCGGGAATATATTATTCTTGGCTGAGATATTTTATTTTTGGAAGGGAGATCTTATATTTTTGGGCTGGATTCCTGGAAGGAAGAAGATAATATTGTTCATATATTTTACCAATTTTATGGGAAAATATCTTTCTAAGATCTCTTATCTTTGGAAGGGTAATTTTCCTATAAAAAGGGTTGGATTTTCCACAATTTCAACACGTGCTTACACATCGAAAGACCGGCTATCACCAGCAATTCCCCGCAGTTGGGAGATTTGAAGAACCTTTTTGAAGGTTGAAGGAAGATTGAAGGAAGGAAGTTCATAACTTTGATAGCTTTTGTGAAGGGTTTTGTAAGATTCTCTTAGATTCCCTTCTTTGTTGTTAGTCTTGCTGGATTGTGATCCAAGGAACACTTATATTTGTGATAATTGATTCAGTTATTGATGTCTTTTCATTAAGTTCTTCTTGTTCAATTATTCATCTTCTTCCCATATACTTGATTATTGCTTTCATGATGATGAGTGGCTAATTTCCTTGTGTGATTCTAGGGTGATTGGCTGAAGGTTGTGGGAAAAACAATGATAGAATAATCTTAAATCACAATAGGACCTTGAAAGTTCGAGTCTTTAACTTTAACCCTAGAGTATCTCGCTCAGTCGATGAACATCTCGGCCGGGGTGGAATTCGTTTGACCGAGGTGACTTTTCTGATCCGAAACTGAGAGTTAAGTGTTAGAGTTTGCCAAATCCTATTCTTATTACACCTTTCCTTGTTTAATGCAAACCTAGGATGAGACTTACCCGGTAATTCCTTTGCTTGTTTACCAAAGATCATAAGCAATAGGTAATAAAGGTTTATCCTTTATTGGGGTTTGAGTGTGCTTTCATTCCATCTTTGTGAGTTAGCCTGAGACTTACCCGGTAAAGGTTGATTCTATTCCCTTAGTTGGAGTGTTAGTTTGAGGTTATAGTTCTTTACCTTGATTCCTTGAGACTTACCCGGTAATAGGAGTTATGGTTTGGGATTAGTGAGTAGTGAGACTTACCCGGTGATCTATTCCACTTTAGTAACACCTTCCCTTTGCAAAATCTCAACTTTGTCCGCTTATCTTTAGATCTTGAGTTGGAACCACAACTAGATGCTTTAATCCCTAGAATTGCATATTTCCTTAATTGACTTTTTATCATCTTTGATTGCTGTAATCGCTTTTGTGGTTAGTATTTACATAGCATACCGTTACTTGCTTAGTTTCACTAAGTCCCTGAGATCGACCCCTGGAATTTCTTGCTTTTTACTACGATTGACCCGTACACTGTGGGTTCGCATCCTTGTTTTAAGCTTACATCTAGGGTTATAAATTTAAAGCTTGCACACACCGTTTGGAGCGAACATGTCACTTTCCTCTTGCCGATGTCCAGAACTGCTCGATGTCGATCCATCTAATCCATGCCCAGAATAACTTCTTCATGTACTAAGTACATGACGAAGAAGTTAGCTAGCCAATCGCGACCTCCCAATCTAATAGGGCAATCACGAACCTCTCGAGTAGATCGAATCTTACCCCCATAAGGTAATCCGATAAAGAAGGGTTTACCTTCTACTGTAACTAAGGCCAATCTATCTACGCAAGCATCAGATATAAACGAATGCGTAGCACTGGTATCGAAAAGAACTCTGACAGGAAAACCATTAATATGAATGGTACTTGTAGCTGTTGGCGCTGTTGGCTCTACAACACTCCTCAACTCGTAAACCTTTGTTGGTGCATCCTTGGTGTCTGCACATCCACCAACACGTCCTCTACCTCTCCCCTTTCCCGGAGTGGAACCTTGAGGAACGGTAGAACCAGAAACTCTCTGCTGCGGCTGCTGGTACTGCAATCTCTGTCCTCCAACAACACTAGCAGGTGAAGAACCCTGTTGGGATAGCGCCTTGCCTTGACGGCAAAACGCAGCTCTATGTCCGGGCTTACCGCAAGTAAAACAAGTCACTTCTGGCTTCTTGCAATCAGCTCGGATGTGCCCAGCTAATCCACAGTTATGACATTGCCGTGTTGTGTCAAAACTTTGCTAAAAACTAGAACGTCCCGGCGTCTGGCTACGCCCAAAACCATTTGCTCCTGCTCCAGCACTAGATGATCCAGTCTTTTGTCTCTTCTCAGGACCTCCAGCTTGAGAAGCTCTCCTCTGACCTGGTCGGTCTCTCACATAAGCAAAAGTTCTATCCTGATAATCCGTCAAAGACTCACAACAGAAACCAGTAAGATAAGAGCGTGTCGACTCTCTCAACCTTCGAGAGAAAAGGTAAACATGTTGATCCTCCGGTGGTGCAAAAGGACCTTAGAATGCCAACTCGTCCTGAAACTTGAGGATTATCTCACCAATAGGCAAATCCTCGAATCTAGCCTCAAGGAAATCCTGAAGACGGTCTCTCCTCATAGCTGTAGGGCAGTAGCGATCCGTAATTACTATCTTCACCTGCTCATAACTGGTGACCTTACTGCGAATTGTCCTCCACCAAGAATGAGCCTGATCCTTCAGCAACGTATGCGCTATGTTGACTCGACGTCCCTCAGGGCAACCGATAGCTTCCATAGCAGAAACAACCTGTCCTAGCCACTGCTCCACCTCGAAGCCAGTCCTTCCTACGAAGATGGGAACCTTTAGTTGATCAAAAGCCTTCAACCAGCTGTCGGGCTTTGGCTCATTTGCCTCAGCCGGCGCTCTAACAACCTCAGCAACTCCAGCAGGCGGGACAACAGCTTGTGTAACTCTCTGTGAAACCTCAGCTGATCTCGCAGGAACTGGCGGCACTGGTGTTGGTCCTCCAGTCATGATAGCTTCCTCAACTCTCTCCACATAGTCGCGATATGTAGAAGCTCCGATAGACACTCGTGTGGACTCTGTCGACGGCGCTCTTTGTGCTCCAGACCTAGCAGCGATCTCATTTCCAGCCTCAGGAACAATGCTCTCGGCAACCTCTTCAACAAACGCCTCGGCGATAGGCGGATTAGCAATTGGGGCTTGGCCCCGACCTCTAGCTAGTGGAGGTCTTCCTGCACGTCCTCGTCCACGGACGGAAAGTGGAAGTGGTGGTCGACCCCTTCCTCGCCCCATAGCAGATGTAGCTCTAGTACGCGCCATGTGCTATAAGGATATATATATAAATAAGACTATATATATAGATATAAGGCCACGCTACAACTAAAGCATAATCCAAGAGAAGCGCATATAAAGGCCAGCATATAAGAATTTACACTGCTGAGATCCGCGAAGGTAGTGGTGGTCGCCCGTACATCTATCCTAGACCAATGGTTTAAAACAAAAACCCCTTTTGAAAACGTTAGACCCCTTGCGGGTTCTATTTATTTATCCATCCGACCTGTAGAAGATTTCGAGTGCCATTGTTGCCAACGTAGAGCTCTAATACCATATTGTAATACCCCAAGTTCTGGGAACTCGAAGTGCTACGGGCTAGGACCGCACAATGGGTCCCGACCATCAGGGTAGCAACAACAAACGGATCTTACAACAAGGCACAGACGAATGAAAACAAAACTCAATATAAAACCAAAAGGTTTAAACCAAAAGGAAACACAAAACTCCACACCGGGTTCAAAACAAAAGGGAAACAACAAAAGAAACATAAACCCGATCCAGTCCTATAATGTACGGGAACCCCGGCTGACGACACCATCCGGATAACTCAGTAACATCCTGAACCTGTGGAACATCTACAACTTCGGTATAAACCGTTAGCTAACATTCTAGGTATAAGCAAGAGTATAAAGACACAAACACACATAAGGTAAGATAAACATATAGCATGCTTGCACTCAACCGGTTATTATCTTTCATTAAGGTTATCCATAACTAATTCAATTTCTTTTGTCACATGAGAATCTCCCGAAACTCGCCTCCGCTTCCGTCTACCAATAGGAATAGATCAGTACTATCCCTTACCTATAGGCTTGGGTTGCAAAAGCACATTCTAGTTTCCTGGAGAACTAGACAAGTGGTTACCGCTCGGTTATAATACACTTGGGCCAATTAAGGTTATCAAAGGGTGAATCCTATTTCGAATTATCTATTATAACCTGATAAACAACACAAACAAGCCAATACAAACCAACTAATACGCGGAATGAAGCTAAGTAAGTGCAACGGACTTACCTCACACGAAGGTAACACAAGCGATCAACGAACAACTTAGAAAACACTCAAGGAAGCTTAGTTTCCCTCAGGAAAGGAGCAAGGAAAGCCTGAACGAACAAACAACACGGATCAGGAACGGAACGGTTGCTAGAAGTCTATATCTTCTAGTCTCAATGATCTCTAAGAGATCAACACATGCTAAGGGCTCAACCTTAGTCTTACAACACTCAGGGAACTAAGGAAGGAACGAGGAAAGGAAGGAAGGAAGCAACTCACCAAAGAAGGGGGTTACTGTAGAGAAACCGCAGGGGCGGCTAGACAGATATGCAGGGGTGGCTGAACAGAGGCGCAGGGGCGGTTCTGTGCAGGAGTAGGGGTGGCAGCATGACAGAAAGCGTTGTCGGCTTTCTTCTTCGACAAAACTCGCAGCAAGGGCAACCAAAGATCGAACCATTGGCTCCAACACGTCAAGACTCAACTCCAAAGAGCCTGAGAACAACGAAGGGTCAGCAACGGAACACTCCACAAGAATCAAGGCTCATGTTTAATCCTTGGAGAAAGAAAAGAACGAAAGGAAGAAATCAAAGCAGAAGGAGAAGGCATGCAGCGCTAAAGGAACGTGAGGAAGAACCATAAAAGATGCACTTACACGTTCAGCGAAGTTGCGGGAAGCAAAGGACGGCTGCAGCTCTCTAGGGTTCAAGACGATAGCAAGGAACGGGAAAAAGGGGAGAAAGAAGAGAATATATAGGGACGGGATAGAAAGATTCGAAGGAAGGGCGTCTAGGGTTTATAAAGAAGATAAAGAAACCGGCCCATAAGATAAAATATAGGATATTCTATCTATGGAGGAAGATAAAAGTACGGAAGAAAAGATCGGCACGATCTGTCGTAAATCCGCTGGGGCGGATCTCATAGCCGCAGGGGCGGCCCTCTTCACCGCGGGGGCGGTGAAGGCAAAAACCTAGGACCTTACAGCTCCTTCCTTGGTTCCTTGTGGTTGATTGTTGTCCCCTAAGTTGTTGTAAGACTAAGGTTGAGCCCTTAGCATGTGTAGATCTCTTAGAGATCGTTGAGACTAGAAGTTATAGACTTCTAGCAGCCGTTTCGTTCCTGATCCGTGTTGTTTGTTCACACAGGTTTTACTTGCTCCTTTCTTAAGGGAAACTGAGCTTCCTCCCGAGTTGTTGTTGATCTTTTGGTTTACCTTCATGTGAGGTAAATCCCTTGGACTTACTTAGCTTCATTCTGCATATTAGTTGGATTGTATTGGCTTGTTTGTGTTGTTTATCATGTCATAACGAATAATCGGAAATATGATTCACCCTTTATTACCCTTAATTGGCCATAGTGTATTATAACCGGGCGGTAACCACTTGTCTAGTTCTACAGGAGACTAGAATGTGCTCTTGCGACCCAGACCCGTAGGTAACGGATAGTACTGATCCATTCGTATTGGCAGACGGAAGCGGAGGCGAGTTTCGGGAGATTCTCGTGTGACAAAAGAAGTTGAATTAGTAATGGATAATCTTAATAAAAGATGATAACCGGTTGTGTGCAAGCATGTATATGTTTACATTACCATATGTGTGTTTTTACCGTCATTGTAGATGTTCCGCAGGTTCAGGATACTGCTGAGTGCTCGGATGGTGTGGTCAGCCGGGGTTCCCGTACATTATAGGACGGGATCGAGTTTATGTTTCTTTTGTTGTTTCCTTTTTGTTTTGAACTCGGCTACGAGTCTTTTCCGTTTTGTTTGATTTAAACCTTTGGTTTTATATCGAGGTTTGGTTTTCATTCGTCTGTACCTTGTTGTAAGATCCGTTTGTTGTTGCTACTCTTAGGGTCGGGACCCATTGTGCGGTCCTAGCCCGTAGCGCTTCGAGTTCCTAGAACTTGGGGTGTTACAATATGGTATCAGAGCTAGGTTGGTAATAATGGCAGGTCGGATGGATAAATAAAATAGAACCCACACGGGGTCTAACGTTTTCAAAAGGGGAGTTTTATTTTTAAACCGTTGGTCTGGGATAGATGTACGGGCGACCACCACTACCTCCACGGATCTCAGTAGTGTAGTTTCTTTTGTTGGCCTTTACAGGTGCTTTTTCTTGGATTTGTGCATTTGTTGTAGCATGGCCTTATATCTATATATATAGTCTTATATATCTATCCTTATAGCAGATGGCACGCACTAGGGCTACCGCTGCTATAGGGCGAGGAAGGGGTCGACAACCACTTCCACCTGCCGTCCATGGACGAGGACGTGCATGAAGACCTCCACTAGCTAGAGGTCGGGGCCAAGCCCCAGCTGCCGATCCGCCTATCGCTGAGGCGTTTGCTGAAGAGGTTGTTGAGAGCATTGTTCCTGAGGCTGGAAATGGGACCGCTGCTAGGTCCGGAGCACAAAGGGCGCCATCGACGGAGTCCACACGAGTATCTATCAGAGCTTCTGCATATTGCGACTATGTGTAGAGAGTTGAGGAAGCTATCATGGCTGGAGGACCAGCACCAGTGCCGCCAGTTCCTGCGAGATCAGCTGAGGTTTCGCAAAGAGTAACACAAGCTGTTACCCCGCCTACTGGGGTTGTTGAGGTTTTTAGAGCGCCGACTGAGGAAAAGGAGCCAAAGCCCGACGGTTGGTTGAAGGCTTTCGATCAGCTGAAGGTTCCCGTCTTCGTGGGAAGGACTGACTTGAAGGTGGAGCAGTGGCTAGGACAGGTTGATTATGCTATGGAAGCTACCGGTTGCCCCGAGGGACGTCGAGTCAACATAACGCAGACGTTGTTGAAGGATCAGGCTCATTCTTGGTGGAGGACCATTCGCAGTAAGGTCACCAATTATGAGCAGATGAAGACAGTGATCAGGGGTCGCTACTGCCCTGCAGCTATGAGGAGAGACCGTCTTCAGGATTTCCTTGAGGCTGGATTCGAGAATTGGCCTATTGTTGAGGTAATCCTCAAGTTTTAGGACGAGTTAGCATTGTTAGGTCCTTCTGCACCACCGGAGGATCAGCATGCTTACCTTTTCTCTCGGAGGTTGAGAGAGTCGACACGCTCTTATCTTACTGGTTTCCGTTGTGACTCTCTAGCGAATTATCAAGATATAGCTTCTGCGTTTGAGAGAGACCGACCGGGTCAGAGGAGAGCTTCTCATACACGAGGTCTAGAGAAGAGACAAAAGACTGGATTAGCAAGTGTTGGAGTTGGAGCAGCTGGTTTTGGACGTAGTCAGACGCCTAGACGTTTTGGTTTTCAGCAGAGTTCTTACAGAGCACGGTAGTGTCATAACTGCGGAGTAGCTGGACACATCCGAGCTGACTGCAAGAAACCAGCAGTGACTTGCTTTACTTGCGGCAAAACCGGACACAAAGCTGCATTTTGCCGTCAGGGCAAGGCGCTATCTCAGCAGGGTTCTTCACCTGCTAGTGTTGTTGGAGGAGGATAGAGATCGCAATACCAACAGCAGCAGCAGCAGCAACAGCAGAGAGTTTTTGGTTCTACCGCCCCTCAAGGTTCCACTCCGGGACAGGGGAGAGGTAGAGGACGTGATGGTGGATCTGCAGACATCAGAGATGCACCAGCCAGGGTTTATGAGTTGAGGAGCGCTGTAGAGCCGACAGCGCCAGCAGCTACAGGTACCATTCACATTAATGGTTTTCCTGTCAGAGTTCTTTTCGATACTGGTGCTACGCATTCTTTTATATCTAATGCATGTGTAGATAGATTGGATTTAGTTACTATAGAGGGTAGACCCTTCTTTATAGGATTACCCGATGGGGGTAAGATACGAGGTACACGAGAGGTTCGCGATTGCCCTATTAGATTGGGAGGTCGCGATTGGCCAACTTCTTCGTCATGTACTTAGTACATGAAGAAGTTATTCTGGGCATGGATTGGATGGATCAACATCGAGCAGATCTGGACATCGGCAAGAGAACAGTGATAGTAACTACAAATGCAGGCCATGTTGAGATTTTCCGCGGATGGGATCTCGGGAAGACTGGTACAATCATCAGTGCAGTTTGAGCTGCGAGACTTATCACTCAGGTATGTGAGGCTTTTTGGTGTTATGCCATGAAGGATAGTACTAGTCCGGCTTTGAAGGAGATTCCAGTAGCTTGCGAGATTGCTGACGTTTTTGGAGAGCCATCAGGTTTATCCCCACAAAGGAGTGTAGACTTTGGCATCGAGCTAGAACCCGGTACGAGATCAATCTCTAAAGCTCCTTATCATATGGCGCCTATTGAGATGCTTGAGTTGAAGAAGCAGCTCGAGGAGTTAGCAAAGAAGGGCTTCATCCTCCCTAGTGTATCTCCTTGGGGCGCACCAGTTCTCTTCGTCAGGAAGAAACACGGGTCAATGAGGTTATGTATCGACTACCGAGAGCTGAACAAGGTGACGATCAAGAACAAGTACCCTTTGCCCCGTATCAACGATCTTTTGGATCAGTTGCATGGAGCTTCAGTGTTTTCGAGGATTAATCTGAGATCTGGATATCACCAGCTGAGGGTGAGAGAGCAGAACGTACCTAAGACAGCATTTCGGACCAGATATGGACACTATGAGTTTGTAGTGATGCCATTCGGGCTCAAAATGCACCCATAGTCTTCATGGATTTAATGAAAAGTATCTTTATCGACTTCCTAGACCAGTTTGTAGTCGTCTTCATCGATGACATTCTTGTTTACTCTCGCAGCAGAGACGAGCATGCAGGACACTTGAGGATTGCTCTTCAGGTCTTACAAGATAGAGAGTTGTTCGCCAAACTCTCTAAGTGTGAGTTTTGGATGTCCGAGGTAGCATTCCTTGGTCACATTGTTTCAGCTGAAGAGATCAAGGTAGATCCGGCGAAGATCGAGTCAGTAGCTTCCTGACCGCCACCTAAGAACGTTAAGGAGGTTCGCAGTTTCTTAGGATTGGCAGGCTACTACAGGCGTTTTGTTGAGGGCTTTTCAATTATCGGCCGACCGCTCACTTCCTTGCTACGGAAGTCTACGAGGTTCGTATGGTCTGAGCAGTGCCTGCAGAGCTTCGAGGAGCTAAAGAAGAGGTTGACCTCTGCTCCTATCCTAGCTCAGCCAGAGGGCATTGAGGATTTTGTGGTTTACAGCGACGCATCCAAGCTGGGCTTGGGATGTGTTCTGATGCATAGGAGAAAGGTGATCGCTTATGCGTCTCGACAGTTAAAGACGTACGAGGAGAATTACCTTACCCATGATCTTGAGGTAGCTGCTGTTGTTCACGCTTTGAAGATTTGGAGGCATTATCTGTACGGAGTTACGTGTCAGATTTTCACAGACCATAAGAGTCTGAAGTACAAATTCACCCAGCGGGAGTTGAATAACTGCCAGTGCAGATGGTTAGAGTTGATCAAGGACTTTGATCTTAAGATCTTATACCACCCGGGAAAGGCTAATGTGGTAGCAGATGCCCTAAGTAGGAAGACTTCCCGGGAGATGGCTATCGTTAGACTAACAACTCAACTACAATTACAGCGAGATTTGGCATGGCTAGAGATGGATATCTACTTTCCAGATTCCGATAGCCAGTTGTCCACCTTGGAGATAGTAACTAATCTGTTGGCCGAAATCCGACAAAAGTAGGAGAGTTTCCCAACTTTGACACAGATCCGAGACCGGATGTCTCGAGGAGAGGCACCACAGTTTACAGTTGGTACTGATGGAGTTCTGAGACGTTAGGAGCGTGTTTGTGTGCCGTCAGATCGAGAGTTAAGACAGAGGATCCTTCAGGAGGCTCACTCTTCACCTTACTCAGTACACCCTGGTGCGAGTAAGATGTA
Organism: Fagopyrum esculentum; assembly: GCA_033239045.1. NCBI lineage: Eukaryota > Viridiplantae > Streptophyta > Magnoliopsida > Caryophyllales > Polygonaceae > Fagopyrum > Fagopyrum esculentum. The sequence continues at coordinate 39,328,782 of BSUD01000005.1, read as the reverse complement.
TCAGGATATCAGACGCTCTTACTGGTGGGGAGGTCTGAAGCCAGACGTCACGAGATATGTAGCTCAGTGTGCGACCTGTCAGCAGGTCAAGATCGAGCATCATAGACCAGGAGGCGAGCTACACCCACTTCCCATCCCTTAGTTGAAGTATGAAGACATCTCTATGGATTTTGTGGCTGGTTTGAGACCGAGTCGTGGTTTTGATGTTATTTGGGTCATAGTTGATCGACTGACAAAGACCGCACGTTTCAATCCGATCAAGGAAACGTGGCCGGTGAGTCGATTAGTAGAGGAGTTCACTGTTCGCCACTTAGCGTGCGTGCAAATAAGCTTTAAATTTATAAAACTAGAATCAAGCAAGCGAACCCGCAGTGTACGGATCGATATAGTTGAGCAAGAATTCCAGAGTATCGAACATAGGGATTTGGGGGGTTAAATCCAATTATAGAATTGTCAAGCGAGTAAATGTATGAGCTTTTGTAAATATTGGGAAAACAACAATCCTAAAGATCCAGGAATCCAGTTGTGGCAATCGATTCAAGATATACTAAAGATATAAGGACAGAGTTAAGGTATGCAAAGGTATACGAATGTAAGGTAATCGTACGGTGAAGTTCCAAAAACCTTATATGACTCACCTAGAAGACACTCTTTATAAAGGTTATTGAGGCTTCAGTATAGAAAGGTTCTAAAGGTAAGAATTAACGTCAAACACCCAAACTTATAATCCAAGGATCAAGACTAACTAAACCGATTAAGGTTGTGACACTCAGAATCGAGGTAGAGGTTGTTGAGGCTTCACTACCACCTAGAAAAGGCAAGCCAAGACTAAGTTAAGGCAAATCTTTAAGTTTGGATTAAAGTAAAAGCAAGTTCGTAAACTGACACAAAATTACGGGTGGTTCTTGAGTTCTACGGCCGTGGAAGCTCAAGAACAGACCGTGGATTAGGTTCGTCGGCGATTCTCTCTAACTCTCAGAGTCCAATCTGTTTACGATCGATCTATCATCATCTAAGCCACAACTATCAACCCTTCACCTTAGAATTGTTAAAGGGTTTTAGCCAACAACAGTCATATTGATATCAAATTCAAGATTTAAAAGAATGAAAGATGAAAACTTCCGAAAACCTTCAATAACTTTCAAGCCAATCTCAAAACCACAAATCAAGAACAATAATGTCAATAGATTCGGAATAACACAAACAATCACGAATTTTAGATAAGAAGGAAGAACGGGATGTCAATCCGTCTTCTAAATCAAACCTAAAGATAAAGTGTAACCTTTTGCGAACAATCTTCCAAATCTTCAACTCTTCCGTCAATCCGGAAATCTAATAGCAAAGCGCAAATCTCTCAATCACAATCTCCGCAAGATGTGAAACTAGGGCAAGTCCAGGCGTAAGCGAAGGTGCGTCTAAGCAGAGGTGACGAAATCTCTCTTCTTCCGTCCTTTTATAGTGTAAGACAAAATATAAGCCCGGCCCAATTGCGTAGAAGATCATGGCTTAAAATATTGCGTAAAAGATCGCCAAGATCACGGTCGTGGAAGGGTTCCACGCCCGTAATTTAGAGCGTGGAAGTTGGTCACGGTTTGACACAACCCTCCACGGCCGTGTAAGTTGCTGGAATGGTCCACGCCTCTCTTGCCAAGTTCCACGGCCGTGGACTAGAACGTGGAATGTAGTACGGCCGTATTTTAGAGCGTGGTTTAGAGCTAGTTCGTGGTTTTCCTTAGCCTCGTGCCATTCTTCAAGTTAGCACCTTCCTTAGCTCCTAGAGATGTCCTCAATCCTTGGACATACTCAATCAAACTCCGTTCTCGCTCAATCCGTTCGGAAATAGCTCTTAATTGCCTACAATCAACATAAAGCTTGTGTAGATCTCTATATCGACATTATAGACAAACTAGCTCACAAATGCATCAATGCTTAATCAATGACTATCAATATGGATGAAATACACTTAGAAAACGTGCCTAAAATATCACAATATTTCATGCTAACATTCACAGGACAGATAGTGAGACTTCGTGGATTACCTAGGACAATAGTCTCTGACAGAGACGGACGGTTCATTTCGAGGTTCTGGCAGCAGGTTCATGCCGCCCTAGGTACGAGTCTACATTTCACGAAATCTTATCATCCTCAGACCGATGATCAGTCTGAGCGGACCATCCAGACTTTGGAGGACATGTTACGAGCTTGTGTGTTAGACTGGGGACAAGTGTTGTCAGATCACCTTCCCTTAGTGGAGTTTTCGTACAACAACAGTTGGCATGCATCGATCAGGATGGCTCCTTATGAGGCTTTTTATGGACAGAGATGCCGTACACCGCTGTGTTGGGACGAGCCTAGTAGTGCTACTGGAGTAGCACTTGAGCAGATTCAGGATGACATGGCTCGAGTAGCAGTGATCCGAGAACGGATGTTAGCAGCACAGAGTGGACAGAAGTCTTATGCTGATAAGAGGTGTAGACCTCTGGAGTTCAGAGGTGGAACTCAGTTTTGGTTGAAATTATCCCCAACACGAGGCGTCAGACGTTTCGGTGTCAAGGGGAAGCTGAGTCCTAGATATGTTGGACCGTTCGAGATTCTTGAGCGAGTTGGAGAGGCAGCATACAGACTTGCGTTGCCACCGAGACTCGAGGGTGTTCACCCAGTTTTCCATGTTTCTCAGCTACGGGAGTACATACCGGACCCGAGACACATCGTCAGTTATGAGAATCTAGTGATTGAGCCAGACCACATGTTTGTAGAGCACTCGGTGGCTATCGTAGAGTGTAGTACTAGACGCTTGTGTTCGAAGGACATACCGTTGATGAAGATACAGTGGTCGAGCGAGAAGCCGATGAGAAGACTTGGAAGACCGAGGATAGTATCCAGAGGAACTATCCGGAATGTTACACTGAGCTGGTTGCACCTTTAGCTTAGTCTGTTGTTTGGTTTTTCCTTTGTTGTGTTGTGAACGTTTTTGTGTGACGTGCCCCGAGTGGGAATATATGAGTTCAGTTGTGTTTCTGTGTGTTGTTGTGATCGTGAGCTTTTGCAAGTTTCGGGACGATACTTCTTTTTAGGAGGATCTGATGTAAGATCATAGGTTTTTGCCTTCACCGCCCCTGTGGTGAAGAGGACCGCCCACGCGTCAGCCGCCCCTGCGGCTATGAGATCCGCCCCTGCGGATTTACGACAGATCATGCCGATCTTTTCTTCCGTTCTTTTGTCTTCCTTCCATAGATAGAATATCCGATATTTTATCTTATGGGTTGGTTTCCTTATCTTCTTTCTAAACCCTAGACGCCCTTCCTTCTTTCCTTTCTAGCCCATCTATTATACTTACTAAAACAGAGCACGGGTTGATGACGTGGCGCGCTGTGGACGCAGGATTTTTGAAATTGAGCTCCCACAATTAAAGCCAATAAATTTTTATTTTTTACACTATTTATAAACCATAAAATCTTTTATTATTAAAATAATAATTTTATAGAAACCAAATCTATTATCTATTATACTTACTAAAACAGAGCACAAGTTGATGACGGGGTGCGCTGTGGACGCAGTATTTTTTAAATTGACTCCCACAATTAAAGCCAATAAATCTTTTTTTTTTACACTATTTTTTAAATCATAAAATCTTTTATTATTAAAATAATGATTTTATAGAAACCAAATCACCTTAACAACCAAATCACCTTAACAACCAAATCAGTTTATTATTAAATAAATATTTATAAAATGGTATTAAAAGATATAAAAACGTTCGAAATTTAATACGACTACTATTATTATCTAATCAATAAAGTAGATAATCTTTCTATTTGTCAGTTAATTTAATGATTAAATCACCACATAAACCAAACGTGGATTTTGGGATCTATAATTTTATTTTTATTCATTATATTTAATTCAAATAACTTTCATGTGTATCCAATGTTGCTCTACCCATATAATTTAAGTTGATCGATATACAACTACGTATATTCATCCTGATATTTCCGTTTAACAAAAAAATAGAAATTAGTTTGACCTCGATATAAAACGATTATTTTACAAATTTTTATAAAAATCTTTCTCTTACGAAAATTTTTATAAAAATTTTCGTAAGAGTTCGCTTAGAACTCTTACGTTTTACAAATTTGTCGAACAAAATTTATTTTTTTGGAACTACAACTTTACGTTATGTGCGAGTTTTAATTAAATTGATTTCGAATTGAATTTTATTTTCGAAACGTTCCATCATATTTTAAGCGAACAATTATTTTTTTGATAAAATCCATCAAAATTTACGTTGTTTTTTTTTTTTGAAAAATACCTATAAATATATAATAAATTTTACATGATTCCATTGGATTTTTTGATAGTTTTTTAAATAAAAAACTTCCATATAATCAACAAAATTGATTTTCATTTTGACGGTAAATTGATTTCCATTGTTGTTATATATTTTTATTATGGCTTTTAATTTAATTGTTTTCGATTTCATTTCCATTTTAGTTATATTTTTTGTTAGGATTTTTATTCGAACGGATTTTTTTTTTGAACGTTCCATGTGATTTTTTTCATGGTTCCCTTAGAACTTTTTACGTTTTACAAATTTGTCGAACAAATTTTATTTTTTTGGAACTAAAAATTTTACGTTATGGGCGAGTCTATATATCTACTACTAGAGCAGTATACATGACAGTTTACGTGTTACGTTGTGAGAGTAGTATTTCGAAATGGAGCTCCCACAATTTTTTTTTGAAATTGTATAATTAACAATCGTTTTTCTATTGTTTCATAAGGGATTTGATTTTTAACCGTAACCCCGTGTATCTGATCTATTTTCAAGTTATTAAAATAAAAATTGACGTGTACACCTTTTTTTTTATGTTAATTTTATTTATTTATTGATTTTCTTCCACTCATCAGCAATAAGTTATTTTTAGATAATAGTTATCAGACTTTGAAATTAATTTTGAATTAAATTAAATTTTTGTTAATTTTTTTATCTTGTAGATATAGACCACGTTATATTAATTAAATTTTTGTTTAATTATGTTAAGTTTATTAGCTTGTAGATCACATAAATCATTTGTAATTTTAATAATTAAAAATAAAATTAACTAATTAACTAATAGATTTATAGTCCAAAAATAAATAATTAAAATAAAATTTTTAATACACCAATAAGCATTATAATACCAAAAAAAACAAAAGAGTTGTTAAATACAAAAAAAATTGTAAAATCAAATTGTTAGCCATTAACCAAAAAAAATCCCTAAACTCATTACATAATCGGAAAAAAAGAAAAATATTGTTATATATATATATATATATATATATATATATATATATATATATATATATATATATATAATATTATTATTCTATTAAGTATGTCCATAGTATAATCTCATTTAGTAAATTTATCCTTAATAAAGTAATATTGGTAAGTCGATTAGATTAGAGAAGTATTCAAAACAAAAGAACGTAAAAAAACCTATTTCACAATATTCTTTCTTTTTTTTTTCAAAACCCGCACAAGGTGCGGGTATTATACTAGTTCCTATATATTCTCTTCTTTCTCCTCTTTTTCTCCTTCCTTGCTATCATCTTCAACCCCTAGAGAGCTGTAGCCGTCCTTTGCTTCCCGCAACTTCATTGAACGTGTAAGTGCATCTTTTATGATCCTCCTCAAGTTCCTTTAGCGCTACATGCCTTCTCCTTCTGTTTTGATTTCTTCCTTTCGTTCTTCTCTTTTCTTTTTCTCCAAGGATCAAGCATGAGCCTTGATTCTTGTGGAGTGTTCCGTTGTTGACCCTTCGTTTTTCTCAAGCTCTTTGGAGTTGAGCCTTGGCGTGTTGGAGCCAAAGGTTCGAGCTTTGGTTGCCTTGCTACGAGTTTTGTCGAAGAAGAAAGCCGACAACGCTTTCAGTCACGCCGCCACCCCTGCGCCTCTGTTCAATCACCCCTGCGCATCTGTTCAGCCGCCCCTGCGGTTTCCCTGTAATAGCTCCCGTCTTTGGTGAGTTGCTTCCTTCTTTCCTTTCCTCGCTCCTTCCTTGGTTCCTTGTGGTTGATCGTTGTCCCCTGAGTTGTTGTAAGACTAAGGTTGAACCCTTAGCATGTGTAGATCTCTTAGAGATCGTTGAGACTAGAAGTTATAGACTTCTAGCAGCCGTTTTGTTCCTGATATGTGTTGTTTGTTCGCACATGCTTTCCTTGCTCCTTTCCTAAGGGAAACTGAGCTTCCTCCTGAGTTGTTGTTGATCTTTTGGTTTACCTTCATGTGAGGTAAGTCCCTTGGACTTACTTAGCTTCATTCCGCGTTTTAGTTGGAATGTATTAGCTTGTTTGTGTTGTTTATTATGTTATAACGAATAATTGGAAATAGGATTCATCCTTTATTACCCTTAACTTGCCCAAGTGTATTATAACCGGGCGGTGACCACTTGTCTAGTTCTACAGGAGACTAGAATATGCTCTTGCGACCTAGACCCGTAGGTAACGGATAGTAATGATCCATTCCTATTGGCAGACGGAAGCGGAGGCGAGTTTTGGGAGATTCTCGTGTGACAAAAGAAGTTGAATTAGTAATGGATAACCTTAATAAAAGATAATAACCGGTTGTGTGCAAGCATGCTATATGTTTACATTACCTTATGTGTGTTTGTGCCCTTACACTCTTGCTTATACCTAGAATGTTAGCTAACGGTTTTTACCATCGTTGTAGATGCTCCGCAGGTTCAGGATGCTACTGAGTGATCGGATGGTGTGGTCCCCCGCAGTTCCCGTACATTATAGGACGGGATCGGGTTTATGTTTCTTTTGTTCTTTTCCTTTTGTTTTGAACTCGGCTACGAGTCTTTTCCGCATTTCCCGTACATTATAGGACCCATTGTGCGGTCCTAGCCCGTAGCACTTCGAATTCCTAGAACTTGTGGTATTACAAAATACATGGTTATAATGAGTTATAAGAGGTTGTAAACTCTCGATGTGAGACTCTTTATTATCTCTCAGATTTACATCAAATGGATCTATCTCAACACTTCTTCAGCTGAAACGGGTTTAGGTAAAATTTCTTCCCCTTGGATTCTCGATAGTGGAGCCTCGTTCCATATGACGGGATCCAAGATTTTTTTTATCTCATATTCCTTTGGTTTCTCCTTGCCATATTAATTTACCAAATGGATCAATCTTCATTGAAAATCAAGCGGGATCTAATAAAATTTTATCAAAATTTATTCTTAACAATGTCCTATATGTGCCCGACTTACATTGTAATTTAATTTCTATACAATGTTTTGATAGTGATTTTTCTTGTAGTATCATATTTACTAAAAATTATTGAAATAATTTGGTTTACTAGGCTTTTTCTAGTTTTGTGTTTAGTAAATGTACCCCTTGAGAGAAGAGTGTGTAGAGTTTGAGAATAAATACAAAAGGTTAGGGTATATTTACTTAACTGAAACATTAAAAAGCCTAGTTACTACTATAGTTTTTCAAAAAGGCCTACTTACCAAAATTGCCCAAAATTATTTAGCATGATCATAATCAGTTTTTTTTAAAAAAATTATTTTTATTGAAAAAATAGAAAATCAAAAGTAATTTTATTTCTTTTTATCTAAAATTAGTTTTGAATTTTTTTTACAGAATCTATAATTGAAACTTTAACAAAATGTATTAAGAAAGGGTATAAATATGAAACAAATTAACATTATTTTGCCTAACTCAAATAATTTTAAAAATAATATATTTGTAAATATAATTATTAGTACAAAATTGTAATATAAAATCTTGATTTATCCTTTCGTAAACAAACACATTTATATTATAATAAAAGTTTTTTCATAGCCGAATAACCGGGAATATATAGTGATTCGGGACTATTCGACTATCCGCGAATATCCGGATTCCAAAATCTCGATCTCTATTCGATGCCGTGATTCGGTAAAATATTTTAGATCGGATCCGGATCAAAACGGGTACTAGAATATCGAGTTTTTTTGGATCAACTCCACGGATTAAAAAATTTGTTGTGTGATCGTAAGCCCCGTTCAGTTAGTTCAAGGACCCAAGTCGATAGTTGTAAGAGTCGGCTATGATCTCTCGGAACGGAATGGCCACCTCAAAGTTGAGGCCCAAACCGGCCCTGAGGGCCGGAGGAACTATTACTAGGTTTGCGCATTTTTGCAACTCCAGCCGTGGGACTTGGTTTGGGCCTCAAACTTTTAGGCGTTCCGTCCGGAGAGTTCCCGGCCGATTCTTACGTTTATCCACTTTGGTCCTTTGATCTAAGTGAAGGGGGACTTTTCCGTGCACTTGGGGCCAGTAACAAGCCCAATAGCACAACCACTTTGACCACACAACCAATCTAGTATGATAAGATACATGGTTATAAGGGGTTATAAGAGGTTGTAAACTCTCGATGTGGAACTCTTTATTATCTCTCAGTTTTATATCAAATGGGTCCATCTCAACACTTCTTCAGCTGAAACGAGTTTAGATAAAATTTCTTCACCTTGGATTCTCGATAGTGGAGCCTCGTTCCATATGACGGGATCCAAGATTTTTTGTATCTCATATTCATTTGGTTTCTCCTTGCCATATTAAATTACCAAATGGATCAATCTTCAATAAAAATCAAGGGGATCTAATAAATTTTATCAAAATTTATTCTTAACAATGTCCTTTATGTACCCGACTTACATTGTAATTTAATTTCTATACAATGTTTTGTTAGTAATTTTTCTTGAAGTATCATATTTATTAAAAATTATTGAACATGATCATAATCATTTTTTTTAAAAAAAATTAATATTTATTGAAAAAATAGAAAATCAAAAGTAATTTTATTTCTTTTTATCTAAAATTAGTTTTGAATTTTTTTTACAGAATCTATAATTGAAACTTAAACAAAATGTATTAAGAAAGGGTATTAATATGAAACAAATTAACATTATTTTGCCTAACTCAAATATTTTTAAAAATAATATATTTTTGAATATAATTATTAGTACAAAATTGTAATATAAAATCTTGATTTATCCTTTCGTAAACAAACACATTTATATTATAATAAAAGTTTATTCATAGCCGAATATGTAACACCCCAAATCCGCGGGACTCGGGGCGCTACGGGTTGGGACCTCACAATGGGTCCCGACCCTTAGCCTGACAACAATTTCACCGGATCTTTCAACATGGCACAAATAAAGGCAAAACCAAAATTCCTTTTAATGCAAATGATAAGAACCCGAAGGAAAACAACAAAAGACTTCAGCCGATAAACAACGCCAAAGACCAAACGCCATACACGCGGCATACTAACATAATACACGAAGAATAAAACACAACCCGACTCGAACCAAAACCCACTCCTAAAATGTACGGAACCCCGGCTGCCCACTATTCCGGATCTCTCGGCCGCAATCCTAACCTGCAAGGCAATCTACAACAATCGGTATAAAACCGTTAGCTAATATTCGAAGCATTAGAATCAAGGTGAAAGGCACAAACACAAGTAAAACAACATAACACACAATGTACACCAAATCACACAAGTCCGGTTTATTATCTTTTTATTATTAAGTCGTATCCCGTTCTAATTCAACTTCTTTTGTGACACGAGAATCTCCCGAAACTCGCCTCGGTCCCCACTTACCGCATGGAACGGTGGATGCCTCCGACCGTCTAACCACACGGGCTAGTCGCCAAGAACCTCCTAACTCTACGCAAGAGCTAGACAAGTTGTCACCGCCCGTTATCATACACTTGGGCCAAATAATATATAAAGGTCGGTAATCCTAATTCCGGTTTTATAAGTTATAATGAAAGCGATAAAACACACACCACCAAACACGCATCGAATCTAATACATAGAATACGAGCTAAGTAAGTCCGGAGACTTACCTCGTCACCACACTCAATTCACGACACTCTCGCTTCCTTAGGGAGGAAGCCCGTAACCTGCTCACATGAAGATAACTATATCAACAACAACCCACTCACAATAGAAGTCTTAGACTTCTATACAAATGATCTACGCAAGACCATTTGACTCTCAATTCTAGGACCGCATCCTAGAATCTCTCATGCTCACAACACACTCAACTCAACACAAGCTAGAAGTCCTTAGACTTTTAGACCCTATGATCTCGCAAGATCATAACCCATCATACCTACTAAGATAAACATGCCTATTCCAACAACTCAACGGTAACAACACCATGCTAGGATAAGTCAATCCTAAGCTCCAAAATCCCACAAGATCATACAACCCCAACCTCGAGCCTAAACGTTCACAAGATCAAACACAAACCCAAAGCCTTATAACCTCTCCAAATCAAACACCTCAAGCTTTAGAATATTTCACAATCCTCAAACACTCACCTAAGGTCCATAACCACTACTTGGTATTCACTCTAAGTTATGCTAGATCCAACCTAGCATGATACTAATACTAAACATAACTAAATCGAGTAAGATCATAAACTCGGGGAAGTGGGTACTCACATGACGTCAAAAGACGGAAGACGATCTAAGGATGTCGAATGCGGATTCGTTAGGCCATTATCGGGTCGTTTCCGAACCTAACACCAAAAGTAAACAAGTTTAGCTCATACGCTAAACTTGAACGGAATATATCATATAAATAAAACTAAAGAAAAACCCGTTTTCAAAAGCCAACGTTAAAACTCGTTAAACCTTTCCGGGAGAAAATATGAAATTAAACCACTTGGTCGTAAACCCGAAATTATACTTGAACCATAAACCGAATATGAAATCCGTATTTATATTTTCCGGGCATCTAAACAACATCATAAACCCAATGGTACAACTCGTTCTCAAAGCCAAAGATAAACAAAACGTTTAACCATTTTCCGGGCAAAATATACAATCTTGTAAATGTGGGTTATAAACCGCAAATAAGTATATGGGCCATATGATGTAAATAAAATCCGCAGGAGGGTATAATTGCTACATTTAAAAATCTGGGCAGAAATCTGCAATAATAAAAGATGGGCCAAATCTGTAATTAATCTGCAAGGGCATATTTGCAAAAACTCAAAACAGAGCCAAAACTGCAATTACTAAATAATGGGTACATAATGCAATTACATTAAAAATAAGGGAGCCCGATTTAAATAAGGGGAAAGGGTTTCAAAGCCCACTGTTGGCGGCGGGTAGGAGAGGGCAGGTGCGGCGGCGGCCATGGCAGGGCTCCTCCGACGGTGAGGAGAGGCAGGCGGAGCTGTTGGCGGTCCCGACGAGCCCGACTTTTATCCGGTGTGGGGCTTCGATTTACGGCGCGGCAGAAGCTGCGAAGAGAAGAAAAGGGGAAGGAGAAGTAGGCTGAGGAGGGACACAGGCGGCGGCCGAAGCATTCACCTTTCGGTGGAGCTCGACGGCCGGCGAGGGTAGCATGGTGCAGAAGACGGCTTCGGCGACTTGCAGGGGGCCTTCCCCCCGGTGACGTTGCCGGCTCCGGATGCTCGACATTGGAGAAAATAGACGGTGAGTTCCGGGGTGGCAAAAGCTGGGAGAAGGGAGGAGAGGTGGCGAGGCCAGCCATGGCGGAGTGAAGGCGTCAACAGTCCACTTTCCGGCGGCTCGAAGGCGAGTTGCAACTCTCATTTCAGTCCCAACGAGGGTCGGTGTGGTGAAGGAAAGTAAGAGAGAGTTAGAGGAGGTTAGGTTACAGCTAAGAAAGTAGAGGGTTGAAGGGGAAGAGGGAGCAGAGTGCTGCAAGGAGTGAAAAGTTGCGTGAGAGAGAGAAGTGGGAAAGCGAGGGGTCACATAGGGAGGCGAAGAGTCAAACAGGGCTGCACCCAACCAGGAGAGAGGGGATAATAAAATAAAATAAAAAAAGAAATAAGATAATTTGGAATGAACTAGACCCAATTTCATCCGGTTCGGGATTTTCGGATCGGGAACCTTCTCTGAACTTTTCAGAATAAAGATACGGAAACATATGTGGATCGAATCTATAAATAATTAAAATCACAAAAATATACCTTGCGATATAAAAACCATTCTTGTAAATAAAATTGCGAGATTAGAATACCGTTAAAATATTAATATAAAAAAAAATATCGAAAAACGCGCCAAAAATTTTGGGGCGTTACATTAGATCCCCCTAAAAACGAGTTTCGTCCCGAAACTTACTATACGCCGAACTTCTCGGTCCTTAAGGCCGAGGTATGAACTCTCAACTAAGAAGGCTTAAACCTTTTAATCTATATGCACAACTTACTCAAACTACCATCGCAAAATATATCAGGTCATACAACATATCCCCGCACAAGGCACAAACTATATATAACATCACACAAACACAAACTCAATCAATGGAAGAACTAGGTCTAAACCGTCGATTTTATCGATGTTACTAGCTTAGCGTAAAACTCATACAAAGATATCATCCTCCGTCCTCCATTTAGCCTCCTCGGTTCCTCGTCTGCCACTAGATCCTCATGTCTAACAATATTTCTCGAGTCATGTATGTACTATCTCGATTAATACACATGAAACACCAGGTCAACACTCTCTACTCTCGGCGGCAACACCAACTTATAAGACATTTCTCCAACTCGTGCTAAGATCTCAAAAAGGTCGATATATCGGAACTCAACTTCCTTTTCGGGTCTTTCTCAATGCGACATTTCCATTTAGTTCCTTTCGATTTCTCTAACAAGGAAGATCGAACTTCCAATTTACACTGTTGGCTTTGTTTCTTGTCAAACCAAACTTTGATATTATGTTTCCTCAATTCTTGTTGCAAGTTCCAAGTAATGAAGGAAGTATTATACTTCACACCCCTTGATAAGGCATGTATGGTATTAGTTCTCCCTTTGCATCAATACTTAACGAAGACCTTGTCTTGGAGAATGGGTTGAAAACTCCAAATCCATCATACCGCGAGGCAATGTCAAAACAACTGCCCGAAGACTCTCCTCTTAACTCTTACAACTCTTTTAACACTTGTGCTGCTAAAAATCTTTTTGTCTTCCGAAGTAGGTTAGCCGTATATGGTGTTACTTGAAGAATCTCTCCACAAATCCGGTAATGACCAACAAATCCAAGAAAACTTGTAATGTCTTTCACCTCCTTCGGGGGTTACCATCCCTCGATAACTTGTCATACAACTTCTCTCTTCTTCAAGAGTACACCAAAAGTGTCTTATTCGGGGCATTAGTAAGCTCATATGGAATCACTACAACTCGTAGTGACCATGGTTTGTGCGAGATGCCGTGTTTGCAATATCCCAGTCTCGACTTCTCAATTGGTGACCATCAAACCTTAAATCAATTTTAGAAGGGACCACCGACACTTGCAACCGGTCGAGTAGATCATCTATACGTGGTAAGGGTACTTGTTCTTCATTGTTATCTTGTTCGGCTCATTGTAATTGATGTACAAACGGGGATAACCGCTTCTATTTTCCCAACTAGTGTTCTCCATAACACCTTCAAGAGTTTAAGATATATTTCAATATGAACTTCAAATCAAGAGTTCAAGGTAACATTTGAAGTTCTTCATATCATTTCACTAAATCTTACGAACTCCTTTTATTAAGTTCTTGCAATTGCTTCTTCACTTGCTTCCACAACTAATGTCTTTTTACAAGTGCCATTTCATGCGGCGCCTTAGATATCGGAATTAAATCAAGCTCAACCTTAGTGGAAAAATCCACATTCTGACGTATTGGAATCTGTGATATCTCATGTTCCATCTTTTTCCACCTTTGAAGGCATGTCGTAATAAACTTTTAAGGGCTCATACTTGTGTGTTGCCATAAGCGTTCTAACTGTAGGGCATAATCATGCCTCTATATAAACCGATCTTGTCTTCTTTACTTTCAATGACATCCCAACATGTGGGAAACGTTCTTCGTATTTTATATAAGCTTGCACCATTCCTACGAGTAGGTTTAGAACTTACTTCATTCCCTTATGTAACGTCACTCCGACCGTAAGGGGTCTACCCTCAATTTTTCATGTACTTCTTGTACGTCTCATATCGACTTCAAACTTCAAAACCTCGGTTTTCTCTTACTCTTGTTGGTCACCTTATGCACTTCTAGATATTCTATGAGCAACTTCACAACTATGACAGTATGCCTTTAGGTAGAATTCCCCAACCACAACTCTAGAAGATCCCCTCATTACTTCACTAAACACTAACATCATAAGCTCTCAACTTGCAACGTTGCCCTAATTTGGTCCCCCCTTTCACGCCATAGCTACCATGACTCTTCCGTGTGAGTTTGAAACATCTGACTCGGCTTTTGCTTGTGGAAACATACCATCCATTTCATTAGAACAAACATGCGATGCATCATCTTACTATACTCCCGTCTACGCACCACAAACAATGAATCCTCACCTTCCTCTTGATTCGCTAGTTTCCTTTACCATGATCAAACCTTAAACTTCTAATCCGGGTCATTCCCCATATGCCGAACCCATGACCTAAGAAAGTCGCACCGGTTCGTTACAATCCCTCTCCACACGGTACGTTACGATCACTTGCTGAAATCGATAATTTGCTACATGATTAAGACATTTGCACTTCCCTTGATATACCTCTTTATTGCCGACATTCAACCACCATGAATATTCCACGTCCTTGTAACCCCTCTTCAAGATCCCATTTCCTGGGTTACTCTCCCCACCTACAGTCACCAATATACAACCCACACCTGTGCATTCTCGGTGGTCACCGATTAACTCATTGATGTCCCTCTCCAAGATTAACGACTTACCCTCCTACCATACTTCCATGTTACCCTACTCCTACAGGATACCCTCTCGGGTACTCTGTCTTAAACTTCACTAGCTCATTTTACTCTACTTCCAACTCCGTTAGTTCCTATTAAACTCCTCTCTTCCTTCCGCTTCTGTAGGATAACTATACCTCCCCAACTCTTTGGTGTCATATGACTCAAGTTCATAGGCTTAACCGCTCTTTATAATATCTTGTAAGTGCATCTTCCCCACACCTCTATCGTTAGTAACCACTCTCTATTCTCCTGGTTGATAACTTGAGTCTTTCAATCCAAACTCCTTGTTTCGTCTTTCATCTTCTGAAGATCATCATCCACACACTTCCTCCTTCTTAGCATTGCTCAATCTCTTCTCAATGACGGAAAACGATTGACTCCACCAGGTAATTCTTCTATGTGAACTTTCACCATATGATCCTCCTCGTAACCCTCGTATTTTTGACTCTTCACTTCTTGGTACTTTGCAAGTTTAACTTACGGTATTTTAAATCCTTCCCACATGTTTCGTTCACTTCTCTCATCTTAACTCCAATGCTTGAAAAAAAAGTCTAAGGAAAGCTTGCATCATAATGGAATACCACCCTAACCTTGCTAGAACGCACTCATCTACTCATCGATTTACATCTTTAGTTGTCCACGCGTCTTCTTGAAGAACTTAAGTTCGTCATCTTCATTGGTTTCGTCGTCGTTCGATCATGACTTCTTTGGAACCACTTCCACACATTAATATTACTCCTTTTTCTTGTATGGTCTCCATCTCGATTTCTTTTAAGTTGTCTCGAGTTTTCTTTTACTTGTTTGTCCTTCGTTTACGTCATCTCTAATCCTCCTCTTTGACATCCTCTTAAAGGAGTATGATAAACTCCAAGGTATTCATCCGATCTTAACGCTCAAACTCGATACTTGAGCTTATTCCTCCTCGTATGAACGTTATCCTATGCCAACAGTATCATCCTAAAGGTGATGATATCTTACTATCATCTTTTCTATAAGGTCCTACATCTCCATATGCTACTATATATAATAAGAATATGTATATAAGTCCTATGTCCATATCACTACTAATATGTCAAATCCAGAAAATACATTACAACAATACAAGGTTCAAAAGCTAATAAGATCATATCACACAACATATATAAGCATATATCAATATAAAGCCATGTAACAACTATACATAACAAGTCCATCATACATGGGTACAATCCACAAGGATACATATCAACTCCATCATGCATAACTACAATCCACATATAATATACATCTCTACATATATACATATATATATATCAAGTCCAATAAACTAAGCTGCCGAGATTCGCGGAAGGAGTGGTGGTCCGTACATTCTACCCTGACTCATGCATGTGATTTTGAAAACGAAAAGTCAGAACCCGTGTGGGTTCTGTTTATTCCTCATTCGGCCTTTAGAAGATTGCGAGTGCCATTGTTGTCAACCTAGGGCTCTGATACCACTTTTGTAACACCCCAAATCCGCGGGACTCGGGGCGCTACGGGTTGGGACCTCACAATGGGTCCCGACCCTTAGCCTGACAACAATTTCACCGGATCTTTCAACATGGCACAAATAAAGGCAAAACCAAAATTCCTTTTAATGCAAATGATAAGAACCCGAAGGAAAACAACAAAAGACTTCAGCCGATAAACAACGCCAAAGACCAAACGCCATACACGCGGCATACTAACATAATACACGAAGAATAAAACACAACCCGACTCGAACCAAAACCCACTCCTAAAATGTACGGAACCCCGGCTGCCCACTATTCCGGATCTCTCGGCCGCAATCCTAACCTGCAAGGCAATCTACAACAATCGGTATAAAACCGTTAGCTAATATTCGAAGCATTAGAATCAAGGTGAAATGCACAAACACAAGTAAAACAACATAACACACAATGTACACCAAATCACACAAGTCCGGTTTATTATCTTTTTATTATTAAGTCGTATCCCGTTCTAATTCAACTTCTTTTGTGACACGAGAATCTCCCGAAACTCGCCTCGGTCCCCACTTACCGCATGGAACGGTGGATGCCTCCGACCGTCTAACCACACGGGCTAGTCGCCAAGAACCTCCTAACTCTACGCAAGAGCTAGACAAGTTGTCACCGCCCGTTATCATACACTTGGGCCAAATAATATATAAAGGTCGGTAATCCTAATTCCGGTTTTATAAGTTATAATGAAAGCGATAAAACACACACCACCAAACACGCATCGAATCTAATACATAGAATACGAGCTAAGTAAGTCCGGAGACTTACCTCGTCACCACACTCAATTCCCGACACTCTCGCTTCCTTAGGGAGGAAGCCCGTAACCTGCTCACATGAAGATAACTATATCAACAACAACCCACTCACAATAGAAGTCTTAGACTTCTATACAAATGATCTACGCAAGACCATTTGACTCTCAATTCTAGGACCGCATCCTAGAATCTCTCATGCTCACAACACACTCAACTCAACACAAGCTAGAAGTCCTTAGACTTTTAGACCCTATGATCTCGCAAGATCATAACCCATCATACCTACTAAGATAAACATGTCTATTCCAACAACTCAACGGTAACAACACCATGCTAGGATAAGTCAATCCTAAGCTCCAAAATCCCACAAGATCATACAACCCCAACCTCGAGCCTAAACGTTCACAAGATCAAACACAAACCCAAAGCCTTATAACCTCTCCAAATCAAACACCTCAAGCTTTAGAATATTTCACAATCCTCAAACACTCACCTAAGGTCCATAACCACTACTTGGTATTCACTCTAAGTTATGCTAGATCCAACCTAGCATGATACTAATACTAAACATAACTAAATCGAGTAAGATCATAAACTCGGGGAAGTGGGTACTCACATGACGTCAAAAGACGGAAGACGATCTAAGGATGTCGAATGCGGATTCGTTAGGCCATTATCGGGTCGTTTCCGAACCTAACACCAAAAGTAAACAAGTTTAGCTCATACGCTAAACT
>BSUD01000005.1:39249365-39310999 GCA_033239045.1 Fagopyrum esculentum | reverse complement strand
TTCCTATTAAACTCCTCTCTTCCTTCCGCTTCTGTAGGATAACTATACCTCCCCAACTCTTTGGTGTCATATGACTCAAGTTCATAGGCTTAACCGCTCTTTATAATATCTTGTAAGTGCATCTTCCCCACACCTCTATCGTTAGTAACCACTCTCTATTCTCCTGGTTGATAACTTGAGTCTTTCAATCCAAACTCCTTGTTTCGTCTTTCATCTTCTGAAGATCATCATCCACACACTTCCTCCTTCTTAGCATTGCTCAATCTCTTCTCAATGACGGAAAACGATTGACTCCACCAGGTAATTCTTCTATGTGAACTTTCACCATATGATCCTCCTCGTAACCCTCGTATTTTTGACTCTTCACTTCTTGGTACTTTGCAAGTTTAACTTACGGTATTTTAAATCCTTCCCACATGTTTCGTTCACTTCTCTCATCTTAACTCCAATGCTTGAAAAAAAAGTCTAAGGAAAGCTTGCATCATAATGGAATACCACCCTAACCTTGCTAGAACGCACTCATCTACTCATCGATTTACATCTTTAGTTGTCCACGCGTCTTCTTGAAGAACTTAAGTTCGTCATCTTCATTGGTTTCGTCGTCGTTCGATCATGACTTCTTTGGAACCACTTCCACACATTAATATTACTCCTTTTTCTTGTATGGTCTCCATCTCGATTTCTTTTAAGTTGTCTCGAGTTTTCTTTTACTTGTTTGTCCTTCGTTTACGTCATCTCTAATCCTCCTCTTTGACATCCTCTTAAAGGAGTATGATAAACTCCAAGGTATTCATCCGATCTTAACGCTCAAACTCGATACTTGAGCTTATTCCTCCTCGTATGAACGTTATCCTATGCCAACAGTATCATCCTAAAGGTGATGATATCTTACTATCATCTTTTCTATAAGGTCCTACATCTCCATATGCTACTATATATAATAAGAATATGTATATAAGTCCTATGTCCATATCACTACTAATATGTCAAATCCAGAAAATACATTACAACAATACAAGGTTCAAAAGCTAATAAGATCATATCACACAACATATATAAGCATATATCAATATAAAGCCATGTAACAACTATACATAACAAGTCCATCATACATGGGTACAATCCACAAGGATACATATCAACTCCATCATGCATAACTACAATCCACATATAATATACATCTCTACATATATACATATATATATATCAAGTCCAATAAACTAAGCTGCCGAGATTCGCGGAAGGAGTGGTGGTCCGTACATTCTACCCTGACTCATGCATGTGATTTTGAAAACGAAAAGTCAGAACCCGTGTGGGTTCTGTTTATTCCTCATTCGGCCTTTAGAAGATTGCGAGTGCCATTGTTGTCAACCTAGGGCTCTGATACCACTTTTGTAACACCCCAAATCCGCGGGACTCGGGGCGCTACGGGTTGGGACCTCACAATGGGTCCCGACCCTTAGCCTGACAACAATTTCACCGGATCTTTCAACATGGCACAAATAAAGGCAAAACCAAAATTCCTTTTAATGCAAATGATAAGAACCCGAAGGAAAACAACAAAAGACTTCAGCCGATAAACAACGCCAAAGACCAAACGCCATACACGCGGCATACTAACATAATACACGAAGAATAAAACACAACCCGACTCGAACCAAAACCCACTCCTAAAATGTACGGAACCCCGGCTGCCCACTATTCCGGATCTCTCGGCCGCAATCCTAACCTGCAAGGCAATCTACAACAATCGGTATAAAACCGTTAGCTAATATTCGAAGCATTAGAATCAAGGTGAAATGCACAAACACAAGTAAAACAACATAACACACAATGTACACCAAATCACACAAGTCCGGTTTATTATCTTTTTATTATTAAGTCGTATCCCGTTCTAATTCAACTTCTTTTGTGACACGAGAATCTCCCGAAACTCGCCTCGGTCCCCACTTACCGCATGGAACGGTGGATGCCTCCGACCGTCTAACCACACGGGCTAGTCGCCAAGAACCTCCTAACTCTACGCAAGAGCTAGACAAGTTGTCACCGCCCGTTATCATACACTTGGGCCAAATAATATATAAAGGTCGGTAATCCTAATTCCGGTTTTATAAGTTATAATGAAAGCGATAAAACACACACCACCAAACACGCATCGAATCTAATACATAGAATACGAGCTAAGTAAGTCCGGAGACTTACCTCGTCACCACACTCAATTCCCGACACTCTCGCTTCCTTAGGGAGGAAGCCCGTAACCTGCTCACATGAAGATAACTATATCAACAACAACCCACTCACAATAGAAGTCTTAGACTTCTATACAAATGATCTACGCAAGACCATTTGACTCTCAATTCTAGGACCGCATCCTAGAATCTCTCATGCTCACAACACACTCAACTCAACACAAGCTAGAAGTCCTTAGACTTTTAGACCCTATGATCTCGCAAGATCATAACCCATCATACCTACTAAGATAAACATGTCTATTCCAACAACTCAACGGTAACAACACCATGCTAGGATAAGTCAATCCTAAGCTCCAAAATCCCACAAGATCATACAACCCCAACCTCGAGCCTAAACGTTCACAAGATCAAACACAAACCCAAAGCCTTATAACCTCTCCAAATCAAACACCTCAAGCTTTAGAATATTTCACAATCCTCAAACACTCACCTAAGGTCCATAACCACTACTTGGTATTCACTCTAAGTTATGCTAGATCCAACCTAGCATGATACTAATACTAAACATAACTAAATCGAGTAAGATCATAAACTCGGGGAAGTGGGTACTCACATGACGTCAAAAGACGGAAGACGATCTAAGGATGTCGAATGCGGATTCGTTAGGCCATTATCGGGTCGTTTCCGAACCTAACACCAAAAGTAAACAAGTTTAGCTCATACGCTAAACTTGAACGGAATATATCATATAAATAAATCTAAAGAAAAACCCGTTTTCAAAAGCCAACGTTAAAACTCGTTAAACCTTTCCGGGAGAAAATATGAAATTAAACCACTTGGTCGTAAACCCGAAATTATACTTGAACCATAAACCGAATATGAAATCCGTATTTATATTTTCCGGGCATCTAAACAACATCATAAACCCAATGGTACAACTCGTTCTCAAAGCCAAAGACAAACAAAACGTTTAACCATTTTCCGGGCAAAATATACAATCTTGTAAATGTGGGTTATAAACCGCAAATAAGTATATGGGCCATATGATGTAAATAAAATCCGCAGGAGGGTATAATTGCTACATTTAAAAATCTGGGCAGAAATCTGCAATAATAAAAGATGGGCCAAATCTGTAATTAATCTGCAAGGGCATATTTGCAAGAACTCAAAACAGAGCCAAAACTGCAATTACTAAATAATGGGTACATAATGCAATTACATTAAAAATAAGGGAGCCCGATTTAAATAAGGGGAAAGGGTTTCAAAGCCCACTGTTGGCGGCGGGTAGGAGAGGGCAGGTGCGGCGGCGGCCATGGCAGGGCTCCTCCGACGGTGAGGAGAGGCAGGCGGAGCTGTTGGCGGTCCCGACGAGCCCGACTTTTATCCGGTGTGGGGCTTCGATTTACGGCGCGGCAGAAGCTGCGAAGAGAAGAAAAGGGGAAGGAGAAGTAGGCTGAGGAGGGACACAGGCGGCGGCCGAAGCATTCACCTTTCGGTGGAGCTCGACGGCCGGCGAGGGTAGCATGGTGCAGAAGACGGCTTCGGCGGCTTGCAGGGGGCCTTCCCCCCGGTGACGTTGCCGGCTCCGGATGCTCGACATTGGAGAAAATAGACGGTGAGTTCCGGGGTGGTAAAAGCTGGGAGAAGGGAGGAGAGGTGGCGAGGCCAGCCATGGCGGAGTGAAGGCGTCAACAGTCCACTTTCCGGCGGCTCGAAGGCGAGTTGCAACTCTCATTTCAGTCCCAACGAGGGTCGGTGTGGTGAAGGAAAGTAAGAGAGAGTTAGAGGAGGTTAGGTTACAGCTAAGAAAGTAGAGGGTTGAAGGGGAAGAGGGAGCACAGTGCTGCAAGGAGTGAAAAGTTGCGTGAGAGAGAGAAGTGGGAAAGCGAGGGGTCACATAGGGAGGCGAAGAGTCAAACAGGGCTGCACCCAACCAGGAGAGAGGGGATAATAAAATAAAATAAAAAAAAGAAATAAGATAATTTGGAATGAACTAGACCCAATTTCATCCGGTTCGGGATTTTCGGATCGGGAACCTTCTCTGAACTTTTCAGAATAAAGATACGGAAACATATGTGGATCGAATCTATAAATAATTAAAATCACAAAAATATACCTTGCGATATAAAAACCATTCTTGTAAATAAAATTGCGAGATTAGAATACCGTTAAAATATTAATATAAAAAAAAATATCGAAAAACGCGCCAAAAATTTTGGGGCGTTACAGAATAACCGGGAATATATAGTGATTCGGGACTATTCGACTATCCGCGAATATCCGGATTCCAAAATCTCGATCCTTATTCGATGCCGTGATTCGGTAAAATATTTTAGATCGGATCCGGATCAAAACGGGTACTAGAATATCGAGTTTTTTTGGATCAACTCCACGGATTAAAAAATTTGTTGTGTGATCGTAAGCCCCGTTCAGTTAGTTCAAGGACCCAAGTCGATAGTTGTAAGAGTCGGCTATGATCTCTCGGAACGGAATGGCCACCTCAAAGTTGAGGCCCAAACCGGCCCTGAGGGCCGGAGGAACTATTACTAGGTTTGCGCATTTTTGCAACTCCAGCCGTGGGACTTGGTTTGGGCCTCAAACTTTTAGGCGTTCCGTCCGGAGAGTTCCCGGCCGATTCTTACGTTTATCCACTTTGGTCCTTTGATCTAAGTGAAGGGGGACTTTTCCGTGCACTTGGGGCCAGTAACAAGCCCAATAGCCCAACCACTTTGACCACACAACCAATCTAGTATGATAAGATACATGGTTATAAGGGGTTATAAGAGGTTGTAAACTCTCGATGTGGAACTCTTTATTATCTCTCAGTTTTATATCAAATGGGTCCATCTCAACACTTCTTCAGCTGAAACGAGTTTAGATAAAATTTCTTCACCTTGGATTCTCGATAGTGGAGCCTCGTTCCATATGACGGGATCCAAGATTTTTTGTATCTCATATTCATTTGGTTTCTCCTTGCCATATTAAATTACCAAATGGATCAATCTTCAATAAAAATCAAGGGGATCTAATAAATTTTATCAAAATTTATTCTTAACAATGTCCTTTATGTACCCGACTTACATTGTAATTTAATTTCTATACAATGTTTTGTTAGTAATTTTTCTTGTAGTATCATATTTATTAAAAATTATTGAACATGATCATAATCATTTTTTTTTAAAAAAATTAATATTTATTGAAAAAATAGAATATCAAAAGTAATTTTATTTCTTTTTATCTAAAATTAGTTTTGAATTTTTTTTACAGAATCTATAATTGAAACTTTAACAAAATGTATTAAGAAAGGGTATAAATATGAAACAAATTAACATTATTTTGCCTAACTCAAATATTTTTAAAAATAATATATTTTTAAATATAATTATTAGTACAAAATTGTAATATAAAATCTTGATTTATCCTTTCGTAAACAAACACATTTATATTATAATAAAAGTTTTTTCATAGCCGAATAACCGGGAATATATAGTGATTCGGGACTATTCGACTATCCGCGAATATCCGGATTCCAAATCTCGATCCTTATTCGATGCCGTGATTCGGTAAAATATTTTAGATCGGATCCGGATCAAAACGGGTACTAGAATATCGAGTTTTTTTGGATCAACTCCACGGATTAAAAATTTTGTTGTGTGATCGTAAGCCCCGTTCAGTTAGTTCAAGGACCCAAGTCGATAGTTGTAAGAGTCGGCTATGATCTCTCGGAACGGAATGGCCACCTCAAAGTTGAGGCCCAAACCGGCCCTGAGGGCCGGAGGAACTATTACTAGGTTTGCGCATTTTTGCAACTCCAGCCGTGGGACTTGGTTTGGGCCTCAAACTTTTAGGCGTTCCGTCCGGAGAGTTCCCGGCCGATTCTTACGTTTATCCACTTTGGTCCTTTGATCTAAGTGAAGGGGGACTTTTCCGTGCACTTGGGGCCAGTAACAAGCCCAATAGCACAACCACTTTGACCACACAACCAATCTAGTATGATAAGATACATGGTTGTAATAACCGGAATTTTGAGACTCCGTTAACCTGAATTTAACCGACTTCCGAAACGTCAATCTTAAAATAGATAGAGACATGTATTAAATTAAGATAAAACGAGTGTTATTTCTATCATTTTATGTGACATTAATGCACATAAAATGACGGAATCTTGTAATCAAAAATAAAGCACGTCCTTAAAATAGAAATAATAATAATTCCGTATTATTTAACGAGTTCCTTTTCCGTCCTAAAAATAATAATAATTCCGTATTATTTAACGAGTTCCTTTTTCCGTTCTAATGGGAGAGTAGGCCGAATGGCCCACTAGCAAGCCCAATAATATATTCAGCCAGCCCATTTTAATTAAATTATCCTAATTACCCTATTAACCCTAATCCTAACCTAATTAACCTAATCCAACTCACCATCATGCCGTCTCCTCTCACGATCTAAACGAACAGCCTCATCTACGCTGCCGCTGGATGCTCGACGCCGCTGCACCTCTTCGCTTCAACCGGATCGTTGCCACCGCGAGCCCGCGCCGCCCAGTCAAGTCCGCCGCTGCGAGCCGCCTCCAGTCGCGCAGCAACCGCCTCCAGTAGCGTAGCAACCGCCTCCAGTAGCGCAGCAGCCATAGCCACCTTGTGACCACCAATAGACGTTTAAACCGGACCACCAGGAAGGACTCGCAGCCGCACCGATCGAGGCCGGAGCAGGAACCGTACGCCGTGGTAAGCCGCTCCTTCCCCTTCGCTTTCCCTCTCTTTCTGTCGCGAGGATATATATCCCGAAGATTCACTCCGTTACCTGCAGTGCAATCCGGAAACAATCCAGTCGGAACCCTATCGTCTTCCCGCAGTCCCGCGCGTCAACGCCGGTAAGTACCGTTTTTCTCCCCCTCGTTTCCTTCCTTCTCGCCACTGCTGTTGAGACTCACACAGTCTTGGCTGTCCCGCAACAACAGCAGGTCGACCACCCAGGAAGAGCCGCCGGAACGCTAGCGCTGCTTAGGACATTAACGCCGGACTGCAGTTCCGTAAGCTTGCTCCTCCTCTCTTCAACTTCACTGTCATCCATGTGTATGTGCACTGCTGTTGTTGAGCCCTAAGCATAAATAACATAATGTTAAGGAGCTGCTGAGTATTTTTTTTCATAAAATGGAAGGCAAAGGCTGCTGTAAATTTAATTTAAGTTCTTCAGCTTTTAGGTTTCGAACAGCCCATCTTGTCGATCAATTATAAAACGTTTGGATAAAGATCCACCGTTGAATTTTGGATATGTTGTAGACGGATATATGTAGTTTATCATATTAAAATTTGGTGAGAAATGAACGGTCGGATTGAAAGTTACGAGCTCCCGAAGTTAGGTAGTTGAGCAGTTTTATTGAACTTATAAATTTGACTAAGTATAAGAAAGTAGAGTGAGGAACCGACTTTGGGAATTATTATAAAAATATCGGCTGAACATTTTGGAGAAATTCTTTCTTCTAAGGCTAGATAGAACCTCATAGATGATCTAGATATTTAATTCGGAAATTTTATAAGCCGTTAAGAATTTTATATTTAGAGCCGAAGTTAAACCTTTTTCGGTTCTTCCGGAAAATAGAAACATAGGAAAAATGTCAGTTTCGCACCTAATAAAATTCTAAGAGTTAGGATATATTTTAGAACTTCAAATAGGAGTTTGGACATGAATTTTAGGGTCTTCGAGAAAATCGGAACCAAGGGTAAAATGGTCATTTTACCCTAAAACTAATAATGTAACTAGTACGTCGTAATACTTATTTAATCTCAGAAGTTTTAGACTTCTATCTACGTGAAAGTGTGCTAATACACTTATCGCCTTTAACAGGCAACTGAGTGGGTACAGTTACAGAGCAAGTGGTTACTAAAGAGTCGAGCGTTATAATAGGTAAGTCCTTTGGGCTTACTTAGCTGACTGCTAAATATGAGTATAAATGATGATGGTGGTGTGTGATTGACATGTTAGAGAGATAGGTTGTGATATATAAATACCGACCTGTATTTTTGGCCTAAGAGTAACGGGCGGTGGCATTCCGCTCAGTAGCTCGCAAGGCGCTGGGGGTTTCTTTCGGGACTAGTCCACACATGGTTTGTAGTGATGCTACCAAAGGAAGTCAGCTATACCTACACCAGTTGGATAAGGAACGGAGGCGAGAACTAATAATAGTTGTCGTGCCACAACTTAAATTGAATAATGTGAATCACTTAAATAACAGATAATAATTGGTTGAGTGCCAGCATGATGTTTGTTTATTTTTGTTTCTGCTTGTGTTTGTGTTGTTATCATTTTGCTTATATTTGGTTAGTTAGCTAACGGTTGATATGTTGTTTAGATTTGACACAGGTTAGAGCAGATGCCGAGTGATCCAGATGGTAGTGGTCAGCCGGGGTGTCGTACTTTAGGACGTTTTGCAGTTTTTGCATTTGTGGGTTTTGCAGTTGAACATGGTTTCCTTTCTTACCTTGATATATTACATTTCCGGCTGTAGTTGATCTGGTCACATTCATGCATTGATAAAAACTATTTTATGATTTCTGGTTTTCCTTATCTGTGCCTTGTTGTAAGATCATGTTAAATTGTTGTCAAACTAAGGTCGGGACCCACTGTGCGGTCCTAACCAGTAACTCCCTAAGTTGTAAAATTTGGGGTGTTACAACATGGTATCAGAGCTCTAGGTTGGCAACAATGGCACTTGAATCTTCTAAAAAGGTCGTATAAGTAAATAAACAGAACCCGAAAGGGGTCTGAGTTTTCCAACGAAAAATTTTGGTTTTAAATGCATACAGAGTCGGGTTGGGATAGAAAGTACGGACGACCACCACTATCTCTGCGGATCTCGGTAATCTTAGAATAATTATGGACTTGTACTGTTATGATAGATTAGCTAGTTTATAACGGTAGTTATTACTATTCGTGCAGATGGCACGTACTAGGGCTGCACAAGTGACTGGCCGAGGTAGGGGTCGTCCCCCCCTTCCCCCAGTCAGACAGGATCGAGCTGATAGCACCCCTACTGTCAGAGGGCGTGGTCGTGTGGGTAGACCTCCACTAGGGAGAGGTCGAGGACGAGTTCCTCGAGATGACCCACCTGCAGCAAGCGTACCAGAGGTTGCTGTAGAGGAAGTAGCTGAGAGTGTAGGCCCCGAGGTTAGGCCGGTGCCCGCAGCTAGATCTGGAGCGCAGGGAGCTCGTTCTACTGAGTCGGGACGTGTCTCTATTAATTGGAGCATCGGAGTATAGAGAGTTCAGAGCCTATGTTGAGCGCCGGGAGGAAGCTGCCAGAGTGGAGAGGCTTACTCAGGTACCACCAGTAGTGCCGGCTAGGTCAGCTCAGGTGACACAGGGAGTATCTCAGGTGCCGGCTGTATCTGAGAGGAGGGCTGATGTTGATAGAGCACCTACTGGGGTCAGAGCACCGAGACCGGATGAGTGGTTGAAGGCTTTCAACTCTCAGAAGGTCCCCTCATTCAGCGGAGAGATAGGGCTAGAGGTGGAGCACTGGATAGGGAAGATTGAGACTGCTTTAGAGGCAATACGTTGCCCCGTGGACCGACAGGTGGATTTGATACAGACCTGCTTCACAGATGATGCTCATTCATGGTGGCGTACCATTCGTGGCCGAGTCACCAGCTGGGAGCAGATGAAGACCATTGTTAGAGACAGGTACTGCCCAGTTTCGCTGAGGAGGGAGAGATTCCAGGATTTCATTGAGGCGGGATTCGAGGATATCCCGATTGCTGCAGCCATAAAGAAGTTTCAGAAGGAGTTGACTTTGCTGGGACCGTCTGCACCTCCAGAAGAGCAGCATGTTTATCTTTTCTCCAGGAGGTTGAGAGAGAGTACCCGATCCTACCTGGCTGGATTCCGCTGTGAGACCTTGTCTGATTATCAGGATAGGGCCTCTGCTTATGAGAGAGATAGGCCAGCTTCTAGGAAAGCAGCACAGTCTAGTGGGCCGGATAAGCGGCAGAGGACCGGACATGCTGGTAGCAGTGGAGCAGTAGCAGGCTATAGTAGAGGACAGACGCAGGGGAGGTCCAGCTACCACTCTACAGTTCGGACACCCAGTGGAGATCGACAGTGTTTTAACTGTGGTGGCCGTGATCACATTAAGCCGGACTGCCCGAAACCACCGGTCACTTGCTTCACTTGTGGGAAGCCGGGACACAAGGCTACTTTCTGCCGTCAGGGCAAGGCTTCTTCTCAGCAGGGATCTTCTCCTGCAGGTGCTGAGAAGAGTGTACAGAGACCCCCTCAGTACCGAGCTCCGAGTCAGCAGCAGCAGCAGTACCGGGCTCCAGGACATCCTGCTTCATACAGTGTTGCACAGGAGTCAGGTCGTGGCAGAGGACGTGGTAGTACCACTGACACTAGAGGAGGACCATCGAGAGTGTTTGAGCTGAGGAACACTGAGCAGCCTGCAGCACCTGCGACCACAGGTACTATTTGGATCCATGACTTACCTGTGCGTGTTTTATTTGATACGGGTGCCACGCACTCCTTTATATCAAATGCATGTGTAGATAGGTTGTCCTTAGCTACAGTAGAGGGTGTACCTTTTGTGGTTGGGTTACCAGATGGGGGTAAGGTGAGAGGATCTCGAGAGATTTATGACTGCCCTATTCACCTGGGAGGCCGGATTTGGTTAGTAAATTTTCTAGTCATGCCCCTAGCACATGAGGACGTGATACTAGGGATAGATTGGATGACTAGACATGGAGCCGTCTTGGATATTGGTAGGAGGACTGTGACTGTTGCCACGGAGGAGGGCCACAGAGTTATATTCCGAGGTTGGGACCTCGGAAAGTCCGGCACAGTCATCAGTGCAGTGAGGGCAGCCAGATTGATAGCACAGGGTTGCGAGGCCTTTTGGTGTTATGCCATGAAGGAGCGCAAGAGCCTGACAGTAGAGGAGATACTAGTCGCATGTGAGTTTGCAGAGGTCTTCAGGGACGACTTACCAGGGCTACCCCCACAGAGGAGTGTGGATTTTAGCATCGAGTTAGAGCCGGGCACGAGACCGATCTCGAAGGCCCCGTACCGCATGGCCCCGATAGAGCTGCTTGAGCTGAAGAAGCAGTTAGAGGAGTTAGCAGAGAAGGGCTTCATACGCCCTAGTGTTTCTCCCTGGGGCGCACCAGTGCTGTTTGTGAGGAAGAAGGATGGATCGATGAGACTGTGCATCGACTACAGAGAGTTGAACAAGGTCACCATCAAGAATAAGTATCCATTACCTCGCATAGATGATCTGCTGGACCAGCTGCATGGAGCGTCAGTGTTCTCGAGGATAGATTTGAGATCAGGTTATCACCAGTTGAGGGTGAGAGATCAGGACATACCTAAGACGGCATTCCGGACTAGGTATGGTCATTATGAGTTTGTAGTGATGCCATTCGGGCTCACTAATGCGCCAGCAGTATTTATGGAGTTGATGAATGGGATTTTCATCGACTTCTTAGACCAGTTTGTAGTGGTCTTCATCGACGACATTCTAGTTTACTCTAGAAGTCGAGAGGAGCATGCTGGACACTTGAGGACCGTGCTGCAGATTCTACAGGATAGTCAGCTATATGCTAAACTATCCAAGTGTGAGTTCTGGATGTCCGAGGTGGCATTCCTTGGCCATGTAGTGACCGCTGAAGGGATTAAGGTCGACCCGGCGAAGATTGAGTCAGTGTCTTCTTGGCAACCTCCGAAGAATGTGAAGGAGGTTCACAGTTTCCTTGGATTGGCAGGGTATTACCGTTGGTTTGTGGAAGGGTTTTCCCTGATCGCCCGACCACTCACTTCCCTCCTAAGGAAGACTACTCGGTTCGTCTGGTCTGAGCCGTGTCAGCAGAGTTTTGATGAGCTGAAGAAGAGATTGACGTCTGCTCCGATCTTAGCACAGCCTGAGGGTACAGAGGACTTCGTAGTGTACAGTGATGCATCCAAGCTGGGCTTGGGGTGTGTCTTGATGCAGAGGGGTAAGGTTATAGCATATGCGTCTCGACAGCTGAAGACGTATGAAGAGAACTACCCCACTCACGACCTGGAGTTAGCAGCAGTAGTGCACGCTCTTAAGATCTGGCGTCATTATCTCTATGGAGCGACCTGTCAGATCTTCACAGACCATAAGAGTCTGAAGTACATATTCACTCAGCGGGAGTTGAATAACCGCCAGAGGCGGTGGCTAGAGTTGATCAAGGATTTTGACCTTGAGATTCTTTACCACCCCGGAAAGGCGAATGTAGTTGCCGACGCTTTGAGTCGGAAGACGCCTCAGGAGAAGGCGATAGCTCGGTTGACAGTACAACCACAGCTACAGAGAGACTTAGCTTGGTTAGAGATAGAGATCCAGTTCCCCGACACAGCTCATCAGTTAGCCACCATGGAGTTACTCCCTGACCTGTTGGGTGAGATCCGACAGAAGCAGGAGACCTGTCCGATGTTGACCCGGATCCGAGACCGGATGTCGCGAGATGAGGCACCTCAGTTCACTATTGGTGCCGATGGAGTGATGAGACGACATGACCGTGTTTGTGTGCCATCAGACCGTGAGCTGAGGCAGAGGATACTAGGTGAGGCTCATACTACCCCTTACTCCGTACATCCCGGACCGAGTAAGATGTATAGGGACTTGAGACGTTCCTTCTGGTGGGGTGGTTTGAAGCCTGATGTGGCCCGTTATGTAGCTCAGTGTGCGACCTGTCAGCAGGTCAAGATTGAGCACCGTAGATCCGGAGGAGAGCTACACCCACTTCCAGTACCACACTGGAAGTGGGAAGACATTTCTATGGATTTCGTCACTGGATTGAGGCTCAGCAGAGGCTTTGATGCCATTTGGGTGGTAGTAGACCGTCTGACGAAGACCGCACGTTTCATTCCGATTAAGGAGACGTGGCCGGTAAGTCGTCTAGCAGAGGAGTTCACCAGGCATATTGTGAGACTCCATGGTGTACCGAGGACTATCGTATCCGACAGGGATGGACGTTTTACCTCGAGGTTCTGGCAGCAGGTACATACTGCTCTGGGTACGAGTCTTCACTTTACCACTGCCTACCACCCACAGACAGACGGTCAGTCAGAGAGGACCATCCAGACCCTGGAGGACATGTTACGGGCATGTGCGCTAGATTGGGGACAGGTATGGCCAGATCACCTCCCACTAGTAGAGTTTTCATATAATAACAGCTGGCATGCGTCTATTGGGATGGCACCTTATGAGGCTTTGTACGGCCGGAGATGTCGTACACCGCTATGTTGGGATGAGCCTAGCAAGGCTGATGGAGTAGTACCAGATCAGATACAGGACGACATCGCCCGGATTGCCTTAGTCCGGGAGAGGATGTTAGCAGCTCAGAGTCGTCAGAAGTCCTACGCCGATAAGAGGCGTCGACCTTTGGAGTTTAGAGTAGGTGCACAGGTGTGGTTGAGAGTGTCACCTACGAGGGGAGTTAGACGTTTCGGCATTAAGGGGAAGCTGAGTCCCCGGTATGTCGGACCTTTTGAGATTGTAGAGAGAGTCGGAGAGGTTGCCTATCGACTAGCACTGCCACCGAGACTAGAGGGAGTACACCCAGTTTTTCATGTATCTCAGCTGCGAGAGTACATTCCGGATCCGAGACACGTCATCAGCCATGAGGATCTGATAGTGGAGCCTGACCATACATTTGTAGAGTACCCCGTAGCTGTCTTGGAGCGCAGTGCCAGACGTCTGCGATCCAAGGAGATACCTATGCTGAGGATCCAGTGGTCTAGGAGAGGAGCGGATGAGGCCACTTGGGAGACTGAAGAGAGTATTAGACGTAACTACCCCGAGTTCTTCGCGGGGTTAGAGGTTGTTTCTGGTTGACGAGTTAGTACTCGGATGTTGTGTTGTTTGACCTTTCAGGTTTCCATATTGTTTTGAGCGACTCTGCTTTTATTCTGTGATACTTGTTTGTTGATGCCTGAGTAGCTGCATGGTAGAAAACGGTATGTCGAGGAAACAAAAGTATACCGAAGGAAATGTGCGTGTAGGGGTAAATAATTTAAGTTTCGGGACGAAACTTCTTTTAAGGGGGTACTGATGTAATAACCGGAATTTTGAGACTCCGTTAACCTGAATTTAACCGACTTCCGAAACGTCAATCTTAAAATAGATAGAGACATGTATTAAATTAAGATAAAACGAGTGTTATTTCTATCATTTTATGTGACATTAATGCACATAAAATGATGGAATCTTGTAATCAAAAATAAAGCACGTCCTTAAAATAAAAATAATAATAATTCCGTATTATTTAACGAGTTCCTTTTCCGTCCTAAAAATAATAATAATTCCGTATTATTTAACGAGTTCCTTTTTCCGTTCTAATGGGAGAGTAGGCCGAATGGCCCACTAGCAAGCCCAATAATATATTCAGCCAGCCCATTTTAATTAAATTATCCTAATTACCCTATTAACCCTAATCCTAACCTAATTAACCTAATCCAACTCACCATCCTGCCGTCTCCTCTCACGATCTAAACGAACAGCCTCATCTACGCTGCCGCTGGATGCTCGACGCCGCTGCGCCTCTTCGCTTCAACCGGATCGTTGCCACCGCGAGCCCGCGCCGCCTAGTCAAGTCCGCCGCTGCGAGCCGCCTCCAGTCGCGCAGCAACCGCCTCCAGTAGCGCAGCAACCGCCTCCAGTAGCGCAGCAGCCATAGCCACCTTGTGACCACCAATAGACGTTTAAACCGGACCACCAGGAAGGACTCGCAGCCGCACCGATCGAGGCCGGAGCAGGAACCGTACGCCGTGGTAAGCCGCTCCTTCCCCTTCGCTTTCCCTCTCTTTCTGTCGCGAGGATATATATCCCGAAGATTCACTCCGTTACCTGCAGTGCAATCCGGAAACAATCCAGTCGGAACCCTATCGTCTTCCCGCAGTCCCGCGCGTCAACGCCGGTAAGTACCGTTTTTCTCCCCCTCGTTTCCTTCCTTCTCGCCACTGCTGTTGAGACTCACACAGTCTTGGCTGTCCCGCAACAACAGCAGGTCGACCACCCAGGAAGAGCCGCCGGAACGCTAGCGCTGCTTAGGACATTAACGCCGGACTGCAGTTCCGTAAGCTTGCTCCTCCTCTCTTCAACTTCACTGTCATCCATGTGTATGTGCACTGCTGTTGTTGAGCCCTAAGCATAAATAACATAATGTTAAGGAGCTGCTGAGTATTTTTTTTCATAAAATGGAAGGCAAAGGCTGCTGTAAATTTAATTTAAGTTCTTCAGCTTTTAGGTTTCGAACAGCCCATCTTGTCGATCAATTATAAAACGTTTGGATAAAGATCCACCGTTGAATTTTGGATATGTTGTAGACGGATATATGTAGTTTATCATATTAAAATTTGGTGAGAAATGAACGGTCGGATTGAAAGTTACGAGCTCCCGAAGTTAGGTAGTTGAGCAGTTTTATTGAACTTATAAATTTGACTAAGTATAAGAAAGTAGAGTGAGGAACCGACTTTGGGAATTATTATAAAAATATCGGCTGAACAGTTTGGAGAAATTCTTTCTTCTAAGGCTAGATAGAACCTCATAGATAATCTAGATATTTAATTCGGAAATTTTATAAGCCGTTAAGAATTTTATATTTAGAGCCGAAGTTAAACCTTTTTCGGTTCTTCCGGAAAATAGAAACATAGGAAAAATGTCAGTTTCGCACCTAATAAAATTCTAAGAGTTAGGATATATTTTAGAACTTCAAATAGGAGTTTGGACATGAATTTTAGGGTCTTCGAGAAAATCGGAACCAAGGGTAAAATGGTCATTTTACCCTAAAACTAATAATGTAACTAGTACGTCGTAATACTTATTTAATCTCAGAAGTTTTAGACTTCTATCTACGTGAAAGTGTGCTAATACACTTATCGCCTTTAACAGGCAACTGAGTGGGTACAGTTACAGAGCAAGTGGTTACTAAAGAGTCGAGCGTTATAACAGGTAAGTCCTTTGGGCTTACTTAGCTGACTGCTAAATATGAGTATAAATGATGATGGTGGTGTGTGATTGACATGTTAGAGAGATAGGTTGTGATATATAAATACCGACCTGTATTTTTGGCCTAAGAGTAACGGGCGGTGGCATTCCGCTCAGTAGCTCGCAGGGCGCTGGGGGTTTCTTTCGGGACTAGTCCACACATGGTTTGTAGTGATGCTACCAAAGGAAGTCAGTTGTACCTACACCAGTTGGATAAGGAACGGAGGCGAGAACTAATAATAGTTCTCGTGCCACAACTTAAATTGAATAATGTGAATCACTTAAATAACAGATAATAATTGGTTGAGTGCCAGCATGATGTTTGTTTATTTTTGTTTCTGCTTGTGTTTGTGCTGTTATCATTTTGCTTATATTTGGTTAGTTAGCTAACGGTTGATATGTTGTTTAGATTTGACACAGGTTAGAGCAGATGCCGAGTGATCCAGATGGTAGTGGTCAGCCGGGGTGTCGTACTTTAGGACGTTTTGCAGTTTTTGCATTTGTGGGTTTTGCAGTTGAACATGGTTTCCTTTCTTACCTTGATATATTACATTTCCGGCTGTAGTTGATCTGGTCACATTCATGCATTGATAAAAACTATTTTATGATTTCTGGTTTTCCTTATCTGTGCCTTGTTGTAAGATCATGTTAAATTGTTGTCAAACTAAGGTCGGGACCCACTGTGCGGTCCTAACCAGTAACTCCCTAAGTTGTAAAATTTGGGGTGTTACAATGGTTATAAGGGGTTATAAGAGGTTGTAAACTCTCGATGTGGAACTCTTTATTATCTCTCAGATTTACATCAAATGGGTCCATCTCAACACTTCATCAGCTGAAACGAGTTTAGGTAAAATTTCTTCACCTTGGATTCTCGATAGTGGAGCCTCGTTCCATATGACGGGATCCAAGATTTTTTGTATCTCATATTCATTTGGTTTCTCCTTGCCATATTAAATTACCAAATGGATCAATCTTCAATAAAAATCAAGGGGATCTAATAAAATTTTATCAAAATTTATTCTTAACAATGTCCTTTATATACCCGACTTACATTGTAATTTAATTTCTATACAATGTTTTGTTAGTGATTTTTCTTGTAGTATCATATTTATTAAAAATTATTGAACATGATCATAATCAGTTTTTTTTCCAAAAAATAATTTTTATTGAAAAAATAGAAAATCAAAAGTAATTTTATCTCTTTTTATCTAAAATTAGTTTTGAATTTTTTTACAGAATTTAAAATTGAAACTTTAACAAAATGTATTAAGAAATGGTGTAAATATGAAACAAATTAACATTATTAATTCATTATTTTGCCTAAGTCAAATATTTTTACATATAATATATTTTTAAATATAATTATTAGTACAAATTGTAATATAAAATCTTGATTTATCCTTTCGTAAACAAATAAATTTATATTATAATAAAAGTTTTTTTAATAGCCAAATAACCGGGAATATAGAGTGATTCGGGACTATTCGACTATCCGCGAATATCCGAATGCCAAAATCTCGATCCTTATTAGATGCCGTGATTCGGTAAAATATTTCGATCGGATCCGGACCAAAACATGTACTAGAATATCGAGTTTTTTGGACCGGCTCCATGGATTAAAAAATTGCTTGTGTGATTGTAAGCCCCGTTCAGTTAGTTCAAGGGCCCAAGTCGAAAGCTGTAAGAGTCGGCTATGATCTATCGGAACGGAATGGCCGCCTCAAAGTTGAGGCCCAAACCGGCCCTGAGGGCCGGAGGAACTATTACTAGGTTTGCGCATTTTTGCAACTGCAGCCGTGGGACTTGGTTTGGGCCTCAAACTTTTAGGCGTTCCGTCCGGAGAGTTCCCGGCCGATTCTTACGTTTATCCACTTTGGTCCTTTGATCTAAGTGAAGGGGGACTTTTCCGTGCACTTGGGGCCAGTAACAAGCCCAATAGCACAACCACTTTGACCACACAACCAATCTAGTATGATAAGATACATGGTTATAAGGAGTTATAAGAGGTTGTAAACTCTCGATGTGGGACTCTTTATTATCTCTCAGATTTACATCAAATGGATCTATCTCAACACTTCTTCAGCTGAAACGAGTTTAGGTAAAATTTCTTCCCCTTGGATTCCCGATAGTGGAGCCTCGTTCCATATGACGGGATCAAAGATTTTTTGTATCTCATATTCATTTGGTTTCTCCTTGCCATATTAAATTACTAAATGGATCAATCTTCAATAAAAATTAAGGGGATCTAATAAAATTTTATCAAAATTTATTCTTAACAATGTCCTTTATGTACCCGACTTACATTGTAATTTAATTTCTATACAATGTTTTGTTAGTGATTTTTCTTGTAGTATCATATTTATTAAAAATTATTGAACATGATCATAATCAGTTTTTTTTTAAAAAAATAATTTTTATTGAAAAAAATAGAAAATCGAAAGTAATTTTATTTCTTTTTATCTAAAATTAGTTTTGAATTTTTTTACAGAATTTATAATTGAAACTTTAACAAAATGTATTAAGAAAGGGTGTAAATATGAAACAAATTAACATTATTAATTCATTATTTTGCCTAAGTCAAATATTTTTACATATAATTTATTTTTAAATATAATTATTAGTACAAATTGTAATATAAAATCTTGATTTATCCTTTCGTAAACAAATAAATTTATATTATAATAAAAGTTTTTTTAATAGCCGAATAACCGGGAATATAGAGTGATTCGGGACTATTCGTGTAACACCCCGAATCCGCGGGACTCGGGATGCTACGGGTTGGGACCTCACAATGGGTCCCGACCCTTAGATGACAACAAGTTCACCAGACCTTTCCAACAAGGCACAAATTAAAGGCATAAAACTCAAAAGTAGTTTATAATGTATGCAAGAAAAGAAAGGAAGGGATACAAGTTGGAAACTCAGCCGAGTCCTCAAAACGACACAACGTAAAGGAATCCAATCGTACAACAAGACATAATCCGACAACAAATAAAACCCCCAAAAACATCCCCGTCCTATGATGTACGGAGACCACTCGGTTGTCCACTCCTCCACCTCACTCGGCGGCATCCCTAACCTGCAAGTCGTCTACACAAAACGGTTTTAAATCGTTAGCTCACATTCTATGCATTATAAGAATAACATGGCACAAACACACACATGAGCACACAAAGCACACAACATGATCATTTATTACATAGTATCTTTTTAGGTTATTCCATATCTAATTCATTGGTTTAAAGTGTGACACGAGAGTCTTATAACTCTCGCCTCTGTCCCCGTGTAACCAACAGGAGTGTGGCGGCGCCCAACCCGTATACCTTGTGGGAGTGATGAAGAAGCCCGCCCGTATACCGTGTATGGCCTGGTCGCAGAGATCCCCCCAGTCTCCCTCGGGAAACTGAGCGGTGATGTCACCGCCCGATAAAAATAATAGTAGTAACGATGGGCCAATAAATAGGGTCAAGTAAATCCTAATCCATTTTCATGATTATAAACAAAGGTAAAGCACCCACCACCATGTATATCCAATAAGGCATAAAAGCGGCTAAGTAAGTCCGAGGACTTACCTCTCTCAAGGTAACTCGAAACCACTCTCAACTTCCCGCAGGAAAACGCTCTAAGCCTGACCAAGTGGAGCACTCTATCAATAACCAACTAAAAAGCTAGAAGTTCTCGGACTTCTAGTCTCCAACATATATATATATGATATCTAACTCTAGCATGCTAGGTCCAATCTATTATCTCGAGGATCTTCATAAGATCGTAAGAAAGGTAAAGCAACAAGTTCCATATCCAATAACTAATACCTAGGGTTCATGGCCACTACATGGCATTTGCTCTACGTTATGCTAAGTTCCTTTAACAAGTTATACTATCATAACCGAACTAACGAAGGAGAAGTACTCACACGAGATCCAAAGTGAAGCGCGGTCTACGGAGTCAAGAACGAGTTCGATGGCTTTTATTGGGCGCTTCCGGACCTATGGCCAAAACTAAGGAAATTTAGCTCATATGCTAAATTTTGAACGGAGGATTCTAATTATATAAATCTAAGAAAATCCGTTTTCAATACCAAGGTTAACACTCGAAAAAACATTTTCGGGGATTTATAAAATTATACAAACATAGGTCAAAATCCGCAATTAGATTTCCGGGCCATAAATATGGAACTCAAGAAACTTAGGCCAATTTCCGAAAATAACTTTGGGCCGAATTTGTCATTCATTCACAAGGATAAATCTGCACATTTTCAAAACATAGGGCCAGACTTGCAAATATATATATATCAGCGGGGCACTATTATTTCATTTCAAAAATCTGGGTAGAAACTGTAATTATCAATAAACTGGGGACAAAACTGAATTAATTAAAAAGAGGGGCAAAATTTGTAATTAATCCACTCTTCTTCAACCTCCTGTCAACGCGACTCAGAAGAAGGAGAAGGGCATGGAAATCTTGCGGCTGCCTAGCGGAGGAAAGGAGGTGGCCGGCGTGCAGGCGGCGAATCCGGCAGCAGTCGGCGGTGGTCCAGATTCCGGCGGTTGCTACACACAATTAGGGCACCGGGCTGTCACATACAGGGGAGGAAAGGAAAAGAGAAAGGAGGGAGGGATAGAGGCGGCCACTCACCGTTCCGGCAGCCCAGGCGGTTCGAGGCGGGGCGAGGCTGTGTCGGCTCTTCCCGGCGGGATCCTAGCGGCACTGAGGCGGCGGCGGCCTTCAATTCGTGAACAGAAGAGAGGGGGAGAGTGAAATGGGAGTAGGGAGAGAGGGAATGACAGAATAGGGAAAGGG
This sequence comes from Fagopyrum esculentum, assembly GCA_033239045.1. NCBI lineage: Eukaryota > Viridiplantae > Streptophyta > Magnoliopsida > Caryophyllales > Polygonaceae > Fagopyrum > Fagopyrum esculentum. The sequence continues at coordinate 39,290,002 of BSUD01000005.1, read as the reverse complement.
TGTGGCTGATGAGTGGTAACATCGCAGGGAGGCAGGGGCGAGGGGTCGGACGCAGCTAGGGTTGCAGGCTAGGGCCAAGGAAGTCGAAGGGTCGGCTGCGGAGAGGTCGGCCTCTGGCCCTCCTTTGCTGCAACGCCTCACGCGAGAAGAACAGCAGGGAAAAGAAGAAAGAGAGAGAGAAAAAAGAAAAAGAAGGAAAAGGAAAAAGGAAAGAAAATAAGAAGAAAAGAAATAATAAAGGATGGGCTCGATTAAAACATTTGGAACGGAATTTCCGAGTCGGGAATATTTTCCGAACCATTCCGAAAGTAACCCACAAAATATGAATATACTCGGAAAGCTATTTTTAAGTCGTAAAAGTACTTTAAATAAAATATTAAATCTAATAAAATACCGATATAAGTAGGAAAATAAAAATCGAAAACGCGCCAAAATTTGGGGCGTTACAATTCGACTATCCGCGAATATCCGAATGCCAAAATCTCGATCCTTATTAGATGCCGTGATTCGGTAAAATATTTCGATCGGATCCGGACCAAAACATGTACTAGAATATCGAGTTTTTTTGGACCGGCTCCATGGATTAAAAAATTGCTTGTGTGATTGTAAGCCCCGTTCAGTTAGTTCAAGGGCCCAAGTCGATAGCTGTAAGAGTCGGCTATGATCTATCGGAACGGAATGGCCGCCTCAAAGTTGAGGCCCAAACCAGCCCAGAGGGCCGGAGGAACTATTATTAGGTTTGCGCATTTTTGCAACTGTAGCCGTGGGACTTGGTTTGGGCCTCAAACTTTTAGGCGTTCCGTCCGGAGAGTTCCCGGCCGATTCTTACGTGTATCCACTTTGGTCCTTTGATTTAAGTGAAGGGTGTAACATCCGGAATTTTTATTCCGGATTGTTAGCGAGTTACCGACCTTCCCGCAAGGGCGCCTCAGTTTTTCCCAAAAGCACGAAGTTTTGTGCGTCGGGTTTATTCCAAAATCTCGTTCCGACCTCTCGTTTGTCACCCTTTCTTTGGACCCCTCGGTTCCATGCGTAATTTGGAACGTGGGCCAGCTGACCTTTGAGCTTCCCTTTTGGTGGCAGCCTTGTCCCTTCTCTCTCTCTCCCCTCATTTCACTCTTTCGTGAATGTCTCCTCCTTCGCCACTTTCTCTCTCTTTCTTTGGCTTGGAACATGGAAGCACTTCCATGAGGCCCTCTCCTTTCCCTCCCTCTTATGTGTGAGTATCCAGCCTTGCTGTTCTCTGCAGATCCGTTTGGATGAGTAAGTCTTCTTCTTTCCCTTCCTTCACCTTCTTCTTCCTCAAGCTTCAATGGTGGAAGCCATGGATCCTAAGCTTTTTCCCCGTGTTTATGCTTGCATGTCCTTAGATCTAGCTTAGAACTTGTGTAGGGGTCTTGTTGTGTGTGGAGATCTTCCTCGATAGAGCCATCCAACCGGAAGAGACCGGAATCGAGTGCACAGCTGAGAAGGAAGTCGCCGAGAGTTTGCTTCTGGAGTTCGACCGCACCCAAGCTTGGACAGCGCCGCGGGGGCGCCAGCAACAACCCAGCCGCATGGGCGGTTCTGCCCCAGTCCAGGTTCCTCTCCGGGGCCGTGTTTCCTTCCATTCGATCCCGTACCTTTTCTTGGTGAGTTCCCTACCTTGAGTATGTATTCTTAGCTGATCTTAGAGAGTGTTGATGCTAGTATAATGCTAGAATTGGAGCTAGGATTGATGAGAATGCCAAGTAGTGGCTTGAACCTTGGGTGAGTATTCGAGGATCTTTCTATGTTCTAAGTTTGGTTGATGTATGTTGTGAGTTGACTCATGGGCTGAGTGTAGGGTGTTTCTTGTGAGACTTGTGAGAGTGTTGTTTTTGATATAGTTATCTTCTTGTGAGAAGGTTATGGTCTTCCTCCCCTAAGGAAGCGAGAGTGTTGTGAGTTGATTGCGATGACGAGGTAAGTCTCCGGACTTACTTAGCTCGTATTCTTTGGATTAGCGTTAATGTGTGTTGGGTGGTGTGTGTTTATTATGTATTGTTTATAACAACTAAACCGGAAATAGGATTACCGACCTTTATATTGTTTGGCCCAAGTGTATGATAACGGGCGGTGACATCACTGCCTATCTCTTGCGAGAGCTAGGAGGTTCTCGGCGACTGGCCCGTGCTGGTAGACGGTCGGATGCATCCGCACCGTTCCATTGCGGGAAGAAGGGACAGAGGCGAGTTTCGGGAGATTCGCGTGTCACAAAAGAAGTTGAATTAGAACGGGATATGACTTAATAATAATAAAGATAATAAACCGGATTTGGCGCTGGTTCTCCAGTCCTGATAGCCTCCTAAACCCTCTACACATAGTCACGAAATGCAGAAGCTCCGATAGACACTCGTGCGGACTCTATTTATGGCACTCTCTTTGCTCCAGACCTACCAGTGGTCCCATATCTAGCCACAGGAACACTACTCTCAACAACCTCTTCAGCAAACACCTCAGCGATAGGCGGATCAGCAACTAGGGCTTGGCCCCGACCTCTAACTAGTGGAGGTCTTCCTGCACGCCCTCGTCCACGGACGATAGGGGAAGTGGTGGTCGACCCCTTCCTATCCCCATAGCAGATGTAGCTCTAGTACGCGCCATCTGCTATAAGGATAAATATATAAGACTATATATATATATAAGACCACACTACAACTAAAGCAAAAGTCCAGAAAAAGTACACATAAAGGCCAACACAAAAGAAACTACACTGCTGAGATCTGCGGAGGTAGTGGTGGTCGCCCGTACATCTATCCCATACTGAAAGCTTAAAACAAAACTCCCTTTTAAAACCGTTAGACCCCTTGCGGGTTCTATTTATTTATCCATCCGACCTGTAGAAGATTTCGAGTGCCATTGTTGCCAACCTCGCTCTGATACCATATTGTAACACCCCAAGTTTTGGGAACTTGAAGCGCTACGGGCTACGACCGCACAATGGGTCCCGACCCTCAGAGTAGCAACAACAAACGGATCTTACAACAAGGCACAGACGAATGAAAACCAAAACTTAATATAAAAACCAAAGGTTCAAACAGAAGAAAACACACAATCTTCACAGCCGGGTCAAAACAAAAGAGAAACCACAAACGAAACAAAAGCCCAATCCCGTCCTATAATGTACGGGAACCCCGGATGACCACACCGTCCGGATCACTCAGCAGCATCTTGAACCTGCGGAACATCTACAACGACGGTATAAACTGTTAGCTAACATTCTAGGTATAACCAAGAGTGTAAAGGCACAAACACACATAACGTACAGAAAACACATAGCATGCTCACACATCAACCGGTTATTATCTTTCATTAAGGTTATCCATTATTAATTCAACTTCTTTTGTCACACGAGAATCTCCCAAAACTCGCCTCCGCTTCCGTCTACCGATAGGAATAGATCAGTACTATCTATTACCTACAGGTCAGGGTTGCAAGAGCACATTCTAGTCTCCTGTAGAACTAGACAAGTGGTCACTGCCCGGTTATAATACACTTGGGCCAGTTAAGGGTAACAAAGAGTGAACCATATTTCCAATTATCCGTTATAAATACGATAGCAACACAAACAAGCCAAAATAATCCAACTAATACGCGGAATGAAGCTAAGTAAGTCCAAGGGACTTACGTCACACGAAGGTAACACAAGAGATCAGCGAACAACTCAGAAACACACAAGGAAGCTCAGTTTCCCTTAGGAAAGGAGCAAGGAAAGCCTGTACGAACAAGCAACACGAATCAGGAACGGAACGGTTGCTAGAAGTCTATGACTCCTAGTCTCAAAGATCTCTAAGAGATCAACACATGCTAAGGGCTCAACCTTAGTCTTACAACAACTCAGGGGAACAAGGAACAACCATAAGGAACAAAGGAATGAACGAGGAAAGGAAAGAAGGAAGCAACTCACCAAAGACGGGAGTTACAGTAGAGAAACCAGGGGCGGCTCTGTGCAGGCACGGGGGTGGCTGTGACAGAGACGCAGGGGCGGCTCTGTGCAGGCGCTGGGGCGAATCTTCGTTAAAAGCTACTGTCGGGCTTCTCTTCGACAAATCTCACAGCAGGGGCAACTAAAGCTCAAACCTTTGGTTCCAACACATCAAGACTCAACACTAGAGAGCCTGAGAACAATGAAGGGTCAACAACGGAACACTTCACAAGAATCAAGGCTCATGCTTGATCCTTGGAGAAGAAGAAAAGAAAGGAACGCAAGGGAGAAACCAAAACAGAAGGAGAAGATATGCAGCAGTGTAAGAACGTGAGGAAGAACCAGGAAGGAAAGAACTTACACGTTCAGCGAAGTTGCAGAATGCAAAGACGGCTGCAGCTCTATAGGGTTTGAAGACGATACTAGGGAATTGAAAAAAGGAGAGAAGAAAGAGAATATATAGGGAGGGCTGGAACGCTAGACGGAAAGGGCGTCTAGGGTTAGAAAGAAAATAAGGAAACCGGCCCATAAGATAGAATGTCGGGTATTCTATCTATGGAAAAAAGATAAAACGACAAAAACAGATCGGCGCGATCTGTCGCACGATCCGCAGGGGCAGCTGGCCGTGGGGGCGGCCCTCTTTACCGCAGGGGCGGTGAAGACAAAAACCTAGGATCTTACAACTTGGGCCCAGTAACAAGCCCAATAGCACAATCACTTTGACCACACAACCAATCTAGTATGATAAGATACATGGTTATAAGGGGTTATAGGAGGTTGTAAACTCTCGATGTGGGACTCTTTATTATCTCTCAGATTTTCATCAAATGGATCTATCTCAACACATCTTCAGCTGAAACGAGTTTAGGTAAAATTTCTTCCCCTTGGATTCTCGATAGTGGAGCCTCGTTCCATATGACGGGATCCAAGATTTTTTTTTATCTCATATTCATTTGGTTTCTCCTTGCCATATCAAATTGCCAAATGGATCAATCTTCATTGAAAATCAAGCGGGAGAGAATAAAATTTTATCAAAATTTATTCTTAACAATGTCCTATATGTACCCAACTTACATTGTAATTTAATTTCTATACAATGTTTTGCTAGTGATTTTTCTTGTAGTATCATATTTAATAAAAATTATTGAACATGATCATAATCAGTTTTTTTTTAATTATTTTTTATTGAAAAAATAGTAAATCAAAAGAATTTTTTTTCTTTTTATCTAAAATTAGTTTTGAATTTTTTTTACAGAATTAATAATTGAAACTTTAACAAAATTTATTAAGAAAGTGTATAAATATGAAACAAATTAACATTATTAATTTATTATTTTGCCTAACTCAAATATTTTTACATATAATATATTTTTAAATATAATTATTAGTACAAAATTGTAATATAAAATCTTGATTTATCCTTTCGTAACCAAATACATTTATAATATAATAAAAGTTTTTTTAATATCCGAATAACCGGGAATATATAGTGATTCGGGACTATTCGACTATCCGCGAATATCCGGATGCCAAAACTGGCCCAGAGGGCCAGTTTAGTTAGTTCAAGGACCCAAGTTTAGTTAGTTCAAGGACCCAAGTCGATAGCTGTAAGAGTCGGCTATGATCTCTCGGAACGGAATGGCCGCCTCAAAGTTGAGGCCCAAACTGGCCCAGAGGGCCGGAGGAACTATTAATAAGTTTGCGCATTTTTGCAACTGCAGCCGTGGGACTTGGTTTGGGCCTCAAACTTTTAGACCTTCCGTCCCGAGACTTCCCGGCCGATTCTTATGTTTATCCACTTTGGTCCTATGATCTAAGTGAAGGGGGATATTTCCGTGCACTTGGGCCCAGTAACAAGCCCAATAACACAACCACTTTGACCACACAAACAATCTAGTATGATAAGATACATGGTTATAAGGGGTTATAGGAGGTTGTAAACTCTCGATTTGGGACTCTTTATTATCTCTCAGATTTTCATCAAATGGATCTATCTCAACACTTCTTCAGCTGAAACGAATTTAGGTAAAATTTCTTCCCCTTGGATTCTCGATAGCGGAGCCTCGTTCCATATGACGGGATCCAAGATTTTTTTTTTTATCTCATATTCATTTGGTTTCTCCTTGACATATTATATTACCAAATGGATCAATCTTCATTGAAAATCAAGCGGGATCCAATAAAATTTTATCAAAATTTATTGTTAACAATGTCCTATATGGACCCGACTTACATTGTAATTTAATTTCTATACAATGTTTTGCTAGTGATTTTTTTTGTAGTATCACATTTACTAAAAATTATTGAACATGATCATAATCAGTTTTTTTTTTAAATTATTTTTTATTGAAAAAATAGAAAATCAAAAGTAATTTTATTTCTTTTTATCTAAACTTAGTTTTGAATTTTTTTTTACAGAATTTATAATTGATTTTTAACATTATTAATTCATTATTTTGCCTAACTCAAATATTTTTAGATATAATATATTTTTAAATATAATAATTAGTACAAAATTGTAATATAAAATCTTGATTTATCCTTTCGTAAAAAAATACATTTATATTATAATAAAAGTTTTTTTAATAGCCGAATAACCGGGAATATAGAGTGATTCGGGACTATTCGACTATCTGTGAATATCCGGATGCCAAAATCTCGATCCTTATTAGATGCCGTGATTCGGTAAAATATTTTTCGAGCGGATCCGGATCAAAATGGGTACTAGAATATCTAGTTTTTTTGGATGAGCTCCACGGAATAAAAAATTGGTTGTGTGATCGTAAGCCCCGTTCAGTTATTTCAAGGACCCAAGTCGATGTAATAACCGAAAATTTTAAACTCCGTTTAATACTGAATTTAAATCGAATTCCGATCCGACAACCTTAATTCTTTTATATAAAACAATACGATATTAAATTCGATAATTTTATGTGACCTTGATTGACATAAAACGATAACTTAAATAATCACGAAAATAATTCCGTACTTTTAACGGTTCCGGGTGAATAACTAGTATTATTTCAGCTCATTTGTTTTAAATCATGAGCAACCCAATTTATTGGCCCAGTTGTCGGCCGGCCCAATACGTGAGAAGAGAGTTGGCCGATTCAACTCCTCAGCCCCGGCCCACCTCTCTAATTTTTGCCCTAATCCCTCCCTAATAATGCTTAGCCTAACCTAACATTTCAGCCATTGCTGTTTCCCTTCTCCGCTGCCCTCGGCACGCACAACTGGTTCAACGACCAACATCGACGCCGGCACTACCAGGCATCCGCAAACCGAGTCACTGACGACCCTCCACCACCCTTGCGCCGGGTCCTGCGTCGTCCGTCTCCTTCCAGTGAGTAACGTCCCTTCCTCCCTCCTTTCCGAGCACGTTAACCACCACACTTAACGCCACTATTGTTGCACAGCGGGGTGAAGCCACCAGCGCCGTCCCATCCCGCTAGGTCAAGTTGCCGCCACCGTTGCCGCTTCTGTAGTAGGTGAGTCGACCGACTACTTCCTTCCTCTTTCCCCTTCTTCCTCCCTTCGTTCCCTTCGGTTTCGGGTAGTAATGGACAGCGGGATCGTCCTCTCTGGTTCCTGCAGGGATTAACAAAGAAGTAGAGTGTACCTGTGGGAGTGAAGACGGGTCAGCGTACGAGTCGGTCCAAGACGCCCTGTTACGTCCAAAAGCTGTAAAACCGGACCATCGTGCACTGCGGTATGTATCGAGATCTAATGGACAGCGGTATCATCCTCTCTGGTTCCTGTAGGTATAATACATGTATAAGAGTAGAGTAGTAACAGGGAAAGAGGAGGAGTTTTGCCCTTTTGACGAGTTGATTTGAGATTTGACCTTATAACCTTTAAATAAACTATCCCTGAGAACCGAATTTGGAAACCAGTTCTAAAAGTGAATAGTAGATTTTAAAGATAGACTTTGAGAATTTACGAGATCAGGAGTAAAATAATCTTTTACCTCAAGAATCTGTAGTTGTGTAAATTCTTCTCAGGAGATTGAACCTCTTAGAAGTTTATAACTTCTAAGAGTATGGGATGTGATTTTGATTCCCATGCCTTAATTGACAGGCATTGGAGTTACCACGAGTACGGACCAAGTTGAGACTTGTTAGAGTGAGACTTGACTCAGGTAAGTCCTTGCGACTTACTTTGCTAGTTTCTGGATATTAGTTGGGTGATAATGGTTGTGTGCGTGCAATGTGTGTAAAAATAATAATAACAACTTGTTAGGACGACCGTGTTATTATGGTTTAAGGCCCAAGTGTATTATAACGGGCCGTGACATCACTACCCAGCTCTGACCGGAGACTGGGAGGTTCTCTATACCCAGACCAGACAGTTACAAGGTGAGATGCATCGGATCCATTCCTGATGATTACACGGGAGCGGAGGTGAGGTTTGGAAATCCGTCGTGTCACAAAATAAGTATCATTAGTAAGAATGAATGACTTAAACGAAGATAATAAATGGATTGTTTGAAAGCATGATGAGTGTTTATTATTTTTATGTGTGTGTGCTATTATTACTCTCCTAATGTTTAGATTGCTAGCTAATGGTTGCTTTGTCGTGTTTTTTAGATTTACCGCAGGTTAGAGCACCAGCTGAGTGATCCGGAAGTAGTGGTCAGCTGGGTTGCCGTACTCCTTAGAGTGGGGGTTTGGGTTGTTGTTTCGTCGTTCTTTCCTTTTGTTAAGATTGTTAGTCCTTTCCCTTTGTTTAAGTACGATAGGTTGTTAGACCTTGTTGCATTCATCCTATTAAAAACACATCATTATGAAATTTTGGTTTTTCGTATTTGTGTCTTGTTGCAAGATACTAATAATATTGTTGTCAAACTAAGGTCGGGACCCATTGTGAGGTCATAACCAGTAATGTCCCGAGTTCTGAGAATTCGGGGTGTTACAACATGGTATCAGAGCTCTAGGTTGGCCACAATGGCACTTGAAATCTTCTGAAAGACCGAATTAGTATTTAACAAGAACCCGAAAGGGATCTGAGTTTTAAAAGGAATTTTGGTTTTCAAAATGCATGCATAGTCTGGTTGGGAATAGAAAAGTACGGCTGACCACCACTACTGCCGCGGATCTCAGTATGCTTAGTATGGACTTTAGGTTTTACTATAGTTGGACTTATTAGCTAGTTTATAATTATAGTTATTATTCCTCGCGCAGATGGCACGTACTAGAGCTACGCTAGCTACTGGTCAAGGTAGAGGTCGTCCACCTCTCCCTCCAGCTGGACATGGTAGGGGAGATAGGACTTCTATAGCTAGAGGACGCGGCCGTGGAGGTAGACCTCCATTAGCACGAGGTCGAGGTCAAGCTCCTCGAGAGGATCCACCAGCAGTGATCATGCCAAATGCTGGAGTGGAGGAGGTGGCTGAGAGTGTAGGTCCCGAGGTCAGGAATGAGACCGTTGCTAGGTCTGGAGCGCAAACAGCACGTTTGACTGAGTCAGGACGTGTTTCTATTGGAGCATCTGAGTACAGAGAGTACCGAGCATACGTCGAGCATATGGAGGAGGCTGCTAGAACAGAGAGACTTACTCAAGTACCACCAGTACCGGCTAGGTCCGTTCAGGTGACACAGGGAGTGCCTCAGGTGCCGGCTGTACCTGAGAGGAGGGTGGAGGCTGATAGAGCTCCTACCGGGTCTAGAGCACCGAGACCGGATGAGTGGTTGAAGGCTTTCAACTCTCAGAAAGTCCCCTCATTCAGTGGAGAGATAGGGTTAGAGGTGGAGCACTGGATTGGACATGTAGAGACCGCACTAGAGGCGATACGTTGCCCAGAGGATCGACAGGTGGATTTGGTGCAGACACGTTTCACGGAGGATGCTCATTCCTGGTGGCGGACCATTCGTAGCCGAGTCACCAGCTGGGAGCAGATGAGGCGCATTGTTAGAGTGAGATACTGCCCTGTCTCGCTGAGGAGAGAGATGTTTCAAGACTTCATTGAGGCGGAATTTGAGGATATTCCAATTGCTGATGCCATCAAGAAGTTCCAAAAGGAACTGACTCTACTTGGACCAACTGCACCTCCTGAAGAGCAACATGTCTACCTCTTTTCACGGAGATTGAGAGAGAGTACTCGTTCCTATATGGCAGGATTTTGCTGCGAGACTGTGTCAGATGTTCGCCACTTAGCGTGCGTGCAAATAAGCTTTAAATTTATAAAACTAGAATCAACCAAGCGAACCCGCAGTGTACGGATCGGCGTAGTAAAGCAAGAATTCCAGAGTATCGAACACATGGATTTGGGGGGAACAAATTCGGTTGTAAATTGTCAAGAAAGTAAATGTATGAGCTTTGCAAATATTGGGAAAACAACAACCCTAAAGGTCCAGGTGTCTAATTGTGGCAATCGATTCAAGATATACTAAAGAACTAAGGACAGAGTTAAGAGTTGCAAATGTATGCTTAGGTAAAGCAATGTACGGTGAAGTTCCAAGGCTTTTATGACTTATCTAAAGACACTCTCTATAAAGGTTGTTGAGGCTTCAGTATAGAAAGGATTTAAAGACAAGAATTAATCTCAAATACCCAAACTTGTAACCCAAGGATCAAAACTAACTAAACCGATTAAGGTTGTGACACTCGAAATCGAAGTAGAGGTTGTTGAGGCTTCACTACTACCTAGAAAAGGGTAAACCTAGACTAGATTAAAGCTAATCTTTAACCTTGGATCAAAGTGAAAGCAAAGTTCGTAAACTGGTATAAATGATCTTGAGTTCCACAGCCGTGGAATCTCAAGAACAAACCGTGATTTTGGTTTGTCGGCGAAATCTCTCTAACTCTCAGGGTCCAATCTGTTTACGATCGATCTATCATCATCTAAGCCACAACTATCAACCCTTCACCTTAGAATTGCTAAAGGGTTTTAACCAATAACATTCATTATAATATCAAATTCAAGTATAAGAAGAATGAAAGATGAAAACCTTCGAAAACCTTCAATAAATCTCAAATCAATCTCAAATCCACAAACAAGGGTAATAACGCATATCAGATTTGGAATAAACACAAACCAGTAACTATCCTTGATAAGAACGAAGAACGGGATGTCAATCCGTCTTCTAATCAAACCTAGGAATAATAGGCGCAACGTTTGCCACAAACAACTTCCAAATCTTTAAGCCTTCGTAAATCTCCGTTGCCAAATGCAAATTCTCCGCACATCCAATAGAACCCTAGGCACGTGTAAGCGAGCGTAAGTGAAGGTCCCGTTTTCTCCCTCCTTCAGCCCTTTTATAAGAAAGGATAAAATAACCACCCAGCCCATATACGTAAATGATATGTCAATATTTTATTCGTCAAAAGATTGACTAAATCACGGTTTCATGGAGTTCCACGGCCGTGGTTTAGAGCGTGGAAGTGAATTACGGTTCTTCACAATTTCCACGACCGTACTTTATACCGTGTAACTCTCTGGAATACTCCACGTTCATGTTGCCAAGATCCACGGCCGTGGTTTTGGGCGTGGACTTCTCTATGACCGTATTTTAGAGCGTGGAAGTGTAGATTGCTTGTGGTTTCCTTTGTGTCGTGCCATTCCTCATCCTAGCATCTTCCTTGGCTTCTTTGATGTGTCCTCAATCCTTGGATGTGCTCAAATCTTCTCCTTTCTCTCTCAATTGGTTCGGTTTTAGCTCTTATTCACCTATAATCAACACAAAGCTTATGTAGACCTCTATATCGACAATGTAGACAAACTAGCTAACAATTACTTCAATGCCTTATCAATGAACACTATAATGGATGAAAAACAACTAGAAAAAGTGCCTAGAATATCGCAATATTTCATGCTAACATCAGACTATCTAGATAGGGCGTCTGCATATGAGAGATATGCCAGTCCAGAGGAGAGCTGCTCACTCAAACAGGCCGGATAAGCGGTAGAGGACAGGATATGCTAGTGGCAGTACGGAAGTAGCTGTTTTTGGACGGGACAGACTCAGGGGCGACATAGCCATATCACTATAGTTCAGGCTCCAGCTGGGGGTTCACAGTGCCACAACTGTAGTGGCTATGGACACATCCGATCGAACTGCACGAAGCAGTTAATGACCTGCTTCCAGTGCAGCAAGGTTGGACATAGAACTGTATTTTGCCGCCAGGGCAAGGCTCCATCTCAGCAAGGTTCTTCCCCTGCAGGTCTATTAGGGAGTGTACAGAGGCAACCACGGTACTAGGCTCCGGGTCAGCAGTAACAGTACCGAGCCCCAGGTCAGCAACAGTCTTATAGAGCTCCAAGACACCCATCTTCACAGAGCTCTATGCAGGGATCAGGTCGGGGCAGAGGACGTGGTAGTGTAGCTGATACCAAAGGAGCTCAGGCACGGGTGTTTGAGCTGAGGAGTGCTGATCAGCCAAAGGCACCGACTACCACAAGTATGATCTAGATCCATGATTTACCCGTACGAGTTTTATTTGATACGGGTGCTATGCACTCCTTCATATCTGATGCATGCGTAGATAGGTTGTCCTTAGCTACTGTAGATGGGGCACCTTTTATGATAGGCTTACCCGACGGGAGTAAGGTAAGAGGGACTCGAGAGATCTATGGATGTCCCATTCGCATGGGAGATCGAGATTGGTTAGTAGAGTTTCTAGTTATGCCCTTAGCTCATGAGGATGTGATTTTGGGGATAGACTGGATGACGAGGCATGGAGCAGTCTTAGACATTGGTAGGAGGACAGTGATTGTTGCCACTGAGGCAGGTCATAGAGTGATATTCCGAGGTTAGGACCTCGGGAAGTCCGGCACTGTTATCAGCGCAATGAGAGCAGCGAGATTGATAGCACAGGGTTGTGAGGCCTTCTGGTGTTATGCCATGAAGGAACGCAAGAGCCTGACAGTAGAGGAGATACCAGTTGCATGCGAGTTTGTAGAGGTGTTTAGTGATAACCTGCTAGGACTACCCCCACAGAGGAGCGTTGACTTCAGCATTGAGTTAGAGCCGGGCACGAGACCGATCTTGAAGGCCCCATACCGTATGGCACCGATAGAGCTACTTGAGTTGAAGAAGCAGTTAGAGGAGCTAGCAGAAAAGGGCTTCATACGCCCTATGGTGTCTCCTTGGGGCGCGCCAGTATTATTTGTGAGGAAGAAGGACAGATCGATGCGGTTATGCATAGACTACCGAGAGTTGAACAAAGTCACCATCAAGAACAAGTATCCACTGCCGCGCATAGATGATCTGTTGGACCAGTTACATGGAGCGTTCGTGTTCTCAAGGATAGACTTGAGGTCAGGTTATAACCAGGTGAGGGTGAGAGATCAGGACATACCTAAGACGGCATTCCGGACTAGGTATGGTCATTATGAGTTCATAGTGATGCCATTTTGGCTCACTAATGCAGCAGCCGTGTTCATGGAATTGATGAATAGGATATTCATCGACTTTTTAGACTAGTTTGTAGTGGTCTTCATTGACGACATCCTAGTTTACTCTAGGAGTCTAGAGGAGCACGCCGGACACTTGAGGACAATATTGCAGATTTTGCAGGATAGCCAACTGTATGCTGAGCTATCCAAGTGTGAGTTTTGGATGTCAGAGGTGGCTTTCCTACTCCACGTAGTGACTGCTGAGGGTATTAAAGTCGATCCGGCAAAGATCGAGTCAGTGCCTTCTTGGCAACCTCCTAAGAATGTTAATGAGGTTCGCAACTTTCTAGGTTTGGCAGGATATTACCGCCGGTTTGTGGAAGGGTTCTCCCGAATTGCCCGACCACTTACTTGTCTTGTGAGGAAGACTACTCGGTTTGTCTGGTCTGAGCCGTGTCAGCAGAGTTTTGAGGAGTTGAAGAGGAGATTAACATCTGCTCCGATTTTATCACAGCCTGAGGGTACCGATGACTTTGTGGTATATAGTGACGCATCCAAGCTAGGCTTGGGGTGTGTTTTGATGTAGAGGGGTAAGGTCATAGCCTATGCATCTCGGCAGTTGAAGACGTATGAGGAAAATTACCCCACACATGATGTAGAGTTGGATACAGTAGTCCATGCTCTTAAGATCTGGCGTCACTATCTCTATGGGGCGACATGTCAGATCTGTGAAGACCATAAGAGTCTAAAGTATATATTCACTCAGCGAGAGTTGAATAACCGCCAGAGACGGTGGTTAGAGTTGATCAAGGACTTCGACCTTGAGATTCTCTACCACCCCGGAAAGGCGAATGTAGTAGCTGATGCTTTGAGCCGGAAGACGCCTAGGGAAAGGGCGATAGCCCCATTGACGGTACAGCCACAGTTGCAAAGGGATTTGGCTTGGTTAGAGATAGAGATTCAGTTTCCCGATTCAGATTGCCAGTTGGCTACCTTAGAGTTACTACCTGATCTATTGGATGAGATCCGACAGAAGCAGGAGACTTGCCCGACTTTGACAAGGATCCGAGATAGGATGTCTCGAGATGAGGCTCCACAGTTCACTATTGGTGCTGATGGAGTGATGAGACGTCAGGACCGCGTTTGTGTGCCGTCGGACAGTGAGTTGAGACAGGGGATACTAGGTGAGGCTCATGCTACCCCACACTCAGTACATCCTGGAGCGAGTAAGATGTACAAGGATGTGAGACGGTCCTTCTGGTTGGGTGGTTTGAAGCCCGACGTGGTTCGGTATGTAGCTCAGTGTGCGACTTGCCAGTAGGTCAAGATTGAGCATCGTAGATTCAGAGGAGAGCTCCACCCATGTTCGCTCCAAACGGTGTGTGCAAGCTTTAAATTTATAACCCTAGACTTAAGCTTAAAACAAGGATGCGAACCCGCAGTGTACGGGTCAATCGTAGTAAAAGCAAGAAAATTCCAGGGGTCGATCACAGGGACTTAGTGAAACAAAGTCAACACGGTATGCTACGTTAATTCTAACCACAAGAGCGATTAACACAATCAAAGATGAATAAGATGTCAAATAAGCAAACATGCAATTCTAGGGATTAAAGCATCAAGTTGTGGTTCCAACTCAAGATCTATAGATAGGCGGACAAAGCTGAGATTTTTGCGTGGGGAAGGTGTTACTAAAGTGGAGTAGATCACCGGGTAAGTCTCACTACACACTAATCCTAAACCGTAACTCCTATTACCGGGTAAGTCTCAAGGAATCAAGATAAAGAACTATAATCTCAAACTAACACACCATCTAAGGGAATAGAATCAACCTTTACCGGGTAAGTCTCAGGCTAACTCACAAAGATGGGATGGAAGCACACTCAAACCCCAATAAAGGATAACCCTTTATTACCTACTCTTATGATCGTTAATACACAAACTAAGGAATTACCGGGTAAGTCTCATCCTAAGCTTGCATTGAACCAGGAAGGTGTAATAAGAATAAGATTTAGCAAACTCTAACACTTAACTTTCTGTTTTAGGTCGGATAAGTCACCTCGGTCAGAAGAATTCCACCCCGGCCGAGATGTTCATCAACCGAACGAGATGCTTAGGGTTAAGGTTAAAGACTCGAACTTTCAGGATCCTACTGGAATCTAAGATTATTCTATCATTGTCTTTCCCACAACCTTCAGCCAATCACCCTAGAATCACACAAGGAAATTAGCCACTCATCATCATTATGAAAGTATTAAAATATATGGGAAAAAGGTGAATATTTGAACAAAGAAGAATTTAATGAAAAGACTTCAATAACTGAATCAAATATCACAAACAAAAGCGTTCCTTGGATAGCAATCCAACAAGACAAGACAATCAAGGGAAGGAATTGAAGACAATCTTACAAAACCCTTCAAAAGCTATAAAAAGCTATGATCTTCAATCTTCCTTCAACCTTCAAATAGGTTCTTCAACAACTCCCAACTTGGAGTATACTGCGGCTGCTGCGTCGTATGAACCCTGATCGACGGTATAACGTGATGTTGGATTTGTGGAAATTCAACCCTTTTTATAGGAAAAATAAACCTCCAAAGATAATAAATCTTAAGAAGATATTATCCCATAAATATAGGTAAAATATATGATTCTGCATATCTCCTTCCTTCTAGAAGCTCAGCCCAAAAATATAAGATCACTTTCCAAATTTAAAAGATCTCTTCCAAGAATAAAATATTCTCGCCGCGTCCTAGGTATTCGCCTCGGTCGATTCGGTGTCTCTGGATCGCCTCGGTCGAGGTGAACCTCTGGTCAACCGAGGTAACTCAGAATGTGGAATCTCTCGAATCAGCTTCAAAGTAAATCTTCAATCCATGGCTGTGCTTCCTGGATATAGCTCCAAATGACTCTTGACTTCTTTTGCTCCTTTTTGATGCAAAACGTACCATATTACCTGCAATTACAACGAAACTAGGTGTAGACCTCGATTCTCGCAAAGGTAGATGAAATGGTAGTAAAATCACATAATGTACATACAAACATGCAGAATATGAAAGATAAAACGTCCAAACAAACCCAAATTATAGACTATAATTCATGCTATCAAAATACCCCATACTTAGCCCTTGCTTGTCCCCAAGCAAGTTCCTCATATAAAAGACAAGATAGAATGGATTATAAGTCAAGAAAATGAAAAAGTCTTTCAAAAATATTTTATGGTGTGCAACTACCATAGATCACTCTAAGAGAATACTTCCCGGAATTTAAAAACTAAATATGCTCAAAACATTTTATAAATATAAGAAAGTTGTTCATCTTTGCATAAAATCATAGAATGCATAATAAATCATAATTATCGAAATTAATCATGTATAATCCGATTTAAACCGCTAAGTCAATCAACAAGCTCAAGGTCTCAAGGTCTTCTCAAAAGAAAAGGTCAAGAAATGTGTAGGGTAGGGATGTATGTAAGGTAATGTGGTGCTAGAATCCGGGAAAAGGATGAACTTCACTTTCACTTTGACTTGCAACATCTTCCACCAATAAGCTTTGCTTATTTCGCATTTTTTTTTTCTTTTTACTTTACTTTTTGGGATGCATGGACAGAGGTGCACAATAACCGAAGCCTAGGAAATCTGCAATCATCAATTTCTCGAGATGCATCAAACCCTTGATGCACATACCATGACCCGTTAGGAATATCGCTCAATCCGACTTTGGCAAGACACAAACACCCGGCTATGTGAATGGTGCCGAGTTACTCATCTTCATGATTGACTTCCCCAAACCTATTATTGCTTTCTAGCACTTTCACTTCCATCTCACTTCTCAACTTTAACTTGCTTTCACCACTTGCTTGCTTCCAAATTCCCGGATAGGTAAAGGGAGGCAAAATGTATATGAGGGGCTAAGCATGATCAAGAAGAAGAAGAAGAAGAAGAATGAAATGCCTTGGTCTTTCCAAGAAGAATGTGAGAGAACTTAACCTGCGGTGTCAACCTTCAAATTCAACATAATTTGTATAAAAACAAAGTATTAAACATGCTAATAATTTCAAACAAAACATTTAGCAACTTAAACATATTATAAAACCTTTCAAACACACAAAGAATTTAAAACCAGTAAGTAAACAAAATCTTCACTGAGATCATATCCAGACAAGTAGCACAAAAATCGTTTTCGAAAACTTTCTGTTACGCCGCCTCGGTCGAGATGTTCTTGGTTCAACCGAGGTGAAATACCTCGTTTCGCCAGAATCTCCCCGGTCGAGGTCAAAAATTTTTTTTTAAAACCAATTTTTTTTATTCTTTTCGGTTCGGTTTCGACGTTTTTCTCAATCAAATAATCTGTAGGTATGCATGTAATATCAGATAATCATATAAAGGCAAATGAAGCATAAATATGAAAATATCCGATGAATATAATACATCAAAAGTATCGAATACATCAAGTAGTCACGTAGTCAAATAATACATCAAATACCCCATACTTGAGACACACTGTCCCAGTGGGTATAATAAAAGTCTAAATGAAAGAGGACTCACCGGATAAAGAGCCGAACTGCATAAAAATATAATAAATAAAACCCTGCAGCTCCTCAGTAGTCTCGATCCGGCGGTGGTGGTGGTATGTAGGGGAACTGAGTAGGATCGTAGGGATAGCACATGACATGCTGGAACTGTAGCTGAGCCATTATGTGCTGATGATGCTGCCGCTCCTGCATCTCGCGGATGTCCAATGAAAGTGCAGCATATGAGTCGATAACCTGATCCGTCAGGTCATCGATCCGTCGGTGTGCAGCTCTGTCCCTAACTCCTCGCCTCCTGCGCCTAGCGGGCCTGACTGGAGAAGTCTCAGCTGGCGCCGGCTCAATGTCCTCCTCATCCTCATCTAAATCAATAATGGGAGGCGCGCTCATCCCAGCAGTATCTGTCCCTGTGTCCATCGGGACGCCGCCTCCTCTCTCATCAACAGTCTCATCGTCGTCATCCTCATCCTCAGCCTCAGCCTCCTCAGCCTCCTCTGCAGCCGTAGCTGCTCCCTCTCTGTAATCCTCCATAAGTGGAACCCATGCTGTCTGCCAGAAATGCGGGTCGGCGACAGAGAACTGTGCAGACCATCTGATGCCCTGAGGTGCAGTCCGCTCCCAAGGCATGGCAACGTAGGGTGTAGTCAGTCCACGGGGAACTAGAATCCGCCGTGTAATCATCTCCTGAAGTCCCAGCGGCTTGGCAGCCGCTGCCAATGTGCATACGCTGAGGTCCATCCCGTGGTAAGTGGCGATGTGGGTGACTAGACCTCCACAGCAGATATCTCCCTTCACCTTGGCCTTGATCCTATGCAGATCCTCTGCTAGGAGCAAGCCAAAGTCCGGGAAGCCTCCTGTAACCATGCAATAAAGCGAAAAGAGCTCCCCCTGTCTGATCTTCTGGGGCGTCTCAGTACGCGCCAGAAGCATCTCACTGAAGATCCTGTGGGCAAGTCTGAAGGCCGGGTGAAAGATGACCTTCTCCCTGGAATCACCAAGGCGCCATCTGTCTGCATGAGTAGTAATGTGGGCTATCTGTCCCCAGAACTCCCTAGCTACTGATCGGGAGGGGAAGTCTACAGCGGTGGGGTCAGGAAAGCCAAAGATCTCTCTCCAAATCTCTAAAGGAACTATGAAGTTCCGGTTCATCAACCGGTACTTCACAGAACGGTTTGTGGGATGGTAGGAGAAGGAGCTAACAAACTCGAGTGTCGGCTCTATGTAGGTTGGGGCTCGGATCTCAGTGAACTGATCTAGCCCAACGGTAGCAATCATCCTCCTAAGGTCAGCATCTAACCCTAGGCAGTCAAAAGCTGACACATCCAGAAATCGTGGTGCGATGACTGGACGGCCAGCTATCCTCTCATAGTCTACCCGGCATCTCTCGTGGATAACCGGGCGGTAGGGACGGGATGAGGAAGGAGAAGGGGAAGGGGAAGATCTATCTCTAAGGGCTAGCAATCTGTCAGAACTCATCTCTAATGCACACTGTCAGACTACCTCGGTCGACTGACAAATACCAAGAATCACCTCGACCGAGGTGTAGAGCGACTGGACCGAGGCGAAGACAGTTCGATTTCCACTCTCTGATTTTCAGTTCTTTTCCCCCTAAAATCACTACAAATGCTTCCTAAGGGGTACTTATGGATTTCCTCAACAGAATCAAGGGCAGCCAAAGCCCAATACGCAGTAAACGAGCGAGTTAGGGTTTTCGAACGTTTTTACCTCGTTTCGGTCGAAACGTTCAAATTTCCTGCAGATCCGTGGTAGCAATCGACTCTTCTACTCTTTAATCGCGTTTTGGAAGCAGAAATCTTCGAAAACGAGCGAGAAACGGAGGAGAACGAGGTATAGCTGTCGCCGCGGTCGAGGAGTGTAAAAAAACGAAACTGTAATTTTTTTCCCTTTTTATACTGTTATTGATCTGCTGTCACCTCGGTCGAGATGGTCTCGACTGGCCCGAGGTGGTATGGACCGAGGCGGTTCTGCAGAAACCCTAGTCGCCTCGGTTGCCTCAAGAATCAACTCGGTCGAGATGCTCTGACAGTGACCGAGGTGCTTCTGTCTTCTCAGATTCTCGAACTTCTGTCCTTCCAGATGTGCTCCTTCCTGTTGTCTGTCCAGAACGCCAAAAACAAAGCAAAGCAAAGCAAAAACAAAAACTATCTAAGCTAGACTAGAAAACGGGAAAGAAAGCAATACCTTGGGTTGCCTCCCAAGAAGCGCTTGATTTAAGGTCGCTAGCTGGACCATAATGCGTCTCAAACGAGGTAGGAGGTTCCCTCACCCCATACTTCACCTCCATCGTGGGGTGAAGTAAGTAGATCCATCAAACGCTCCAAGACGTGTAAGTGCTCGTCGGGGAATGAATCGTCTATGGGTGGGCTATCCGTCTCGCGGGAGGATTCCGGTAGTCGGCTGAGGTGATCCGCAACTGAATTCTCGGATCCCTTCTTATCGCGGATCTCTAGGTCAAACTCTTGAAGCAAGAGAATCCATCGAATAAGGCGCGGCTTTGCATCTTTCTTAGCCAACAAGTAACGAATGGCTGCATGGTCGGTGTAGACAATGACTTTCGCCCCTACTAGATAGGAACGAAACTTCTCGAAGGCATATACAACCGCCAATAATTCTTTCTCGGTGGTAGCGTAGTTGCATTGTGCTTCATCTAGCGTCTTGCTAGCATAATA
Source organism: Fagopyrum esculentum (assembly GCA_033239045.1). Classification (NCBI taxonomy): domain Eukaryota; kingdom Viridiplantae; phylum Streptophyta; class Magnoliopsida; order Caryophyllales; family Polygonaceae; genus Fagopyrum; species Fagopyrum esculentum. The sequence continues at coordinate 39,269,507 of BSUD01000005.1, read as the reverse complement.
AATGGCGGTGGTCCGTCCATCTTTCTTCTGCCCGAGCACCGCTCCTACGGCTACATCGCTAGCGTCACACATGACTTCAAAGGGCAAGGTCCAATCAGGAGGTTGGATAATGGGAGCGGAGATCAACGCTTCCTTAATCCTGTAAAAAGCATCAAGACACTCCTGCGAAAACTCAAAAACAACATCTTTATTCAAGAGGTTAGTTAGAGGTTTAGAAATCTTGGAGAAGTCCTTGATGAATCTCCTGTAGAAACCTGCATGCCCGAGAAAACTCCTCACACCTTTAACAGAACAAGGAGGAGGGAGTTTCTCAATAGTCTCGATCTTAGCTCGATCGACCTCAATACCTCGATTAGAAACGAGGTGTCCTAAAACTGTCGATCATCAAAATGGTGGTGGAGCGGCTAAAACTGTCGATCATCAATCATCTCACTGCGGTGGAGGCGGTGGTGGAAACGGGGAGAATGCCAAGGTGGTTGAGCTCCAACCTTGCTGGAAAGGTCGGTAGCCCACTCTGGCAACTGCTCGTACCAGCCAGGCGGCTGGCTGTACCACGCCGGTGCATCTGAAGGTGCTGGTGCTGGCGGCGGCTGTGAATGCCAAGGCGGTGGAGCTCCCATCCAATCCGGCTGCGTCCTGTACCAAGCAGGAGGATCTGCCATCCAAGTCGGCCTCTCGCTCACACTAGCACGGCGAGAGGAAGAGCCAGATGCTCTAGCAGGGCGGGGAGAACGTCTAGGCATGTCGGGAACTGCATCCGGCTGATCCGGGAATGTACCAAAGTCCTGATCAGCTCCTCCTCCTCCCTCATAATCATCTCTTCCTCCCATCTCCTCCTCCTCTACAACTGGTGGTGGTGGAACATAAGGAGGGGCTACCAATCTGTTCGCATGCATGGCAGCGAACGTCGCCTTCCAGTTATGGCGTCCAACCATAATGGAATACTCGGGGAGCCACTCTATACCTCTCCCGGTCCTACTCTCCCATGGAATAGCAGCATATGGTGGACCTCTATGGGTGGGGAAGATGATGCCTCTAGTCATGAGGCTATGTAGTCCTAGGGGTGTAGCTGCAATACGTGTGCAAGCAAAGAAATCTTCCCCTAACTGTCGAGCAAGGTGGGTGACCATCCCACCATATCCAATGTTGTCAGCCCTCTTATTCTTTAGCTTGCTCATAGTAGCAGCTAAGAGGGTGGAACAATCAGCAGGTCTACCGTATAGCATACAGTAGAGAAGGAAAAGCTCATTTGTCTTGATCTTCTGCGGCGTCTCCATCCTAGGGAAGAGACACTCAGAAAGTACCCTGTGAGCAATCTTCAAGGCTAAGTGATACATCAACTTAGCCTTGGTATCAGCTGGCTGCCAGCAGTCCTTGCTGGCGTAGATCATAGCGATCTCTTCCCAGAAATCCTTGGCGTACACGCCACTGGGGAAACGACCATTGAAGGTCTCGTGGAACCCGAAGAAGGCTCCAAACTCCCTGATGGAGAACTCATAATCTCTTTCCATCAGCCGGAAAGAGACAGTCCTATCCACATGTCTGTGCTCAAAGGAAACTACAAACTCCCTCGTAATCTCCTCATATGCATCTTCCTGAATAGCGGAGAAGATGACTGAGCCGGCTCTATCTAAAAGCCAAGTAATGTCTCCTATCACATGTAGAGGCTCTAACTCCTCAAGTAATAGGTACCTAGGTCCTATGATCGTTCTCTTATGGATCTTCTCTAAAGCATCGAGATGATCCTCATGGATGGTAGGGATCCTAGGGCGAGGTGGTGATGGTGATGATGAAGGTGAAGGGGATGAAGGGGGGTGGTGCTCTAGAAGAGGAAGAGGGGTTGCCCTTCCTTCTCTTGTTCTTATCCTTGTTCTTATCCTTGTCCTTGTTCCTACCGGACACTCTCCTTACAAAATCCATAATCTGTCAAAAACCACGGTTTGTTCTTCAAATTCCACGGCCGTGGAACGTCCAGGAACCGTGGTTTGTCTCGAAAATTCTCAAAACTCAGCAACAATTCACCAAACTCAGCAGCAATCAGTCCTAGACTAATTTCTTCCAATTCCAATCAATTCTCCTACAAATTCTATCAAAAACAAAGCCGAATCGACAAAGAGAGAGAAAGAACCAAAAACCTAGGTTTTCGGATTTTGTAATCCGAATTGTGGCTTCTCCGGTGATTTGCCGCTCGAATTGTTGCTTGGATCTTGTAGATGATTGGATTTGCTTTAGTTTTGGTCAAAGAATCGTCAAAAACGATTAACAAATGAGGATTTGAGAGGAAGGGTGTGGAATCGGCGTTCTTGGCGTCGCTTTGGGTTTTTGTTTTGTGTTTTGTGAAGAAACGTGGTTTATATAGTGGGCGTAAAAAATTTTGAAAATCACGGTCTATCGGGGGGTTCCAAGGCCGTGGAATTGTACGGAACCGTGATTTTGGTGATTTTTCTCAGGCTTTTGGAAATTACGGTCACTGTAGTTGTCACAGCCGTGGTTTAGGCCGTGGAACTCTCTGTAATGCTCCAAAGTCCAAGTTTCGTCACTTTTCTTCAAACTTTCTCTTCCCCTTTCCTTTTCCACTGTTCCTACATCCAAAAACACGAACATACCGGAAGGTATCAAAGGCAAAACAAAGCAAAAACGTCTAAACTAAACTAATCTATGAATCAAAAGCAAAAACGACAATGCAATACCTTGGGTTGCCTCCCAAGAAGTGCTTTGTTTAAGGTCCGTAGCTAGACCAAATTCGCACTTATTCGAGTGCGGTGGGCGCGAACTCTTCAGCTTGGAGTTCCGGTGTATACTTCTTGAGTCGTTGACCGTTCACCTTAAAGCTTCCGCCCGTTTCACCCCATAGTTCAACTGCACCATGGGGAAAAATACGTTTGATTAGAAAAGGTCCGGTCAAACGAGATTTAAGCTTACCTGGAAAGTGACGAAGCCTTGAATTGAAGAGGAGAACTTGATCTCCTTCTTCGAAGTCCTTTGGAATGATATGCTTATCATGCCAACGCTTTGCTCTTTCTTTGTAGATCTTGGCGTTTTCATAAGCGTTCAAGCGAAGTTCCTCTAGCTCATTTAGGTCCAAGAGACGCTTCTCTCCCGCTTCCTTCATGCTGAAATTCAACCACTTGATTGCCCAAAACGCCTTGTGCTCCAACTCTACCGGTAAGTGACAACACTTCCCATACACAAGGTTGTATGGTGTGGTTCCGATGGGAGTCTTATACGCAGTCCGGTACGCCCACAATGCATCATCTAGCTTCAAAGACCAATCCTTCCTAGTCCTTGAAACCGTCTTCTCTAGGATTCCTTTGATATCCCGGTTTGAGATCTCAACTTGTCCACTAGTTTGTAGATGATAAGGGGTGGCGATCTTGTGAGTCACCCCATACTTAGCTAGAAGAGCTTCAAAATGCCGGACAATGAAATGAGAGCCTCCATCACTAATGATGGTCCGTGGTGTCCTAAATCGTGGGAAGATGGTCTTGTTATAGAACTTAACCACTACCATGGCATCATTGGTGGGAGTGGCAATCGCTTCAACCCATCTTGAAACATAATCAACCGCCAAAAGTATGTATTGGTTACCACAAGATGATGGGAATGGTCCCATGAAGTCTACTCCCCAAACGTCAAAGATCTCCACCTCTTGGATGTTGTTGAGAGGCATCTCATTCCTCCTAGAGATATTTCCTGTTCTTTGACAAGCATCGCAGCAAGAAACAAAGGTTTGCACATCTTTGAATAGAGTAGACCAAAAGAATCCAGATTGCAATACCTTAGCGCTAGTCTTGTTCGAACTAGCGTGTCCTCCACATGGTAGTGAATGACAATGGCGGATGACACTTTGCATTTCATCTTCCGGCACACATCGCCGAATAATGCCATCCGGACCTCTCTTAAAAAGGAGAGGTTCATTCCAAAAGTATTCCCGAACATCCTTAAAGAACTTCTTTCTTTGTGCGTAGGATAATCCGGGCGGTATTTCCTCACAAACCAAATAGTTAACAAAATCAGCAAACCATGGTTCGTTACCTTTGGTGATCACGTCGATGCACTCCTCTATAATGTGTAAATGCTCGTCCGGGAAGGAGTCATCTATAGGTAGATGGTCGTCCTCTAGATGTGTTAGACGACTCAAATGATCCACAACAGAATTTTCCGAACCCTTCTTGTCGCGGATCTCTAAATCGAATTCTTGTAGGAGAAGAATCCATCTAATTAGCCTTGGCTTCGCATCCTTCTTTACTAGGAGGTACCTGATCACAACATGATCCGTGTATACAATCACCTTTGCACCTACAAGATAAGAGCGAAATTTGTCAATTGCATAAACGATAGCTAAAAACTCTTTTTCGGTAGTGGCATAGTTGAGTTGCGCCTCATCTAGCGTCTTGCTAGCGTAGTAGATAGCGTGGGTTCGCCCTTCCTTTCTTTGTCCAAGGACAACTCCTATAGCTACGTCACTTGCGTCACACATAACCTCAAAGGGAAGATTCCAATCTGGAGGTTGGATAATCGGAGCTAAAATTAGAGCTTCCCGAATCATATTAAACGTATCGAAACATTTCTGCGAAAAATCAAAAACTGCATCCTTCATCAATAGATTAGTTAGCGGCTTTGATATTTTAGAGAAATCCTTTATGAAACGCCTATAAAATCCAGCATGTCCTAGAAAACTTCTTATCCCTTTCACCGAAGTTGGGGGAGGAAGCTTTTCTATTGTCTCTATTTTAGCTCTATCCACCTCAATCCCTCTACTAGAGATTAAGTGTCCTAATACAATGCCTTCCTTCACCATGAATTGACACTTTTCCCAATTAAGAACTAGGTTAGTTTCTTCACACCTTTGTAACACAAGGGCAAGGTTAGAAAGACAATTGTCAAAAGAGGAACCATAAACGGAGAAGTCATCCATAAAAACCTCCATGATTTCCTTTATATATTCGGAGAAGATGGCCATCATGCACCTTTGAAAGGTGGCTGGGGTGTTGCAAAGCCCGAACGGCATCCTCCTATAGGCAAACGTACCCCACGGGCAGGTGAATGTGGTCTTCTCTTGATCATCCGGGTGTTTCGGGATCTGAAAGAAACCACTATAACCGTCAAGATAGCAAAAATGCGAATGTTGTGCTAACCTTTCAAGCATTTGGTCGATGAAGGGTAGTGGGAAGTGATCCTTCCTCGTCGCGTTGTTTAGCTTGCGGTAGTCTATGCACATCCTCCATCCTGTTACGGTTCGGGTAGGAATGAGTTCGTTATTCTTGTTGGTGATGACCGTCATTCCTCCCTTCTTCGGAACCACTTGTACGGGACTCACCCACTTGCTATCGGAGATAGGGTAGATGATACCTACATCAAGCAATATAAGAATTTCCTTATTGACAACCTCCTTCATGGTCGGATTTAACCGCCTTTGAGGTTGTCGCGAAGTCCTAAAGTCTTCTTCCTTTAAGATCTTATGCATGCATAGAGAAGGTTTGATTCCTACTAAGTCCTCTATAGTATATCCTAAAGCTTTCCTATGTTTCTTAAGGACAACCATAAGTTTACTATGTTCATCTATGCTTAAATCGGAACTAACAATTACCGGAAAGGTAGAATTAGGTCCAAGATGTATGTTCATCTATGCTTAAATCGGAACTAACAATTTCCGATAGTGATGAAATTGAAACAATTACCGGAAAGGTAGAAAGGTAGAATTAGGTCCAAGTTATGGAACGGTCCGCCATGTACAACATCATCTTCACCGGTTTAGGGTCGCCTAAACCGATCTTCCTACATAATGCAAGTGGGATGATGCTCACACTTGCTCCCAAGTCACATAATGCATCGTATATGACATCTCCCACTCCTATGGGAATACAAAATGACCCCGGGTCCTTTAGCTTTGGGGGCATCTTCTCTTTCATGGTCTTGATGAGATCCGAAGAATCCGAACTCATCTTAACCTCTCAAAAGTCCTCTAGCTTTCTCTTGTTAGAGAGGATTTCCTTTAAGAACTTACCATAAGTTGGCATACCTACAATAGCATCAATGAAAGGTATATTAATATGCAATTTGCTCATGAGTTCTATAAACTTACCGAATTGCTTGTCTAGACGTGCTCTTGCTCTAGATTGCGGGAACGGTAGGGGAGGTTTGTAAGCTGGAGGAGGAACGTAGACATCTTCCTTCTCCTTCCCCTTTTCTTTCTCTTTCTCTTTCTCAACGGGGACTTCTACAAACTTGGGCTGCGGGTCGGTAGTTGTGACTCCGCTCCTAGTTGTGATTGCCATCACCCTTCCTTTTGGGTTGTCCTCCGTTTTTCCTGGAAGTTTCCCTTGATTCCTAGGGACTTCCTCCGCATGGCTGAACATTTGGTTTTCTAAAACCTTTTGGGCTTTATCAACCTTAGTGATGTGATCATCAACCTTGATGATGCGAGTCTCCAACCCTTGAAGCTTCCCCAAAATCGTTTCAAACATGGGATCGGGCTTCTCTTTCCCCGAAGTGCTCCCACCATTAGATGTTTGCCCCTGGCTTTTCAAAGGAGTGGAAGAAGAGGAAGGTGGAGTTAGTGAATTTCCTGAATTGGAAGGGTAAGAGTTACCGGAATTTTGTTGATTGGAGCGCCAATTGTTGTTGGTTGAACCCCTATTGTTGTTCCAATTGTTGTTCCGGTTGTTGTTGTTGTTGTTCCAATTATTCCGGTTATTGTTCCGGTTGTTGCGATTGGTATTCTCATTACCGTTGTGGTTATTGTTGTTGCCTAAATAACCCACATCTTGCTCTTTGTGCTTCGGAAAGTTGGTTTTGATGGCTTCCTTCAACTCTTTAATCTCCGTGTTGAGAGAAAAGAATTGAGTTTGAGCTGCTTGTGATAGCTTTGCTCCTTGATCCACATGATTCGCCTCCACTTTCCGATGAGAATACTTCTCTATCACTCGCGCTTGCTTCTTAATGAAGTCCCAAGCGCCATCTTCCCTCATGTCCATGAATGTACCACATGAAAGGGATTGGAGCTTGAATTGTGTCTCCACATCCAGTCCCTTATAGTATATCTCCAATAGTGCAAGCTTGGATATGCCATGATGAGGGCAATCCAATAGCAAATCCTGAAATCTTTCCCAAGATTGAAACAAACTTTCGTTAGATCTCATAGAAAATGCATTAATCTTACCTCTTAGCTCCGCCGTTTTGGATGGCGGAAAGAACTTAGTGAGGAACTCCGCAGAAAGATCCTCCCATATTTCAAGCTTTCCACTTGGAAGAGCTTGATACCAAGACAATGCTTTCCCCTTCAAGGAGAAGAAGAAAGGCTTGAGTTTGTAGCTGTTGGTAGTTGCGTTCTTCGGCTTCATTGTCTCCATCATAATCTCAAAGTTTTGTAGATGTTGATGTGGAGATTCAGCGCTTGTTCCACCAAATTGGTTTTGGCGAACAATGGTAATAACTTGAGGGTTGAAGCTAAACCCTTGTGCATCGTCAGCATCAAAGTTCACACCTAAACGGCGTGGTTGCTGCGTTGGATCTATCCTTTGGCCAAGAGTTCTTGGCTCCGCATCCACACGTTCGATCCTCGCGTTCCTAGGTGGAACACGGCGATTTGCAGCTGGCCGTGGATAGAATGGATTCACATTGATCGTTGGATCAATTTCCTCTAGTGGTGGCATGGAGGAGTCGCTATCCTCATTGGATGAGTTGGCTCTAACCGATCTTCCCGGTCTCCTCCTTTTCTTTTTCTCCTTGAGGTTGTTTATTTCCAGCCTCATTTGGAACATCATGTCCGTTAAATCATCAACCTTCATTTGATGACGATCCGTTTCTTCCCTACGAGTCTTCTCACTCCATTGGAGTTGAGCTTCCTTTTCCGCTAACTCCGATTGGAGATCACGTTCTCTTTCTTTAGCCATTTTTCTTTCCTTACGCTTTCTCCTCAAAGTCCTCTCAAGCTCTTGATCAAGAGGTAAGAGGTCTTCGTTATTCCTAGACTTGCGCATACACGTGAAAAGATATCAAATAACAAGGGAGAAGCTCCCAAGCTTGACAACCGATAACCGAATTCGCCCTAAACCAAATCCCCGGCAACGGCGCCAAAAACTTTTTCGCCACTTAGCGTGCGTGCAAATAAGCTTTAATTATAAAACTAGAAATCAAGCAAGCGAACCCGCAGTGTAGGGATCGATATAGTTAAGCAAGAATTCCAGAGTATCGAACACAGGGATTTGGGGGGTTAAATCCAGTTAAGAATCGTCAAGGGAGTAAATGTATGAGCTTTTGTAAATTATTAGGAAAACAACAATCGTAAAGATCCAGGAATCCAACTGTGGCAATCGATTCAAGATATACTAAAGATATAAGGACAAAGTTGAGGTATGCAAAGGTATACGAATGTAAGGCAATGTACGGTGAAGTTCCAAGACCTTATATGATTCACCTAAGGGCACTCTCTATAAAGGTTGTTGAGGCTTCAGTATAGAAAGATTCTAAAGGTAAATATTAACGTCAAATACCCAAACTTGTAATCCAAGGATCAATACTAACTAAACCGATTAAGGTTATGACACTCGAAATCGAGGTAGAGGTTGTTGAGGCTTCACTACCACCTAGAAAAGGCAAGCCAAGACTAAGTTAAAGCAAATCTTTAACTTTGGATTAAAGTAAAAGCAAGGTTCGTAACTGACACAAAATTACGGGTAGTTCTTGAGTTCCACGGCCGTGGAAGCTCAAGAACAGACCGTGGATTAGGTTCGTCGGCGATTCTCTCTAACTCTCAGGGTCCAATCTGTTTACGATCGATCTATCATCATCTAAGCCACAACTATCAACCGTTCACCTTAGAATTGCTAAAGGGTTTTAGCCAACAACAGTCATATTGATATCAAATTTAAGATTTAAAAGAATGAAAGATGAAAACTTCCGAAAACCTTGAATAAATCTCAAGTCAATCTCAAATCCACAAATATCAATGATAATGCAACTCAGATTTGGAATGAACACAAACAAGTAACTATTCTAGATAAGAACGAAGAACGGGATGTCAATCCGTCTTCTAATCAAACCTAGGAATAAAGTATGAAATCTCCTTACGAACAATCTTCTAAATCTTCCAATCTTCGCAAATCTCCCAACGAAGGTCTAAGCGAAGGCGTAAACTAGGGTAAGCAGAGGTGATGGAATCTCCTTCCTTCCGTCCTTATATAGGCCCAAATAAAATGCGTCTTCGGCCCATGTGCGTTGAAGATCGTGGCTTAAAATATTGCGTAAAAGATCGTCAAGATCACGGTCGTGGAAGGGTTCCACGCCCGTCATTTAAAGCGTGGAGTTGAGTCACGGTTTGTCACAACTCTACACGGCCGTGTAAGTTGCTGGAATGCACCACGCTTGTCTTGCCAAGGTTCCACGGCCGTGGATTAGAGCGTGGACTCTAATACGGTCGTACTTTAGAGCGTGGAACGTACATAGCTCGTAATTTCCTTTGTTTTCGTGTCATTCTTCATCCTAGCACCATCCATAGCTCCTAGTGATGTCCTCAATCCTTGGGCATGCTCAATCTATGTCCATTCTCTCTCAATCCGTTCGGAATTAGCTCTTAATTGCCTACAATCAATATAAAGCTTATGTAGACCTCTATATCGACAAAATAGATAAACTAACTCACAATTGCTTCCATGCTTTATCAATGAATACCAATATAGATGAAACACACTTAGAAAATGTGCCTAAAATATCACAATATTTCATGCTAACAATATCCGGATGCCAAAATCTCGATCATTATTAGATGCCGTGATTCGGTAAAATATTTTCGATCGGATCCGGATCAAAATGGGTACTAGAATATCGAGTATTTTTGGATCGGCTCCACGGATTAAAAAATTGGTTGTGTGATCGTAAGCCCCGTTCAGTTAGTTCAAGGACCCAAATCGATAGCTGTAAGAGTCGGCTATGATCTCTCAGAACGGAATGGTCGCCTCAAAGTTGAGGCCCAAACCGGCCTAGAGGGCCGGAGGAACTTTTATTAGGTTTGTGCATTTTTGCAACTGCAGCCGTGGGACTTGGTTTGGGCCTCAAACTTTTAGGCGTTCCGTCCCGAGAGTTCCCGGCTGATTCTTACGTTTATCCACTTTGGTCCTATGATCTAAATGAAGGGGTACTTTCCGTGCACTTGTGTAACACCCCAAGTTCTAGGAACTTGAAGCGCTACGGGCTAGGACCGCACAATGGGTCCCGACCCTCAGAGTAGCAACAACAAACGGATCTTACAACAAGGCATAGACGAATGAAAACCAAAAATGATATAAAAACCTAAGGTTCAAACAGAAGAAAACACAAAAGCTCCACAGCCGGGTCAAATCAAAAGAGAAACCACAAACGAAACAAAAACCCAATCCCGTCCTATAATGTACGGGAACCCCGGCTGACCACACCGTCCGGATCACTCAGCAGCATCCTGAACCTGCGGAACATCTACAACGACGGTATAAACCGTTAGCTAACATTCTAGGTATAAGCAAGAGTGTAACACATAAGGTACAGAAAACACATAGCATGCTCACACATCAACCGGTTATTATCTTTCATTAAGGTTATCCATTTCAAATTTAACTTCTTTTGTGACACGAGAATCTCCCGAAACTCGCCTCCGCTGCCGTCTACCAATAGGAATAGATCAGTACTATCTGTTACCTACGGGTCTGGGTTGCAAGAGCACATTCTAGTCTCCTGTAGAAGTAGACAAGTGGTCACCGCCCAATTATAATACACTTGGGCCAGTTAAGGGTAACAAAGGGTGAATCCTATTTCCAATTATCCGTTATAAACATGATAGCAACACAAACAAGCCAAAAAAAATCCAACTAATACGCGGAATAAAGCTAAGTAAGTCCAAGGGACTTACCTCACACGAAGGTAACACAAGAGATCAGCGAACAACTTAGAAACACACAAGGAAGCTCAGTTTCCCTTAGTAAAGGAGCAAGGAAAGCCTGTACGAACAAGCAACACGAATCAGGAACGTAACGGTTGCTAGAAGTCTATGACTCCTAGTCTCAAAGATCTCTAAGAGATCAACACATGCTAAGGTCTCAACCTTAGTCTTACAACAACTCAGGGGAACAGGGAACAAGCATAAGGAACCAAGGAAGGAACGAGGAAAGGAAAGAAGGAAGCAACTCACCAAAGACGGGAGTTATAGCAGAGAAACCGCAGGGGCGGTTAGACAGATGCGCAGGGGCGGTTAGACAGATGCGCAGGGGCGGCTGAATAGAGGCGTAGGGGCGTCTCTGTGCAGACGCAGGGGCGGCTGTGACAGAGACGCAGAGGCAACTCTGTGCAGGCGCAGGGGCGAATCTTCGTCAAAAGCTACTTTCGGGCTTCTCTTCAACAGATCTCACAGCAGGGGCAACAAAATCTTGAACCTTTGGTTCCAACACGTCAAGACTAAACTCCAAAGAGCTTGAGAACAACGAAGGGTCAACAACGGAACACTCCACAAGAATCAAGGCTCATGCTTGATCCTTGGTGAAGAAGAAAAGAAAGGAACGCAAGGGAGAAACCAAAACAGAAGGAGAAGATATGCAGCATTGTAAAAATGTGAGGAAGAACCAGGAAGGAAAGAACCTACACGTTCAACGAAGTTGCGGGAAGCAAAGACAGCTGCAGCTCTATAGGGTTTGAAGACGATAGCAAGGAACGGAAAAAAGGAGAGAAGGAAGAGAATATACAGGGAGGGCTGGAACGCTAGACGGAAAGGACGTCTAGGGTTAGAAAGAAAACCAGGAAACCGGCCCATATGATAGATTGTCGGGTATTCTATCTATGGAAGAAAGATAAAACGACAAAAACAGATCGGCGCGATCTGTCGCACGATCCGCAGGGGCGGATCTCACAGCCGCAGGAGCGGTGAAGGCAAAAACCTAGGATCTTACAACTTGGGCCTAGTAACAAGCCCAATAGCACAACCACTTTGACCACACAACCAATCTAGTATGATAAGATACATGGTTATAAGGGGTTATAGGATGTTGTAAACTCTCGATGTGGGACTCTTTATTATCTCTCAGATTTACATCAAATGGATCTATCTCAACACTTCTTCAGCTGAAACGAGTTTAGGTAATATTTCTTCCCCTTGGATTCTCGATTCTCGATATTTTTACATATAATAGATTTTTAAATATAATTATTAGTACAAAATTGTAATATAAAACTTGATTTATCCTTTCGTAAACAAATACATTTATATTATAATAAAAGTTTTTTAATAGCCGAATAACCGGGAATATATAGTGATTCGGGACTATTCGACCATCCGCGAATATCCGGAAGCCAAAATATCGATCCTTATTAGATGCCGTGATTCGGTAAAATATTTTCGATCGGATTCAGATCAAAACAGGTACTAGAATATCGAGTTTTTTTGGATCGGCTCCACGGATAAAAAAATTTGTTGTGTGATCGTAAACCCTGTTCAGTTAGTTCAAGTACCCAAGTAGATAGTTGTAAGAGTCGGCTATGATCTCACGGAACGGAATGGGCGCCTCAAAGTTGAGGCCCAAACCGGCCCAGAGGCCCGGAGGAACTATTATTAGGTTTGCGCATTTTTGTAACAGCAACCGTGGGACTTGGTTTTGACCTCAAACTTTTAGGCGTTCCGTCCCGAGAGTTCCCGGCCGATTCTTACGTTTATCCACTTTGGTCCTTTGATCTAAGTGAAGGGGGACTTTTCCGTGCACTTGGGCCCAATAACAAGCCCAATAACACAACCACTTTGACCACACAATCAATCTAGTATGATAAGATACATCGTTATAAGGGGTTATAGGAGGTTGTAAACTCTCGATGTGGGACTCTTTATTATCGCTCAGATTTATATCAAGCGGAATCTAATAAAATTTTATCAAAATTTATTCTTAACAATTTATATGTCGAAAACTATATTCTTATGAGTATATATTTTGTCTATATTTTCAATATATTTATATTTTGAGTTTTTTCGGAAAGGGTCGGAAAGTCATTCCGACTCAAAAATCCCGTTCGGAACGTTGAAAACGAGTCTACCCTTTTATTCATTCTTTCTTCTTCTATTGCTTTTCCCTTTTTCATTTTCTCCCTATTTGTTTTCCTCACTCCCTTGGCTGAGGAGCCCCTCTCTCTCCCCGATGCTAGCACGTTGTAGTGACCTCTCACACACTTCTTCACAGCTGACCTCTCGATCCCAGGACGGCCGACCCCTCGCTCCCTTTGTCTCCGAGTCTGCAACCGGCCCTTCGTTTCCCTCTATCTCCTTCTGACCCCCTTCTCCTTTTGCTTCCCAGTTGGACCAGGAGCACATCAGACCTCCTCTGTTGGAACAACAAGCAACACCCCTCTAACAACTCTCAATATCGCAGCCCTCTGTGCCGTCCATTGTAGCCGCCCTCGAAGCCCACCAAGCGTCGCCGGACGAGACCGGAAACTGATCGCTACTCTGCCTCGACCCCATCTTTGCTTGAGCCGCCTCTCCTCTCCTCTCCCTGTCTAATCTCTTTTATGGCACCCTCGTCGAGCCTCGACGTTCCCGACCTGTGCGAGCCCTGCCGGAGCCATGGAAGCCGCCTGCTGTCCCTCTTCCGTCATCGGAGCCGCCATCGCCAGCCCCTGCCTCGCTCGCCAGCGCAGCAGCCGCGCCATCTCCTTCCCCCTTTCTTCTCCGCTTACTTGCGCACTGCCCTGCTCCAGTGAGCACCGTCAGCCTGAGGTATCGCCGCTTCACACCGGAGGGCAGCCACCAGCTTCGCCGGAAGAAGGCGCCATCTCCCCCGCCCCTGGCCGCCAGCAAGCTGCCGGAGAGGTCCTCTGTGCGTGTCTTTTCCCAGCCTACAGTAAAGGGTTCAAAACCCTAGTGTTAAATTTTAATTGGGGCCCTCTTATTTGTGTTAATTGCAAATGTAACCCAATGTTTTATATTTACATATTTGACCCACAGTTTGGGTTTTTGCAATTATGCCCTTGCATAATTTATTTTTCAGAAAATGCCCCAAGGTTTTAATGACGGATTATGACCCATTTTTCTGGAATCCTATTTTTTGCCCCGGAAAATGTTATTGCGTTTTTAATCTTGGGTTTAGTTATGGGACTTTGTTGGATTTAAAACTCAATTTAAGGCACAAAGTATTACTTGCGGTTTCATGACCAAGCTCCTTGAATTTCATATTTTGTCCGGAAGGTTTTTTCGAGTTTTAACGTGGGCTTTCGAAATCGAGTTCTTCCTTAGTTTTATATATATTACTTATTCCAATCAAATTTAGCGTACGGGCTAAATTTGTCTAGTTTTGGTGCTAGGTTCGGAAACGACCCCGAAAAGGCCGAACGAGTCGAAGTTCGACATCCGTCGACTGACCACCGTCTTTTGGACGTCTTGTGAGTTACCTTCTTACTCGATTTAGTTATGTTTGGTATTAGTATCATGCTAGGATGGATCTAGCATAACTTAGTGGAAATGTCAAGTAGTGGCCTTGAACCTTAGGATCGTGGATTGGTTTATGAGCTTTTGTTGAGTTATATTCGGTATGATCTTAGGACGATCTTCGAGATTAGGAGTTGGACCTAGCATGCTAGGGTGTGACCTCATATAGGTTTTTGGAGACTAGAAGCCCGAGGGCTTCTAGCTTATCGATTAGTTATTGATTGTGTGCCTTGTCTGATCACGCGTTGGGACAGGTAAGTCTCCGGACATTCTTAGCTCGAGTACGGGATTTAGCGGGTTTAGCTTTGGGACATGTAGGTCTCCGGACTTACTTAGCTCATATTCTCTGTATTAGTTTCGATGCGTGTTTGGTTGTGTGTGTTTATTGTTTATGTGTGTCTTTATTATTTATGTTATAACATCTAAACCGGTAATAGGACCACTGACTTTATATGTGTATATTTGGCCCAAGTGTATGATAACGGGCGGTGACCGCTTGTCCAGTCCAAAATGGGGATGACTGGGAGGTGCCTTGCGACCAGTCCAACGGGTGATGCTGATCCTCATCAAGTACAAACCCGTATGGTGAAAGGGGACAAGGGCGAGATCGTTAAGATTCTCGTGTCACAAAAGAAGTTGATTAGAACGGGATATGACCTAATGATTAAAAGATAATAAACCGGCTTGTGTGTTTTGGAGCATGTTGTGTGTTTATGATGCCTTATGTGTGTGTGTGCCAATACCGTGATTCTAATGCCTTGATTGCTAGCTAACGGTTTTATACCAATATTGTTGTAGTTGTCTTGCAGGTTAGGGACACGGCCGAGAGACCCGGAAGAGTGGGCAACCGGGGTCCGTACATTTTCAGGATGGGTTTTGGGGTTGTATTTATGTATTGTTTATGGTATTAGGTATGTTGTGTGTATGGTGTTTGCCTTTGGAGTTATATCTCGGCTGGAGTCTTTCGTCGTTTTCTTTTGGGGTTCACATCATTGCATTAAAATGAACTTTGGTTTTGCCTTTATTTGTGTCTTGTTGTAAGATCCGGTGAAATTGTTGTCAAACTAAGAGTCGAGACCCATTGTGAGGTCTCCGCCTGTAGCGCCCCAAGTCCCGCAGATTCGGGGTGTTATAAAGTGGTATCAGAGCCCTAGGTTGACAACAATGGCACTCGCAATCTTCTAAAGGCCGGATAAGGAAAAAACAGAACCCCACGGGTTCTGACTTTTCGTTTTCAAAATCATATGCATGAGTCGGGTTTTGGTTAGAATGTACGGACCACCACTCCTTCCGCGGATCTCGGCAGCTTAGATTATTGGATTTTTAGTATATATATAGATATGTGTATATATGTAGATATGTATCGTGGACCTAGGATGTTTTTGGACTATTATTATATGTTAATTATAGTTATGCATGATGGACTTGTTATGTTGTTATTGTGGCATGACCTTTATATTGATGTGAGTTGTACTTGTGGCATGATAATATTATATTAGTGCTTGGAACTCGTTTTATGAGAATGGTTTCCTTGGATGTGTTATGTTGATAGAAGGTGGACATAGAACATATATAGTTATATATGTATACTAGGATATATAGTGACATATGGATACTAGACCTTATAGTCGAGATGATAGAAAGCTATCATTGCCCCTTGGATGACTCCGTTTGGCTTAGGATAGTTTACGCATGAGGGGGAGTATGCTCAAGTGCGAGTTGAGCATCACGTTCTGGCAAACACCCTGGCGATTCATCGGACTCCTTTTGGGGACGTCAAAGAAACCATTTGAAGGATAAAGGGGACATTAGCGGCAAGGATGGACAAATAGAAGGGAACTTTGAGTCAACTTAAGCAAAACCTATATTGAAGCTATACAAGAAAGGAAACGACATGAAGTTATGGGAGTGGTTCCGAGGAAGCAATGATGGACATCAATGAAGCGAATTCGAGACAACGAACTCAAGATTCTTCCAAGTGGCGTGACGATAAACCAAAGACGCGTATCGAGAGGAAGAGAAATACCTACTAGCAAGGGTAGATGTGATATTCATTTAAGACGTAAAAGTTTTCCCTAGGTGCTTCTAGGCATGAGAGTTGAGATGAGGCACGTGGATGAACCAATCACAAAAGATTTAAGATATCGTAAGTTAAGCTTACGAAGTACCAATTAGTGAAGTGTCAACATTTCTAAAGTTATGAGAAGAAGGGCATGGGGGGATTCACGTGGAGTTGACCGATTTCCGTTATAATGATAAGGCTAAGGAACGCCAAGAAGGAGGAAGTGTGTATAAATGATGATCCCAAGAAGATGAAAGACGAAATGAGAAGCTATGATCAAGAGACTTAAGATACCAACCAAGAGTAACGCGAGAGGATGTTAGCTAGTGCTATAATATTTGGGAGGGTGCACTTGAAAGACATCAAGGAGGAATGGTTAAGTCTATGAAAGAGAGTTATATGAAACAACAAGGCAAAGAAGATATAGTTATCTTAGAGAAGTGGAAAGAAGCATGGAACGGGGAAAGAACTAACGGAGTTTAAGGTAAAGTACCCCGAGGAGGGTAGCCTTCATGAGTATAATGAAATGGAAGTGTCGTAGGAGGGTAAGTCGTTGATTTTGGAGGGGTCATCAATGAGTTAATCGGTGACCACCAAAAATGCACAAGTGCGGGTTGTATACTGGCGAATGTAGGTGGGGAGAGTAAACAAGGTTATGGGATCATGAAGAGGGGTTATAAGGACGTGGAATATTCTTGGTGGTTGAATGTCGGAAATAGAGAGGTATATCAAGGGAAGTGCAAATGTCTTAATCATGTAGCAAATTATCGATTCCAGCAAGTGATAGTAACGTACCGTATGGAGAAGGATTGTAACGATTTGGTGTGATCTCCTTAGGTCATGGGTTATCATATGGAGGAATGACATGGATCAGGGTGAAGGAAATTGGAAGGACAAAGAGAAAGGTGAGTCTTCTATGGTTATTATGCGTAAAGGGGATATTATATGGGGGGTATGGTATGTTTGTTCTAAGGTTATGAATGTTATGTTTTCGCGAGCAAAAACTAAGTCGTGGTTTTTGTGACTCGCATGGCGAAATCATAGTGGCTATGACGTGAAACGAGGAATCTAGATTAGGGAAATGCGGCAAGCTTAGAGTTATGATGTTAGTGCATGGTGCAGTTATGAGTGGATATTTCAGTGATTGTGGTTGAGAAATTTTGCCTAAAGGAATACTGGTACGGTTGTGGAGTTGTTTATGGGATACCGAGAGATGCATAAGGTGACCAACTAGAGTAAGAGAAGACCGAAGTCTTGAAGTTTGATGTCGACTTGAGATGTACGAGAAGTATATGAAATATTGAGGTTAGAACCTCTGCGGTCGGATTGACGTGACATAAGGAAATGAAGAAGTTCTACACCTCGAAGGAATGATGCAAGCTTATGTAGAATACAAAGAGCTCCTCCCATATGTTGGGATGTTGCGGAAAGTGAAGAAAATAAGGTCAATTGTTTTAAAACACGGTTAAGTCTTGCAGTTTGGACCCTTATGGCTGCACATAAGTGAGAAATCCTAGAAGATTTTTTTACAATCATGTCACCTAAGAGGGAGGATGAGATTAAGTTATAGGATTACTTAAATATGGCTACAAGAGTTAGAAGACTCGAGCAAGTCTCTCAAGTTCAAGAGATGAAGGATCTTTGAAAGAGGGCGGTAAACATTGTAGCTAAAGATGGAGCAATACACGTGTTTGAAGGACGTCACCCTAACAGATCGGGGTAGATCATTAGTACCATGACCACATGTCAAGTTTTAAGACCAGGTTGTGTCGGTCTTATTTTATGTCGAAGGATATGAAAAGACGAAACCGAGATATCACGGATTCTCAAATTATTGATGAAATTCCGAACATCTTCCTGATAACGTACCAAGACTTCCAATACGTTAGAATGTGAATTTTTCCACTAAGGTCGAGCTTGACTCAATCCCAATATATAAGGCAGCGTATGGAATGACGTTTGTGAGGAGACACGAGTTGTGGAAGCAAGTGAAGGAGCAATTACAAGAACTTATGGAAAAGAGTTCATTAGAATTAGTGAAATGCTATGGAGAACTCCGAATAATTTCTTAAACTCTTGATTTGAAGTTGTTATGGAGAACACCATCTTGTGAAAAGAGAGACGGTTACTCCGTTTGTACATCGATTACCGTGAGCTGAATATTATAATAATGATGAACGAGTATCCCTCACCGTGGATAGACGATCTACTCGACCAAGGTCGGTAGTCTCTTCTAAGAATGATTTAAGGTTTGTTTGTCACCAATTGAGAATTCAAGATTTGGGATATTGTAAATGCGGCATTCCGGACAAACCATGGTCACTAAGAGTTGTAGTGATTCCATATGAGATTACTAATGTCCCGAATGAGATATTTTGGTCTACTCTTGAAAAAGAGAGAAGATGTATGACAAATTGTCTCGGGATGGCAAACCCCGAAAAAGGTGAAAGAAGTTACTAGTTTTCTTAGATGTACTAAGCCTTACCAAACATGTGAAGAGAAAATTTGTATAACACCAATTATTATATTAACCCACTCCGGATGATAATGAAGTATTGACTGAGACGAAGAATTGACAGTAGAGTTGCTGGGAGTTAAGAGGGGATTCATTGGTGCAATTGTTTTGGTTTACCTTGAGGTATTATGAGTTTGAAGTGTACAAAGTGATTCTTTAAGACAAGGGCTTGATCAAGTATTACGGAGCGATGTAAAAGTAATAGCATATGTGTCTCGTTAGTAGAAGCGGTGTGAAGTGAGTACTTCCTTCGTACCTAGAACTTGGAACAAGAATGGAGGGAAGGTAACATCAAAGTTTGGTTTGACAAGAACCAAAGTCCACGGTGTAAATTGGAAGTTCGATCTTCTTTGTTAAAGACAAGCAAAAAGAAACATAAGGGAAATGTTGTATTGAGAAAGACCCGAGAGGGAAGTTGAGTTTCCGCTATATTACACCTTTCTGAGATCTTAGCACAAAGTTGGGAAGTGGTTTACCATTAGGAATGGCCGCCAAAAGAAGAGGGTGTTCACCCGGTGTTTCAAGTGTATCAATCGAGAGAGTATATACATGACTCGAGACGTATTGTCATTCATGAGGATCAAGTGGAAAACGAGGAACCGATGAAGCTAACTTGAAGACGGAGGATAGTATCTTTAGTTGAGTTTTACGTTGAACTTGTAACATCGATAGAATCGACGGGTTATACCTAGATATTTCCTTAGTTGAGTTATGTGCATGTGTGATGTTATGCGTAGTTTGTGCCTTGTGCGGGAATGTGCTACATGACTTGATATTTCTTGCAGTGGTAGTTTGAGTAGATTCTGTGTATAGATTAGAAGGTTTAAGCCTTCTTAGTTTAAGAATTCTTACCTCGGCCTTAAGGACCGAGAAGTTCGACGCTAAGCAAGTTTCGGGACGAAACTTGTTTTTAGGGGATCTAATGTAACGACCAGTTTATCGGGTGCGTTTTCGATATTTAATATCCGCATTTTGTTAAATATTTTAATGGCCTCGATATATTTTCCGTGTATTTTCATGTCGTAATTTGAATTTTTCGAGTTTTGATATATATATATATATATATATATATATATATATATATATATATATATATATATATATATATATATATATATATATATATATATATAT
>BSUD01000005.1:39157470-39249344 GCA_033239045.1 Fagopyrum esculentum | reverse complement strand
ATATATATATATATATATATATATATATATATATATATATATATATATTATCAAGAATACATTTTGTTATATAAATATATATATATATATATATATATATATATATTTATATTATCCGTATTTATACCATTAAATTATTATCAAGAATATATTTTACGGGAGCAATTTACATGTCAAAAACTATATTCTTATGAGTATATATTTTGTCTATATTTTCAATATATTTATATTTCGGAAAGGGTAGGAAAGTCATTCCGACTCAAAAATCCCGTTCAGAACGTTGAAAACGAGTCTACCCTTTTATTCATTCTTTCTTCTTCTATTTCTTTTCCCTTTTTCTTTTTCTCCCTATTTGTTTACCTCTCTCCCTTGACTGAGGAGCCCCTCTCTCTCTCCCCGATGCTGGCACGCTGCAGTGACCTCTCACACACTTCTTCACAACTGACCTCTCGATCCCAGGACGGCCGACCCCTCGCTCCCTTTGTCTCCGAGTCTGCAACCGGCCCTTCGTTTCCCTCTATCTCCTTTTGACCCCCATCTCCTTTTGCTTCCCAGTTGGACCAGGAGCACATCATACCTCCTCTGTTGGAACAACAAGCAACACCCCTCTAACAGCTCTCAATATCGCAGCCCTCTGTGCTGTCCATTGTAGCCGCCGTTGAAGCCCACCAAGCGTCGCAGGATGAGACCGGCAACTGATCGCTGCCCTGCCTCGACCCCATATTTGCTTGAGCCGCCTCTCCTCTCCGCTCCTTGTCTAATCTCTTTTATGGCACTCTCGTCGAGCCTCGACGTTCCCGGCCTGTGCGAGCCCTTCCGGAGCCATGGAAGCCGCCTGATGTCCCTCTTCCGTCATCGGAGCCGCCATCGCCAGCCCCTGCCTCGCTCGCCAGCGCAGCAGCCGCGCCATCTCCTTCCCCCTTTCTTCTCCGCTTACTTGCGCACTGCCCTGCTCCAGTGAGCACCGTCAGCCTGAGGTTTCGCCGCTTCACACCGGAGGGAAGCCACCAGCTTCGCCGGAAGAAGGCGCCATCTCCCCCGCCTTTGGCAGCCAGCAAGCTGCCGGAGAGGTCCTCTATGCGTGTCTTTTCCCAGCCTGCAGTAAAGGGTTCAAAACCCTAGTGTTAAATTTTAATTGGGGCCCTCTTATTTGTGTTAATTGCAAATGTAACCCAATGTTTTATATTTACATATTTGACCCACAGTTTGGGTTTTTGCAATTATGCCCTTGCTTAATTTATTTTTCAGAAAATGCCCCAAGGTTTTAATGACGGATTATGACCCATATTTCTGGAATCCTATTTTTTGTCCCGGAAAATGTTACAGCGTTTTTAACCTTGGGTTTAGTTACGGGACTTTGTTGGATTTAAAACTCAATTTATGGCACAAAGTATTACTTGCGGTTTCATGACCAAGCTCCTTGAATTTTATATTTTGGCCGGAAGGGTTTTGCGAGTTTTAACATGGGCTTTCGAAATCGAGTTCTTCCTTAGTGTTATATATATTACTTATTCCAATCAAATTTAGCGTACGGGCTAAATTTGTCTAGTTTTGGTGCTAGGTTCGGAAACGACCCCGTAAAGGCCAAACGAGTCGAAGTTCGACATCCGTCAACTGACCACCGTCTTTTGGACGTCGTGTGAGTTACCTTCTTACTCGATTTAGTTATGTTTGGTATTAGTATCATGCTAGGATGGATCTAGCATAACTTAGTAGAAATGCCAAGTAGTGGCCTTGAACCTTAGGATCGTGGATTGGTTTATGAGCTTTTGTTGAGTTATATTCGGTATGATCTTAGGACGATCTTCGAGATTAGGAGTTGGACCTAGCATGCTAGGGTGTGACCTCATATAGGTTTTTGGAGACTAGAAGCCCGAGGGCTTCTAGCTTATCGATTAGTTATTGATTGTGTGTCTTGTCTGATCAGGCGTTGGGACAGGTAAGTCTCCGGACATACTTAGCTCGAGTACGGGATTTAGCGGGTTTAGCTTTAGGACATGTAAGTCTCCGGACTTACTGTGCTCGTATTCTCTGTATTAGTTTCGATGTGTGTTTGGTGGTGTGTGTATTTGGCCCAAGTGTATGATAACGGGCGGTGACCGCTTGTCCAGTTCAAAATCGGGATGACTGGGAGGTGCCTTGCGACCAGTCCAACGGGTGATGCTGATCCTCATCAAGTACAAACCCGTATGGTGAAAGGGGACAAGGGCGAGATCGTTAAGATTCTCGTGTCACAAAAGAAGTTGATTAGAACGGGATATGACCTAATGATTAAAAGATAATAAACCGGCTTGTGTGTTTTGGAGCATGTTGTGTGTTTATGATGCCTTATGTGTGTGTGTGCGAATACCATGATTCTAATGCCTTGAATGCTAGCTAACGGTTTTATACCGATATTGTGGTAGTTGTCTTGCAGGTTAGGGACGCGGCCGAGAGATCCGGAAGAGTGGGCAACCGGGGTCCGTACATTTTCAGGATGGGTTTTGGGGTTTGTATTTATGTATTTTTTATGTTATTAGGTATGTTGTGTGTATGGTGTTTGCCTTTGGAGTTGTATCTCGGCTGGAGTCTTTCGTCGTTTTCTTTTGGGGTTCACATTGCAATGAATTACGGTTTTGCCTTTATTTGTGTCTTGTTGTAAGATCCGGTGAAATTGTTGTCAAACTAAGGGTCGAGACCCATTGTGAGGTCTCTGCCCGTAGCGCCCCGAGTCCCGCGGATTCGGGGTGTTACAACGGGTACTAGAATTTCGAGTTTTTTTGGATCGGCTCTACGATTTAAAAATTGGTTATGTGATCCTAAGCCCCGTTCAGTTAGTTCAAGGACCCAAGTCGATAGCTATAAGAGTCGGCTATGATCTCTCGGAACGGAATGGCCGCCTCAAAGTTGAGGCCCAAACCGGCCTAGAGGGCTGGAGGAACTATTATTAGGTTTGCGCATTTTTGCAACTGCAGCCGTGGGACTTGGTTTGGGCCTCAAACTTTTAGGCGTTCCGTCCGGAGAGTTTCCGGCCGATTCTTACGTTTATCCACTTTGGTCCTTTGATCTAAGTGAAGGGGACTTTTCCGTGCACTTGGGCCAAGTAACAAGCCCAATAGCACAACCACTTTGACCACACAAACAATCTAGTATGATAAGATACATGGTTATAAGGGGTTATAGGAGGTTGTAAACTCTCGATGTGGGACTCTTTTGTAATATCCGGAATTTTTATTCCGTTTATTTCTGTAACGAACCCGATCTCGATCAGTTGATCCATATCCGTCTACCTAGTAGACAAATTATTATAAAATTTATCATTTTATGTAGATTTTCTTCACATAAAATGATAGAATCTTTTAAAAGTTTATCATTTTATGTAGCTTATCTTTACATAAAATAATAGGATTCTTATAGCCAATCTTAAACTGTAACATAATCCGTATCCGTCTATTTCGTACATCCATGTGTCGGGATCTTGTTTCCGGACTGCGACTAGTATGGGCTGCTGTTTCCATGCGCCTGCCCAGCCCAGAAACTCGCCAGCTTCAGCAATTCTAGTCCATCTGCAGCTCAGCTTCTACCCATCTTCAGCCCCAGCGGATCCAGTTTCTGCAGCCCAGTTTCTTCCTTACATTCTTCAGCCAAATCCCAGCCCAGCAGCAGCAGCTTGCCAGGAAGCCCAGCGCCAAGCTCAACCAGCAGTAGCCTACCGATGTGCCAGCGCCAGCCAACGCGTGATCCAGCCCAGGAAGGAGCGGCTCCTTGCCTTCTTCAGCCCAACGACAATTCAAGCCCAGCTGGAAGATGATGATCAGCAGCAATTAATTGCCCTTAAACTCCCACGTAACAGCCGCTATTTTAGGAAGAAAAAATCACCTTCTGTTCAGCATACAATCACACATTCATTCTGTCCAAATTCACGTCATTCTGAGATCTGTATCGAGTCCTTCCCCACGCTCTTCGTCTATCTAGTTCCGGATACACTGCAAGTTCCAGCCCTGCAGAAGAATTGTTATTTTCAACCCTCAGCCTAGGCGATAGCAGGAACTTCGATCTTTCAGTTCTGGAAATCGTTTACCTCAAGCTCCAATCTGTACGGGTGAGTAACGTCCTCTTCTGTTACCTTATTTCTGTCTCGAATGAGCATCTTCTTGAATATCCGTCTAGACCTGAGTTTAACAGGGCCGCTTGGATCTATTGTTACAGACCTAATAAGTAGCAGACTCTCCTCACTTTTGGCTGTAACGTACCTCTCTATCCAGCGGGTAAGGCCAGCCGACGAGTCCCTCCTCCTTTCCCTACTGTCTTAGGGTACAAGCCCTTAACTGTACCCATTTCAGCGTGCACAGCAAGGCTTAAGGAGCCGTCCCATAGCCTACAGCGAAACCAGCCTCGAGCAGTGGCAGGACCTTTCTCTGCTCCACTACAGCCCGGTAAATAAAGAACCCTCTACTACTTATTCTATGTGCATTTTAGTTTTAATCGATAGATGTATAGGTTGAAGAGTATCACCATGGATGGAACGTAGAAGGGATGAGACTAGGTGTGATGAGGCAGAATAGTGGACAATATATATCAAACCTAGGATCCCCTAAACTCACTATGTCCAGAATTTTATCCTACTCGTTCTTTTGTAGAAACTGCCTAGTTTGTCAACCGATGTTTGAGAGTTTGAATGAAGATCCACCGTTGAAATTTTGATAGATGATAGAGGGATATATGTAGTTTAGTATATTAAAATTTGAGAAGAAATGAACGGTCGGATTAGAAGTTATAAGCTTTCAAAGTAGGGTAGTTAAACAGTTTTTTTTGTAAACCTTAGAATTTTAGCTAAGTATAGAAATTATGAATGGAGTAGCCAACTTTGAGAATTTTTATAAAAATAATGGATGAACAGTTTTGAGAAATTCTTGCTCCTAAGGGTAGACGGAACAGCATAGATGATCTAGAGAATGAGTTCGGAATTTTTATAAGCTTTTACGAATTTTATATTTGAAACCGAAGTTAGACCTTTACGATCCTTCGAAAAATATGAAAATAAGAAAGATGCCGGCTTATACCCAAACTAAACCTTAAGAGTTAGAATATGTTTTTAGAATCTCAAATAGGAGTTTAGACATGAATGTTGGAAATTTTGAGAGTTTCGGAACCAAGGGTAAAATGGTCATTTTACCCTAAATTAGTACTATAACTAGTTATGTCTTACTACGTTCTTCTATCTTAGAAGTCTTAGACTTCTAACTACGTGGGAGTGTGCTAATGCACTTATCTCCTTTGACAGGCAACTGAGTTGCTACAGTTTACAAAGCGAGTTTGGTTTATAGAGAGTCGAGCTTTATACCAGGTAAGTCCTTTGGGCTTACTTAGATGACTTCTAAATATGAGCATGAATGATGATAGTGCTGTGTGATTGAGATGTTTAGAGTTATAGGTTGTGATAGATATTTACCGACCTATACTTGGCCTAAGAGTAACGGGCGGTGGAATTCTGCTTAGTTAGCTTGCGAGCGCTGAGGGTTTCTTTAGGGACTAGTCC
Organism: Fagopyrum esculentum; assembly: GCA_033239045.1. Lineage (NCBI taxonomy): Eukaryota > Viridiplantae > Streptophyta > Magnoliopsida > Caryophyllales > Polygonaceae > Fagopyrum > Fagopyrum esculentum. The sequence continues at coordinate 39,243,826 of BSUD01000005.1, read as the reverse complement.
ATACTCGGTTTGTAGTGATGCTACCGGCGGAGGTCAGCTAGACCTACACCCAGTTGGATAAGGAACGGAGGCGAGAACTGTTAATAGCTCTCGTGCCACAACTGTAAATTGAATAAGATGAATCACTTAAATAATAGATAATAAACGGTTGAGTGCCAGCATGATGTTTGTAATAACCGGATATTTTTATTCCCGATTATTTCCGAGTAAAACCGGAACTCGATCGGTTTACACTTTTCCGACATCTTATCACTTTAGGTGACGCTGAGTTTAAGTTTTACGACCCTTCTATCATTTTATGTCAGAACTTTACTCACATAAAATAACGCAATAGTGAGCTATTTTTTTTCTAATCCGTAAGGGTTTAATCCTTTTGATAACCTTCTGGACCCATCAAGGTAAGTCATATGAGCCCATCAGGGTATGCCATCCGGGCCCAATAAGAGATACGGCCGCATCTCAGCCATCACCTTCCTCTTCTTCCATCTCCTTACCTGATACGTGAAATTTTTACCCTAGCCGGCCTTCTCGTTAATCTCTCCTTCTCTCGCTCGACATCACATACACCGACGCAGCTCTTCTCCTCTCCCACACCGGCAACACCCAGCGGCAGCCTCATCCTTCATCCCCGCCACACGCCGACGAGCTTCTCCCATCCTCGATTGGACAACAACAGGCAGACGGACATGCTTTCTCTTCAACCGCGCTGGAATGGCTCGCTCTCCCTCTTCTGTCGACTCTAGCAGGCTGACGGACAGGACTTCTCTTCAACCGCTTAGCAGAACAATCTACCATCGGGACTGCCTTCAGACAGCAAAAACGCAAAGGCGCTAGGGTCGGCTACAGGGCACCACTCCTCCTTCGCTGCGGGTTCGATCCTGGGTTGTTGTTGCGCCCCTCCCATGCCGCTGTAGCGCCTGCCAGCAGTAGAGGCGAGTGCTTGTACCTTCCCTCCTTTGAGTCTAAAAATCGCGTAAGATCCGTACCCTTTCATTCCTAACCCTTCTCGCATTACCTTCTCTATATCAATACTGATGAGAACCCTCTTTTGTAGCTTAAACCATCCATAACAGCCATGGAAGATGACTTGTTATATTTCCTGAGTTTTCGGAAGAGATGAACAGCTAACTTCATATCCAAATTTAGGTATGAAAGAATGATCCTTTTTGGTTGGTTTTCGGATATGTTATAGATGGTATTTCAAAGTAAATTATACTAAAATTTCAGAGGAATCCATGTTATGGTTTGAGAGATATGGGGTTTCAAAGTTCAGTTTTATAAATGTGCTGAGTTGAGAAAAACAGCATGGGATGCTGTTTTGTGAGATAGTTTTGAATAGGCTTTTGATCTCTGTTAGGCTTGAATTTTTTAAATGATATAGTTTACATCTGGTTGTAGATCATATTAAAATTTGGGAAGAATCGGAGTTACGGTTTGAGAGTTATTGTATTCCAAAGTTGACGTTTTTATATATGTGCTGAGTGTTGGGGAAAACAGCAAGTGATGCTGTTTTGTGAGATGGTTTTGAATAAGCTCTTGATCTCCGTTGGACTTGAATTTTGGATATGATATGGTTGACATATTTTTGTAGAACATATTAAAATTTGAGAGGAATCCAGCGAGTGGTTTGAGATTTATGATTTTTCAAAGATGGAGTCGTAAGCAGTTTTTCTGTTGTGCTGAATATCGGTTTTGTGAGATAGTTTTAAATAGGATTTTGATCTCCTTTGCGTCTGAATTTTGGATATATTAGAGATAAGATTTAATAGTAGAACATATCAAAATTTGGGATAAATACAGCAAGTAGTTTAGGAGTTATGATTTTTCAAAGTTAGGACAATGTGCTGCTTGCTAAGTGTTGTACCAAACTTTAGAAATTTTTGTAGAAGCGATGCTTTAACAGTTTTAAGATATTCTTTCTCCTATGAGTAGATAGGATATCATAGATGACCTAGGGAATTACTTCGGAATTTTTATAAGATTATTCGAATTTTATATTTGAAGCTGTAGTTGGACTTTAGTGATTTTTCGAGAAATAGAAAATGGGTGGTTTTTCTAGTTGTTACCTAAAATCATCCTAGGGAGTAGAATATGGTTAGTTAGTCTCAAATAAGAGTTTAAACATAAATTATGAAATTTTTAGAAGTTTCGGGACCAGGGGTAAAATGGTCATTTACCTGTATAAGGGTATTTTGGTAATCTCTTGTTGATCGATTTTTATATCTTAGAAGTTGGAGACTTCTAAGAAAGTGGGATACATTATTGATTCCCTTGTCTTGTATAACAGGCAGTTGAGTTCCTACGGTTACATACCGAGTTGAAATTAAGAGAGTGGCGACTTGACTCAGGTAAGTCCTTTGGGCTTACTTAGCTGACTTCCAGATATGAGTGTGGATAATGATAGTGGTGTGAATAAGATGTTTATATTTATATTTTAGTAATAATTATCTACCGACCTATACTTTGTCCTAAGAGTAACGGGCGGTGGCATTCTGCTCAGTTAGCCTGAGGGCGCTGGGGGTTTCTTTAGGGACTAGTCCACACTCGGTTTGTAGTGATGCTACCGGCGGAGGTAAGCTAGACCTACACCTAGTTGGATAAGGAACGGAGGCGAGAACTCTTAAGATTTCTCGTGCCACAACTGTAAAATGGAATAAGGTGACTCACTTAATGAACAGATAATAACCGGTTTGTGTGCCAGCATGATGATTGTTTTATGTTATCTTGAGTGTGTTTGTGCTATCCTTATTTTGCTTATATTTGGATTGTTAGCTAACGGTTTATCCGTGTTGTAGATTGGTAGAGATAGACAGTTGCAGAGTGATCCGGAACGGATGGTCAGCCGGGTCCACGTACTCATTAGATGGGGACGGGGAAGTCTTCCATACGTCATGCATGTTATATATCTTTATATATGTTTGTAAGGCTGTCACATGTGTACTTTCATACCATTAAAAATATTATGTTTTGGAAATTGTTTTAATTACATTTGTGCCTTGTTGTAAGATCTTAGTAAAGTTGTTGTTAAACCAAGGTCGGGACCCATTGTGAGGTCCTAACCAGTAGCTCCCCGAGTTTTGAAACTTGGGGTGTTACAATGTTTGTTTAATTTTTGTTTCTGCTTGTGTTTGTGCTGTTGTTATTCTACTTATATTTGGATAGTTAGCTAACGGTTGTTATGTTGTGTAGACTTACCACAGGTTAGAGCAGATGCCGAGTGATCCAGATGGTAGTGGTCAGCCGGGGTGTCGTACTTTAGGACGTTTTGCAGTTTCTTCATTTGTGGGATTTTCAGTTGGACCTTGCTTCCTTTCGTTCTTTCCGTACATTGTTATATTACGTTTTCCGGCTGTTAGTTGTTCTGGTCACATTCATACATTGTTAAGAATTATTTTATGATTTCTGGTTTTCCTTATTTGTGCCTTGTTGTAAGATCTTGTTAAGTTGTTGTCAAACTAAGGTCGGGACCCACTGTGCGGTCCTAACCAGTAACTCCCCGAGTTGAAAATTTTGGGGTGTTACAACATGGTATCAGAGCTCTAGGTTGGCAACAATGGCACTTGAAATCTTCTAAAAAGGTCATATAAGTAAATAAACAGAACCCGAAAGGGGTCTGAGTTTTCCAAAGAAGATTTTGGTTTTAAAATGCATACAGAGTCGGGTTGGGATAGAAAGTACGGATGACCACCACTACCTCTGCGGATCTTGGTATTCTTAGTATTATTATTATTATAGACTTTTACTGTTACGATAGATTAGTTAGATTATAACTGTAGTTGTTACCGTTCGTGCAGATGGCACGTACTAGGGCTACACCACTGACTGCCCGAGGTAGGGGTCGTCCCCCCTTTCCCCAATCAGACAGGATCGAGCTGATAGCACCCCTGCTGTTAGAGGGCGTGGTCGTGGGGGTAGACCTCCACTAGGGAGAGGTCGAGGACGAGTTCCTCGAGAGGATCCACCTGCAGCAAGCATACCAGAGGCTGTTGTGGAAGAGGTAGCTGAGAGTGTAGGCCCCGAAGTCAGGCATGAGACCGCCGCTAGGTCTGTAGCGCAGGGAGCACGTTATACTGAGTCAGGACGTGTTTCTATTGGAGCATCGGAGTATAGGGAGTACATAGCATACGTCGAGCGTATGGAGGAGGCTGCCAGAGTTGAGAGGCTTACCCAGGTACCACCGGTGGTACCGGCTAGGTCCGCTCAGGTGACACAAGGAGTGTCTCAGGTGCCGGCTGTACCTGAGAGGAGAGCTAATGTTGATAGAGCGCCTGCTGGGTCTAGAGCACCGAGACCGGATGAGTGGTTGAAGGCTTTCAACTCTCAGAAGGTTCCCTCATTCAGTGGAGAAATAGGGCTAGAGGTAGAGCACTGGATAGGGAAGATAGAGACTGCTTTAGAGGCAATACATTGCCCCGAGGATCGACAGGTGGATTTGGTTCAGACCTGTTTCACAGATGATGCTCACTCATGGTGGCGTACCATTCGTAGCCGAGTCACCAGTTGGGAGCAGATGAGGAACATTGTTAGGGACAGGTATTGTCCTGTTTCGCTGAGGAGGGAGAGATTCCAGGATTTCATTGAGGCGGGATTTGAGGATATCCCGATTGCTGCAGCCATAAAGAAGTTTCAGAAAGAGTTGACCTTACTTGGACCATCTGCACCTCCAGAAGAGCAGCATGTTTACCTTTTCTCTAGGAGATTGAGAGAGAGTACCCGATCATACCTGGCTGGATTCCGCTGTGAGACTTTGTCTGATTATCAGGATAGGGCCTCTGCCTAAGAGAGAGATAGGCCAGCTTCGAGGAAAGCAACTCAGTCTAGTGGGCCGGATAAGTGGCAGAGGACAGGGCATGCTGGCAGCAGTGCAGCAGTAGCAGGTTATGGTCGAGGACAGACTCAGGGGAGGTCCAGCTACCACTCTACAGTTCAGACTCCCAGTAGAGATCGACAGTGCTTTAACTACGGTACACAAAGCTACCTTCTACCGTCAGGGTAGGGCCCCTTCCCAGCAAGGATCTTCTCCTGCAGGTGCTGAGAAGAGTGTACAGATACCTCCTCAGTACCGAGCACCGAGTCAGCAGCAGCAACAGTACCAGGCTTCAGGACATCCTGCTTCATACAATACGGCACAGGGATCAGGTCGTGGCAGGGGACGTGGTAGTACCACTGACACCAGAGGAGGACCATCGAGAGTGTTCGAGCTGAGGAGCACTGAGCAGCCTGTAGCACTTGCGACCACAGGTACTATTTGGATCCATGACTTACCTGTGCGAGTTTTATTTGATACGGGTGCTACGCACTCCTTTATATCAAATGCATGTGTAGATAGGTTGTCCTTAGCTACAGTAGAGGGTGTACCTTTTGTGGTTGGGTTACCAGATAGGGGCAAGGTTAGAGGATCCCGAGAGATTTATGACTGCCCTATTCATCTGGGAGGCCGGATTTGGTTAGTAAATGTTCTAGTCATGCCCTTAGCACATGAGGACGTGATATTGGGGATAGATTGGATGACTAGACATGGAGCCGTCTTGGATATTTGTAGGAGGACTATGACTGTCGCCACTGAGGAGGGTCACAGAGTGATATTCCGAGGTTGGGACCTCAGAAAGTCCGGCACAGTTATCAGCGCAGTGAGTGCAGCCAGATTGATAGCACAGGGTTGCGAGGCCTTCTGGTGTTATGCCATGAAGGAGCGCAAGAGCCGGACAGTAGAGGAGATACCAGTTGCATGCGAGTTTGCAGAGGTATTTAGTGACGACTTACCAGGGCTACCTCCACAGAGGAGTATCGACTTTAGCATCGAGTTAGAGCCGGGCACGAGACCGATCTCGAAGGCCCCGTACCGCATGGCCCCGATAGAGCTGCTTGAGCTGAAGAAGCAGTTAGAGGAGTTAGCAGAGAAGGGCTTCATACGCCCTAGTGTTTCTCCCTGGGGCACACCGGTATTATTTGTGAGGAAGAAGGATGGATCGATTAGGCTGTGTATTGACTACCGGGAGTTGAACAAGGTCACCATCAAGAATAAGTATCCACTGCCTCGCATAGATGATCTGTTGGACCAGCTACATGGGGCGTCAGTGTTCTCGAGGATAGATTTGAGATCGGGTTATCACCAGCTGAGGGTGAGAGATCAGGACATACCTAAGACGGAATTTCGGACTAGGTATGGCCACTATGAGTTTGTAGTGATGCCATTCGGGCTCACTAATGCGCCTGCAGTATTTATGGAGTTGATGAACGGAATTTTCATCGACTTCTTAGACCAGTTTGTAGTGGTCTTCATTGACCACATTCTAGTTTACTCTAGAAGTCGAGAGGAGCATGACGGACACTTGAGGACAGTGCTACAGATTCTACAGGATAGCCAGCTATATGCTAACCTATCCAAGTGTGAGTTCTGGATGTCAGAGGTGGCTTTCCTAGGCCATGTAGTGACTGCTGAGGGGATTAAGGTCGACCCGGCAAAGATTGAGTCAGTGTCCTCTTGGCAACCTCCGAAGAATGTTAAGGAGGTTCGCAGCTTCCTTGGATTGGCAGGTTATTACCTTCGGTTTGTGGAAGGGTTTTCCCTGATCGCCCGACCACTTACTTGCCTCCTGAGGAAGACTACTCGGTTCGTCTGGTTTGAGCCGTGTCAGCAGAGTTTTGAGGAGCTGAAGAGGAGATTGACGTCTGCTCCAATCTTAGTACAACCTGAGGGTACAGAGGACTTTGTAGTGTACAGTGACGCATCCAAGCTGGGCTTGGGTTGTGTCTTGATGCAGAGGGGTAAGGTCATAGCGTATGCGTCTCGACAGTTGAAGACGTATGAGTACTACCCCACCCATGACCTGGAGTTAGCTGCGGTAGTACATGTTCTTAAGATCTGGCGTCATTATCTCTATGGAGCGACCTGTCAGATCTTCACAGACCATAAGAGTCTGAAGTACATATTCACTCAGCGGGAGTTGAATAACCGCCAGAGGCGGTGGCTAGAGTTGATCAAGGATTTCGACCTTGAGATTCTCTACCACCCCGGAAAGGCGAATGTAGTTGCTGACGCTTTGAGTCAGAAGACGCCTCGGGAGAAGGCGATAGCTCGGTTGACAGTACAGCCACAGTTGCAGAGAGACTTAGCTTGGTTGGAGGTAGAGATCCAGTTCCCCGATACAGCTCATCAGTTAGCCACCTTAGAGTTACTTCCTGACCTGTTGGGTGAGATCCGACAGAAGCAGGAGACCTGTCCGACTTTGACCCGGATCCGAGACCGGATGTCACGAGATGAGGCACCTCAGTTCACTATCGGTGCCGATGGAGTGATGAGACGGCAGGACCGTATTTGTGTGCCATCAGACAGTGAGCTGAGACAAAGGATACTAGGTGAGGCTCATTCTACCCCTTACTCCGTACATCCAGGAGAGAGTAAGATGTATAAGGACGTAAGACGTTCCTTCTGGTGGGGTGGTTTGAAGCCTGATGTGGCCCGATATGTAGCCCAGTGTGCGACCTATCAGCAGGTCAAGATTGAGCATCGTAGGTCCGGAGGAGAGCTCCACCCACTTCCAGTACCACATTGGAAGTGGGAGGATATATCTATGGATTTCGTCACAGGGTTGAGGCTCAGTAGAGGTTTTGATGCCATTTGGGTGGTGGTAGACCGCCCGACGAAGACCGCACGTTTCATTCCGATTAAGGAAACGTGGCCGGTAAGTCGTCTAGCTGAGGAGTTTACCAGACACATTGTGAGACTCCATGGAGTACTGAGGACTATCGTCTCCGACAGGGATGGACGTTTTACCTCGAGATTTTGGCAGCAGGTACATACTGCTCTGGGGACGAGTCTCCACTTTACCACCGCCTATCACCCACAGAGAGATGGTCAGTCTGAGAGGACCATTCAAACCTTAGAGGATATGTTGCGGGCATGTGTTCTAGATTCGGGACAGGTATGGCCAGATCATCTTCCACTGGTAGAGTTTTCATATAATAACAGCTGGCACGCGTCTATTGGGATGGCACCTTATGAGGCTTTGTACGGGCGGAGATGTCGTACACCGTTGTGTTGGGATGAGCCTAGCAAGGCTGATGGGGTAGTACCACACCAGATACAGGATGACATCGCCCGGATTGCCTTAGTCCGGGAGAGGATGTTAGCAGCTCAGAGTCGTCAGAAGGCCTACGCCGACAAAAGGCGTCGACCTTTGGAGTTTAGAGTAGGTGCACAGGTGTGGTTGAGAGTGTCACCTACGAGAGGAGTTAGACGTTTCGGCATTAAGGGGAAGCTGAGTCCCAGATGTGTCGGTCCATTTGAGATCTTAGAGAGAGTCGGAGAGGTTGCCTATCGACTAGCACTGCCACCGAGACTGGAAGGAGTCCACCCAGTTTTTCATGTATCTCAGCTGAGAGAGTACATACCGGATCCTAGACACGTCATCAGTCATGAAGATCTGATAGTCGAGCCAGACCACACTTTTGTGGAGTATCCGGTAGCCGTCCTAGAGAGTAGTGTTAGACGCCTGCGTTCTAAGGAGATACCGATGCTGAGAATCCAGTGGTCTAGACGAGGAGCTGATGAGGCTACCTGGGAGACAGAGGAGAGTATTAGACGTAACTACCCTGAGTTCTTTGCGGAGTTAACCGCTACCTCAGTACCGACGGGTTAGGACTGAGACGATACTTTATATGATTTCTGTGATTATATGTTTAAATGATTGTTTATGTTTATGTGCTGAATGACGTGAGTAGTCTGCATGCTAGAATATAACTCTTGAGGGGAAATGTTTGGGTAGATACCTTATTCTAAGTTTCGGGACGAAACTTATTTTAAGGGGGTACTGATGTAATATCCGGAATTTTTATTCCGTTTATTTCTGTAACGAACCCGATCTCGATCAGTTGATCCATATCCGTCTACCTAGTAGACAAATTATTATAAAATTTATCATTTTATGTAGATTTTCTTCACATAAAATGATAGAATCTTTTAAAAGTTTATCATTTTATGTAGCTTATCTTTACATAAAATAATAGGATTCTTATAGCCAATCCTAAACTGTAACATAATCCGTATATGTCTATTCCGTACATCCATGTGTCGGGATCTTGTTTCCGGACTGCGACTAGTATGGGCTGCTGTTTCCATGCGCCTGCCCAGCCCAGAAACTCGCCAGCTTCAGCAATTCTAGTCCATCTGCAGCTCAGCTTCTACCCATCTTCAGCCCCAGCGGATCCAGTTTCTGCCTTACATTCTTCAGCCAGAGCCCAGCCCAGCAACAGCAGCTTGCCAGGAAGCCCAGTGCCAAGCTCAACCAGCAGTCGCCTACCGATGTGCTAGCGCCAGCCAGCGCCTGATCCAGCCCAGGAAGGAGCGGCTCCTTGCCTTCTTCAGCCCAACGAAAATTCAAGCCCAGCTGGAAGATGATGATCAGCAACAATTAATTGCCCTTAAACTCCCACGTAACAGCCGCTATTTTAGGAAGAAAAAATCACCTTCTGTTTAGCATACAATCACACATTCATTCTGTCCAGATTCACGCCATTCTGAGATTTGTATCGAGTCCTTCCCCACGCTCTTCGTCTGTCCAGATTCGGATACACTGCAAGTTCCAGCCCTGCAGAAGAATTGTTATTTTCGACCCTCAGCCTAGGCGACAGCAGGAACTTCGATCTTTCAGTTCTAGAAATCGTTTACCTCAAGCTCCAATCTGTACGGGTGAGTAACGTCCTCTTCTGTTACCTTATTTCTGTCTCGAGTGAGCATCTTCTTGAATATCCGTCTAGACCTGAGTTTAACAGGGCCGCTTGGATCTATTGTTACAGACATAATAAGCAGCAGACTCTCCTCACTTTTGGCTGTAACGTACCTCTCTATCCAGCGGGTAAGGCCAGCCGACGAGTCCCTCCTCCTTTCCCTACTATCTTAGGGTACAAGCCCTTAACTGTACCCATTTCAGCGTGCACAGCAAGGCTTAAGGAGCCGTCCCATAGCCTACAGCGAAACCAGCCTCGAGCAGTGGCAGGACCTTTCTCTACTCCACTACAGCCCGGTAAATAAAGAACCCTCTACTACTTATTCTATGTGCATTTTAGTTTTAATCGATAGATGTATAGGTTGAAGAGTATCACCATGGATGGAACGTAGAAGGGATGAGAGTAGGTGTGATGAGGCAGAATAGTGGACAGTGTATATCGAACCTAGGATCCCCTAAACTCACTATGTCCAGAATTTTATCCTACTCGTTCTTTTGTAGAAACTGCCTAGTTTGTCAACCGATGTTTGAGAGTTTGAATGAAGATCCACCGTTGAAATTTTGATAGATGATAGAGGGATATATGTAGTTTAGTATATTAAAATTTGAGAAGAAATGAACGGTCGGATTAGAAGTTATAAGCTTTCAAAGTATGGTAGTTAAACAGTTTTTTCGTAAACCTTAGAATTTTAGCTAAGTATAGAAATTATGAATGGAGTAGCCAACTTTGAGAATTTTTATAAAAATAATGGATGAACAGTTTTGAGAAATTCTTGCTCCTAAGGGTAGACGGAACAGCATAGATGATCTAGAGAATGAGTTCGGAATTTTTATAAGCTTTTACGAATTTTATATTTGAAATTGAAGTTAGACCTTTACGATCCTTCGAAAAATATGAAAATAAGAAAGATGCCGGCTTATACCCAAACTTAACCTTAAGAGTTAGAATATGTTTTTAGAATCTCAAATAGGAGTTTAGACATAAATGTTGGAAATTTTGGGAGTTTAGGAACCAAGGTTAAAATGGTCATTTTACCCTAAATTAGTACTATAACTAGTTATGTCTTACTACGTTCTTCTATCTTAGAAGTCTTAGACTTCTAACTACGTGGGAGTGTGCTAATGCACTTATCTCCTTTGACAGGCAACTGAGTTGCTACAGTTTACAGAGCGAGTTTGGTTTACAGAGAGTCGAGCTTTATACCATGTAAATCCTTTGGGCTTACTTAGCTGACTTCTAAATATGAGCATGAATGATGATAGTGGTGTGTGATTGAGATGTTTAGAGTTATAGGTTGTGATAGATATTTACCGACCTATACTTGGCCTAAGAGTAACGGGCGGTGGCATTCTGCTCAGTTAGCTTGCGAGCGCTGGGGGTTTCTTTAGGGACTAGTCTATACTCGGTTTGTAGTGATGCTACCGGCGGAGGTAAGCTAGACCTACACCCAGTTGGATAAGGAACGGAGGCGAGAACTGTTAATAGCTCTCGTGCCACAACTGTAAATTGAATAAGATGAATCACTTAAATAATAGATAATAAACGGTTGAGTGCCAGCATGATGTTTGTTTAATTTTTGTTTCTGCTTGTGTTTGTGTTGTTGTTATTCTACTTATATTTGGACAGTTAGCTAACGGTTGTTATGTTGTGTAGACTTACCACAGGTTAGAGCAGATGCCGAGTGATCCAAATGGTACTGGTCAGCCGGGGTGTTGTACTTTAGGACGTTTTGCAATTTCTTCATTTGTGGGATTTTCAGTTGGACCTTGCTTCCTTTCGTTCTTTCCGTACTTTGTTATATTACGTTTTCCGGCTGTTAGTTGTTCTGGTCACATTCATACATTGTTAAGAATTATTTTATGATTTCTGGTTTTCCTTATCTGTGCCTTGTTGTAAGATCTTGTTAAGTTGTTGTCAAACTAAGGTCGGGACCCACTGTGCGGTCCTAAACAGTAACTCCCCGAGTTGAAAAATTTGGGGTGTTACATCTTTATTATCTCTCAGATTTACATCAAATGGATCTATCCCAACACTTCTTGAGCTGAAATGAGTTTAGGTAAAATTTCTTCCCCTTGGATTCTCGATAGTGGAGCCTCGTTCCATATGACGGGATCCAAGATTTTTTTTATCTCATATTCTTTTGGTTTATCCTTGCCATATTAAATTAACAAATGGATCAATCTTCATTGAAAATGAAGCGGGATCTAATGAAATTTTATCAAAATTTATTCTTAACAATGTCCTATATGTACCCGACTTACATTGTAATTTAATTTCTATACAATGTTTTGCTAGTGAGTTTTCTTCTAGTATCATATTTACTAAAAATTATTGAACATGATCATAATTAGTTTTTTTTTAAAATTATTTTTTATTGAGAAAATAGAAAATCAAAAGTAATTTTATTTCTTTTTATCAAAAATTAGTTTTGAATTTTTTTTACAGAATTTATAATTGAAACTTTAACAAAATGTTTTAAGAAAGGGTATAAATATGAAACAAATTGACATTATTAATTCATTATTTTACCTAACTCAAATATTTTTTATATATAATATATTTTTGAATATAATTATTAGTATAAAATTGTAATATAAAATCTTGATTTAACCTTTCGTAAACAAATACATTTATATTATAATAAAAGTTTTTTTAATAGCCGAATAACCGGGAATATATAGTAATTCGGGACTATTCGACTATCCGCGAAGATCTGGATGCCAAAATCTCGATCCTTATTAGATGCCGTGATTCGGTAATATATTTTCGATCTGATCAGGATCAAAACTGGTACTAGAATATCGAGTATTTTTGGATTGGCTCCATGGATTAAAAAATTGGTTGTGTGATCGTAAGCCCCGTTCAGTTAGTTCAAGGACCCAAGTCGATAGCTGTAATGTAACACCCCGAATCCGCGGGATATTGTAATGCTACGGGCGAGACCACACAATGGGTCCCGACCCTTAGCCTGACAACAATCTCACCGGACCTTTCCAACATGGCACAAATAAACGCTTAAAACTCGAAAACGTTTAAATGTATGCAAGACGGAAAAGATAAAGAGTACAACTTGGAAACTCAGCCGAGTCCTCAAAACAACATAAAAATCCACAAGACATAAACCGAAAACGTATAACGACCACAATCTCAACAAAAGGTAACATAATAAACACAACAGCCCAAAAATGCCCCCGTCCTACAATGTACGACGACCCTCGGTTGTCCACTCCTCCGCCTCACTCGGCGGCGTCCCTAACCTGCGTGGCATCTACAACAAGCGGTTTAAAACCATTAGCTACATTCGAAGCATTAAAGACATGGTGAAGGCACAAACACAAACATATATAATCACATCACATAAACATGCTCAACAATCAATCCGGTTATTATCTTCATTTATTAAGTCATATCCCGTTCTAGTTCAACTTAGTTTTGTGACACGAGAATCTCCCAAAACTCGCCTCGGTCCCTTCTTCCTGCAATGGAAAGGTTGGATGCCTCCGACCGTCTAACTAGCACGGGCCAGTCGCCGAGAACCTCTTAGCTCTCGCAAGAGCTAGGCAGTGATGTCACCGCCCGTTATCATACACTTGGGCCAAAATAACATAAAGGTCGGTAATCCTATTATCCGGTTTATAAGTTAAAACAAAACGGTAAACACACACCACCAAGCACATAATGAATCTAATACAACGAATATGGATAAGTAAGTCCGGAGACTTACCTCGTCTCTCAACTCACAACACTCTAGCTTCCTTAATGAGTAAGCACCCAACCTGCTCACACACGAAAGTACTCATCAACACAAGTCCGCACTCATGAAGTCATAGACTTCATTCTAAAGATCTAAGCAAGATCCCACAACTCTCAACCTAGGAAAACATCCTAGGGTCTAAAAGGTACACAAGACACTAACCACAAGTAAAGGAAGCTCACAACAGCCTATACAACCTAAGAACAAGATCAACAACAACATCCTAGGAGAAGCAACTAGTTTAGGAAGACCAACATGCTCACACTCAAGATCAACATTCAAACCAAGCAATAAGGGCTCCAAGGCTAGCAACCACTAGATGGCATTCTCATAAGTCCTTGGTCCATCCTAAGCATGATTCTAACTATATACAACAACGATCTAAGGAAGGAACGAAAGGAAAGGGAGGGAGGAACCTACTGGTGAAGAAAAACGCAGCCGCGGAAGCAAGTTGGCGCCCTGGCAGAAACCCTGTCACCGCCCCTGCGGTGGTTCAGGCCGCCCCTGCGGTGGTCCAGGCCGCCCCTGCGGTGGCCTCAGTCCGCCCCTGCGCCTCTGGCAATCCACCCCCGTGGTCGAACAGCAGAAGGCTCGTCTTCTTCGTTTCTTCGACTGGTTCTTTGCTCCTATTGTCTCCTTCTCTTATTGGGCGTCCTCCAAACCTTCACCACAGGTCTTAGCCTCCTCAACACGACCTAAAAGAGCTAAGGAAAGGGACATGCAAAGGCTTTACAAGATACCCCTTCAAAAGCTTCCTCCATAGCCATGGAGGTGAAGAGAAAGGAAAGAAGGGGATACGAGAAGTAAGAGGAAGAGGAGATAGAACCACTTACCACTACATATCTGGAAAGCTCAAGGTGCAGCTCCACACACCACTCCTCCAAGGTGTAAAAGAAGAGAGGTCCAAAGGAAGAAGAAAGGGGTTATGGAAGGGAAAGAGCATAAAAGAGGAGAAGGGAAAGAAAGAAGGGAGGAAAAGGGCTGACAAGGAGGTGGGATCTACCAAGGGTCAGCCTCCTTGTCCCCTCACTCCACTTCCCAAGGTCGGAAAGTAGAACGTGAATCTCTCTTCTCGCGTTAAAAACTCGTACTCAGCAACGTGTCTGCGGGAAATAAGCCGCCGACGCGGAAAGGATCGGAAACACCTGAACTTCCGAAAATAAAATTTCCGGTTGTTACAACTAAGCCCCCTAAAACAAGTTTCGTCCAGAAACTTGAGAGTCGCACACCTCACAGAAGGTAGAACTCTGAAGTCGAATACTCGTAAACACAACGATACCTTGAAAGGTAATCATACATACACACATAGGGCATATACAGAGCATGTCACATCGCAAAGCATAAAGACATAAACAAGGAAAAGCTCGGGACTAATCCGACGGCCATATCGGTGACTCGAAACTCGCATAAAACTCGGGATTGTTCCTCCGGACACTATCCTCCGTCTCCCAAGTAGCCTTGTGTGCTCCTCGCCTCGATCACTGCACTCTTAACATCGGTATCGCCTTCGATCGAAGGCGTCTCGTACTCCTCTCCAGATCCGCTATCGGGTGCTCCACAAAAGTTTGGTCCGGCTCGACCACAAGGTCCTCGTGAGTAATGATGTGCCTCGGGTCGTGGATGTACTCCCTCAATTGAGACACATGAAATACCGGATGTATACCCTCTAACCGTGGTGGCAATGCTAGTCGGTATGCCACCTCACCGACTCTCTCCACTATCTCGAATGGGCCGACATATCAGGGGCTTAACTTCCCCTTAATGCCGAATCGTCTGACACTCCGGGTCGGTTATACCCTCAACCACACCTGGGCTCCTACCCTGAACTCGAGAGGTCTACATCCTCTCTCGTATCAAGGCAACTCTAGCCATGTCATCCCGTACCTAATCCGGAGCTACAACACTCGAGCTCCCCGGCTCGTCCCAACATAAGGGAGTACAGCATCTCCTCCCATACAACGCCTCATAAGGTGCCATCCCAATCGACGCGTGCCAGCTTTTATTATACGAAAACTCTACCAATGGAAGGTGGTCTGGCCATACCTGACCCTAGTCTAGTACACATGCCCGCAACATGTCCTCTAGGGTTTGAATAGTCCGCTCTGACTGGCCGTCGGTCTGTGGATGGTATGCGGTGGTGAAATGTAGACTCAATCCTAGGGCGGTGTGTACCTGCTGCCAGAACCTCGAGGTAAAGCGCCCATCCCTATCCGAGATGATAGTCCTCGGTACTCTATGTAACCTGACAATCTGGCGAGTAAACTCCTCGGCTAGACGACTCACTGGCCACGTTTCCTGAATAGGGATGAAACGTGCGGTCTTCGTCAATCGATCCACTACTACCCATATCACGTCAAAGCTCCTACTCGGTCTCAAACCCGTCACGAAGTCCATGGAAATATCCTCCCACTTCCACTGCGGCACGGGCAGTGGATGAAGCTCTCATGCATGTCTCTGGTGCTTGATCTTGACCTGTTGGCAGGTCGCGCATCGGGCCACATATCTAGCTACATTGGGCTTGAGCCCGCCCCACCAATAAGATCTCTTATGGTCCTGGTACATCTTTCTCGCGCCTGGGTGCACCGTGAAGGTGTAGAGTGTGCCTCCTGCAAGATCCACTCTCTCAACTCTAGGTCTGACGGTACACAAATACGTCCTTGGCGTCTCAATAACCCGTCTGCCCTTATGATGAACAGCGATGCCTCACCTCTGGCCATCCTGTCCCGAATCCTCGTCAACACGGGACATCCCTCTTGCTTCTGCCGGATCTCTCCGGACAGATCAGGTAATACCTCTAACTCGGATAAACGGTTGACCGTGTCCGGAATCCGGACATCTAACTTTAACTCCGCCAAGTCCCTCTACAACTGTGGTTGAATCATAAGTCGAGCTATAAGCTCCTCTCGAGGTGTCCTCCTACTCAAAGCATCGGCGACCACGTTCGCCTTCCCCGGATGGTATAAAATCTCCAAGTCAAAATCCTTAATCAGCCCTAACCATCTCCGCTGGTGGTTATTCAACTCCCGCTGAGTGAATATATACTTCAGACTCTTATGGTTTGTGAAGATCTAGCACGTGGCTCCATACAAATAGTGTCGCTAGATCTTTAGGGCATGAATCACTGCCGCTAGCTCGAGATCATGGGTGAGATAATTCTCCTCGTACGGCTTCAGCTGCCGAGAAGCGTACGCAATAACCCTACCCCTCTGCATCAAAACGCACCCCAAGCCTAGCTTGGAGGCGTCACTATATACAACAAAGTCCTCTACACCCTCAGCTCTGCTAACACAGAAGCGGAGGTCAACCTCCTCTTCAGCTCGTCAAAACTTCGTTGACAAGGTTGGGACCAGACGAACCTGGTAGACTTCCTTAGCAAGGAATTAAGGGGCCGTGCAATCACGGAGAAACCCTCAATAAAACGGCGGTAATATCCCACTAAGCCCAAGAAATTGCGCACCTCCTTGACCGTCCGAGGAGGCGGCCATGAAAAAACGGACTCTATATTCGCCGAGTCAACCATGACACCCTCGGAGGAACTATATGACCTAGGAATGCCACCCCGGGCTTCTAGAACGCGCACTTAGAGAGCTTTGCATAAAGCTCTCTATCTTGAAGGACTCGAAGAACCGTCCTCAGGTGTCCCGAATACTCCTCCCTACTCCGGGAGTATACTAGGATGTCATCTATAAACACTACAACAAAGCCGTTCTTCAACTCCATGAAGACGGCAGGCGCATTCGTGAGCCCGAATGGCATCACGACAAACTCATAGTGGCCGTATCTCGTCCTGAATGCCATCTTCGGCACGTCCTCCTCTCTTACGCTCAACAGGTGGTATCATGACCCCAAGTCGATACATGAAAATACTGAGGCCCCCTACAACTGGTCTAGCAAATCATCAATGCGTGGTAGGGGGTAGTTGTTCTTGATGGTGACTTTGTTCAATTCCCGGTAATCGATACACTGTCTCAAAGATCTGTCCTTCTTCCGGACGAAGAGGACCGGTGCTCCCTAAGGGGAAACGCTCGGGCGTATGAAACCCCTCTCTACTAATTCCTCGAGCTGCTTCTTCAACTCTAACAACTCGATCGGTGCCATGCGGTATGGGGCCTTGGAGATCGGCCTCGTGCCGGGCTCCAACTTAATAGCAAAATCCACGCTCCTCTGTGGTGGCAATCCGGGTGGCTCTCCAAATACATCCTCGAACTCGCAAGCCACGGGAATCTCCTCTAGAGACGGTCCCGCCTCCTCCTTCATGGCATAGCACTAGAAGGCCTCGCATCCCTATCTGATAAGTCTCGCGGCTCGAACCGCGCTAATGACCGTACCGGTCTTCCCGAGGTCCCAACCTCGGAAAATCACATCATGTCCCGTCTCCGTGGTAACTGTCACGGTCCTCCGACTGTTGTCTAAAATGGCTCGGTGGTGGTCCATCCAGTCCATGCCAAAGATGACTTCTTCATGCACTAAGTGCATGACATAGAAGTCGGCTAACCAATCTCGGTTTCCCAAACGTATGGGACAACCGTGTACCTCTCGGGTACCAATAACTCTACCCCCGTCGGGTAACCCCATAACAAAGGGTCTCCCCTCTACCATAACTATGGACAACCTATCTACACAATCATCGGAAATAAAAGAGTGCATGGTACCCGTATCAAACAAAACGCGGACCAGTAGTCCATGGATCTGAATAGTACTTGTAGCCACCGGTGCTGCTAGATCAATAGCTCTCCTCAACTCGATCGCTCTGACCTGTGTGCCCCTGGTTTCATGTGCACTACCACCACGGCCTCTACCTCGGCTCGGACCCTGGGCCAAACCTTGGGTACAAGTGTATGCCTGGAACCTTTGCTGAGAGCCTTGTGGCTGAAACTGTGGAGGCCTCTGACTACTTCCTCCTACCCCAGCAGGCGAAGAACCTTGCTGAGATTGTGACCTGCCCTGATGGCAAAAAGCGGCTCTGTGGCCCACCGGACCACAAGTAAAGCATGCTACAGGAGGCTTCGTGCAAGTCCTCCGAATGTGTCCATATCCTCCATAACCATGGCACTGTGGCCCACGGTCGGATGTCGGCTGTTGTGGTCCAAAACGTCCCAGCGCCTGGCTGCGGCCCTGTCCTCCGGCTCGGGTAGGTGCAGACCTCTGTCTCTTGTCCAGTCCGCCGGATTGTGCTGCTCTCCTCATACCAGGTCGGTCTCTCTCGTAGGCCGAAGCTCGATCCTGGTACTCCGCCAATGTATCGTAGCGAAATCCCACCAAGTAGGCACGGGTGGACTCCCTCAGTCTCCTGGATAAGAGATAGACATGCTGGTCCACTATATGTGTATCGGGCCCCAACAATGCAAAACTCCGCTCTAAAACGTCTAATCGCCTCCATGACGGGAACATCCTCAAAGCCGGCCTCTAGGAAGTCTTGAACTCTATCTCGATGCAAAGAATCTGGGCAGAAAGTCTCTCTCACGAGACGCAACAACTGGTCCATCCTAGTCACACCTCCTCTCACCGACCTCCACCAGTACTGGGCCTCCTCTCGAAACAATGTCTGGACTATCTCCACCTATCTTTCCTCCGGGCAACGGATCACCTCCAATGCTGACTCCACATGCCCAATCCAACGCTCTACCTCTAGCCCTACCTTTCCATCGAAGTAGGGAACATGCTGCTGGTTGAAAGTTTTCAACTAGTAATCGGGTCTAGGAGACCTGATAGCATGAATTATAGTTTATGTTTTGCGACTCGTTTAGGTGTTTTATTTTCAATAATCTGCATGTTTGGATGTATATTATGTGATTATATTGTCGTTTCATTTACCTTTGTGGGAATCGAGGTCTACACCAAGTTTGTTGTAATCGTTGGTAAAATGGCACGTTTTGCATCAAAATGGAGCTAAAGGAGCTAACGAGTCATTGGAGCTACATTCAGGAGCTTAAGGAAGATACACGAAGCATGGAATTGGATTATAGATTTACTTTGGACCAGATTTGAGAGATTTCACATTTAGTTTAGAGCCACCTCGGTCAGCTACAGTACCATCTCGACCGAGGTGATTTCGAGGATCGCCCCGACCGAGGCGAACACCTGGGACGCGGCGGGATATATTTTATTCTTGCCTGAGATCTTTTAAGTTTGGAAAGAGGATCTTATATTTTTAGGCTAGATTTCTGGAAGGAAGAAGATAGTTTAGCTAATATATTTTACCTATTTTATGGGAAAATATCTTTCTAAAATCTTTTATCTTTGGGAGGCAATTTTCCTATAACAAGGGTTGGATTTCCAACAAATTCGACACACCGCTACCATCGGAGGCGCTAACGGCTGAAACAATCCGCTAACGGCAAGAGGCCCAATACAGCAGTTAGGAGGGATTTTCGAAGGTTGAAGGAAGATTGAAGGAAGAAAGTTTATAGCTTTTGTGAAGGGTTTTGTAAGATTCTCTTAGATTCCCTTCTTGTTGATTGTCTAGTTGGATTGTGATCCAAGGAACGCTTGTTTGAGTGATATTTGATTCAGTTATTGAAGTCTTCCTATTAAGTTCTTCTTGTTCAAATATTCACTTTCTTCCCATATATTTGATTATTGCTTTCATGATGATGATTGACAAATTTCTTTGTGTGATTCTAGGGTGATTGGATGAATGTTGTGGAAAAACAATGATAGAATAATCTTAAATTCCAGTAGGACCCTGAAAGCTCGAGTCTTTATCCTTTACGCTAGAGCATCTCGCTCAGTCGATGAACATCTCGGCCGGGGTGGAATTCGTCTGACCGAGGTGACTTATCTGATCCGAAACTGAGAGTTAAGTATTAGAGTTTACAAAATCCTATTCTTATTACACCTTTCCTGGTTCAATGCAAGCCTAGGATGAGACTTACCCGGTGATTCCTTTGTTTGTTTACCCATGATCATAAGTGTAGGTAATAAAAGTTTATCCTTTATTGGAGTTTGCGTGTGCTTTCATTCCATCTTTGTGAGTTAGCCTGAGACTTACCCGGTAAAGGTTGATTCTATTCCCTTAGTTGGAGTGTTTGTTTGAGGTTATAGTTCATCACCTTAATTCCTTGAGACTTAACCGGTAATAAGAGTTGTGGTTTGGGATTGTGAGTAGTGAGACTTACCCGGTGATCTATTCCATTTTAGTAACACCTTCCCTATGCAAAAATCTCAGCTTTGTCCGCTTATCTTTAGATCTTGAGTTGGAACCACAACTAGATGCTTTAATCCCTAGAATTGCATATTTCCTTAATTGACTTTTTATCATATTTGATTGGTTTAATCGTTTTTGTGGTTACTAATTACATTGACAACTTATACCTGCTTTGTTTCACTAAGTCCCTGTGATCGACCCCTGGAATTTCTTGCTTTTACTGCGATTGATCCGTACACTGCGGGTTTGCATCCTTGTTTTGAGCATACTTCTTAGGTGATAAATTTAAATCTTGCACACACCGTTTGGAGCGAACAAGTTTTTGGCGCCGTTGCCGGGGACTTGGTCTAGACCGAGCCGGTTGCGGTTGGCTTTCGGGGCGCTTGCCCCCATTTCTACTAACCACTCTACTTGAGTGACTTTCGCAGGTTCTTTCCTTAGGTTTATGCGAAGAACCCGCGCTGGGAAGGAAATCGTTCCCTACGATCCCGAACCAGAATAGACATACAAAAGACGCTTGAAAGAAGCGAAGATAGCTAATCAAGAGAATCGCGATCTTGAAGCCGAGTTGAAGGAGGCATTGGAACAACTACGCCTCAGTAAAGAAGAATTACGACTAGAAAAGGAACAAACTCGCGCAAGGACGGAAGCAATCGAAGCAAATATGGCGACTTTAAAGGACCAGTATCTACCTCGACCGAACCCAGATCCCCGACCGAGGCAAGACCCTATCCCAAATCCTTGACCGAGGTCGAACCCAGTTCCTGCTGCCCCGGCCGAAGTACTTCCACCTCGGATACCAGTCCGAGATGCTCTTTTTGCAGGTATTCCACTGACCCTAGGGCAAAGGATGGACCCCAATCAACAACTGAGGCGTCCAGGAGTCAACCTAGGAGATCCAGCGGAGCATGATTATGAACTTCGACCGCAAGTTCTTTCCATGATCCGGCAATGTTAATTTGGTGGGCTAGAGAAGGAATCTCCGCATCAACATCAGCAAAACTATGAGATCTTGATGGAGACCTTGAGACCTTCAAGAATAGAAAACAAAAACTACAAGCTAAGGCCTTTCTACTTCTCCTTGAAAGATAGGGCGCTTACTTGGTATCAATCTCTTTCTCCCGGAAAAATCAGCACTTGGGAAGAGATGACAACGGAGTTCTTGACTAAATTCTTTCCCCCCTCAAAGACCGCTGAAATGAGAAGGAAGATCAATGCATTTATCATGAAGGACAAAGAGAGTTTGTCCAAGTCATGGGAGAGATTTAAAGACATCCTTTAGGATTGCCCACATCATGGGATTCCAAAGATGGAGTTGTTGGAGATATACTTCAAGGAGCTGGACAGAAACACCCAGTTCAACCTCCAACTACTATCCGCCGGCACGTTCATGGACATACCGATTGACGAAGCTTGGGAGTTAATAGAGAAGCAAGCTTTGTACATGGAGAAATACTCCCACCAAGGAGCTGAAGGTGGTGTTAAAAGAGTTAACTTTCAAGAAGCTCCACCGAACAACGATCAACTCACATCTTTGAAGAATGATGTGAAACAATTGAAGGAACTTTTGATGGCTCGAACCAAGAAAGAAGATGAAAGATATCAAGGTTCGAGGAACAACAACGGTTACCGGAACAACAACAACGGTTCTCGGAACAACAACTACAACAATAATAGAGGATCCAACAACAACAATTGGAGGACAAACGATCAAAATTCGGGTAACCCTTACTCTAACTCCAATTCGAATGAATCCTCTAATTGTTTCCTCTCCTTTTCTTCTTCTTCTACTCCATTGAAGAGCCAGGAGCCTGGATCAAGTTCATCCCAGCCGGAAAAGAAAGGTGCGGTGCTGGAGGCCATCTTGATCAAGCTCAACTCTATGGAGACATCCATGACTTCATTTTTGAAGGCACAAAAAGACTTAGAACAACAATTCTTTAACAAGGCGAATGAAGCGCCAAGAGATCCAGGGAAGCTCCCAGCAAGAACAGAGAGCAACCACAAGGGACAGATCATGGCAATAACGACGAGAAGTGGACTAAAAACTGCAGATCCAGTGCCTCGGTCGATGCTAGTACAGACAAAAACCACCTCGGTCCAAGTACAGATGAAGAACACTTCGGCCGAGATGCCAACCGAGGTGGAGCCTCAGAGAGAGTCGGACAAAACTGAAGTTTATGTTCCACCTCCTGCATATAAACAACCACTTCCATTCCCCCAGTCAAGGGCCAAAGCACATCTAGACAAGCACTTTGGTAAGTTCCTTGACTTGATGAATAAACTACATATTAACATCCCTTTCCTTGATGCTATTCTAGGGATGCCCGCCTATGGGAAGTTCTTGAAAGAAATTCTATCAAGGAAGAGGAAGTTGGAAGATTATGGTGAAGTAAGGATGACATCTAAATCCTCGGAGTTTATTCAAATCCTGAAGGAGAAGATGCCACCTAAATTGAGAGATCCCGGCTCATTTTGCATTCCCATTCAAGTTGGGGATGTCACTTGTGAGGCATTGTTTGATCTAGGAGCCAACGTGAGCATCATCCCGTTGGAATTATGTGTAAAGATCAGCCTTGGATAGCCCAAGTCGGTGAAGATACGGCTATACATGGCGGACTGTTCGCTCCAAACGGTGTGTGCAAGCTTTAAATTTATAACCCTAGACTTAAGCTTAAAACAAGGATGCGAACCCGCAGTGTACGGGTCAATCGTAGTAAAAGCAAGAAAATTCCAGGGGTCGATCACAGGGACTTGGTGAAACAAAGTCCAATACGGTGTGCTAATGTCAATGCTAACCACAAGAGCAATCAATACAATCAAAGATGAATAAGATATCAAATAAAGCAAACATGCAATTCTAGGGGTTAAAGCATCTAGTTGTGGTTCCAATTCAAGATCTATAGATAAGCGGACAAAGCTGAGATTTTTGCGTGGGGAAGGTGTTTCTAAAGTGGAGTAGATCACCGGGTAAGTCTCACTACACACTAATCCTAAACCGTAACTCCTATTACCGGGTAAGTCTCAAGGAATTAAGATAAAGAACTATAACCTCAAACTAACACACCATCTAAGGGAATAGAATCAACCTTTACCGGGTAAGTCTCAGGCTAACTCACAAAGATGGGATGGAAGCACACTCAAACCCCAATAAAGGATAAACCTTTATTACCTACACTTATGATCGTTGGTACACAAACTAAGGAATTACCGGGTAAGTCTCATCCTAAGCTTGCTTTGAACCAGAAAGGTGTAATAAGAATAGGATTTGGCAAACTCTAACACTTAACTTTCTGTTTTAGGTCGGATAAGTCACCTCGGTCAGAAGAATTCCACCCCGGCCGAGATGTTCATCAACCGAACGAGATGCTTAGGGTTAAGGTTAAAGACTCGAACTTTCAGGATCCTACTGGAATCTAAGATTATTCTATCATTGTTTTTCCCACAACCTTCAGCCAATCACCCTAGAATCACACAAGGAAATTAGCCACTCATCATCATAATGAAAGTATTAAATATATGGGAAGGAGGTGAATATTTGAACAAAGAAGAATTTAATGAAAACACTTCAATAACTGAATCAATTATCACAAACAAAAGCGTTCCTTGGATAGCAATCCAACAAGACAAGACAATCAATGAAGGAATTGAAGACAATCTTACAAAACCCTTCAAAAAGCTATAAAGCTATGGTCTTTAATCTTCCTTCAACCTTCAAAAAGGTTCTTCAAATCTCTCCCAAATTGGAGTAAGCTGCGGCTGCTGCGGATGTAAATTGGTGTATGCGGGATCCTGCGTCGTATGCGAGATGTTGGATTTGTGGAAATCCAACCCTTTTTATAGGAAAATAAACCTCCAAAGATAATAAATCTTAAGAAGATATTATCCCATAAATATAGGTAAAATATATGATTCTGCATATCTCCTTCCTTCCAGAAGCTCAGCCCAAAAATATAAGATCACTTTCCAAAATTAAAAGATCTCTTCCAAGAATAAAATATTCTCGCCGCGTCCTAGGTATTCGCCTCGGTCGAGTCGGTGTCTCTGGATCGCCTCGGTCGAGGTGAACCTCTGGTCAACCGAGGTGATCTCACGACAGAATGTGAAATCTCTCGAATCAGCTCCAAAGTAAATCTTTAATCCATGGCTGTGCTTCCTGGATGTAGCTCCAAATGACTCTTGACTCCTTTTGCTCCTTTTTGATGCAAAACGTACCATATTACCTGCAATTACAACGAAACTAGGTGTAGACCTCGATTCTCGCAATGGTAGATGAAATGGTAGTAAAATCACATAATGTACATACAAACATGCAGATTATGAAAGATAAAACGTCCAAACAAACCCCAAAATATGGACTATAATTCATGCTATCAAAATACCCCATACTTAGCCCTTGCTTGTCCCTAAGCAAGTTCCTCATATAGAAATCAAGATAGAATGGATTATAAGTCAAGAAAATCAATGAAAAAGTCCTTCAAAAACATTTTATGGTGTGCAACTATCATAGATCACCCTAAGAGGATACTTCCTGGAAATTAAAAACTCAATATGATCAAAACATTTTATAAATATAGGAAAGTTGTTCATCTTTGCATAAAATCATAGAATGTATAATAAATCATAATTATCAAAATTAATCATGTATAATCCGATTTAAACCGCTAAGTCAATCAACAAGCTCAATGTCTCAAGGGCTTCCCAAAAGAAAGGTCAAGAAACGTGTAGGGTAGGGATGTATGTAAGGTAATGTGGTGCTAGAATCCGGGAAAAGGATGAACTTCACTTTCACTTTGACTTGCAACATCTTCCATCAATAAGCTTTGCTTATTCACACTTTTTCTTTTACTTTACTTTTTGGGATGCATGGATAGAGGTGCACAATAACCGAAGCCTAGGAAATCCGCAATCATCAATTTCTTGAGATGCATCAAACCCTTGATGCACATACCATGACCCGTTAGGAATATCGCTCAATCCGACTTTGGCAAGACACAAACACCCGGCTATGTGAATGGTGCTGAGTTACTCATCTTCATGATTGACTTCCCCAAACCTATTATTGCTTTCTAACACTTTCATTTTCAGCCACCTTCAACTTTAACTTGCTTTCACCACTTTGCTTGCTTCCAAATTCCCGGATAGGTAAAGGGAGGCAAAACGTATATGAGGGGCTAAGCATGATCAAGAAGAAGAAGAAGAAGAAGAATGAATTGCCTTGGTCTTTCCAAGAAGAACGTGAGAGAACTTATGCTGCGGTGTCAACCTTCAAATTCAACATAATTTGGATAAAAACAAAGTATTAAACATGCCAATAATTTCAAACAAAGCATTTAGCAACTTAAACATATCATAAAACCTTTCAAACATATAAAGAATTTAAAACCAGTCAGTAAACAAGATCTTCACTGAGATCATATCCAGATAAGTAACACAAAAAATCGTTTTCGAAAACTCTCAGTTAACCCACCTCGGTCGAGATGTTCTTGGTTCAACCGAGGTGAAACACCTCGTTTTGCCAGAACTGTCCCGGTCGAGGTCGAAAAAAATTTTTTTAAAACCATCTATTTTTTTTTTCGGTTTCGACGTTTTTCTCAATCAAATAACCTGTAAGTATGCATGCAATCTCGGGTAAGTCTCATCCTAAGCTTGCTTTGAGCCAGAAAGGTATAATAAGAATAGGATTTGGCAAACTCTAACACTTAACTCTCAGTTTAGGATAGGGTAAGTCACCTCGGTCAGAAGAATTCCACCCCGGCCGAGATGTTCATCGACTGAACGAGATGCTTAGGGTTAAGGTTAAAGACTCGAACTTTCAGGGTCCTACTGTGATTAAGATCATTCCATCATCGTCTTTCCCACAACCTTCAGCCAATCACCCTAGAATCACACAAGGAAATTAGCCACTCATCATCATAATGAAAGTATTAAATATATGGGAAGAAGGTGAATATTTGAACAAAGAAGAATTTAATGAAAACACTTCAATAACTGAATCAAATATCACACAAAAATCGTTCCTTGGATAATAATCCAACAAGACAAGACAACAAGGAAAGGAATTGAAGACAATCTTACAAAACCCTCCAAAAAGCTATAAAGCTATAGTCTTCAATCTTCCTTCAACCTTCAAAAAGGTTCTTCAACAACTCCCAACTTGGAGTAGGATGCGGCTGCTGCGCGTGTATGCGAGGTTTCCAGCTGTAAGCGGATGTCGGAATTATGGGAAATCCGACCCTTTTTATAGGAAAATAAACCTCCAAAGATAATAAATCTTAAGAAGATATATTCCCATAAAAATAGGTAAAATATATGATTCTGCATATCTCCTTCCTTCCAGAAGCTCAGCCCAAAAATATAAGATCACTTTCCAAATTTAAAAGATCTCTTCCAAGAATAAAATATTCTCGCCGCGTCCTAGGTATTCGCCTCGGTCGAGTCGGTGTCTCTGGATCGCCTCGGTCGAGGTGAACCTCTGGTCAACCGAGGTGATCTCACGACAGAATGTGAAATCTCTCGAATCAGCTCCAAAGTAAATCTTTAATCCATGGCTGTGCTTCCTGGATGTAGCTCCAAATGACTCATGACTCCTTTTGCTCCTTTTTGATGCAAAACTTACCATATTACCTGCAATTACAACGAAACTAGGTGTAGACCTCGATTCTCGCAAAGGTAGATGAAATGGTAGTAAAATCACATAATGTACATACAAACATGCAGATTATGAAAGATAAAACGTCCAAACAAACCCCAAAATATAGACTATAATTCATGCTATCAGAATTCTCTTGGATTCAATTCTGAAATGCTCTCAGCAAAACTTTTACAAAACTTGTCTAACTACAAAAGAAGAAAGAAAAGGCTTTATATATGTTCGCTCCAAACGGTGTGTGCAAGCTTTAAATTTATAACCCTAGACTTAAGCTTAAAACAAGGATGCGAACCCGCAGTGTACGGGTCAATCGTAGTAAAAGCAAGAAAATTCCAGGGGTCGATCTCAGGGACTCGGTGAAACAGAGTCAATACGGTATGCTAATGTCAATGCTAACCACAAGAGCAATTAACACAATCAAGATGAATAAGATGTCAAATAAAGCAAACATGCAATTCTAGGGATTAAAGCGTCTAGTTGTGGTTCCAACTCAAGATCTATAGATAAGCGGACAAAGCTGAGATTTTTGCGTGGGGAAGGTGTTTCTAAAGTGGAGTAGATCACCGGGTAAGTCTCACTACACACTAATCCTAAACCGTAACTCCTATTACCGGGTAAGTCTCAAGGAATCAAGATAAAGAACTATAACCTCAAACTAACACACCATCTAAGGGAATAGAATCAACCTTTACCGGGTAAGTCTCAGGCTAACTCACAAAGATGGGATGGAAGCACACTCAAACCCCAATAAAGGATAAACCTTTATTACCTACACTTATGATCGTTGGTAAACAAACTAAGGAATTACCGGGTAAGTCTCATCCTAGGCTTGCTTTGAACCAGAAAGGTGTAATAAGAATAGGATTTGGCAAACTCTAACACTTAACTTTCTGTTTTAGGTCGGATAAGTCACCTCGGTCAGAAGAATTCCACCCCGGCCGAGATGTTCATCAACCGAACGAGATGCTTAGGGTTAAGGTTAAAGACTCGAACTTTCAGGATCCTACTGGAATCTAAGATTATTCTATCATTGTTTTTCCCACAACCTTCAGCCAATCACCCTAGAATCACACAAGGAAATTAGCCACTCATCATCATAATGAAAGTATTAAATATATGGAAGAAGGTGAATATTTGAACAAGAAGAATTTAATGAAAACACTTCAATAACTGAATCAAATATCACACAAAATCGTTCCTTGGATAATAATCCAACTAGACAAGACAATCAAGGAAAGGAATTGAAGACAATCTTACAAAACCCTTCAAAAAGCTATAAAGCTATAGTCTTCAATCTTCCTTCAACCTTCAAAAAGGTTCTTCAACAACTCCCAAATTGGAGTAGGATGCGGCTGCTGCGCGTGTATGCGAGGTTCCCAGCTGTAAGCGGATGCCGATGATCCGAAGATGGTTGAATTGTGGAAAATCCAACCCTTTATATAGGAAAATTACCCTTCCAAAGATAAGATATCTTAAAAAGATATTTTCCTAATAAAATCTATCCATATTTCCGTAAAATAAATATCTTCCTAAGATAATTTTATAGGAAATATCTTAAAAGATAACTTCCTAATAAAAATATATCCTATCTCCTAATATAAATATTTTCTTAAGATAATTTTATAGGAAATATCTTAAAAGATAATTTCCTAATAAAATATATCTTATCTCCAAAATAGATCTCCTAAATATATGATCTTCCTTCCAGAAATCCAGCCCAAAAATATAAGATCACTTTCCAATTTTATAAGATCTCATCCAAGAATAAAATATTCTCGCCGCGTCCTAGGTGTTCGCCTCGGTCGAGTCGGCGTTTCTAGATCACCTCGGTCGAGGTGAATCAATGGTCAACCGAGGTGAGTCACAACAGAATGTGAAATCTCTTGAATCTGCTCCAAAGTAAATCTTTAATCCATGGCTATGCTCCCTGAATGTAGCTCCAAATGACTCTTGACTCCTTTTGATCCTTTTTGATGCAAAACGTACCATATTACCTGCAATTACAACGAAACTAGGTGTAGACCTCGATTCTCGCAAAGGTAGATGAAATGGTAGTAAAATCACATAATGTACATACAAACATGCAGATTATGAAAGATAAAACGTCCAAACAAACCCCAAAATATGGACTATAATTCATGCTATCAAAATACCCCATACTTAGCCCTTGCTTGTCCCTAAGCAAGTTCCTCATATAGAAATCAAGATAGAATGGATTATAAGTCAAGAAAATCAATGAAAAAGTCCTTCAAAAACATTTTATGGTGTGCAACTATCATAGATCACCCTAAGAGGATACTTCCTGGAAATTAAAAACTCAATATGATCAAAACATTTTATAAATATAGGAAAGTTGTTCATCTTTGCATAAAATCATAGAATGTATAATAAATCATAATTATCAAAATTAATCATGTATAATCCGATTTAAACCGCTAAGTCAATCAACAAGCTCAATGTCTCAAGGGCTTCCCAAAAGAAAGGTCAAGAAACGTGTAGGGTAGGGATGTATGTAAGGTAATGTGGTGCTAGAATCCGGGAAAAGGATGAACTTCACTTTCACTTTGACTTGCAACATCTTCCATCAATAAGCTTTGCTTATTCACACTTTTTCTTTTACTTTACTTTTTGGGATGCATGGATAGAGGTGCACAATAACCGAAGCCTAGGAAATCCGCAATCATCAATTTCTTGAGATGCATCAAACCCTTGATGCACATACCATGACCCGTTAGGAATATCGCTCAATCCGACTTTGGCAAGACACAAACACCCGGCTATGTGAATGGTGCTGAGTTACTCATCTTCATGATTGACTTCCCCAAACCTATTATTGCTTTCTAACACTTTCATTTTCAGCCACCTTCAACTTTAACTTGCTTTCACCACTTTGCTTGCTTCCAAATTCCCGGATAGGTAAAGGGAGGCAAAACGTATATGAGGGGCTAAGCATGATCAAGAAGAAGAAGAAGAAGAAGAATGAATTGCCTTGGTCTTTCCAAGAAGAACGTGAGAGAACTTATGCTGCGGTGTCAACCTTCAAATTCAACATAATTTGGATAAAAACAAAGTATTAAACATGCCAATAATTTCAAACAAAGCATTTAGCAACTTAAACATATCATAAAACCTTTCAAACATATAAAGAATTTAAAACCAGTCAGTAAACAAGATCTTCACTGAGATCATATCCAGATAAGTAACACAAAAAATCGTTTTCGAAAACTCTCAGTTAACCCACCTCGGTCGAGATGTTCTTGGTTCAACCGAGGTGAAACACCTCGTTTTGCCAGAACTGTCCCGGTCGAGGTCGAAAAAAATTTTTTTAAAACCATCTATTTTTTTTTTCGGTTTCGACGTTTTTCTCAATCAAATAACCTGTAAGTATGCATGCAATCTCAGATAAACATATAAATGCAGAATGAAGCATAAATATGAAAATATCCGATATAATACATCAAAAGTCAAATAATACATCGAAGTCATCACGTAGTCAAATAAGTCAAATAGTACATCAAATACCCCATACTTGAGACACACTGTCCCAGTGGGTATAATAAAAGTCTGAATAAAAGAGGACTCACCGGATAAAGAGCCGAACTGCATAAAAATATAATAAATAAAACCCTGCAGCTCCTCAGTAGTCTCGATCCGGAGGTGGTGGTGGAATGTAGGGGAACTGAGTAGGATCATAGGGATAGCCCATGACATGCTGGAACTGTAGCTGAGCCATCATGTGCTGATGATGCTGCCGCTCCTGCATCTCCCGGATATCCAATGAAAGTGCAGCATAAGTGTCAATAACCTGATCCGTCAGGTGATCGATCCGTCGGTGTGCTGCTCTGTCCCTAACTCTCTGTCTCCTGCGCCTAGCGGGCCTGACTGGAGAAGTCTCAGCTGGCGCCGGCTCAGTGTCCTCCTCATCCTCATCTAAATCAATAATGGGAGGCGCGCTCGTCCCAGTAGTATCTGTCCCTGTGTCCATCGGGACGCCGCCTCCTCTCTCATCAATAGTCTCGTCGTCGTCGTCCTCATCAGCCTCCTCAGCCTCCTCTGCAGCTGCAGCAGCGGCAGCTGCTCCCTCTCTGTGATCCTCCATAAGCGGAGCCCATGCTGTCTGCCAGAAATGTGGGTCGTAGACAGAGAACTGTGCAGACCATCTGATGCCCTGAGGTGCAGTCCGCTCCCTTGGCATGGCGACGTATGGAGTGGTCAACCCACGGGGAACTAGAATCCTCCGCGTGATCATCTCCTGCAGACCCAGCGGCTTCGGAGCCGCCGCCAATGTGCAAACGCTGAGGTCCATCCCGTGGTAAGTGGCGATGTGGGTGACTAGACCTCCACAGCAAATATCCCCCTTCGCCTTGGCCTTGATCTTGTGCAGATCCTCTGCCAAGAGCAAGCCAAAGTCGGGGAAACCTCCTGTGACCATGCAGTAAAGCGAAAAGAGCTCCCCCTGTCTGATCTTCTGGGGCGTCTCAGTACGCGCCAGAAGCATCTCACTAAAAATCCTGTGGGCAAGTCTGAAAGCTGGGTGAAAGATGACTTTCTCCCTGGAATCTCCAGGGCGCCATCTGTCTGCATGTGTGGTAATGTGGGCTATCTGTCCCCAAAACTCCCTAGCTACTGATCGGGAGGGGAAGTCTACAGCGGTGGGGGCAGGAAAGCCAAAGATCTCTCTCCAGATCTCTAATGGAACTATGAAGTTCCGGCTCATCAGCCGGTACTTCACAGATCCGTCTGTGGGAAGGTAGGATAAGGAGCTAACAAACTCTAGTGTCGGCTCTATGTAGGCTGGGGCTCGGACCTCAGTGAACTGGTCTAGCCCAACGGTAGCAATCATCCTCCTAAGGTCAGCATCTAACCCTAGGCAGTCAAAAGCGGACACCTCCAGAAATCGTGGTGCGATAACTGGACGGCCCGCTATACTCTCATAGTCTACCCGGCATCTCTCGTGGATAACCGGGCGGTAGGGACGGGATGAGGAAGGAGAAGGGGAGGGGGAGGATCTATCTCTCAGGGCTAAACGGCGATCGGGACTCATTTCTACTCAACACTGTCAGACCACCTCGGTTGCTGACAAGCCTCAGAAATCACCTCGGTCGAGATGCTGTTCGACCGGACCGAGGCGAAAGCAGTTCGAATTCCAATCTCTGATTTTCAGTTCTTTTCCCCCTAAAATCACTACAAATGCTTCCTAAGGGGTACTTATGGATTTCCTCAACAGAAACAAGGGCAACCAAAGCCCAATACGCAGTAAACGACGAGTTAGGGTTTTTCGAACGGTTTTTACCTCGTTTCGGTCGAAACGCTCAGATTCTTTGCAGATCCGTAGTTGCAATCGATCCTTCTACCCTTTAATTGCAATTTGGAAGGAGAAATCGTCGAAAACGAGCGAGAAATGGAGGAGCGAGGTGCCTCTGTGCGCCGCGGTCGAAATGGGTGAAAGTGAAAAGTAAAAAAAATTTTTCTTCTTTTTATACTGTCACGAGATTTGCTGTCACCTCGGTCGAGATGGTCTCGACTGGACCGAGGTGGTACGGACCGAGGCGGTTCTGCAGAAACCCTAGTCGCCTAGGTTGCTTCAAGAATCAACTCGGTCGAGGTGTTCTGACAGTGACCGAGGTGCCTCTTTCTTCTCAGAATCTCGAACTTCTGTCCATCCAGATGTGCTCCTTCCTGTTGTCTGTCCAGAACGCCAAAAACAAAGCAAAGCAAAGCAAAAACAAAAACTATCTAAACTAGACTAGAAAACGGGAAAGAAAGCAATACCTTGGGTTGCCTCCCAAGAAGCGCTTGATTTAAGGTCGCTAGCTGGACCATGATGTGTCTCAAAGGAGGTAGATCGGCGCGACCTCCTCAACCGGCGTTTCCGGTTGGTATTTCTTAAGTCTATGACCGTTGACCTTGAAGCTTCCGCTAGTTTCGCCCCATATCTCAACTGCACCATGAGGGAAAACATGTTTCACAACGTAAGGTCCGGTCCATCTAGATTTCAACTTACCTGGAAAAAGACGGAGGCGGGAGTTGAAGAGTAGAACTAAATCTCCTTCGTTAAGCTCCTTTGGAACGATACGCTTGTCATGCCATCTCTTCGTCCTTTCCTTGTAGATTTTGGCATTCTCATAGGCGTTCAAACGCAGCTCCTCCAGCTCGTTAAGTTCCAATAGTCGCTTCTCACCAGCATCCTTAATGTCAAAGTTCAACCATTTGATAGCCCAATACGCTTTGTGCTCCAACTCAACGGGCAGGTGGCAAGACTTCCCATATACCAAATTATAAGGGGTGGTACCTATGGGAGTCTTGAATGCGGTCCTGTACGCCCAAAGAGCATCGTCCAGTTTCATGGACCAATCCTTCCTCGTTCTAGAGACGGTCTTTTCCAAAATTGCCTTGATTTCTCTGTTCGAGATCTCGACTTGTCCACTAGTTTGAGGGTGATAAGCGGTTGATACCTTGTGGGTTACCCCATACTTCGATAGAAGTGCCTTAAACTTCCGGTTGATGAAATGCGTTCCTCCATCGCTGATGATGATGCGTGGAGATCCAAATCGTGGAAAGATAGTTCTATTCAAGAACTTCACAACCACCTTGGCGTCGTTAGTGGGAGAAGCGATGGCTTCAACCCATCTAGAGACGTAATCAACTGCAAGGAGAATGTAGAGGTTTCCTCCAGAGGATGGGAAAGGTCCCATGAAGTCAATCCCCCATACATCAAAGATTTCCACTTCTTGGATGTTGTTAAGTGGCATTTCGTTCCTCCTTGATAGGTTCCCTGTTCTTTGGCATGCATCACAAGAAACAACAAAAGATTGCACATCCTTAAATAATGTAGGCCAAAAGAAACCGGAACGTAATACCTTAGCGCATGTTTTATCGGTGCTAGCATGCCCTCCGCAAGGAAGTGAATGGCAATGCCTTATGACGCTATTAACTTCATCTTCCGGAATGCACCTTCGAAGCATCCCATCCGGTCCGCGCTTGAATAGCAGCGGCTCATCCCAGTAGTAATGTCGTACTTCCTTGAAGAATCTCTTCTTTTGAGAGTACGTCAATCCGGGCGGTATTTCCTGGCAAACAAGATAATTCACAATATCAGCATACCAAGGACCTTTATTATCAGAAAGTTGGTGGAGGGAATGATCCGCCAACTGTGGGTGAATGTCAGAGAAGGGAGTAGAAAAATTGTTATTCTCTGTAATCTCAGTTCGAATTGTCTCGCTGTCGACCTCGGTCGAGGCGCAAAGGCGTTGACCGAGGTGTTCTTCAGACGCCTCGCTCAGTCCAGAAGGTGCCTCGGTCGAGGTACTGCTACTGGATCCGAGGCTGGAAATCTTCGTTTCCTGGACTAGCTTCTCAGTTTTAGCTCCTGGATCCTCTTCCAGTGCCTTTAAGCTCTGTATATCTGCATCACAAGAAGCATCTATACCTTCCTCCATTAAACTGAAGCTAATAACTCTTTCGAGTGGATCGTTAATAAGGATAGAGCTCACCAATTCTCTTGATTCTTCTTCATCATAGATGTTGAAGATATCATCAGTCAGTTGCTCCCCTTTCATGGCTGCAAGTAGTGCGAACTCCACCTCATCGCCGCCAACGTTGAATTTCAACTTGGCGTTCTTGCAATCCACATTGCAACCCGAAGTTGCTAGAAATGGTCTCCCGAGAATGATAGGAACTGGATAATCTGCGGGAATGTCAAGTACGACAAAATCTATAGGTAGATAGAAGTTACCTAACTTGACCGGAACGTCCTCCAAAATGCCCACGGGATGGGTGATGGAGCGATCCGCCATGTAGAGTCGGAACTTGACCGGTTTGGGCTCTCCAAGACCGATCTTAGTGCATAGCTCCAGCGGGATGATGCTCACGCTGGCTCCTAGATCGCAAAGGGCTTCACAATTGACATCCCCAACTTGAATGGGAATGCAAAATGAGCCGGGATCTCTCAATTTAGGTGGCATCTTCTCCTTCATGATCTTTATGAGTTCCGAAGACTTAGATGTCATCCTAACTTCACCAACATCCTCCAGCTTCCTCTTCCTTGATAAGATTTCTTTTAAGAACTTCCCATAGGCGGGCATACCTAGAATAGCATCAAGGAAGGGAATGTTAATATGTAGCTTATTCATCAAGTCAAGAAACTTACCAAAGTGCTTGTCTAGATGTGCTCTGGCTCTGGACTGGGGGAATGGAAGTGGTGGTTTATATGCAGGAGGTGGAACATAAGCTTTTGTCGTTCCTCCTGCTTTCTGTTGCGCCGCCTCGGTTGGCATCTCGGTCGAGGTGTTCTTCGACTGGATCTGGACCGAGGTGGTCTGCGTCGAGCGAGGTACTGGATCAGCAGTTTTGAGTCCACTCCTCGTCGTGATGGCCATGCACTGGCCCTTAGGGTTAGCTTCTGTCTTTGCTGGAAGCTTCCCTGGATCTCTTGGCGCTTCATTCGCCCTATTAGCAAGTTGTTGTTCGAAGGACTTTTGGGCCCTCGAAAATGAAGTCATAGAATTCTCCATAGCACTAAGCTTGATCAAGATTGCCTCCAGGACTGCGTCCTTCTTTTCCGGCTGAGACGAACTTGATCCTTGCCCTTGGCTCTTCAATGGAGTAGAAGAAGAAGAAGGAGAAGAGAGGAAAGGGTTAGAGGAATCATTAGAGTTGGAGTTTGAATGATTGTTACCGTTGTTTTGGTTATTCGCCCTCCAATTGTTGCTATTGGATCCTCTATTGTTGTTGTAGTTGTTGTTTCGGGGTCCGTTGTTGTTGTTACGGTACCCGTTGTTGTTGCTGTTGTTCCTTTGCCCTTGCTCTTCCTTCTTAGTTTGAGCCATCAATAGCTCCTTCAATTGCTTCACGTCGTTCTTCAAGGACGTGAGTTGGTTGTTGTTGGGTTGAGTCTCTTGAAAGTTGACTCTTTTAACTCCACCTTCAGCTCCTTGGTGGGTGTACTTCTCCATATGTAAGGCTTGCTTCTCAATGAAGTCCCAAGCCTCGTCAACCGCCATATCCATGAATGTACCGGCGGAGAGTAGTTGGAGATTGAACTGGGTGTTTCCGTCCAACCCTTTGAAGTAGATCTCCAACAACTCGATCTTTGGAAACCCATGATGTGGGCAATCCAAAAGGATATCCTTGAACCGCTCCCAAGACTTGGACAAGCTCTCCTTGTCCTTCATGATGAAAGCATTGATCTTCCCTCTCATTTCAGCAGTCTTTGAGGGGGGAAAGAATTTGGTCAAGAATTCCGTAGTCATCTCTTCCCATGTGTTGATCTTTCCTGCAGGAAGAGATTGATACCAAGTAAGAGCTCTATCTTTAAGAGAAAAGTAGAAAGGTCTTAGCTTGTAGTTGTTATTTTCAATTATCCTTCTCTAGCCCTCCGAATTGACATTGGCGAATCATGGCTAGAACTTGCGGTCGAAGTTCGTAGTCATGATCCGCTGGATCTCCTAGGTTCACTCTTGGACGCCTCAGCTGTTGATTAGGGTCCATCCTTTGACCTAGGGTTTGTGGAATTCCTGCAAGAAGAACATCTCGGACTGGCATCCGAAGTGGATGTACATCGCCCGGGGCGTCAGGTACTGGAATCTGCCTCGGTCGAGGATCAACTACTGGATCCTGCATCGGTCGAGGTAGAATCTGGTTCCGAATTGCTGCAATCTCAGCTTCGATTGCTGCAGTCCTGGCCTGATTCTCTTCTTTCTCTTGCCTTAGCTCTTCTTTACTAAGACGTAGCAGCTCCTGCGTCTCTCTCAACTGGGCCGCAAGATCGTGATCGTCTTGTTGGGCCATCTTTGCTTCTCTTAAGCGTCTCTTGTATGTCTTTTCTGGTTCGGGATCGTAAGGAACGATTTCCTTCCCAGTGCGGGTTCTTCGCATATACCTAAGAAAGAACCTGCGAAAGTCACTCAAGTAGAGTGGTTAGACAAAAAGGGGGCAAATGCCCCAAGAGCAAACCGTACCGGCTCGGTCTAGACCAAATCCCCGGCAACGGCGCCAAAAACTTGTTCGCTCCAAACGGTGTGTGCAAGCTTTAAATTTATAACCCTAGACTTAAGCTTAAAACAAGGATGCGAACCCGCAGTGTACGGGTCAATCGTAGTAAAAGCAAGAAAATTCCAGGGGTCGATCACAGGGACTTGGTGAAACAAAGTCCAATACGGCGTGCTAATGTCAATGCTAACCACAAGAGCAATCAATACAATCAAAGATGAATAAGATATCAAATAAAGCAAACATGCAATTCTAGGGGTTAAAGCATCTAGTTGTGGTTCCAACTCAAGATCTATAGATAAGCGGACAAAGCTGAGATTTTTGCGTGGGGAAGGTGTTTCTAAAGTGGAGTAGATCACCGGGTAAGTCTCACTACACACTAATCCTAAACCGTAACTCCTATTACCGGGTAAGTCTCAAGGAATTAAGATAAAGAATTATAACCTCAAACTAACACACCATCTAAGGGAATAGAATCAACCTTTACCGGGTAAGTCTCAGGCTAACTCACAAAGATGGGATGGAAGCACACTCAAACCCCAATAAAGGATAAACCTTTATTACCTACACTTATGATCGTTGGTACACAAACTAAGGAATTACCGGGTAAGTCTCATCCTAAGCTTGCTTTGAACCAGAAAGGTGTAATAAGAATAGGATTTGGCAAACTCTAACACTTAACTTTCTGTTTTAGGTCGGATAAGTCACCTCGGTCAGAAGAATTCCACCCCGGCCGAGATGTTCATCAACCGAACGAGATGCTTAGGGTTAAGGTTAAAGACTCGAACTTTCAGGATCCTACTGGAATCTAAGATTATTCTATCATTGTTTTTCCCACAACCTTCAGCCAATCACCCTAGAATCACACAAGGAAATTAGCCACTCATCATCATAATGAAAGTATTAAATATATGGGAAGGAGGTGAATATTTGAACAAAGAAGAATTTAATGAAAACACTTCAATAACTGAATCAAATATCACAAACAAAAGCGTTCCTTGGATAGCAATCCAACAAGACAAGACAATCAATGAAGGAATTGAAGACAATCTTACAAAACCCTTCAAAAAGCTATAAAGCTATGGTCTTTAATCTTCCTTCAACCTTCAAAAAGGTTCTTCAAATCTCTCCCAAATTGGAGTAAGCTGCGGCTGCTGCGGATGTAAATTGGTGTATGCGGGATCCTGCGTCGTATGCGAGATGTTGGATTTGTGGAAATCCAATCAACAACTGAGGCGTCCAGGAGTCAACCTAGGAGATCCAGCGGAGCATGATTATGAACTTCGACCGCAAGTTCTTTCCATGATCCGGCAATGTTAATTTGGTGGGCTAGAGAAGGAATCTCCGCATCAACATCAGCAAAACTATGAGATCTTGATGGAGACCTTGAGACCTTCAAGAATAGAAAACAACAACTACAAGCTAAGGCCTTTCTACTTCTCCTTGAAAGATAGGGCGCTTACTTGGTATCAATCTCTTTCTCCCGGAAAAATCAGCACTTGGGAAGAGATGACAACGGAGTTCTTGACTAAATTCTTTCCCCCCTCAAAGACCGCTGAAATGAGAAGGAAGATCAATGCATTTATCATGAAGGACAAAGAGAGTTTGTCCAAGTCATGGGAGAGATTTAAAGACATCCTTTAGGATTGCCCACATCATGGGATTCCAAAGATGGAGTTGTTGGAGATATACTTCAAGGGGCTGGACAGAAACACCCAGTTCAACCTCCAACTACTATCCGCCGGCACGTTCATGGACATACCGATTGACGAAGCTTGGGAGTTAATAGAGAAGAAAGCTTTGTACATGGAGAAATACTCCCACCAAGGAGCTGAAGGTGGTGTTAAAAGAGTTAACTTTCAAGAAGCTCCACCGAACAACGATCAACTCACATCTTTGAAGAATGATGTGAAACAATTGAAGGAACTTTTGATGGCTCGAACCAAGAAAGAAGATGAAAGATATCAAGGTTCGAGGAACAACAACGGTTACCGGAACAACAACAACGGTTCTCGGAACAACAACTACAACAATAATAGAGGATCCAACAACAACAATTGGAGGACAAACGATCAAAATTCGGGTAACCCTTACTCTAACTCCAATTCGAATGAATCCTCTAATTGTTTCCTCTCCTTTTCTTCTTCTTCTACTCCATTGAAGAGCCAGGAGCCTGGATCAAGTTCATCCCAGCCGGAAAAGAAAGGTGCGGTGCTGGAGGCCATCTTGATCAAGCTCAACTCTATGGAGACATCCATGACTTCATTTTTGAAGGCACAAAAAGACTTAGAACAACAATTCTTTAACAAGGCGAATGAAGCGCCAAGAGATCCAGGGAAGCTCCCAGCAAGAACAGAGAGCAACCCCAAGGGACAGATCATGGCAATAACGACGAGAAGTGGACTAAAAACTGCAGATCCAGTGCCTCGGTCGATGCCAGTACAGACAAAAACCACCTCGGTCCAAGTACAGATGAAGAACACTTCGGCCGAGATGCCAACCGAGGTGGAGCCTCAGAGAGAGTCGGACAAAACTGAAGTTTATGTTCCACCTCCTGCATATAAACAACCACTTCCATTCCCCCAGTCAAGGGCCAAAGCACATCTAGACAAGCACTTTGGTAAGTTCCTTGACTTGATGAATAAACTACATATTAACATCCCTTTCCTTGATGCTATTCTAGGGATGCCCGCCTATGGGAAGTTCTTGAAAGAAATTCTATCAAGGAAGAGGAAGTTGGAAGATTATGGTGAAGTAAGGATGACATCTAAATCCTCGGAGTTTATTCAAATCCTGAAGGAGAAGATGCCACCTAAATTGAGAGATCCCGGCTCATTTTGCATTCCCATTCAAGTTGGGGATGTCACTTGTGAGGCATTGTTTGATCTAGGAGCCAACGTGAGCATCATCCCGTTGGAATTATGTGTAAAGATCAGCCTTGGATAGCCCAAGTCGGTGAAGATACGGCTATACATGGCGGACTGTTCGCTCCAAACGGTGTGTGCAAGCTTTAAATTTATAACCCTAGACTTAAGCTTAAAACAAGGATGCGAACCCGCAGTGTACGGGTCAATCGTAGTAAAAGCAAGAAAATTCCAGGGGTCGATCACAGGGACTTGGTGAAACAAAGTCCAATACGGTGTGCTAATGTCAATGCTAACCACAAGAGCAATCAATACAATCAAAGATGAATAAGATATCAAATAAAGCAAACATGCAATTCTAGGGGTTAAAGCATCTAGTTGTGGTTCCAACTCAAGATCTATAGATAAGCGGACAAAGCTGAGATTTTTGCGTGGGGAAGGTGTTTCTAAAGTGGAGTAGATCACCGGGTAAGTCTCACTACACACTAATCCTAAACCGTAACTCCTATTACCGGGTAAGTCTCAAGGAATTAAGATAAAGAATTATAACCTCAAACTAACACACCATCTAAGGGAATAGAATCAACCTTTACCGGGTAAGTCTCAGGCTAACTCACAAAGATGGGATGGAAGCACACTCAAACCCCAATAAAGGATAAACCTTTATTACCTACACTTATGATCGTTGGTACACAAACTAAGGAATTACCGGGTAAGTCTCATCCTAAGCTTGCTTTGAACCAGAAAGGTGTAATAAGAATAGGATTTGGCAAACTCTAACACTTAACTTTCTGTTTTAGGTCGGATAAGTCACCTCGGTCAGAAGAATTCCACCCCGGCCGAGATGTTCATCAACCGAACGAGATGCTTAGGGTTAAGGTTAAAGACTCGAACTTTCAGGATCCTACTGGAATCTAAGATTATTCTATCATTGTTTTTCCCACAACCTTCAGCCAATCACCCTAGAATCACACAAGGAAATTAGCCACTCATCATCATAATGAAAGTATTAAATATATGGGAAGGAGGTGAATATTTGAACAAAGAAGAATTTAATGAAAACACTTCAATAACTGAATCAAATATCACAAACAAAAGCGTTCCTTGGATAGCAATCCAACAAGACAAGACAATCAATGAAGGAATTGAAGACAATCTTACAAAACCCTTCAAAAAGCTATAAAGCTATGGTCTTTAATCTTCCTTCAACCTTCAAAAAGGTTCTTCAAATCTCTCCCAAATTGGAGTAGGCTGCTGCTGCTGTGTCGTATGCGAGATTGCTTGCGCTGATAGCGGGTGTCGGATTTGTGGAAAATCCAACCCTTTTTATAGGAAAATAAACCTCCAAAGATAATAAATCTTAAGAAGATATTATCCCATAAATATAGGTAAAATATATGATTCTGCATATCTCCTTCCTTCCAGAAGCTCAGCCCAAAAATATAAGATCACTTTCCAAAATTAAAAGATCTCTTCCAAGAATAAAATATTCTCGCCGCGTCCTAGGTATTCGCCTCGGTCGAGTCGGTGTCTCTGGATCGCCTCGGTCGAGGTGAACCTCTGGTCAACCGAGGTGATCTCACGACAGAATGTGAAATCTCTCGAATCAGCTCCAAAGTAAATCTTTAATCCATGGCTGTGCTTCCTGGATGTAGCTCCAAATGACTCTTGACTCCTTTTGCTCCTTTTTGATGCAAAACGTACCATATTACCTGCAATTACAACGAAACTAGGTGTAGACCTCGATTCTCGCAATGGTAGATGAAATGGTAGTAAAATCACATAATGTACATACAAACATGCAGATTATGAAAGATAAAACGTCCAAACAAACCCCAAAATATGGACTATAATTCATGCTATCAAAATACCCCATACTTAGCCCTTGCTTGTCCCTAAGCAAGTTCCTCATATAGAAATCAAGATAGAATGGATTATAAGTCAAGAAAATCAATGAAAAAGTCCTTCAAAAACATTTTATGGTGTGCAACTATCA
The DNA here is from genome assembly GCA_033239045.1 of Fagopyrum esculentum. Taxonomy (NCBI): domain Eukaryota; kingdom Viridiplantae; phylum Streptophyta; class Magnoliopsida; order Caryophyllales; family Polygonaceae; genus Fagopyrum; species Fagopyrum esculentum. The sequence continues at coordinate 39,201,694 of BSUD01000005.1, read as the reverse complement.
TAGATCACTCTAAGAGAATACTTCCTGGAAATTAAAAACTCAATATGATCAAAACATTTTATAAATATAGGAAAGTTGTTCATCTTTGCATAAAATCATAGAATGCATAATAAATCATAATTATCAAAATTAATCATGTATAATCCGATTTAAACCGCTAAGTCAATCAACAAGCTCAAGGTCTCAAGGGCTTCCCAAAAGAAAAGGTCAAGAAACGTGTAGGGTAGGGATGTATGTAAGGTAATGTGGTGCTAGAATCCGGGAAAAGGATGAACTTCACTTTCACTTTGACTTGCAACATCTTCCACCAATAAGCTTTGCTTATCTCACACTTTTTCTTTTACTTTACTTTTTGGGATGCATGGACAGAGGTGCACAATAACCGAAGCCTAGGAGATCCGCAATCATCAATTTCTTGAGATGCATCAAACCTTTGATGCACATACCATGACCCGTTAGGAATATCGCTCAATCCGACTTTGGCAAGACACAAACACCCGGCTATGTGAATGGTGCCGAGTTACTCATCTTCATGATTGACTTCCCCAAACCTATTATTGCTTTCTAACACTTTCACTTCCAGCCACTTCTCAACTTTTGACTTGCTTTCACCACTTCGCTTGCTTCCAAATTCCCGGATAGGTAAAGGGAGGCAATATGTATATGAGGGGCTAAGCATGATCAAGAAGAAGAAGAAGAAGAAGAATGAATTGCCTTGGTCTTTCCAAGAAGAACGTGAGAGAACTTATGCTGCGGTGTCAACCTTCAAATTCAACATAATTTGGATAAAAATAAAGTATTAAACATGCCAATAATTTTAAACAAAGCATTTAGCAACTTAAACATATCATAAAACATTTCAAACATATAAAGAATTTAAATCCAGTCGGTAAACAAAATCTTCACTGAGATCATATCCAGATAAGTAACACAAAAATCGTTTTCGAAAACTCTCTGTTACGCCCACCTCGGTCGAGGTGTTCTTGGTTCAACCGAGGTGAAACACCTCGTTTTGCCAGAACTGTCCCGGTCGAGGTCAAAAATTTTTTTAAAACCATTTTGTTTTTTTTTCGGTTTCGACGTTTTTCTCAGTCAAATAACCTGTAAGTATTTAGCAACTTAAACAAAGCATTTAGCAACTTAAACATATCAGAACTGTCCCCGGCAACGGCGCCAAAAACTTGTTCGCTCCAAACGGTGTGTGCAAGCTTTAAATTTATAACCCTAGACTTAAGCTTAAAACAAGGATGCGAACCCGCAGTGTACGGGTCAATCGTAGTAAAAGCAAGAAAATTCCAGGGGTCGATCACAGGGACTTGGTGAAACAAAGTCCAATACGGTGTGCTAATGTCAATGCTAACCACAAGAGCAACTCAATACAATCAAAGATGAATAAGATATCAAATAAAGCAAACATGCAATTCTAGGGGTTAAAGCATCTAGTTGTGGTTCCAACTCAAGATCTATAGATAAGCGGACAAAGCTGAGATTTTTGCGTGGGGAAGGTGTTTCTAAAGTGGAGTAGATCACCGGGTAAGTCTCACTACACACTAATCCTAAACCGTAACTCCTATTACCGGGTAAGTCTCAAGGAATTAAGATAAAGAACTATAACCTCAAACTAACACACCATCTAAGGGAATAGAATCAACCTTTACCGGGTAAGTCTCAGGCTAACTCACAAAGATGGGATGGAAGCACACTCAAACCCCAATAAAGGATAAACCTTTATTACCTACACTTATGATCGTTGGTACACAAACTAAGGAATTACCGGGTAAGTCTCATCCTAAGCTTGCTTTGAACCAGAAAGGTGTAATAAGAATAGGATTTGGCAAACTCTAACACTTAACTTTCTGTTTTAGGTCGGATAAGTCACCTCGGTCAGAAGAATTCCACCCCGGCCGAGATGTTCATCAACCGAACGAGATGCTTAGGGTTAAGGTTAAAGACTCGAACTTTCAGGATCCTACTGGAATCTAAGATTATTCTATCATTGTTTTTCCCACAACCTTCAGCCAATCACCCTAGAATCACACAAGGAAATTAGCCACTCATCATCATAATGAAAGTATTAAATATATGGGAAGGAGGTGAATATTTGAACAAAGAAGAATTTAATGAAAACACTTCAATAACTGAATCAAATATCACAAACAAAAGCGTTCCTTGGATAGCAATCCAACAAGACAAGACAATCAATGAAGGAATTGAAGACAATCTTACAAAACCCTTCAAAAAGCTATAAAGCTATGGTCTTTAATCTTCCTTCAACCTTCAAAAAGGTTCTTCAAATCTCTCCCAAATTGGAGTAAGCTGCGGCTGCTGCGGATGTAAATTGGTGTATGCGGGATCCTGCGTCGTATGCGAGATGTTGGATTTGTGGAAATCCAACCCTTTTTATAGGAAAATAAACCTCCAAAGATAATAAATCTTAAGAAGATATTATCCCATAAATATAGGTAAAATATATGATTCTGCATATCTCCTTCCTTCCAGAAGCTCAGCCCAAAAATATAAGATCACTTTCCAAAATTAAAAGATCTCTTCCAAGAATAAAATATTCTCGCCGCGTCCTAGGTATTCGCCTCGGTCGAGTCGGTGTCTCTGGATCGCCTCGGTCGAGGTGAACCTCTGGTCAACCGAGGTGATCTCACGACAAAATGTGAAATCTCTCGAATCAGCTCCAAAGTAAATCTTTAATCCATGGCTGTGCTTCCTGGATGTAGCTCCAAATGACTCTTGACTCCTTTTGCTCCTTTTTGATGCAAAACGTACCATATTACCTGCAATTACAACGAAACTAGGTGTAGACCTCGATTCTCGCAATGGTAGATGAAATGGTAGTAAAATCACATAATGTACATACAAACATACAGATTATGAAAGATAAAACGTCCAAACAAACCCCAAAATATGGACTATAATTCATGCTATCACGGACCGCTCCATTACCCATCCCGTGGGCATTTTGGAAGACGTTCCGGTTATGTTAGGTAACTTCTATTTACCTATAGACTTTGTTGTACTTGATATTCCCGCAGATTATCCCGTTCCTATCATTCTCGGGAGGCCATTTCTAGCAACTTCGGGTTGCAATGTGGATTGTAAGAACGCCAAGTTGAAATTCAACATTGGCGGAGATGAAGTGGAGTTTGCATTGCTTGTTGCAATGAAGGGAGAGCAGCTAGGAGATGACATCTTCAACATCTATGATGAAGAAGAATCAAGAGAATTGGTGAGCTCTATCCTTATTAATAATCCACTTGAAAAAGTTATTAGCTTTAGCTTAATGGAGGAAGGTATAGATGCTTCTTGTGATGCAGATATACGGAGCTTAAAAGTGCTGGAAGAAGATCCAGGAGCTAAAATTGAAATACTAATCCACGAGAAGAAAATCTCCAGTTTCGGTCCAAGCTGCAGTACCTCGACCGAGGCACTTTCTGGACCAAGCGAGGTGACTGAAGAACATCTCGGTCAACCACTCTGCATCTCAACCGAGGTCCCAAGCGAGATGATGTCAACTGAGAATAACAATTTTCTTACTCCCTTTTCTGACATTCATCCTCAGTTGGTGGAACACTTTCTCCACCAAACTTCTTGATAATAAAGGGCCTTGGTATGCTGACATTGTAAACTATCTTGTTTGCCAGGAAACACCACCCGGATTGACGTACGCTCAAAGGAAGAAATTTTTTAAGGATGTACGCCATTACTATTGGGATGAACCTCTACTATTCAAGAGAGCCCCGGATGGGATGCTTCGGAGATGCATCCCGGAAGATGAAGTTACTAGTGTTATACGGCATTACCACTCGGTTCCTTGTGGAGGGCATGCTAGCACCAACAAGACATGAGCTAAGGTATTACGTTCCGGTTTCTTTTGGCCTACATTATTTAGGGATGTGAAAACGTTTGTTGTCTCTTGTGATGCATGCCAAAGAACAGGGAACTTATCTAGAAGAAATGAGATGCCACTCAACAACATACAAGATGAAACCTCTACATTCTCCTAGCCGTTGACTACGTCTCTAGATGGGTTGAAGCCATTGCCTCTCCCACTAATGACGCCATGGTGGTTGTGAAGTTCTTTAACAGGACTATCTTTCCACGTTTTGGAACTCCACGCATCCTCATCAGCGATGGAGGGACGCATTTCATCAACCGGAAGTTCAAGGCACTTCTATCGAAGTATGGGGTGACCCAAAAGGTAGCAACCCCTTATCACCCTCAAACTAGTGGATATGCCGAGATCTCAAATAGAGAAATTAAAGCAATCTTGGAGAAGACCGTCTCTAGGAAGAGGAAGGATTGGGCAATAAAGTTAAATGATGCTCTTTGGGCTTATAAGACCGCATTCAAGATTCCCATTGGTACCACCCCTTATAATTTGGTATATAGGAAGTCTTTTCATTTGCCCGTCGAGTTAGAACACAAGGCATATTGGGAAATCAAATGGTTGAACTTTGACATCAAGGAAGCCGGTGAGAAGCGGCTATTGGATATCAACGAGCTGGAGGAACTGCGGTTGAACGCTTATGAGAATGCAAAGATCTATAAAGAAAGGACGAAAAATGGCATGACAAGCGTATCATTCCTAAGGAGCTCAAAGAAGGAGACTTAGTTCTACTCTTCAACTCCCGCCTCCGCCTCTTTCCAGGTAAGTTGAAATCTAGATGGACCGGACCTTATGTTGTGAAACATGTTTTCCCTTATGGTGCAGTTGAGATTTGGGGAGAAACAAGTGTGGTAGTTTCAAGGTCAATGGTCATAGACTTAAGAAATACAAACCGGAAATCCCGGTTGAAGAGCTTGCACCACTATACCTCGTTAAGGGACACCGTACTGTCCAGCTAGCGACCTTAAATCAAGCGCTTCTTGGGAGGCAACCCAAGGTATTGCTTTCTTTTCCCTTTTTCTACTCTAGCTATAGATAGTTTGTTTTTGCTTTACTTTGCTTTGTTTTTGGCGTCCTAGACAGACAACAGGTGACATACAAGGAAAGAATACAACCCAGGAGCAACACTGGAAGGACAGAAGTTCGAGAATTTGAGAAGACGGAGTTTGACTGAGACACATCTCGGTTGCTGTCACAACACCTCGACCAAGATGATTCTTGAGCAACCGAGGCGACTAGTGTTACTGAAGATCCACCTCGGTCCATACACCTTTGTCCAGTTGAGACCATCTCGACCGAGGTGACAGCAGTTCCAGAAAAGGGTATAAAAGGGGATGAGATTTCTCTCTCCTCTATGTCCCTCTCGACCAAAACGCCCAATTCGCCTCGCTCTTCGATTTTTCGCTTGTTTTCAACGATTTTTGCTTCCAAACTGCAAGGAAAGGGTAGAGGATCGATTTGCAGGAAACAATCGACAGCGAAAACAAACCGAATCGACCAAATCTGGGGTAAATTCGAAAAAACCCTAACTTCCTCTTCTTCCACTGATTTCGTTCGATTTGGGCTTTGGTTGCCCCTACATTGTATGAGAAAAGGATTAAGTACCCCATAGGAACAATTGATAGTGATATTCGGGGAAAAGAACTGGATTTTTGAGACAAACGATCGGACAACACTTCGCCTCGGTCCAGTCGGCCTGCGCCTCGGCCGAGGTGTTCTTGAGAGTTGCTAGAGTGACCGAGGTGGTCTAACAGTGTGTGACAAAGATGAGTTCTGACATGCAGCTAGTTTTGAGAGACATATATCCTCCTTCTCCTTCTTCTTCTTCACGCCGCTCTCGACCGGTGTTCCACGAGCGTCACCAGGTCGACTATGACCGCATAGCGGCACGTCTAGTGATTGCACCACGGTTTCTGGATATTTCTGCATTTGACTGCCTCCACTTAGACTGTGATCTGAGGCGGATGATTTCTATGGTGCGACTGGAGCAGTTCACTGAGATTAGAGCTCCGGCCTACCTTAAGCCGACCCTGGAGTTTGTTAGCTCCGTCACTTACCTGCCTACTGAGTGTGCCATAAAGTACCGGTTGATGAACCGGAACTATCTAGTTCCTATGGACCACTAGAGGGACATTTTCGGCTTCCCGGCCCCCACAGTTGTTGACTTTCCATCTCGAGCTGTAGCACGAGAGTTCTGGGGCCAAATAGCTCACGTAGTTGAGCATGCTGACAGGTGGAGACCTGGTGATTCCAGGGAGCGGATTGTCTTCCACCCGGCCTTTAGACTGGCTCACAAGATCTTTAGCGAGACTCTTCTGGCGCGTATTGAGACGCCCTAGAAGATTAGACAGGGTGAGCTTCTGAGTCTGTAATGCATGGTTACCGGAGGAGTTCCGGCTTTTGGAGTGATGCTGGCTGAGGATCTCCACAGGATAAAGGCAAAGACGAAGGGAGATATCTGCTGCGGAGGGATAGTGATTCACATTGCGAGTTACATGGACCTGGATCTGAGTGCGTGTACTATGGTGGTGGCTGCCAAGCCGCTCGGGCTTCAGGAGATGATCACTCGGAGGATACTGGTTTCTCGCGGTATTCCCACGCCGTATGTGGCGATGCCCTGGGAGCAGACTGCACCTCAGGGGATTAGATGGTCAGCTTAGTTCTCCGTCTATGACCCGCACTACTGGCACACCGCATGAATTCCGCTAATGAAGAACGCCAGAGATGCAACAACAGCAGCTCAAGAGCAAGCTGATGAGGAGGTTGAGGAGCAGGAAGATGAGGATGGCGGTGCTGCCATGGATACAGGTACGGATACAGCTGGGACTAGTGTGCCGGTCGTCGATCTGGACGACGATGAGACAGAGGAGGAGCCAGCTGCAGCACCGGCCCCGTCCAGCCAGACGTAGGGTACGCAGACAGAGGGATCTAGTTGCTCACCGCCGGATCGATGATCTAACGGATCAAGTGATAGATACCTACGCCGCCTTATCCCTTGACATTAGAGAGATGCAGGAGAGACTGCACTACGAGCACACAATGGCTGAGATTCAGTTTCTGCATATCATGTGCTATCCTTTCGACCCATCTCAGTACCCGTACGTGCCACCACCACCACCACTGGAGTGGGATTAGAGCTTGCAGGACTTCTTTATTTATTTATTATGCAGCTCAGCTTTATTCGGTGAGTATTCTGTTTTCTTAGACTTATTTAGACCCATTGGGACAATGTGTCCCAAGTATGGGGTATGCGGGTATGTATTTCTTTGACTTATGTGGATGTATGACTTGACCTTTGATGGATATTTATGATCTTATTATGCTCTATGTGTTTATCTGAGATTACATGCATGCATACAGGTTATTTGATAGAGAAAAACGTCAAAAACTGGTTTGAAAATTTTTTTTTATTGACCTCGACCGATGTGACTCTGACCAAACGAGGTGATTCACCTCGGGTGATTGAGAACATCTCGACCGAGGTGGTTTAACTGAGAGGGTTTTCGAAACGATTTTTTTGCTTCTTATCTGGATATGACCTCAGTGATGATTTTGTTTGCTGACTGGTTTTGAAATCTTTATGTGTTTGAAAGGTTTTATAATATATTTAAGTTGCTAAATGCTTTGTTTGAATTTGTGACATGTTTAATACTTTGTTTTTTTATCCAAATTATGTTGAATTTGAAGGTTGACACCACATGATGAGTTCTCTCACTCTCTTCCTGGAAAGACCAAGGCATTTCATTCTCTTCTCTTCTTCTTATTGATCATGCTTTAGCCCCTCATATACATATTTGCCTCCCTTTACCTATCCGGGAATTTGGAAGCAAGCAAATGAAAAGTAAGTGAAAGAAAAGTTGAGATGTTGGCTGAAAGTTAGAAAGAAACAAATAGGTTTGGGGAAGTCAATCATGATGATGAGTAACTCGGCACCATTCACATAGCCGGGCATTTGTGTCCTGCCAAAGTCGGATTGAGCGATATTCCTAACGGGTTATGGTATGTGCATCAAGGGTTTGAGGCATCTCGAGAAATTGATGATTGCTGATTTCCTAGGCTTCGGTTATTGTGCACCTCTATCCATGCATCCCAAAAATTAAAGTAAAAAGTGAAAATAAGCAAAGCTTATTGTAGAAGATGTGAAGTTGAAAGCAAAACAAGTGAAGTGAAGAACCTTTTCCCGGATTCTAGCACCACATTCCCTGTATACATCCCACCCTCACACGTTTCTTTGACCTTTCTTTTGAAAAGACCTTGAGACCTCGAGCTTGTTGATTGACTTAGTGGTTTAAACTGGATTATACATGATTAATTTCGATAATTATGATTTATTATGCATTCTATGATTTTATGCATAGATGAACGACTTTCTTATATTTATAAAATGTTTTGATCATATTTTGATTTTAAATTCCATGAAGCATTCTCTTAGAGTGATCTATGAGCGGAGCACACCACCAAAAATTTTTTGAAATACATTTCATTGATTTTTATGACTTATAATCCATTCTATCTTATATTTTAGATTTGGAACTTGCTTGGGGACAAGCAAGGGCTAAGTATGGGGTAATTTAATAGCATGAATTATAGTCTATATTTTGGGACTTGTTTAGGCGTTTTATCTTCAATAATCTGCATGTTTGGATGTATATTATGTGATTATATTGTCGTTTCATCTACCGTTGCAGGAATCGAGGTCTACACCAAGTTTCGTTGTAATCGTAGGTAAAATGGCATGTTTTGCATCAAAATGGAGCTAAAGGAGCTAAGGAGTCATTGGACTACATTCATGAGGTTAAGGAAGAATCTAGGAAGCATGGAATTGGATTAGAGATTTACTTTGGACAAGATTTGAGAGATTTCACATTCAGTTTAGAGCCACCTCGGTCAGCTACAGTACCATCTCGACCGAGGTGATTTCGAGGATCGCCCCGACCGAGGTGAACACCTGGGACGCGGCGGGATATATTTTATTCTTGGCTGAGATCTTTTAAGTTTGGAAAGAGGATCATATATTTTTAGGATGGATTTCTGGAAGGAAAAAGATAGTTTAGCTAATATATTTACCTATTTTATGGGAAAATATCTTTCTAAGATCTTTTATCTTTGGGAGACAATTTTCCTATAAAAAGGGTTGGATTTCCCACAAATTCGACACCCCGCTACCATCAGAGGCGCTAACGGCTGAAACAATCCGCTACCGGCAAGAGGCCCAATACAGCAGTTAGGAGGGATTTTCGAAGGTTGAAGGAAGATTGAAGGAAGAAAGTTGATAGCTTTTATAGCTTTTGTGAAGGGTTTGGTAAGATTCTCTTAGATTCCCTTCTTGTTGATTGTCTAGTTGGATTGTGATTCAAGGAACGCTTGTTTGAGTGATATTTGATTCAGTTATTGAAGTCTTCCTATTAAGTTCTTCTTGTTCAAATATTCACTTTCTGCCCATATATTTGATTATTGCTTTCATGATGATGATTGGCTAATTTCTTTGTGTGATTCTAGGGTGATTGGCTGAAGGTTGTGGGAAAAACAAATGATAGAATAATCTTAAATTCCAGTAGGACCCTGAAAGCTCGAGTCTTTATCCTTAACCCTAGAGCATCTCGCTCAGTCGATGAACATCTCGGCCGGGGTGGAATTCGTCTGACCGAGGTGACTTATCTTATCCGAAACTGAGAGTTAAGTGTTAGAGTTTGCCAAATCCTATTCTTATTACACCTTTCCTGGTTCAATGCAAGCCTAGGATGAGACTTACCCGGTGATTCCTTTGTTTGTTTACCCATGATCATAAGTGTAGGTAATAAAGGTTTATCCTTTATTGGGGTTTGAGTGTGCTTTCATTGCATCTTTGTGAGTTAGCTTGAGACTTACCCGGTAAAGGTTGATTCTATTCCCTTAATTGGAGTGTTGGTTTGAGGTTATAGTTGTTCACCTTAATTCCTTGAGACTTACCCGTTAATAAGAGTTGTGGTTTGGGATTGTGAGTAGTGAGACTTACCCGGTGATCTATTCCATTTTAGTAACACCTTCCCTATGCAAAAATCTCAGCTTTGTCCGCTTATCTTTAGATCTTGAGTTGGAACCACAACTAGATGCTTTAATACCTAGAATTGCATATTTCGTTAATTGACTTTTTATCATATTTGGTTGCTTTAATCGTTTTTGTGGTTAGTAATTACATTGACAACTTATACCTGCTTTGTTTCACTAAGTCCCTGTGATCGACCACTGGAATTTCTTGATTTTACTGTGATTGATCCGTACACTGTGCGTTCGCATCCTTGTTTTGAGCATACTTCTTGGGTTATAAATTTAAAGCTTGCACACACCGTTTGGAGCGAACAAGACATCAGCTCGTCTCTAGGCCTAGTGACCGAAGGTATTTCTATGGTCGTTTATACCCAATCAAAAGTAAATCCCGACTTAGCACTAATAACAAGTATAGTGAGTAAGTAAGGGTCGAACCCAAGAGAGTTGAGGTGTTTTAAATGCAATTACTGATTATAAGGACAAGTGACACAAGGGGGGGGGGTGGTTGAATTGATGCACAAAAGCTTATGAAAACGATTAATACGACAAATAAGACAATAATGGGTGAATCTACACTAGGTTGATTCTAAGCATGCAATTGCTACTTCGGTGTATTCCTTTTACAAGTTTTTAAGTAATCTCCCGTCCTGATCGTACATATGTGTTGAGCCAACCAGCATCAACACAACTTAACCTATTAAAGTTCCGTAAACCTACAAGGACAAATAATAAGTTAGAATTCAAACAAAGACTAAGGGATATAATGAAAAGATTAAAACCGTTAAACTTATCTTTATATTTGTGTTCCTTTTCTTTAAGTAATTGCAACCCGTTATTACTTAAAGTTGCTACTAGATTAAAGACCCGAACCCGGAACCTATTAATCCTAGTTGTTTACATGCAAGTTAGAACCTAAGGTGATCAATCTCAAGTAATAGTTAACATGCAATTAAACAATGGAGATCAAGGAAACACAAAGCATTACTGAATAAAAACTTATATTAAAAGGACTTACAACCAAAGTAACAAAGCAGCTTCAAACCAACCCAATGTAGCAAGGGAGTTAGCAACTCATTACAATGGAAAACTTAAGTCTAAAACGGATTTGTGGGGAAAAGCATGGATAATTCTAGCAATCAACCATGGACTATTTATACTACAAAATACATTAAATTAGGATTAAATAGCCGTCCTAAAATAGCCACCTTTAATGCCATAAAGGTGGTATAAACAGCCGGAGTAAAGCTTCTGGCGTTAAACCGCAGGGGCGGCCTTAAGGACCCGCAGGGGCGGTTTAGGCAAAATCGGTTGATCTTCTTCATAACCGTTAGGAAGGCTACACAGCTCCGCTAGGGCGGATCTTTAATGCACCTCAACGTCTAACCTTTCACTTTCGTGACGTTTTTGATGTAAAGGCGCAGGGGCGCCTTAATGCCAACGTAGGGACGGTGACACAGACTCTTCATCTTCCAGCCGCAGGGCGAGGTGCAGGCCAGGCGTAGGTAGCGGCTCAGGGGCGTTGATCTTCATCTTGTCAAGGCAAGTCACCGTAGGGGCGCCGTTGGGTGGTGCAGGGGCGGTGACCTGCATCTTGGCCGGCGCTGGTGAAGGCGCTGGGGGCGCTTCAGTGGGAAGTGTCAACCGCTGGGGCGGCTGCAGGTGCCCGCGGGGGCGGTGGAGCAACAGAAGCTTCACTTCGTGATCTCTCTTCACTCCTACGTGCCTATAACTCCTTTCTTAGCTTCTTTTGATCTTCTTCTTCTAGACCAAGGAGTTAGTAGCATAAACTGACACTAATGCAATAAAAAGACTCTAAAAACTACCCTAAATAATAGTGATTCTATCACCTATCAAACTCCCCCATACTTAGACGTTTTACTCGTCCCGAGTAAAACAAATAACAGCAATTAGACTCAAGGTCTCAGGAAGCAAGGGAAAGAAAGAAAAGATAATGAAAACAAAAGAAAAACCAAGAAAAGAATAAAGGAAAAGAGAGGGAATATGAGAAAGAGAAAGACTAGCATCCTTATCGCTCCAAGAGTGACCTACCCAGACAACCTCCTTATGTCTCCCCTTCTTATGTCGCCAAACACCGGAAGAGAATCCTATGCTCGATGTCGCTCGTTTTGCCAAGGTGCCCTTTCGGGTATTCACCTTGCCACTCTTCTTCTTTTCTCACTTAGCTCACTTCCCTCATTTCCAATTTTGCACCAACCTAAGGTTGGTCGGACTACCTTCTTTTTACGTATACCGCCCTTTCGGGTTTTCGGTTTATCCAAGGATTTTCATGCCTTTTTCAGCTCTTTGGCTTTTTTTTATGAATACAAAATGCAAAACAAATATCAAAAGTAACTAACAAACTATACAAGCAATGATATATATCCCTCCCCCATACTTGAAGTACACTTTGTCCTCAAAGTGAAAATGAGTCAAAGATAAATGTGGGAGAAGGGAAAGAAATGTACCCCTCACTGGGGTGGTCTAGATGGACCACCAGGACCTTCCTCCGGCGGGTAAGGGAAATGGCTGAAGAAGTGCTCCTGTCGGCGGTAAAGGGTGTTAATCCGGTCCTCCTGAGCCTCCATCCTGGTGTTGTGTAGTCAAAGCAGCCATCTAATCTTGCAGACTCTCCATGGTCTGATTGTCGTGTCCCGCCGTCAACATCTCCTCATCTGTGGTGTGGGCCCTGCTAGAGCCGGCTACATACCTCCCAACCATATCAACCTGAGGCCGTCTCAGCGGGATAGGGTCAGCCGGGACATATAGGTCGGAGAGCTCTTCTCCCAATGGGAGTCGGCGGGGCAAATAAGTGAGATGACTCCCATCTGCAAGGGAGATCTAGAAACGATGTCCCTGGTATATCTTGAGGAGCCTGCATCTCCTCATCAGTCCTTCAGTGTAAAGTGGTGCCTCCAAACCTTCTTCCAATAGAGGAAGATCCATCACCCGTGCAACTAGGAGTGAAATGATACCTCCTCCCACTATGCCACGAGGCTCATTCCTCCTAATCCGCTTTAGAGCGGCGAAGAAGAGATACGCCCAATCCGGCACAAATTCATTGGTGAGACAAGCATATATTAGTGGAAGGTCCTTAAGAGCGACCTTATTCTCTTCCTTGTGTCAACAGAAGACACTCATGAAGACCTTGGAGATGAGTCTTAAACAGGGGTGAGTGAATTTGTTTGAGTACTCACCCCCTGCGTAAAACACTTACCTAGTAGCGGCCTGCCAAAACTCCAACATATCTGGTGTCGGAATGGGTTCCATTCAGTCATCGGAAGCTGCAATGGTTACTCCCAATGCCTCTTGTACTTGAGTGTAATCCAATATGGACTTCCTCTTGTTGTATTTGAATGAAACTCCTATACACAATTGGTCTTCCGTCTCCATTTTGATTGTTGCTATGAACTGTCTGGTGAGATCGGGGTGTGTTGGGGCGCTCTTTATCAGAAAATCTCCTAACCCGGCATTGTTAAGAAATTGTTGCATACTTTCCAACATTCCGAGATTTTCCAATGTGGAAGCATCAAGGAACCGGGTTGCATGCACCTCCCGGCTTTGGGCAATACTGTATCGGTCCTTCTCTCTTTGCGTCAACTTGTATTTCCTTTCTGGTTCCATCTCTTGCAGTTAGTCAAGTAAAAAGTAAAAAGGTTCAGCCATTTGGTCAACAGACGAACCTTCTGTCGTGATTTACACATGGGCGGCTTGACCAGGCGCAGGGGCGGATTGACGCGGGGGCGGCAGCTTGCAGGCACAGGGGCTGGCGAAGAGCACAGGGCGATTTTGGGGTTTCGGCGAAGATGGTGGCGATGGGTCTGTTCCTGCGTTCTAGTTGCTGTCACCGGAGGGGGATTGGTGGTTTAGAGTAAGAGGGTCGTGGTGGTGTTTATGTGAAGGAGGGGAGAGGGTCAATGTGGTGGTTGAGTGAAGGTGGTGACGCAGGGTTGCCGGAGGAGGTGCGACGGCGTCAGAGGGCAGCGGTGCGAAGGTTTTTGGAGGCTCGAGGGCGGGGGAGGCGAAGCGGCTAGGGTTCGAAGGATGAATGGAGGTGGGTTGAAGTTGGGGGTAGATGTAGGTTATTTTTGGGAAGTATATTTTTGGGCAGTATATTTTTTTTCTTTCCTTAACAGAGCCGCAGGGGCGGCGTTCGTCACCGCGGGGGCGGTGACAAGGGAGAGGGGGCACGCAGCCTCAGCGCCGGGGGCGGGGCTGAGGATGAGTGTCAAGGGTGCCCGCCGCAGGGGCGGAGTGACGTTGCCGCAGGGGCGGTGACTGTGATGTTACAGCGCAGGCCCAGCGCCGGGTGCGGCGCTGGGCATGGGTGTCACCGCAGGGGCGGGGACTCAGGTCCGTAGGGGCGGTTTTCTTGACAGTAGCTCCTCTTCTTATTCCTTCGGGTTGCCTCCCAAATTAGTGCCTTTGTTTTACGTCGTTGGCTCGACGTAAGCGCTCTTCCTCTATGTTTAGACCTCTTCCTTTATGCCTTTTGGGTTTATAACCGTTTGTGACGGTAATCCTCCGGAGACCCTAGTTTCGATTCTTGTGATGACTTCCGCCATTTGACCAACTTTCTTCTCAAGGTTCTTGATGCTTGATTCTGTTGTTTGGACATGAGCAACAAAGTGTTTTGTCCAAACCTGCAACATATCTTCAATTGAGTGATACTTACCTTGGCGGGGTTGCTGTTGTTGGTTTTGTTGATCCCTCCAACGAAAGTTCTGTTGGTCACACCAATTTGGCATGAAATTTTGTGCATAGGGATCATTTCTAGGTCTTTGCTGTTGCGGTTGCCCATAACCCATTGCGTTAACTTCTGCATCGTCATCTTGAACTTGTGGACACATGTCCGTTGAATGATATGGGTCAGCACAAACTCCACAAGCTTTGAGCTATTGTGGTGTTCCCATAAGTGTTAGCCTCTTCACCATTTCATTCAATTCCGCTAGCTCAGTGGAAATCTCACTCTTTCCGGAACTTACAGCATGAACTCCTTTCTTAGCCGGGGTCCTTCCAAAGTTCCGAGTTCCTTCCGCTAGTTCCTGCATCTTTTCCTGGCAAAGGTCAGGGGTTAAGTTAAGACTATTACCTCCACAAGCCGCATCGACGATCCTCCTTTCATTGTCTAACAAGCCATTTTACATGTACAAGACTAGATCTTGAGTTGAATATCCGTGAAAAGGACAGCTGGATCGGAGACGCACAAACCTCTCGAAGTACTCGTAGGGAGTTTCGTTCGCCTTTTGCTCGATGTTGCTTATAGCTTTCTTCAAGCTATTGGCCATCTTGGCCGGAAAGTACTTCTCCAAGAACGCATTGTGAAGGTTCTCCCAAGTGTCAATGCTTCCGGATGGGAGGTGGTAATACCAATCATCCGTAGAATCTTAGAGCGTGAAACCGAATGCTCTCATCTTGATTTGTTCTTCAGTAATGTTGGCTGGTTTCATGCTCATACACACGGTATGGAACTTCCCAAGGTGTTTGATTGGATCTTCACCACTTAGCCCATGGAATGATGGAAGTAGGTGAATAAGGCCCGGTTTGAGCTCAAAGTTTACTCCTTTCCCCAATGCCGGTATAGTGACCACAAGAGGGTTTTTAGCCAAAGTAGGCTGCGTAAGTTGACGAAGAGTACGGTCAGCCATCTCTTGTTGAAGTTGTTGTTGTCTTCGTTGCCGGTTGTGCGTCCTCTAAATTTCTGGATCAAATGAAGCAAAGCCGGAATTAGTAGCACGGGTTTGAACCATAAAATGGTTCAAACCAATAATCAATAATAACAATAAAACACAAAAACACCCCGGTAACGGCGCCAAAATTTGATCGAAGGTATTTCAATGGTCGTTTATACCCAATCAAAAGTAAATCCCGACTTAGCACTAAGAACGAGTATAGTGAGTAAGTAAGGGTCCAACCCAAGAGACTTGAGGTGTTTTAGATGCAATTATTGATTATAAGGACAAGTGACACAAGGGGGGGGGGGGTTGGTTGAATTGATGCACAAAAACTTATGAAAACGATTAATACGATAAATAAGACAATAATGGGTGAATCTACACTAGGTTGATTCTAAGCATGCAATTGCTATTTCGGTGTATTCCTTTTACAAGTTTTTAATTAATCTCCCGTCCTGATCGTACATATGTGTTGAGCCAACCGGCATCAACACAACTTAACCTATTAAAGTTCCGTAAACGTACAAGGACAAATAATAAGTTAGCATTCAAACAAAGACTAAGGGATATAAAGAAAAGATTAAAACCGTTAAACTTATCTTTATATTTTTGTTCCTTTTCTTTAAGTAATTACAACCCGTTATTACTTAAAGTAGCTACTATATTAAAGACCTGAACCCGGAACCTATTAATCCTAGTTGTTTACATGCACTTTAGAACCTAAGGTGATCAATCTCAAGTAATAGTTAACATGCAATTAAACAATGGAGATCAAGGAAACACTAAGCATTACTGAATAAAAACTTATATTAAAAGGACTTACAACCAAAGTAACAAAGCAGCTTCAAACCAACCCAATGTAGAAAGGGAGTTAGCAACTCATTACAATGGAAAACTTAAGTCTAAAATGGATTTGTGGGGAAAAGCATCGATAATTCTAGCAATCAGCCATGGACTATTTCTACTACAAAAGACATTAAATTAGGATTAAATAGCCGTCCTAAAATAGCAACCTTCAATGCCATAAAGGTGGTGTAAACAGCCGGAGTAAAGCTTCTGGCGTTAAACCGCAGGGGCGGCCTTCAGGACCCGCAGGTCCGGTTTAGGCAGAATCGGTTGATCTTCTTCATAACCGCTGGGGCGGCTACACAGCTCCGCTGGGTCAGATCTTTAATGCACCTCAACTTTTGACCTTTCACCTTCCTGACGTGTCTGATGTCAAGGCGCTGGGGCGCCTTAAGGCCAACGCAGGGGTGGTGACACGGACCCTTCATCTTCCAGCTCCTAGGGCGAGGTGCAGGCCAGGCGTAGGTAGCGGCGCAGGGGCGTTGATCTTTATCTTGTCAAGGCAAGTCACCGCAGGGGCGCCGCTAGGTGGCGTAGGGGCGGTGACCTGCATCTTGGCCGGCGCTAGTGAAGGCGCTGAGGGCGCTTCAGTGGGAAGTGTCAGCCGCAGGGGCGGCTGCAGGGGCCCGCGGAGGCGGTGGAGCAACAGAAGCTTCACTTCGTAATCTCTCTTCACTCTTGAGTGCCTATAACTCCTTTCTTAGCTTCTTTTGATCTTCTTCTTCTGGACCAAGAAGTTAGTAGCGTAAACTGCCACTAATGCAATAAAAAGACTCTAAAAACTACCCTAAATGATAGTGATTCCATCACCTATCACCTAGCTATCTCCACAACCGGCCCAGGTGCCACTACTGTCGGTGCAACTATATCAGGTGCGGCTCTGATCTGAGGAGCCCTCTGCAAGACCTCAACTGATCTCGCCGGTTCGGGTGCAGGTGTAGGTGCAGGTACCGACATTGGTGGTGCTGGAGGCGGTGCTCCAGTCCTAAACGCCTCCTCTACTCGGCGTACGTACTCCTCAAACACTGTAGCTCCAATGGATGCTCCCCCGGTCCTAGCAGATGGGGAACTATGTGCCCCAGACCTCACAGTTGTCCTACCCCCAGCCTCGTGAATAACGCTCTCTACAACGTCCTCGACGGGATCCTCAACTGCTGGCGGATCTACAACGGGTGGGTCCGCAATGGGGATTCGTCCCCGACCTCTCGGGCCTGGAGGGCTCCCTACTCGTCCTCGTCTCGGAACGGTAGGAGGTAGAGGTGGTCTATGTAACACCCCGAATCCGCGAGACTCAGAGTGCCACATTGGGTTAGGATCTCACAATGGATCGTGACCCTAACGTGACATCAAGTTCACTAGACCTTACAACATGACACTGACAAATATGAAAACAAATACATAAAACGGGCACTGACAGATATGAAAAAAAATACATAAAACTGTATAAAACTATACAACCCAAAAGATAAGACATCGTATCCGAGTAGGAAACATAAAACCCTCACGTAGTAAGTAACAAAAGACCATCATCACGCAGGAGGGAAAGGTAACAGACTCAAAAGCCCACACATCCTAATGTACGAGATGTCCTCGGCCTGCCACTCTACTAGATCACCCAGCAACATGCGTATCTTGTAGGGCATCTACAACATGGTAGTAAACCATTAGCTATCCATACACATATATAGAGTAATGCATAAGTACAATCACACATAAGGAAATATAAATATATTAGCATGCTTTCACTCATTTACCCATTTATTCATCTCAATATAATGGTCATTCACTCAAAATGTATAGATATAATATATATGAAACTATGTGACACGAGGACCGATACAACCTCGCCTCTGAGCCTGCTAGCCAGCCGTACTAGTATCGGTCACACAGTTCGTGTACCCTATGGGTGTGGATTGCGCCCTTCTTGTAAACCGGTCTGGCCTGACATCACAGAACCTCCCACACTCCACGGCGGGATGAAAGGGAAAGGTTATCACGGCCACGCAGTGGGGAAATCAATAAAACATAGGTCGCTAAATACGACATCACATGCTATCATAGCAACATACAAAGCACACACCACTCATTCAAACACCCAATATAAGGATGGCAGCTAAGTAAGTCCTACGGACTTACCTCAACCTCGATCACAACCCAACCAAGATCACCTCTACACTGGAGGGATGACACAGCCTATAAACAAGGCATAAGGAGATATATCAGACTCCTAACCAAATAAGGGTCACACCTAGACCCAAAGGGATCCAAAGGATCAACCTTAACCTCACTCACAACCTAACGAACCTTAAAAGCCATACAAGGCAAAACCGATCATAAACATCATCAAAATAATCCTCACACATCTAGCATGATCCTAAGCACTCATTCTAGGAAAGGAGGAACAAAGGCACCCTAAGGAAGGCCTAGAAGTGACACACACTTGCAAAACCAAAGGAAGCACCAAGCTGGTGCAGGCAGGCGCAGGGGCGGCACTCTGGTGGCGCAGGGGCAATGCATAGGCCGGCTACAAGGCATGCGCAGGGGCGGCTGGTGTGCAGAGGACACCACTTCAGCTCCTTCTTCACTTCTACTCTCGTTCCCTTACTTCTCTTCACTCCAACAACAACAACAACATAACATACACATATGTACATCATCATAAGCCAAACTTGACTGGAATTGGATCAAAACCTAAGGAAAGCTAAGCTAAGGGAAGGTAGAAAAGATGAAGAAAAGAAGGAAGGAATAGGAGCAGCCATGGAACTTACCAAACAAGCTCTCCATAAGTCAACACAGCAACAACAACATCTCAAGCTGGCACAGCAAGGCACAACAACATCAACCTCATCAAAGCCCATGCCAAAGCTTCTCTAAACTTACACCAACTCAAAAAAGATCAACCAAGGATCCAACGGAGAAGAAGAGGAGAGAAAGTACGTATGGAGAGAGAGAGATCTGAAAATGTAAACCCTCATCAAGGTGGAGAAGAAGAAGTATAAATAGGACAGTAAAAGGGTAAAGCACGAGTCAAAGCAGTCAAAGAAGACGGCTACATCACACAGAGCAGCAGGGGCGGGCTCTATGAGCCGTAGGGGCGGACCAGGTAAGGCGTAGGGGCGCCCCCTAGGTCACGCAGGGGCGGCTCAGGCATAAACCTGTCCCTTCTGCTCCCTCTCTCAGCTCTCAGCAACTAGGCTCTTACATCTCACCCCCCTAAAAACAAGTTTTGTCCTGAAACTTGCAAGATCCCAAGTCCTCCCAGTCCCATAGGCCGAGGTATAACTCACTCTCTCTATCGAAGGTATCACATCTCCGCTCAGAAGGTCATAACCTATACAGATCTACAACCACAAGTATCAACATGGAGGAATAATCCACTCTAGAAACAGGGCCATAACGCTAACCAAGGCAGAGAGGAATCACATCTCTCGCTATATCACATCATAGGGCATAGAGGAAGCACATCTCTAGCCACACATAACACAGGCATAGAGGAAATACGTCTCTAGCCGATCCATAAGTATATACATCGTATGGAGGAATCACATCTCCGCTGAAACTATGTCCATCAAAGTAGCATGGAGGAAAGAACCATCTCTAGCTGAATCCTAATCCACTCAGATAGCATGGAGGAAAGAACCATATCCCGCTATAAACATAAGTCATACTCAAATAGCATGGAGGGAATAATCATCTCCACCTATACACACATCATGCTAGTATAGCAAGATCTAATAAGATCATAAGGCATAACATCACTAGCATGGAATAAACACATCAAGGCATGAAAGCACATAATCACATAATCATATATTCACCAAGGTAGCACTAAGATCTACTAGTCGACCCTAGGTGCATCTTTCTCGGCATAAAACTCTGGACAGTTCCTCTGGATACTATCTTCAGTCTCCCATGTAGCCTCCTCAGGTCCACGTCTCGACCACTGTATCCTCACCATAGGTATGTCCTTCGAACGCAGGTGTCTCACACCTCGTTCTAGGACTGCAATAGGGTGCTCAGCAAAGGTGTGGTCCGGCTCCACCACCAAATCATCATAACTCACGATATGCCTCGGATCTGGTATGTACTCTCTCAGCTGAGACACATGGAACACAGAGTAAACACCCTCTAATCTCGGAGGCAAAGCTAATCTGTAGGCTGCCCTCCCAACTTTGTCCAGTATCTTAAAAGAACCGACATATCGGGGACTCAACTTCTCTTTATGCCAAAACGTATGACGTCACGCGTCGGGAATACTCTCAACGAGACATGAGCTCCTACATTGAACTCTAGAGGCCGACGCCTCTTGTCTGCATATGACTTCTAGTGACTTTGTGCAACCAACATCATCTCTCTAATCAGCGCTACTCGAGCCATATCATCACAAATCTTCTCTAGCGTTATCCCACTGATACTGCTAGGCTCATCCCAACATAAAGGTGTACGGCACCTACGTCCATACATTGTCTCATAGGGAGCCATCCCAATAGATCCATGCCAACTGTGTTGTATGAGAACTCAACAAGTGGGAGGTAGTCAGACCATCCCTGTCCCCAATCCAACACACAAGCTCGTAGCATATCCTTCAAAGTCTGGATAGTCCTCTTTGACTGACCATCGGTATGGGGGTGAAACATAGTCGTGAAATGCAGACTCGTCCCCAAAGCAATCTGAATCTGCTGCCAGAACCTCGAGGTGAATCGCCCATATCGATTAGAGACGATCGTCCTCGATACACCATGGAGTCTCACTATCTGTCAAGTGTACTCCTCTGCCAATCTACTCACTGGCCACGTCTCTCTAATAGGGATGAAACGTGCCGTCTTCGTCATTCTATCAACAACAACCCAAATGGCATCAAAACTCCTACTAGGTCTCAGTCCAGTCACAAAATCCATGGAAACATCCTCCCACTTCCACTACAGCACGGGCAGTGGATGGAGCTCACCTCCATGTTTGCAATGCTCTATCTTGACGTGCTGACAGGTCGCACACTGAGTCACAAATCTGGCTACATCGGGCCTCAGCCCTCCCCACCAATATGAACGTCTCACATCATGGTACATCTTACTCGTACCTGGATGTACAAAGTAAGGTGTACAGTGAGCCTCCTGTAAAATCCTCTGTCTCAACTCTGCATCTGCAGGAACAGAAATGCGATCATGTCGACTCATCACTCCATCAGCTCTAATGGAAAACTGTGGTGCCTCTCCACGAGACATCCGCTCTCGTGTAATATCCGGTATTTTTATTCCGTTTAATTCCGAATGAAATCGGACTTCGAGCCGTTGACGGTTTCCAATTCTATCTAGTATTTCTTTCTTCACAAATTTTATCATTTTATGTAGAATTTCATTCACATAAAATGATAAAATTATATCAAGCTCAAATTCTTATAATTATTTATCATCTTATGTAGAATTTAATTCACATAAAATGATAGAATTATATCAAACCCTAATTCTTATAATTATCTATCATCTTATGTACAATTTAATTCACTTAAAATGATTGAATTATATCAAACCCTAATTCTTATAATTAATTCTTAACGACGACTTTAGACGAGATCATGACAAGGCTGAGACGAGATTATGACAAGGCTAAGACGAGATTTCGACAAGGCTGAGACGAGACCATGACAAGGCCATGACACTTATTGACAAGGCTGTGACAAAGACAAGACAACTCTCTCAACCCACTATTCCTACTTAAATTCAGCCTAGTTTGCTTGCCCACAACAGCTCCCAGCAGCCCCAGCTTGACTTCGAGCCCGGCTAGCAGCAGCCCAAGAGAGCCTGGTTACGAGCCCACCCTTCATGCGGCCGTACAACTCCTCTCCAGCCCAGTGCCTTGCGTGTGTAATTTCCAGCTACACGTTCAGCCCAGGAAGAAGTAACAGCCGGCCCTTCCTCTTCCTTTTCTTCACCACGTACCTTTTGCTAAATTGAAGAAGAGCTCCTATAACCGCTCATGGATTAGCGCAGAAAGAAAAGAGCCCAGCCGTGACGTCCCCTCTTCTGTCCACTTTCAGCGCTGCATTCGTCCTACCTTCGGCAAAAGACACTCCCTATCTCGACCAATCGCTACACACAGCACACAATCCTCCTCTCTCTTACCCTCCTTCATGAAACACCAACGACAAGGGTCCCCAACCTCTGCACGAAGCCCATACCGAAGAACATGTAGGACCAAGTTGCCTAGCTGCAAACAGGAAACTCTCAACCACCACTCCAGTGACGAACTGCCTTCAACCTTCTACACACGACACTCTTGAGTAAGTGGGCTGATGCGTCTCTCTTTTCCCTATTTGTTCGTACCTTCCAACTCTCTTCCTTTCTCCATTTTCATTTAGACCAATCACATGAACTCACATAATTCTCCTTCTGTGCCGGACAACCATCCATCTCGACCCCTATGGCAGCGGCGAGACAAGCTAGAGTCGCCTTGGGCCAACAGTGAGACCGAGCCAAGCCTGAACCCAATCCGGTAAGAAGTCAACATCCTCTTGCTCCTGTTTATGATATAAATACAGCTTGTGTAGATGTGCTTAGTGAACTCCATGGGAATAGAACCTAGGATGTGTGAATTAGAGTATATAGATTAGTGAGTTTGGTTAGAGTAAAACTAGAGAACTATGGGAAGGTTGGATTACTGTAAAAAAATGAGGAGCAATAGAAATAGAAGTGAAATACCCTTGTTTTTAATTCAGCTTGTAAGATGGAAATGGGCATAGTTGTGACCAATGTTAAAGAGATATATACAAGATCCACCGTTGAAATTTTAATAGATAATAAGTAGATATATATAGTTTACCGTGTTAAAATTTGAGAATTAATGAACGGTCGAATTGAAAGTTATAGGGTCTCAAAGTGGAGTAGTGGAGCTGTTTTTCCAACATTGATTTTTGACTAAGTATAGGAACATTTTAGTGTTGTAGCCAACTTTAAAGATTTTTGTGGGAATAACGATTGAACAGTTTTAAGAAATTATTTCTTCTATGAGTAGATTAGATATCATAGATAATTTAGAAATTTATTTTAGAATTTTTATACGTTTATTTTAATTTCATATTTGAAGTTGTAGTTGGACCTTAGTGACTTTTCGGGAAATAGAAAATGAGTAGTTTCTCTAGTTGTTACCTAAAATCATCCTAGGGAGTAGAATATGGTTAGTTAGCCTCAAATTAGAATTTAAGTACGTATTACGAGTTTTTGGAAGTTCCGGGACCAAGGGTAAAATAGTCATTTTACCTTAAATAAGCATTGTAATAACTTCTACAAATAGAATCTTACATCGTAGGAGTTTTATACTTCTAAGTACCCAGGAAAAATGTGTTGACCCACGTGCCTCCTTTGACAGGCAACTGAGTTCCTGCAGTTACTGATTGAGTGGTGTTAAGAGAGGCGAGATTTGATTCTAGTAAGTCCACGGACTTACTTAGCTAGCTTCTTGTATGAGTGTGATGTGTATGAGTGGTGTTTGTTAGTTAAGATGAATAATGAAACCGGAATAGGCCGACTTTAATATATTGTATAATTGACACAAGTGTATGATAACGGGTCGTGACATCATCTGCCTAGCTCTTGCGAGAGTCTAGGAGGTTCCCTGCGACCAACCTAGTCTGGTAGACGGTCAAATACATTAGTACCATTCCGCATTGGTAAACGGGGACAGGGGCGAGGTTTGGGAATCCATCGTGTCACAAAATAAGTATCATTAGTAATGACATATCACTTAATTAAAGATAACAAAAAGAATGAGTGTTGCATGCTGATTGTGTATGCTTTTACCTTTATACTTATGCATAGATTGTTAGCTAACGGTTTTATTCCGCTTGTAGATGCCTTACAGGTTAGGGAGGCGATCGAGTGATCCAGCGGTAGTGGGCAGCCAGGGTTCCGTGAATTATAGGACGGGACTGTTATATTTTTATTTCATGACTATTGAGACTAATGTTGGTATTTTGGTTTTGAGGCTTGGTTGTATTGTTTTCAGATTTGGATTTTCATTTCGCTCATGATATAAAACTTTATGTTTTGCCTTTTTATTTGTGCCGTGTTGTAAGGTCCCATGAAGTTGTTGCCAGGCTAAGGGCCGGGACCCACTGGGAGGTCCCAGCTCGTAGCATTCCGAATCCTCTAGGATTTGGGGTGTTACAATGTGGTATCAGAGCCCTAGGTTGGCAACAACGGCACTCGCTATCTTCAAAAAGGCCAAATAAACGGAAACCGTAAGGGTTCCAAACTTTTAAAATGAATTTTGTTTTCCAAACCATGAGCATAAACGGGTTAGGATAGAATGCACAAACTGCAACTACCTCCTCTGAACTCGATAGCATAGTTTATTGGACTTCTGTTATATCTTGCAATTTTAGTTACGTTGTGACCTTTAGAAGTGACCAAGAGTTATAAGATAGTTATGTCCTTACTAGGAACAAAAGTAGTCTTACATTGATCACGTCTCTACCAGATGGCACGTACGACAGCGACAGCTTACGCTGGACGAGGAGAGGGCCGACCTCCCCTTCCTCCAGGAGCTCAAAGACAGGGACGTATAGGTAGGCCTCAGAGGGGCCGAGGTCGGCGACGTGTTCCTGTTGTAGATCCGCCAACTGTGGATGTACCTGTTGAGGAGGTGGCCGAGTGTATTGTTCTGGAGGTTAGGGATGGGACCGCTACTAGGTCCGTAGTACGGAGTGTAGGGCCTGCTGATTCTGGCCGCATAACGATTGGAGCATCGGAGTATCGAGCTTATGTCCAGCAGGTGCAAGAGGCATATAGGGATGGAGCACCACCTCCAGCACCGCCAGTGCCAGCTAGGTCAGCTGAGGTCTCTCAGAGGGGGACTCGGGTGGTAGTTCCACCGGTGGTAGCTGCACTAGTGAGGGTTGTCGAGGATGACCGAGTGAGAGATGAGCTGAGGGTACCCGAGACCAGATGAATGGTTGAAGACATTCAACCATCAGCGAGTTCCAACCTTCGACAGGAACATTGGACTTGAGGTGGAACATTGGATCAGTCATGTGGAGTCCGCGCTAGAGGTGATTCGGTTCCCTGAGAGTCGTAAGGTGGAGCTGGTTCAGACATTGTTTAGGGACCAGGCACAATACTGGTGGAGGACAGTACGGGGTGGAGTGTCCTGATTTGAGTAGTTGCTGAGTCTCGTGAGAGAGACCTTTTGTCCTACCTCACTAAGAAGAGACCGAGTGTAGGACTTCTTGGAGGCAGGTTTTGAGGATGTTCTTATAGTTGAGGGCATTAGGAGGTTCCGGGAGGAGCTGTCACTGTTGGGTCCTGCTGCACCGCCTGTGGACCAGCACGTGTATCTGTTCTCCCAGAGACTGAGGGAGACTACCCGCTCCTATCTAGCAGGGTTGCCCTGTGATTCCTTAGCTGATTATCAAGATCGGGCTTCAGCGTATGAGAGGGACCGACTGGGACACAAGAAAGCTATGCAGTCTGGAGGGTCAAATAAGAGGCAGAGGACCGGACCGGTCAGCACTGGAGTAGGAGGGTCAGGTCATAGGCGTGGTTAGTCCCACGGTCGTTCTAGTTACTAGGTGGTAACGCCGATGGGGTCTAGAGTACGTTAGTGCTACAACTGTGGAGAGCAGGGACACAATAAGCCGGAGTGTAGGAGGCCACCAGTTACATGTTTTACTTGCGGCCAGCTGGGCCAAAGAGCTACCTTCTGCCGACAAGGCAAGGTAACATCACAGCAGGAGTCCTCACCTACTGGTACCTCAGGAGGAGGACAGAGGCAGTCTCAGTATCAGGCTCGGGGTCAACACCTACGGGATCCTGGTCAGGCATATTCACAAGGTTCTGCTCAAATTCCAGCTAGAGGTAGAGGGCGTGGTGGAGGCACTTTAGAGACTAGGGGTACTCAGGCTCGAGTCTTTGAGTTGAGGAGGGTTGTAGAGCCAGCAGCGCCCGCAACCACAAGTATTATCACGATTCATGGCTTTCTAGTCCGAGTTCTTTTTGATACGGGTGCGACACACACTTTTATATCTCATGATTGCATAGATAGGTTTACCTTAGATATAGTAGAGGAGGAACATTTCCTTATAAGGTTACCCGATGGGAGTAGGGTTTGTGGTACTCGGGAGATTCACGATTGTCCCATCCACTTGGGAGGTCGTGACTGGCTAGCCGACTTTCACGTCATGCACTTAGTGCATGAAGAGGTCATACTCGGGATAGACTGGATGGACCGCCATAGAGCTGTTTTGGATGTCAGTAGGAGGACAGTGATGGTCACTACGTAGTCTGGGCAGGAGGAGGTCTTTCAAAGGTGGGACCTCAGAAAGATCGGGACAATCATTAGTGCGGTTCGAGCCGCAAAGCTCATAGGTCAAGGATGCGAGGCCTTCTGGTGTTACTCCAAGAAGGGGGAGACGAGTTCATCATTAGTAGAGACCCGGTAGCTTGTGAGTTCGAGGATGTCTTTAACGAGCCGCCTAGCTTACCACCGCAGATGAGCGTAGAATTTGGGTTTGAGGTAGAGCCCGGCACGATGCCAATCTCCAAGGCTCCATACCGCATGGCACCAGTCGAGATGCTTGAGCCTAAGAAGCAACTCGAGGATTTGGTAGAGAAAGGATTCATCCGACCAAGTGTGTCTCCCTAGGGTGCACCAGTCCTCTTCGTCAGGAAGAAGGACGGATCCATGAGGCTTTGTATCGACTATCGAGAGTTGAACAAAGTCACCGTCAAGAACAAGTACCCGTTGCCGTGTATTGATGATTTGATGGATCAGTTACAAGGAGCTACGGTGTTTTCACATATTGACTTGAGGTCAGGATATCATCAGCTGAGAGTACGGGAGGAGGACATACCGAAGACAACATTTCGGACTAGACACGGTCATTATGAGTTCGTGGTGATGCCTTTCGGGCTCACCAATGCTCCTGCTGTCTTCATGGAGTTTATGAATGGCATCTTCATTGACTTCTTAGATCAGCTTGTGGTAGTTTTCATCGACGACATCTTGGTGTACTCCCGGAGTAGGGAAGAGTATGCCGGACACCTGAGGACGGTGTTGCGGGTTTTACAAGATAGAGAACTTTATGCTAAGCTCTCTAAGTGTGAGTTCTTGATGCCAGAGGTTGCCTTCCTTGGCCACATTGTCTCCGCCGAGGGAGTCAAGGTGGACCCGGCAAAGATAGAGTTAGTTGCATCATGGCTGCCCCCTAAGACGGTCAAGGAGGTACGCAGTTTTCTAGGTCTGTCCGGATACTACCGTAGGTTTGTGAAGGGTTTTTCTGTGATTCCCAGGCTACTCACTTCCTTGTTAAGGAAGTCCATCAGATTTGCATGGACCGAGCCCTGTCAGCGGAGCTTTGAGGAGTTGAAGGAGAGATTGACTTCCGCTCCGGTGTCACATCCAAAGGGCATTGATGACTTTGTCGTTTACAGTGATGCATCCAAGCTAGGCTTGGGATGCGTCCTGATGCATAGGGGTGGGGTCATTGCGTATGCGTCTCGACAGCTGAAGACGTATGAGGAGAATTACCCTACTCACGACCTTGAGCGAGCTGTAGTCATTCATGCCTTGAAGATCTGGCGTCATTACCTCTACGGGGCCACCTGTCAGATCTTCACATACCACAAGAGTCTGAAGTACATATTCACTCAGCGAGAGTTGAATAACCGCCAGATAAGATGGCTAGAGCTATTAAGTATTTTGACTTAGAGATCCTTTATCATCCGGGGAAGGCGAATGTGGTCGCCGATGCCCTTAGTAGGAGGACACCACGCGAGGCCGCGATAGCTAGATTAACTGTTCAGACCCAGTTGCAGAGAGATTTGATTTGGTTGGAGGTAGACATCCGGTTCCCGGATACTTACGGTCATTTGTCAGCGTTAGAGGTTTCACCGGATCTGACGGAAGAGATCCGGCAGAAACTGAAGGGTTGTCCAGAACTGACGAGGATCAGAGATAGAATGTCAAGAGGGGAGGCACCACAGTTTATGGTGGGTGCGGATGGGATTTTGAGGCGCCAGGAGCGCATATGTGTACCCTTTGACAGAGAGTTGAGGCAGCGTATACTGTAGGAAGCCCATTCTACACCTTACTCCGTCCACCCCGGAGCGAGTAAGATGTATCAGGATATACGACGATCTTATTGGTGGGCTGGGTTCAAGCTTGAAGTGGCTAGATATGTAGCCCAGTGTGCGACCTATCAGCAGTTCAAGATCGAGCACCATAGGCCCGGAGGAGAGCTCCAACCACTTCCGGTTCCACAGTGGAAGTGGGAGGACATTTCCATGGACTTCGTTATTGGCTTGAGGTTGAGTAGAGGCTTTGATGCGATATGGGTTGTAGTGGATCGGTTGACGAAGACGGCACGATTTATCCCTATTAAGGAAACGTGGCCGGTGTCTCGTTTAGCCGAGGAGTTTACCCGACAGATTGTGAGGTTCCATGGAGTGCCGAGGACGATCATTTCAGATAGGGATGGGCGTTTTACCTCGAGGTTCTAGCAGCAAGTACACGCCGCCTTAGGGACGAGCTTACATTTCACCACGGCATACCATACTTGGACGGATGGGCAGTCTGAGAGGACTATTCAAACCCTTGAGGACATGTTGAGGGCATGTGTGCTTGATTGGGGTCAGGTATGGCCCGACCACCTCCCTTTGGTGGAGTTTTCTTACAACAATAGTTGGCACGCGACTATTGGGATGGCTCCTTACGAGGCACTATATGGGCAGAGATGTCGTACACCTTTGTGTTGGGATGAGCCTGGGAGGATGAGTGGTGTAGCGCCCGAGAAGGTGCAGGATGAGATGGCTCGGGTAGCATTGATCCGAGAGCGGATGTTGACCGCACAGAGCCGTTAGAGATCTTATGCTGATAAGAGGCGCAGGCCTCTAAAGTTCAGGGTTGGCGCCCATGTATAGTTGAAGGTGTCACCGACGAGGGGTGTTCGACGTTTCGGCATTAAAGGGAAGTTGAGTCCCCGATATGTCGGGCCCTTTGAGATCCTAGAGCGGATAGGAGAGGTGGCCTATAGATTGGTATTGCCACCACGATTGGAGGGAGTTCATCCAGTTTTCCACGTGTCTCAGTTGAGAGAGTATGTGCATGACCCGAGACACATAGTGAGCCATGACGACCTAGTCGTCAAGCCGGATCATACATTTTCTGATTACCCGATAGCAGTTTTGGAGAGACGTATGAGACGCCTTCGATCGAAGGTAATACCCTTGTTGAGAGTGCAGTGGTCGAGACGAGGGATTGACGAGGCCACTTGGGAGACGGAGGATAGTATCCGGTGGAACTATCCCGAGTTTTATGCGGATCTAGAGACGTCTAAAGGACCGTCACGTAGTTCTACATCCTTGTTTTTTGCTTTTAGTGATTGTATATGCGATATGTTTGATGTGCTTGTGTATGAACCATAGGTGGTCTTGATGTAGTAACTTGTTAGTCATAGGGCTTGCTTACGTTTTATGATCTTGGGAACTACCCGAAGTTTCCGGACAAAACTTATTTTTTGAGGGGGATCAGCAACTACGTTTGCCTTTCCAGGATGATACAAAATCTCAAGGTCAAAGTCCTTGATCAACTCAAGCCATCGACGCTGGCGGTTATTCAACTCCCGCTGCGTAAAAACATACTTCAGACTCTTATGGTCTGTGAAGATCTGACATGTAGCACCATACAAGTAATGTCTCCAAATCTTCAAAGCATGCACTACCGCTGCCAACTCTAGATCATGAGTCGGGTAGTTCTCCTTATATGTCTTCAACTGTCGAGACACATATGCAATTACTCTAGCTCTCTACATCAACACACATCCCAAGCCCAGCTTGGATGCATCACTGTAGACCACAAAATCATCGGATCCCTCTGACTGTGCCAGGACAGGAGCAGAAGTCAAACGCCTCTTCAACTCCTCAAAGCTCAGAGCATATTGGTTGGTCCACGCAAATCGGGTAGTCTTCCTCAAAAGACTCGTCAGTGGACGGGCAATCACAGAAAAACCCTCCACAAAGCGTCTATAGTAACCTGCTAAGCCAAGAAAGCTATGCACTTCCTTGACGTTCGTCGGTGTCGTCCATGTAGCAACAAACTCGATCTTCGCCGGGTCAACCATAACCCCATCGGCGGAGATGATGTGCCCAAGGAAAACAACCTCAGACATCCAGAACTCACACTTAGAGCGCTTAGCATGCAACTCTCTATCCCTTAAAACTGCAAAACCGTCCATAGATGACCGGCATGTTTCTCTTTACTACGAGAGTACACTAAAATATCATCAATAAAGACTACCACAAACTGATCAAGGAAGTCGATGAATATGTTGTTCATCAACTCCATAAAGACTGTTGAGGCATTGGTCAGCCCAAATGGCATCACTACAAACTCGTAGTGTCCATAGCGGGAACGAAATGCCGTCCTGTGTACGTCCTGCTCTCTCAACCTCAGCTGGTGATATCCTGAGCACATATCAATTCGGGAGAAAACTGTAGCTCCCTCAAGCTGATCAAGTAGATCGTCAATACGAGGCAATGGATACCTGTTCTTGATAGTCACCTTGTTCAACTCTTTGTAGTCTATGCATAGCCTCAAAGTTCCGTCCTTCTTCCGCATGAAGAGGACAGGTGCACCCCATGGTGAAACACTAGGGCGTATGAAGCCCTTCTCAGCCAATTCCTTGAGTTGCTTCTTCAGCTCCAACATCTCGACAGGTGCCATACGGTATGGGGCCTTCGAGATGGGTCGCGTGCCAAGCTCTAACTCTATGCTGAAGTCCACACACCGCTGAGGCGGCAAACTCAACGGCTCAGCAAACACATCTATAAACTCGTAGGCTACTGGAATATCCTTCGGAGCTGGACTCTCTCCATCCTTCATGGCGTAGCACCAGAAGGCATCACAACCTTGTGCAATCAACCTAGCTGCTCGTACTACACTAATAACCGAACCTGTCTTCCCAAGGTCCCAACCCCGGAAGACCTCAATCTAACCAATGTCGGTAGAGACTGTAACAGTCCGTCTACCAACATCCAAAGCCACATGGTGTCTACGCATCCAGTCCATACCTAATATGACTTTTTCATGCATCAATGACATGACTAAGAAGTCAACAAGTAAAACACGATTCCCCTAACGAAGGGGACAACTACGTATCTCACGGGTACCTCTGATCCGACTACCATCAGGTAACCCTATAGTAAAGAGTATCCCCTCTATAGTAGCTAAACTAAGACGCTCAGCACAAGTATAAGAAATAAAAGTAATGCGTAGGACCAGTATCAAACAAAACTCTAACACGTAAACCATGAAGCAAAATGGTACCTGTAGCAGCCGGTGCAGGTGGATCCTCTACACTCCTCAACCAAAAAGCTCGCCCTCGGGCTCCTTTGGCATCACTAGTGCCAACATCTCTACCTCTACCTCTACTCGGTGCTGGAGTAGAACCTTGAGTAGATGGACGCTCTAGAACCCTCTACTGTCCCTGTGTCTGCTGCTGAGGTGTCATCTAACCACCTCCTTCTACACTGACAGTGGAAGAACCCTGCTGAGATGCTACTCCTCTCCGCCTACAAAAAGCAGCTCGATGTCCCTGTCGGCCACAGTTAAAACAAGTCACAACTGGTATGGGACAAGCTGGCTTCAGATGACCAGGATCACCACAGTTTTAACATTGACATCCCTTATTTGTAGTTTGTGTAGATGAGGGCTAACTCTGACGCCTCTGGTCTCGTCTAAATCCAAATGACCCTCCAACTCCATTGGTCTGCCCAATGCGCTGCCTCTTCTCAAACTGTCCCGTCTGAGAAGCTCTCCTCTAACTGGCTCGCTATCTCTCAAAAGCAGAAGCTCGATCCTGGTAATCAGCTAGGGACTCACAATGGAATCCCGGCATGTCTGAACGGGTGCTCTCTCTCAGACGACGAGAGAATAGATACACATGCTGGTCCTCAGATGGTGCAGCTGGACCCAGCAAAGCTAACTCGGTTGTGAAACGGCGGATGGCATCAGTAATAGGCACATCCTCAATGCCAGCCTCCACAAAATCCTGTAGCTTCTCCCTCCTCAGTGAGGCAGGGTAGAACTGCGCTCTAATCATACGCCTCATGTGGTCATAACTGGTAGCTCTGGTCCGGACAGTCGTTCACCTTTGGTGTGCGAGGTCACGTAATAGAAACTGAACTAGCTCTATCCGTCTGTCCTCAGGACATCTGATTGACTCCAAGGCTGAGTCTACATGCCCAATCCACACCTCAGTCTCTAAACCAATCTCCCGTGAGAAGTGTGGTACTCCTTGCTCGTGAAATGCCTTCAACTAGGCATCTAGTTAAGGCCCTCTAGTCTCGACTGGGACTCGAATTGGATCAACAACACGTGCAGGTGCGGCTGGCACCCGGGTCACTCCCTGAGATCTCTCAAATGATCCCTTGGGTACTAGTAAATCTGGGGCTCGCCTGCCAGCCGTGATATCCTCCTCAAAACATCGGAGGTACTCTCTGAACTCTAGTCCTCTCATTGAGACACGATCAACGTCATCTGACTAAGCTCTATGTGAATGATGTCTCACAGATACACTGCTCCTCGTCTCTGGGACGACGCTCTCTTCAACTTCCTCATGTATCTCCTCCACCACTAGTGGATTAACAGTGGGAACTGGTCCCTCACCTACCACACCCGGAGGACAGGATGGTCAACCTCTACCTCTGCCTACAGCGGTAGTAGCTCTAGTCCGAGCCATCTGCGGGTTATGCACACCTAACTTATAAGGCTCTATATAGGCCATAAGTATAGATATATACAACACAACACAACACATACATAAACTATCATACATACATACATACATATCATATCTATACTGCAGAGAGACTCTTTATTAACTCTTATATTTACATCAAATGGATCTATCTCAACACTTCTTCAACCTAGCTTTGATACCAACTCTATAACACCCCGAATCCGCGGGACTCAAAGTGCTACATTGGGTTAGGATTGATAACACGATTTATGACTTAGGTTTAGGTAATCATTTAGATAGATTTCTCGCTCATTCATGCATGGTTTAGCACTAGTTCACGACGTTTGCACTCAATTCACGTAGTTTGTCGAGATAGACGTCTACACGGACTTGTGCATCACTTTGTAGGTATTTTGGGAGATTTAGGAGCTAAAACGATACGTTTGAGGATCGTTCATCAAGATGACACACCTTCGGACTCATTAGGATGCAAGCTAAAGGCTAGGGAGGACTCATGGAACCTTTCCAACACAAGCCATGCACCAAATCGAAGCTTAATGATCAAAGGCAAAGCTGAAGGTCCAAATCACGGTTCACTGACAGATCACGGCCGTGGAAATGCCCGTGGATTTTGCCAGGTTTTCGTGACAGCTGTGCCACGATCTCTTGGCCAGCTCTTGCAAGGTTGTAGTATAAAAGTGGTCCTGCATTGGCTGAGAGAGGCAATCTTGGAGTAGCTCTCCATTATCCACTATCATCCAATCAAAATATTCTCTCAACAAGAAGATTCTTGGAAGAAGGAGGTAGAAGGAAGCTACCATTGGAGAAGAGCTTCATTGGAGAAGAAGAAGAACACACCATTGATAGATTTGATAGCTTTGTAGTGAAGAATTTCGGAATCAATTTCTACACTGGTATGAACCATTTGAACCTTCTTTAAGAAGGGTTGTGAGTCATTCTAATTCCATTTTTCAGCTTGGTTTTGATTACTTCACTTGTTCATCTCTTTATCTTCATCATCTTGCAAATGGAAGCCATGATTTTATGTTTGTTGATTTCGATTGATATAATGAATGTCGTAGGCTAAATAGATGCGATTCTAGGGTAAGAGAAGGATGGTTATGGCTAGAACCATGATAGGATGGACTTAGATTAGCCCTTGGATGACTTGTATGCTTGAACGTAGTTTCTGTTAGGAATCACGGTTTGTTCTTGCCAAACCACGGCCGTGGACTTGGTAGAACAACCCGTGATTCTCCCTGGTTCAGTGGATCTAGCTCTAGTTATTTAGAATGTTGAAATCCTAAGTGTTTGTTGAGCTAAATCTATCCTAGGGTGACCTAGTGTTAGCAACTAAGTGTTAGGAGAGACTTATCCGGTAATCCTTGCTCTTAGATTCCAAAGATGACAAACCCTAGGTAGTGGTGAGCCTCATAAGTCGCCATTGGACTAAGTGTGCTAGATGGTTGCTTAGGACTAACTCTTCCTAGACTTACCCGGTAAGGATAGGTTAGATCTCTAGGTAACAATCCGATTTGTGTAGAATTTCGCCCCTTAGGTTCTTAGAGACTTACCCGATAATGAGATCTTAGGGACGGACTAGTGGACCATGAGACCTACCCGGTGATTGATCCCAATCTAGAAATACTTATTCCCAACATATCAAAGTTAATCCAAGGAACGATTAGATAGCTTGAGTTCTATGCAATAACCGGAATTCCCAACCCCTAGAATCCGCTTTCCTTTCTTTGATCTACATCTCGTTTTATCTTGTTTAGTTTGTTTGATTTTGTTGAATTGTTAGCATAGTTGATTTGTTTATTTTGCATGTTTAGTGATCTTTGATTGATCACCTAAAAACCCACCAAAAACAATTGAGATTTTCATTTCTTTATTTCTTTCTATTTTCTTAGCCTAGATCTTCACTAGACTTAATCATAAATCGAATCAATCTCACCTTAGTCTTTGTGTTCGACCTCGGAATACTATCCCTACTACAAACGTCCCGTACACTGCGGGTTCGCTAGGAGTTAGGATAAATATAACGAGAATATAAATTTAAAACCCATTGCGTATCACATCCTGAGCGTAACAAGTTTTTGGCGCCGTTGCCGGGGACTAGGTCTAGATTGAGTCTATTTTGTGATTGTTTACTAGTGTAGATCTTTCTTGTTGCTTTTGATCTCTTTTTAGTTTGTGTCTTTGCTTTTCAGGACATCTCACTCTTTAGGTGTATGCGAAGATCTCGTGGCAAGGATTTAGCTCCATTCGATCCCGAACCGGAGAAAACCCTTAGATCTAGATCCAAGAGCATTATAAAGGGAAAAGAGATGGCCGGAAGAGATCTCCAAGCTGAATTGGATGAGGCTTTAGAGCAAATTAGGATAAGGGATGAAGCCTTGGAGAATGAAAGGAGACTTGCCAATGAGAGGCAAGAGGCAACTAGGAGGGAGATTGAGGAGATTAGGCAAGCTCTTGTGCAAAGAGAGCTTAACCGTCAACAACCACCTCCACCTCCACCTCCACCGCAGCCGGCGGCGGTAAATATTAGGGTTGTGCCCATTGCTATGGAAGAGCCACAAACGTTGGGGCAACGTATGGATCCGGCACAAAGAGCACACCGTCCGGGTGTGAACTTAGGAGATCCCGCAGCCCATGATTACGAACTCCGCCCTCAAGTTCTACAAATGATCCGGCATAATCAATTTTGAGGGATGGAAGGAGAGTCTCCTCATCAACACTTGATGAATTATGAGATCTTGATGGAGACTCTTAGACCGCCAAGATTGGAGAGCAACAACCATAAGCTTAGGGCTTTTTCCTTATCTCTTAAGGACAAAGCCTTAGCTTGGTATCAATCTATTCCACAAGGGCGAGTTGGTACTTGGGAGGAGATGACAACCGAGTTATTGACTAAGTTCTTCCCACCTTCCAAGACTACCGAGTTAAGAGGGAAGATCAATGCCTTCGTGATGAAGGATAGAGAGAGTTTATTCAAGTCTTGGGAGAGGTTCAAAGATCTTCTCCTAGATTGTCCACACCATGGTATACCGAAAATTGAGCTATTGGAGATCTACTTCAAAGGACTTGATGAAGATAGCCAATTCAAGCTTCAATCTCTTTGCGGTGGGACTTTCATGGAGAAGCATGTAGATGAAGCTTGGGAGTTTGTAGAGAAACTGATAGCATGAATTATAGTCTATATTTTGAGGTTTGTTTGGACGTTTTATCTTTCATAATCTGCATGTTTGTATGTGCATTATGTGATTTTACTACCATTTCATCTACCTTTGCGAGAATCGAGGTCTACACCTAGTTTCGTTGTAATTGCAGGTAATATGGTACGTATTGCATCAAAAAGGAGCAAAAGGAGTCAAGAGTCATTTGGAGCTACATTCAGGAAGCACAACCATGGATTAAAGATTTACTTTGGACCAGTTTTGAGAGATTCTACACTCAGTTATGATCACCTCGGTTGCCCAGAGATTCATCTCGACCGAGGCGATCTAGAGACACCGACTCGACCGAGGCGAACACCTAGGACGCGGCGAGAATATTTTATTCTTGGCTGAGATCTTTTAAAATTGGAAAGTGATCTTATATTTTTGGGCTGAGCTTCTAGAAGGAAGGAGATATGCAGAATCATATATTTTACCTATATTTATGGGATTATATCTTCTTAAGATTTCTTATCTTTGGAGGGTTATTTTTCCTATAAAAAGGGTTGGATTTTCCACAAATCCGATCATGCTTAGAGGCTGTATACACCGCATACAACCCGCTATCAGCGCAGCAGCCGCATCCTACTCCAATTTGGGAGAGAGTTGAAGAACCTTTTTGAAGGTTGAAGGAAGATTTGAAGACTATAGCTTTATAGCTTTTTGGAGGGTTTTTGTAAGATTGTCTTCAATTCTTTTCCTTGTTGTCTTGTCTTGTTGGATTATTATCCAAGGAACGATTTTGTGTGATATTTGATTCAGTTATTGAAGTGTTTTCATTAAATTCTTCTTTGTTCAAATATTCACCTTCTTCCCATATATTTAATACTTTCATTATGATGATGAGTGGCTAATTTCCTTGTGTGATTCTAGGGTGATTGGCTGAAGGTTGTGGGAAAAACAATGATAGAATGATCTTAATCACAGTAGGATCCTGAAAGTTCGAGTCTTTAACCTTAACCCTAAGCATCTCGTTCAGTCGATGAACATCTCGGCCGGGGTGGAAACTGGCTGACCGAGGTGGCTTATCCGATCCTTAACTGAGAGTTAATGTGTTAGAGTTTGCCAAATCCTATTCTTATTATACCTTTCTGGTTCAAAGCAAGCTTAGGATGAGACTTACCCGGTAATTCCTTAGTTTGTATACCAACGATCATAAGTGTAGGTAATAAAGGCTTGTCCTTTATTGGGGTTTGAGTGTGCTTCCATCCCATCTATGTGAGTTAGCCTGAGACTTACCCGGTAAAGGTTGATTCTATTCCCTTAGATGGTGTGTTAGTTTGAGGCAATAGTTCTTTATCTTAATTCCTTGAGACTTACCCGGTGATCTACTCCACTTTAGAAACACCTTCCCCACGCAAATATCTCAGCTTTGTCCGCTTATCTATAGATCTTGAGTTGGAACCACAACTAGATGCTTTAATCCCTAGAATTGCATGTTTGCTTATTTGACATCTTATTCATCTTTGATTGTATACTTGCTCTTGTGGTTAGCATCAACACTAGCATACCGTACTGGACTTTGTTTCACTAAGTCCCTGTGATCGACCCCTGGAATTTTCTTGCTTTTACTACGATTGACCCGTACACTGCGGGTTCGCATCCTTGTTTTAAGCTTAAGTCTAGGGTTATAAATTTAAAGCTTGCACACACCGTTTGGAGCGAACAAGTTTTTGGCGCCGTTGCCGGGGACAGTTCTGATATGTTTAAGTTGCTAAATGCTTTGTTTAAGTTGCTAAATACTTACAGGTTATTTGACTGAGAAAAACGTCGAAACCGAAAAAAAAACAAAATGGTTTTAAAAAAATTTTTGACCTCGACCGGGACAGTTCTGGCAAAACGAGGTGTTTCACCTCGGTTGAACCAAGAACACCTCGACCGAGGTGGGCGTAACAGAGAGTTTTCGAAAACGATTTTTGTGTTACTTATCTGGATATGATCTCAGTGAAGATTTTGTTTACCGACTGGATTTAAATTCTTTATATGTTTGAAATGTTTTATGATATGTTTAAGTTGCTAAATGCTTTGTTTAAAATTATTGGCATGTTTAATACTTTATTTTTATCCAAATTATGTTGAATTTGAAGGTTGACACCGCAGCATAAGTTCTCTCACGTTCTTCTTGGAAAGACCAAGGCAATTCATTCTTCTTCTTCTTCTTCTTCTTGATCATGCTTAGCCCCTCATATACATATTGCCTCCCTTTACCTATCCGGGAATTTGGAAGCAAGCGAAGTGGTGAAAGCAAGTCAAAAGTTGAGAAGTGGCTGAAAGTGGAAGTGTTAGAAAGCAATAATAGGTTTGGGGAAGTCAATCATGAAGATGAGTAACTCGGCACCATTCACATAGCCGGGTGTTTGTGTCTTGCCAAAGTCGGATTGAGCGATATTCCTAACGGGTCATGGTATGTGCATCAAGGGTTTGATGCATCTCAAGAAATTGATGATTGCGGATTTCCTAGGCTTCGGTTATTGTGCACCTCTGTCCATGCATCCCAAAAAGTAAAGTAAAAGAAAAAGTGTGAGATAAGCAAAGCTTATTGGTGGAAGATGTTGCAAGTCAAAGTGAAAGTGAAGTTCATCCTTTTCCCGGATTCTAGCACCACATTACCTTACATACATCCTTACCCTACACGTTTCTTGACCTTTCTTTTGGGAAGCCCTTGAGACCTTGAGCTTGTTGATTGACTTAGCGGTTTAAACTGGATTATACATGATTAATTTTGATAATTATGATTTATTATGCATTCTATGATTTTATGCAAAGATGAACAACTTTTCTATATTTATAAAATGTTTTGAGCATATTGAGTTTTTAAATTCCATGAAGTATTCCCTTAGAGTGATCTATGATAGTTGCACACCATAAAATGTTTTTGAAAGAGTTTTTCATCGATTTTATTGACTTATAATCCATTCTATCTTGATTTCTATATGAAGAACTTGCTTAGGGACAAGCAAGGGCTAAGTATGGGGTATTTTGATAGCATGAATTATAGTCTATATTTTGGGGTTTGTTTGGACGTTTTATCTTTCATAATCTGCATGTTTGTATGTACATTATGTGATTTTACTACCATTTCATCTACCTTTGCGAGAATCGAGGTCTACACCTAGTTTCGTTGTAATTGCAGGTAATATGGTACGTTTTGCATCAAAAAGGAGCAAAAGGAGTCAAGAGTCATTTGGAGCTACATTGAGGAGCAAAAAGGAATCCTTCAGGAAGCATAGCCATGATTAAAGATTTACTTTGGACCAGTTTTGAGAGATTCTACATTCAGTTATGAGTCACCTCGGTTGACCAGAGATTCATCTCGACCGAGGCGATCCAGAGACACCGACTCGACCGAGGCGAACACCTAGGACGCGGCGAGAATATTTTATTCTTGGCTGAGATCTTTTAAAATTGGAAAGTGATCTTATATTTTTGGGCTGAGCTTCTAGAAGGAAGGAGATATGCAGAATCATATATTTTACCTATTTTTATGGGAATATATCTTCTTAAGATTTCTTATCTTTGGAGGGTTATTTTTCCTATAAAAAGGGTTGGATTTTCCACAAATCCGATCATGCTTAGAGGCTGCATACACCGCATACAATCCGCTATCAGCGCAGCAGCCGCATCCTACTCCAATTTGGGAGAGAGTTGAAGAACCTTTTTGAAGGTTGAAGGAAGATTTGAAGACTATAGCTTTATAGCTTTTTGGAGGGTTTTTGTAAGATTGTCTTCAATTCTTTTCCTTGTTGTCTTGTCTTGTTGGATTATTATCCAAGGAACGATTTTGTGTGATATTTGATTCAGTTATTGAAGTGTTTTCATTAAATTCTTCTTTGTTCAAATATTCACCTTCTTCCCATATATTTAATACTTTCATTATGATGATGAGTGGCTAATTTCCTTGTGTGATTCTAGGGTGATTGGCTGAAGGTTGTGGGAAAAACGATGATAGAATGATCTTAATCCAGTAGGATCCTGAAAGTTCGAGTCTTTAACCTTAACCCTAAGCATCTCGTTCAGTCGATGAACATCTCGGCCGGGGTGGAAACTGGCTGACCGAGGTGGCTTATCCGATCCTTAACTGAGAGTTAATGTGTTAGAGTTTGCCAAATCCTATTCTTATTATACCTTTCTGGTTCAAAGCAAGCTTAGGATGAGACTTACCCGGTAATTCCTTAGTTTGTATACCAACGATCATAAGTGTAGGTAATAAAGGGCTTGTCCTTTATTGGGGTTTGAGTGTGCTTCCATCCCATCTTTGTGAGTTAGCCTGAGACTTACCCGGTAAAGGTTGATTCTATTCCCTTAGATGGTGTGTTAGTTTGAGGTTATAGTTCTTTATCTTAATTCCTTGAGACTTACCCGGTAATAGGAGTTACGGTTTAGGATTAGTGTGTAGTGAGACTTACCCGGTGATCTACTCCACTTTAGTAACACCTTCCCCAAGCAAAAATCTCAGCTTTGTCCTCTTATCTATAGATCTTGAGTTGGAACCACAACTAGATGCTTTAATCCCTAGAATTGCATGTTTGCTTTATTTGACATCTTATTCATCTTTGATTGTATTACTTGCTCTTGTGGTTAGCATCAACACTAGCATACCGTACTGGACTTTGTTTCACTAAGTCCCTGTGATCGACCCCTGGAATTTTCTTGCTTTTACTACGATTGACCCGTACACTGCGGGTTCGCATCCTTGTTTTAAGCTTAAGTCTAGGGTTATAAATTTAAAGCTTGCACACACCGTTTGGAGCGAACAAGTTTTTGGCGCCGTTGCCGGGGACTTGGTCTAGACCGAGCCGGTACGGTTTGCTCTTGGGGCATTTGCCCCGTGTTGTCTTACCACTCTACTTGAGTGACTTTTGCAGGTTCTTTCTTAGGTATATGCGAAGAACCCGCACTGGAAAGGAAATCGTTCCTTACGATCCCGAACCAGAAAAGACATACAAACGACGCTTAAGAGAAGCGAAGATGGCCCAACAAGACGATCACGATCTTTTGGCCCAATTGAGAGAGACGCAGGAGCAGCTACGTCTCAGTAAAGAAGAACTAAGGCAGGAAAAAGAAGAGAATCAGGCCAGGAATGCAGCAATCGAAGCTGAGATTGCAGCAATTCGGAACCAGATTCAACCTCGACCGATGCAGGATCCAGTAATTGATCCTCGACCGAGGCAAGTCCCAGTTCCTGACGCCCCGGCCGATGTGCATCCACTTCGGATGCCAGTCCGAGATGTTCTTCTTGCAGGAATTCCACAAACCCTAGGTCAAAGGATGGACCCTAATCAACAGCTGAGGCGTCCAGGAGTGAACCTAGGAGATCCAGCGGACCATGACTACGAACTTCGACCACAAGTTCTAGCGATGATTCGCCAATGTCAATTCGGAGGGCTAGAGAAGGAGTCGCCGCATCAACATCTTCAAAACTACGAGATCTTGATGGAGACCTTGCGACCTCCCAGAATTGAAAATAACAACTACAAGCTAAGACCTTTCTACTTTTCTCTTAAAGATAGAGCTCTTACTTGGTATCAATCTCTTCCTGCAGGAAAGATCAGCACATGGGAAGAGATGACTACGGAATTCTTGACCAAATTCTTTCCCCCCTCAAAGACTGCTGAAATGAGAGGGAAGATCAATGCTTTCATCATGAAGGACAAGGAGAGTTTGTCCAAATCATGGGAGCGGTTCAAGGATATCCTTTTGGATTGCCCACATCATGGGATTCCAAAGATCGAGTTGTTGGAGATCTACTTCAAAGGGCTGGACGGAAACACCCAGTTCAATCTCCAACTACTCTCCGCCGGTACATTCATGGATATGGCGGTTGACGAGGCTTGGGATTTCATTGAGAAGCAAGCCTTACATATGGAGAAGTATACCCACCAAGGAGCTGAAGGTGGAGTTAAAAGAGTCAACTTTCAAGAGACTCAAACCAACAACAACCAATTCACGTCCTTGAAGAACGACGTGAAGCAATTGAAGGAGCTATTGATGGCTCAAACTAAGCGGGAAGAGCAAGGGCAAAGGAACAACAACAACTACAACAAGAACGGGTACCGTAACAACAACAACGGACCCCAAAACAACAACTACAACAACAATAGAGGATCCAATAGCAACAATTGGAGAGCGAATAATAACCAAAACAACGGTAACAATTATTCAAACTCCAACTCTAATGATTCCTCTAACCCTTTCCTCTCTTCTCCTTCTTCTTCTTCTACTCCATTGAAGAGCCAAGGGCAAGGATCAAGTTCGTCTCAGCCGGAAAAGAAGGACGCAGTCCTGGAGGCAATCTTGATCAAGCTTAGTGCTATGGAGAATTCTATGACTTCATTTTCGAGGGCCCAAAAGTCCTTCGAACAACAACTTGCTAATAGGGCGAATGAAGCGCCAAGAGATCCAGGGAAGCTTCCAGCAAAGACGGAAACTAACCCTAAGGGCCAGTGCATGGCCATCACGACGAGGAGTGGACTCAAAACCACAGATCCAGTACCTCGCTCGACGCAGACCACCTCGGTCCAGATCCAGTCGAAGAACACCTCGACCGAGATGCCAACCGAGGCGGTGCAACAGAAAGCAGGAGGAACAACTGAAGCCTATGTTCCACCTCCTGCATATAAACCACCACTTCCATTTCCCCAGTCCAGAGCCAGAGCACATCTTGACAAGCACTTTGGTAAGTTCCTTGAC
The DNA here is from genome assembly GCA_033239045.1 of Fagopyrum esculentum. Classification (NCBI taxonomy): domain Eukaryota; kingdom Viridiplantae; phylum Streptophyta; class Magnoliopsida; order Caryophyllales; family Polygonaceae; genus Fagopyrum; species Fagopyrum esculentum. Next base: position 39,158,614 of record BSUD01000005.1, on the reverse strand, counting down.
TTGATGAATAAGCTCCATATTAATATCCCTTTCCTTGATGCTATTTTAGGTATGCCCGCCTACGGGAAGTTCTTAAAGGAGATCCTATCAAGGAAGAGGAAGCTGGAGGATGTTGGTGAAGTTAGGATGACATCTAAGTCTTCGGAGCTTATAAAGATCATGAAGGAGAAGATGCCACCTAAGTTGAGAGATCCCGGCTCATTTTGCATTCCCATTCAAGTTGGGGATGTCACTTGTGAAGCCTTATGTGATCTAGGAGCCAGCGTGAGCATCATTCCGCTGGAGCTATGCATTAAGATCGGTCTTGGAGAGCCCAAGCCGGTCAAGATTCGACTTTACATGGCGGATCGCTCCATCACCCATCCCGTGGGCATTTTGGAAGACGTTCCGGTCAAGTTAGGTAACTTCTATCTACCCATAGATTTTGTCGTACTTGACATTCCCGCAGATTATCCTGTTCCTATCATTCTCGGGAGGCCATTTCTAGCAACTTCGGGTTGCAATGTGGATTGCAAGAACGCCAAGTTGAAATTCAACGTTGGTGGCGATGAGGTGGAGTTCGCACTACTTGCAGCCATGAAGGGGGAGCAACTAACTGATGATATCTTCAACATCTACGATGAAGAGGAATCAAGAGAATCGGTGAGCTCTATCCTTATTAAAGATCCACTCGAAAGAGTTATTAGCTTCAGTTTAATGGAGGAAGGTATAGATGCTTCTTGTGATGCAGATATACGGAGCCTGAAGGCACTGGAAGAAGATCCAGGAGCCATGACTGAGAAGCTGATCCAGGAAACGAAGATTTCCAGCCTCGGATCCAGTAGCAGTACCTCGACCGAGGCACTTTCTGGACTGAGCGAGGCGTCTGAAGAACACCTCGGTCAACGCCTTTGCGCCTCGACCGAGGTCGACAGAGAGACGATTCAAACTGAGACTGCACATAGTCCAGTTTCTGACACCACTTCACTGGAAAGAGGAAGCACAGATCCCTCCCAGAAAGCACCCCCAGTTGTGGAGCTTAAACAACTCCCTAGTCACTTGAGGTATATCTTTCTTGGGCCGGATTCTACTTATCCCGTTATTGCTAGTGCTTCCCTCTCCAATTCTGAATTATCTAAGCTAATGCATGTCCTGAGAAAGCATC
>BSUD01000005.1:39144608-39157460 GCA_033239045.1 Fagopyrum esculentum | reverse complement strand
GAATTATCTAAGCTAATGCATGTCCTGAGAAAGCATCGGAAAGCCATAGGCTACACCACGGACGATCTTATTGGCATTAACCCTTCTTTCTGCATGCATAGAATTCTAATGGAAGATAATCATAAGACTTCACGGGAACCTCAAAGACGGTTAAATCCGATCATGAAAGAGGTTGTGAAGAAGGAAGTTCTTAAGTTGTTGGATGCAGGTATTATTTATCCTATCTCGGACAGCAAGTGGGTTAGCCCGGTGCATGTCGTCCCGAAGAAAGGAGGGATGACCGTTGTGACGAATAAGAACAACGAGTTGATCCCAACAAGGACCGTTACGGGCTGGAGAGTTTGCATCGACTATAGGAAGCTGAACACGGCTACTAGGAAAGATCATTTTCCGCTTCCCTTCATTGATCAAATGCTCGAACGGTTGGCCCAGCATTCACACTTTTGCTACTTGGACGGCTATAGTGGATTCTTCCAGATTCCTATCCATCCGGATGATCAGGAGAAGACCACTTTCACATGTCCTTGGGGGACGTTTGCCTATCGGAGGATGCCATTCGGGTTGTGCAATGCACCAGCTACCTTCCAGCGATGCATGATGGCCATCTTCTCCGAGTACATAGAGGAGATCATGGAGGTATTTATGGATGATTTTTCTGTATATGGTTCCTCTTTTGATGATTGCCTATCTAACCTTTCTCTAGTGCTTAAAAGATGTGAAGACACTAACCTTGTTTTGAATTGGGAGAAGTGTCATTTTATGGTTAATGAAGGCATTGTGCTAGGACACCTCGTTTCTAATCGAGGTATTGAGGTCGATCGAGCTAAGATCGAGACTATTGAGAAGCTCCCTCCTCCTTGTTCTGTTAAAGGTGTGAGGAGTTTCCTCGGGCATGCAGATGTTGTTTTTGAGTTTTCGCAGGAGTGTCTTGATGCTTTTTACAGGATTAAGGAAGCGTTGATCTCCGCTCCCATTATCCAACCTCCTGACTGGACCTTGCCCTTTGAAGTCATGTGTGACGCTAGCGATGTAGCCGTAGGAGCGGTGCTTGGGCAAAAGAAGGATGGACGGACCACCGCCATTTACTATGCTAGCAAGACGCTAGATGTAGCACAACGCAACTACGCTACCACTGAGAAGGAGTTATTGGCGGTTGTATATGCTTTCGAGAAGTTTCGTTCCTATCTAGTAGGGGCGAAAGTCATTGTCTACACCGACCACGCAGCCATTCGTTACTTGTTGGCTAAAAAAGATGCAAAGCCGCGCCTTATTCGATGGATTCTCTTGCTCCAGGAGTTTGACCTAGAGATCCGCGATAAGAAGGGATCCGAGAATTCAGTTGCGGACCACCTCAGCCGGCTACCGGAATCCTCCCGCGAGACGGATAGCCCACCCATAGACGATTCATTCCCCGACGAGCACCTGCACGTTCTGGAGCGTTTGATGGACTTACTTACTTCACCCCACGATGGAGGTGAAGTATGGGGTGAGGGAACCTCCTACCTCCTTTGAGACGCACTATGGTCCAGCTAGCGACCTTAAATCAAGCGCTTCTTGGGAGGCAACCCAAGGTATTGCTTTCTTTCCCGTTTTCTAGTCTAGTTTAGATAGTTTTTGTTTTTGCTTTGCTTTGCTTTGCTTTGTTTTTGGCGTTCTGGACAGATAACAGGAAGGAGCACTCCAGGAAAGGGAGAAGTTCGAGATTCTGAGAAGAAAGAGGCACCTCGGTCACTGTCAGAACACCTCGACCGAGTTGATTCTTGAAGCAACCGAGGCGACTAGGGTTTCTGCAGAACCGCCTCGGTCCGTACCACCTCGGTCCAGTCGAGACCATCTCGACCGAGGTGACAGCAGATCCAGTAACAGTATAAAAAGGAAAAATTACTTTTCACTTTTTTTACTTCGTTTCGACCGCGGCGCACAGAATCGCCTCGCTCCCTCATTTCTCGCTCGTTTTCGAAGATTTCCGCTTCCAAACCGAGATTAAAGAGTAGAGGAGTCGATTACTACAACAGATCTGCAAGAAATTTGAGCGATTCGACCAAAACGAGGTAAAAACGTTCGAAAACCTAACTCGTTCGTTTTCTGCTATTTGGGCTTTGGTTGCCCTTGTTTCTGTTGAGAAAAGGCATAAGTACCCCTTAGGAAGCAATTGTAGTGATTTTGGGGGGAAAAGAACTGAAAATCAGAGAATAGAAATCGACACTGCTACGCCTCGGTCCGGTCGAACTGCATCTCGACCGAGGTGATTTCTGAGGGTTGTCAGTCAACCGAGGTGGTCTGACAGAGTGTTAGTGAAAATGAGTTCAGATCGCCGATTAGCTTTGAGAGACAGATCCTCACCTTCCCCTTCTCCTTCTTCTTCCCGTCCCTACCGCCCGGTCATCCACGAGAGATGTCGGGTAGATTACGAGAGGATAGCGGGCCGTCCGGTTATCGCACCGCGATTTCTGGAGGTATCCGCTTTTGACTGCCTAGGGTTAGAGGCTGACCTTAGGAGGATGATAGCTACAGTCGGGCTGGATCAGTTTTCTGAGATCCGAGCCCCAGCCTACATAGAGCCGACACTAGAGTTCGTCAGCTCCTTCTCCTACCTACCCACAGAGGGATCTGTGAAGTATCGGCTGATGAGCCGGAACTTCATAGTTCCATTAGAGATATTCAGAGAGATTTTCAGCTTTCCTACCCCTACAGCTGTAGACTTCCCCTCCCGATCCGTAGCTAGGGAGTTTTGGGGACAGATAGCCCACATCACTACACATGCAGACAGATGGCGCCCTGGAGATTCCAGGGAGAAGGTCATCTTCCACCCAGCTTTCAGACTCGCCCACCGGATATTCAGCGAGATGCTTCTGGCGCGTACTGAGACGCCCCAGAAGATCAGACAGGGGGAGCTATTCTCACTATACTGCATGGTCACGGGAGGATACCCTGACTTTGGCTTGATGCTGGCAGAGGATCTGCACAGGATCAAGGCCAAAGGGAAGGGTGATATTTGCTGTGGAGGTCTAGTCACCCACATCGCCTCCTACCACGGGATGGATCTCAGTATTTGCACATTGGCGGCGGCTCCGAAGCCGCTAGGTCTGCAGGAGATGATCACGAGGCGGATTCTTGTTCCTCGTGGGCTGACTACACCGTATGTTGCCATGCCTTGGGAGCGGACAGCGCCTCAGGGCATCAGATGGTCTGCACAGTTTTCTGTCGCCGACCCGCATTTCTGGCAGGCTGCATGGGTCCCGCTGATGGAGGACTACAGAGAGGGAGCAGCTGCTGCTGCTGCAGCTGCAGAGGAGGCAGAGGAGGCTGATGAGGAGGATGATGACGAGACAGTTGAGGAGAGAGGAGGCGGCGTCCCGATGGACACAGGGACGGACACTGCTGGGACGAGCGCGCCTCCCATTATTGATCTTGATGAGGACGAGGAGGACACTGAGCCAGCGCCGGCTGAGACTTCTCCAGTCAGGCCCGCTAGGCGCAGGAGGCAGAGGGTTAGAGACAGAGCAGCACACCGACGGATTGATGACCTGACAGATCAGGTTATCGACACTTATGCTGCACTTTCTTTGGATATCCGGGAGATGCAGGAGCGGCAGCATCATCAGCACATGATGGCTCAGCTACAGTTCCAGCATGTCATGGGCTATCCCTATGACCCTACTTTGTACCCTTACATTCCACCACCACCACCGGATCAGGACTTCTGAGGAGCTGCAGGATTTTATTTATTTTATTTTTATGCAGTTCGGCTCTTTATCCGGTGAGTCCTCCTTTCTTTCAGACTTTTATTACACCCACTGGGACAGTGTGTCTCAAGTATGGGGTAGTTGATGTATTATCTGACTTATTTGACTTATGATGTACCGGATATTTTCATATTTTGATAGCATGAATTATAGTCTATATTTTGGGGTTTGTTTGGACGTTTTATCTTTCATAATCTGCATGTTTGTATGTACATTATGTGATTTTACTACCATTTCATCTACCTTTGCGAGAATCGAGGTCTACACCTAGTTTCGTTGTAATTGCAGGTAATATGGTACGTTTTGCATCAAAAAGGATCAAAAAGGAGTCATGAGTCATTTAGAGCTACATCCAGGGAGCATAGCCATGGATTGAAGATTCATTTTGGAGCAGATTCGAGAGATTTCACATTCTGATTTTGAGTCACCTCGGTTGACCATTGATTCACCTCGACCGAGGTGATCCAGAGACGCCGACTCGACCGAGGCGAACACCTAGGACGCGGCGAGAATATTTTATTCTTGGAAGAGATCTTTTAAATTTGGAAAGTGATCTTATATTTTTTGGGCTTGGCTTCTGGAAGGAAGGAGATATGCAGAATATATATTTTACCTATATTTATGGGATAATATCTTCTTAAGATTTATTATCTTTGGAGGTTTATTTTCCTATAAAAAGGGTTGGATTTCCACAAATCCAACATCACGCTATACCGTAGATCTCGCATACGACGCAGCAGCCGCAGCATACTCCAATTTGGGAGTTTTCGAAGAACCTTTTTGAAGGTTGAAGGAAGATTGAAGTACATAGCTTTTATAGCTTTTTGAAGGGTTTTGTAAGATTGTCTTCAATTCCCTCAATTGTTGTCTTGTCTTTTTGGATTATTATCCAAGGAACGCTTTGTTGTGATATTTGATTCAGTTATTGAAGTCTTTTCATATAAATTCTTCTTTGTTCAAATATTCACCTTCTTCCCATATATTTTAATACTTTCATTATGATGATGAGTGGCTAATTTCCTTGTGTGATTCTAGGGTGATTAGCTGAAGGTTGTGGGAAAAACAATGATAGAATAATCTTAGATTCCAGTAGGATCCTGAAAGTTCGAGTCTTTAACCTTAACCCTAAGCATCTCGTTCAGTCGATGAACATCTCGGCCGGGGTGGAAACTGGCTGACCGAGGTGGCTTATCCGATCCTTAACTGAGAGTTAATGTGTTAGAGTTTGCCAAATCCTATTCTTATTATGCCTTTCTGGTTCAAAGCAAGCTTAGGATGAGACTTACCCGGTAATTCCTTAGTTTGTATACTAACGATCATAAGTGTAGGTAATAAAGGCTTGTCCTTTATTGGGGTTTGAGTGTGCTTCCATCCCATCTTTGTGAGTTAGCCTGAGACTTACCCGGTAAAGGTTAATTCTATTCCCTTAGATGGTGTGTTAGTTTGAGGCAATAGTTCTTTATCTTAATTCCTTGAGACTTACCCGGTAATAGGAGTTACGGTTTGGGATTAGTGTGTAGTGAGACTTACCCGGTGATCTACTCCACTTTAGAAACACCTTCCCCATGCAAAAATCTCAGCTTTGTCCACTTATCTATAGATCTTGAGTTGGAACCACAACTAGATGCTTTAATCCCTAGAATTGCATGTTTGCTTATTTGACATCTTATTCATCTTTGATTGTATACTTGCTCTTGTGGTTAGCATCAACACTAGCATACCGTATTGGACTTTGTTTCACTAAGTCCCTGTGATCGACCCCTGGAATTTTCTTGCTTTTACTACGATTGACCCGTACACTGCGGGTTCGCATCCTTGTTTTAAGCTTAAGTCTAGGGTTAGCATCAACACTACCACTGAGAAGGAGTTATTGGCGGTTGTATATGCTTTCGAGAAGTTTCGTTCCTATCTAGTAGGGGCGAAAGTCATTGTCTACACCGACCATGCAGCCATTCGTTACTTGTTGGCTAAGAAGGATGCAAAGCCGCGCCTTATTCGATGGATTCTCTTGCTCCAAGAGTTTGACCTAGAGATCCGCGATAAGAAGGGATCCGAGAATTCAGTTGCGGACCACCTCAGCCGGCTACCGGAATCCTCCCGCGAGCCGGATAGCCCACCCATAGACGATTCATTCCCCGACGAGCACTTGCACGTTCTGGAGCGTTTGATGGACTTACTTACTTCACCCCACGATGGAGGTGAAGTATGGGGTGAGGGAACCTCCTACCTCCTTTGAGACGCACTATGGTCCAGCTAGCGACCTTAAATCAAGCGCTTCTTGGGAGGCAACCCAAGGTATTGCTTTCTTTCCCGTTTTCTAGTCTAGTTTAGATAGTTTTTGTTTTTGCTTTGCTTTGCTTTGCTTTGTTTTTGGCGTTTTAGACAGATAACAGGAAGGAGCACTCCAGAAAAGGGAGAAGTTCGAGATTCTGAGGAAGAAAGAGGCACCTCGGTCACTGTCAGAACACCTCGACCGAGTTGATTCTTGAAGCAACCGAGGCGACTAGGGTTTCTGCAGAACCGCCTCAGTCCGTACCACCTCGGTCCAGTCGAGACCATCTCGACCGAGGTGACAGCAGATCTCGCGACGGTATAAAAAGCGAAAATTACTTTTCACTTTTTATTTTTCACCCATTTCGACCGCGGCGACAGAGCACCTCGTTCTCCCTCGTTTCTCGCTCTTTTCCGACGATTTCTGTTCCGAAACTGCAATTAAAGGGAAGAGGAGTCGATTGCAACCACAGATCTGCAAGAAATTTGAGCTTTCTCGACCGAAACGATGTAAACGAAGTTCGAAAACCCTAACTCCTCGTTTGCTGTTTATTGGGCTTTGGTTGCCCTTGATTCTGCTGAGGAAACCAATAAGTACCCCTTAGGAAGCAATTGTAGTGATTTTAGGGGGAAAAGAACTGGAAATCTGAGATTTGGAAATTCGAACTGTACGCCTCGGTCCAGTCGGTCTGCACCTCGACCGAGGTGATTTCTGGGACTTGTCAGCAACCGAGGTGGTCTGACAGATTGATTTGTGAAGATGAGTTCAGATAGATTACTGGCCCTTAGAGATAGATCCTCTCCTTCCCCTTCTTCTTCCTCATCCCGACCTTCTATCCCGGTGATCCATGAGAGACACCGGGTAGATTATGACCGCATTTCTAGTCGTCCAGTTATCGCTCCTAGATTTCTGGACGTTTCTGCCTTTGACTGTCTCCATGTAGATGGAGAGCTTAGCAGGATGATCGCCACAGTCGGGCTGGATCAGTTTTCTGAGATCCGAGCCCCAGCTTACCTCGAGCCTACCCTCGAGTTCGTCAGTTCCTTCACTTACCTCCCCACAGAGGGGGCTGTGAAGTACCGGTTGATGAACCGGAACTACATAGTACCTCTTGCCCACTGGAGAGATATTTTTGGCTTCCCTACCCCCACCGCTGTAGATTTCCCGACCCGAGCTGTAGCTAGAGAGTTCTGGGGTCAGATTGCCCACATTACGAGTCATGCAGACAGGTGGCGCCCTGGTGATTCCAGGGCGAAGCTTATTTACCATTTATCCTTCAGACTAGTGCACAGGGTTTTCAGTGAGATGCTTCTGGCGCGTACTGAGACGCCCCAGAAGGTCCGACAGGGGGAGCTTTTCTCCCTATACTGCATGGTCACGGGAGGATACCCTGACTTTGGCTTGATGCTGGCAGAGGATCTGCACAGGATCAAGGCCAAAGGGAAGGGTGATATTTGCTGCGGAGGTATAGTGACCCATATCGCTAGGTATCAGGATATGGATTTGAGTAGGTGTACCATGGTTGCGGCTCCGAAGCCGCTGGGTCTGCAGGAGATGATCACGAGGCGGATTCTTGTTCCTCGTGGGTTGACTACACCCTACGTTGCTATGCCTTGGGAGCGGACAGCGCCTCAGGGCATCAGATGGTCTGCACAGTTTTCTGTCTTCGACCCACATTTTTGGCAAACAGCATGGGCCCCGCTGATGGAGGACTACAGAGAGGGAGCAGCTGCAGCTACTGAGGAGGCTGAGGAGGCTGATGAGGAGGATGACGACGAGACGGTTGATGAGAGAGGAGGCGGCGTCCCGATGGACACAGGGACAGACACTGCTGGGACGAGCGCGCCTCCCATTATTGATCTTGATGAGGACGAGGAGGACACTGAGCCAGCGCCGGCTGAGACTTCTCCAGTTAGGCCCGCTAGGCGCAGGAGGCAGAGGGTTAGGGACAGAGCAGCACACCGCCGGATTGATGACCTGACAGATCAGGTTATCGACACTTATGCTGCACTTTCTTTGGATATCCGGGAGATGCAGGAGCGACAGCATCATCAGCACATGATGGCTCAGCTACAGTTCCAGCATGTCATGGGCTATCCCTATGACCCTACTTTGTACCCGTACATGCCACCACCACCACCGGATCAGGACTTCTGAGGAGCTGCAGGATTTTATTTATTTTATTTTTATGCAGTTCGGCTCTTTATCCGGTGAGTCCTCCTTTCTTTCAGACTTTATTTACACCCACTGGGACAGTGTGTCTCAAGTATGGGGTATTTAGTTGATGTATTATCCGACTTATTTGACTTTGATGTATTATTTACCGGATATTTTCATATTCATGCTTTATCTGCATTTATATGTTTATCTGAGATTGCATGCATACTTACAGGTTATTTGATTGAGAAAAACGTCGAAACCGAAAAAAAAATGGTTTTAAAAAAAATTTTTTGACCTCGACCGGGACAGTTCTGGCAAAACGAGGTGTTTCACCTCGGTTGAACCAAGAACATCTCGACCGAGGTGGGTTAACTGAGAGTTTTCGAAAACGATTTTTGTGTTACTTATCTGGATATGATCTCAGTGAAGATCTTGTTTACTGACTGGTTTTAAATTCTTTATATGTTTGAAATGTTTTATGATATGTTTAAGTTGCTAAATGCTTTGTTTGAAATTATTGGCATGTTTAATACTTTATTTTTATCCAAATTATGTTGAATTTGAAGGTTGACACCGCAGCATAAGTTCTCTCACGTTCTTCTTGGAAAGACCAAGGCAATTCATTCTTCTTCTTCTTCTTCTTCTTGATCATGCTTAGCCCCTCATATACATATTGCCTCCCTTTACCTATCCGGGAATTTGGAAGCAAGCGAAGTGGTGAAAGCAAGTCAAAAGTTGAGAAGTGGCTGAAAGTGAAAGTGTTAGAAAGCAATAATAGGTTTGGGAAAGTCAATCATGAAGATGAGTAACTCGGCACCATTCACATAGCCGGGTGTTTGTGTCTTGCCAAAGTCGGATTGAGCGATATTCCTATCGGGTCATGGTATGTGCATCAAGGGTTTGATGCATCTCAAGAAATTGATGATTGCGGATTTCCTAGGCTTCGGTTATTGTGCACCTCTGTCCATGCATCCCAAAAAGTAAAGTAAAAGAGAAAAAAGTGTGAAATAAGCAAAGCTTATTGGTGGAAGGTGTTGCAAGTCAAAGTGAAAGTGAAGTACATCCTTTTCCCGGATTCTAGCACCACATTACCTTACATACATCCCTACCCTACACGTTTCTTGACCTTTCTTTTGGGAAGCCCTTGAGACCTTGAGCTTGTTGATTGACTTAGCGGTTTAAATCGGATTATACATGATTAATTTTGATAATTATGATTTATTATGCATTCTATGATTTTATGCAAAGATGAACAACTTTCCTATATTTATAAAATGTTTTGATCATATTGAGTTTTTAATTTCCAGGAAGTACTCTCTTAGAGTGATCTATGATAGTTGCACACCATAAAAATGTTTTTGAAAGACTTTTCATTGATTTTCTTGACTTATAATCCATTCTATCTTGATTTCTATATGAGGAACTTGCTTAGGGACAAGCAAGGGCTAAGTATGGGGTATTTTGATAGCATGAATTATAGTCTATATTTTGGGGTTTGTATTAGACGTTTTATCTTTCATAATCTGCATGTTTGTATGTACATTATGTGATTTTACTACCATTTCATCTACCTTTGCGAGAATCGAGGTCTACACCTAGTTTCGTTGTAATTGCAGGTAATATGGTACGTTTTGCATCAAAAAGGAGCAAAAGGAGTCAAGAGTCATTTGGAGCTACATTGAGGAGCAAAAAGGAATCCTTCAGGAAGCATAGCCATGGATTAAAGATTTACTTTGGACCAGTTTTGAGAGATTCTACACTCAGTTATGATCACCTCGGTTGACCAGAGATTCATCTCGACCGAGGCGATCCAGAGACGCCGACTCGACCGAGGCGAACACCTAGGACGCGGCGAGAATATTTTATTCTTGGCTGAGATCTTTTAAAATTGGAAAGTGATCCTATATTTTTGGGCTGAGCTTCTGGAAGGAAGGAGATATGCAGAATCATATATTTTACCTATTTTTATGGGAATATATCTTCTTAAGATTTATTATCTTTGGAGGTTTATTTTTCCTATAAAAAGGGTTGGATTTTCCACAAATCCGATCATGCTTAGAAGCCGCTTACACCGAAATACAGGCTGCATACACCCGCTATCAGCGCAGCAGCCGCATCCTACTCCAATTTGGGAGAGAGTTGAAGAACCTTTTTGAAGGTTGAAGGAAGATTGAAGACTATAGCTTCATAGCTTTTTGGAGGGTTTTGTAAGATTGTCTTCAATTCTTTTCCTTGTTGTCTTGTCTAGTTGGATTATTATCCAAGGAACGATTTTGTGTGATATTTGATTCAGTTATCGAAGTGTTTTCATTAAATTCTTCTTTATTCAAATATTCACCTTCTTCCCATATATTTAATACTTTCATTATGATGATGAGTGGCTAATTTCCTTGTGTGATTCTAGGGTGATTGGCTGAAGGTTGTGGGAAAAACAATGATAGAATGATCTTAATCACAGTAGGATCCTGAAAGTTCGAGTCTTTAACCTTAACCCTAAGCATCTCGTTCAGTCGATGAACATCTCGGCCGGGGTGGAAACTGGCTGACCGAGGTGGCTTATCCGATCCTTAACTGAGAGTTAATGTGTTAGAGTTTGCCAAATCCTATTCTTATTATACCTTTCTGGTTCAAAGCAAGCTTAGGATGAGACTTACCCGGTAATTCCTTAGTTTGTATACCAACGATCATAAGTGTAGGTAATAAAGGCTTGTCCTTTATTGGGGTTTGAGTGTGCTTCCATCCCATCTATGTGAGTTAGCCTGAGACTTACCCGGTAAAGGTTGATTCTATTCCCTTAGATGGTGTGTTAGTTTGAGGCAATAGTTCTTTATCTTAATTCCTTGAGACTTACCCGGTAATAGGAGTTACGGTTTGGGATTAGTGTGTAGTGAGACTTACCCGGTGATCTACTCCACTTTAGAAACACCTTCCCCACGCAAATATCTCAGCTTTGTCCGCTTATCTATAGATCTTGAGTTGGAACCACAACTAGATGCTTTAATCCCTAGAATTGCATGTTTGCTTATTTGACATCTTATTCATCTTTGATTGTATACTTGCTCTTGTGGTTAGCATCAACACTAGCATACCGTATTGGACTTTGTTTCACTAAGTCCCTGTGATCGACCCCTGGAATTTTCTTGCTTTTACTACGATTGACCCGTACACTGCGGGTTCGCATCCTTGTTTTAAGCTTAAGTCTAGGGTTAGCATCAACACTACCACTGAGAAGGAGTTATTGGCGGTTGTATATGCTTTCGAGAAGTTTCGTTCCTATCTAGTAGGGGCGAAAGTCATTGTCTACACCGACCACGCAGCCATTCGTTACTTGTTGGCTAAAAAAGATGCAAAGCCGCGCCTTATTCGATGGATTCTCTTGCTCCAGGAGTTTGACCTAGAGATCCGCGATAAGAAGGGATCCGAGAATTCAGTTGCGGACCACCTCAGCCGGCTACCGGAATCCTCCCGCGAGACGGATAGCCCACCCATAGACGATTCATTCCCCGACGAGCACCTGCACGTTCTGGAGCGTTTGATGGACTTACTTACTTCACCCCACGATGGAGGTGAAGTATGGGGTGAGGGAACCTCCTACCTCCTTTGAGACGCACTATGGTCCAGCTAGCGACCTTAAATCAAGCGCTTCTTGGGAGGCAACCCAAGGTATTGCTTTCTTTCCCGTTTTCTAGTCTAGTTTAGATAGTTTTTGTTTTTGCTTTGCTTTGCTTTGCTTTGTTTTTGGCGTTCTGGACAGATAACAGGAAGGAGCACTCCAGGAAAGGGAGAAGTTCGAGATTCTGAGAAGAAAGAGGCACCTCGGTCACTGTCAGAACACCTCGACCGAGTTGATTCTTGAAGCAACCGAGGCGACTAGGGTTTCTGCAGAACCGCCTCGGTCCGTACCACCTCGGTCCAGTCGAGACCATCTCGACCGAGGTGACAGCAGATCTCGCGACGGTATAAAAAGCGGAAAAAATTACTTTTCACTTTTTATTTTTCACCCATTTCGACCGCGGCGACAGAGCACCTCGTTCTCTCTCGTTTCTCGCTCTTTTCCGACGATTTCTGTTCCAAAACTGCAATTAAAGGGAAGAGGAGTCGATTGCAACAACAGATCTGCAAGAAATTTGAGCGATTCGACCAAAACGAGATGAGTTCAGATAGGATACTAGCCCTTAGGGACAGAGCAGCACACCGCCGGATTGATGACCTGACAGATCAGGTTATCGACACTTATGCTGCACTTTCTTTGGATATCCGGGAGATGCAGGAGCGACAGCATCATCAGCACATGATGGCTCAGCTACAGTTCCAGCATGTCATGGGCTATCCCTATGACCCTACTTTGTACCCGTACATGCCACCACCACCACCGGATCAGGACTTCTGAGGAGCTGCAGGATTTTATTTATTTTATTTTTATGCAGTTCGGCTCTTTATCCGGTGAGTCCTCCTTTCTTTCAGACTTTATTTACACCCACTGGGACAGTGTGTCTCAAGTATGGGGTAGTTGATGTATTATCTGACTTATTTGACTTATGATGTATTATTTACCGGATATTTTCATATTCATGCTTTATCTGCATTTATATGTTTATCTGAGATTGCATGCATACTTACAGGTTATTTGATTGAGAAAAACGTCGAAACCGAAAAAAAAAAAAAAAAAAAAAA
>BSUD01000005.1:38944897-39144598 GCA_033239045.1 Fagopyrum esculentum | reverse complement strand
AAAAAAAAAAAAAAAAAAATGGTTTTAAAAAAATTTTTTGACCTCGACCGGGACAGTTCTGGCAAAACGAGGTGTTTCACCTCGGTTGAACCAAGAACATCTCGACCGAGGTGGGTTAACTGAGAGTTTTCGAAAACGATTTTTGTGTTACTTATCTGGATATGATCTCAGTGAAGATTTTGTTTACCGACTGGATTTAAATTCTTTATATGCTTGAAATGTTTTATGATATGTTTAAGTTGCTAAATGCTTTGTTTGAAATTATTGGCATGTTTAATACTTTATTTTTATCCAAATTATGTTGAATTTGAAGGTTGACACCGCAGCATAAGTTCTCTCACGTTCTTCTTGGAAAGACCAAGGCAATTCATTCTTCTTCTTCTTCTTCTTCTTCTTGATCATGCTTAGCCCCTCATATACATATTGCCTCCCTTTACCTATCCGGGAATTTGGAAGCAAGCGAAGTGGTGAAAGCAAGTCTAAAGTTGAGAAGTGGCTGAAAGTGAAAGTGTTAGAAAGCAATAATAGGTTTGGGGAAGTCAATCATGAAGATGAGTAACTCGGCACCATTCACATAGCCGGGTGTTTGTGTCTTGCCAAAGTCGGATTGAGCGATATTCCTAACGGGTCATGGTATGTGCATCAAGGGTTTGACGCATCTCAAGAAATTGATGATTGCAGATTTCCTAGGCTTCGGTTATTGTGCACCTCTGTCCATGCATCCCAAAAAGTAAAGTAAAAAGAAAAAAAGTGTGAAATAAGCAAAGCTTATTGGTGGAAGATGTTGCAAGTCAAAGTGAAAGTGAAGTTCATCCTTTTCCCGGATTCTAGCACCACATTACCTTACATTCATCCCTACCCTACACGTTTCTTGACCTTTTCTTTTGGGAAGCCCTTGAGACCTTGAGCTTGTTGATTGACTTAGCGGTTTAAATCGGATTATACATGATTAATTTTGATAATTATGATTTATTATGCATTCTATGATTTTATGCAAAGATGAACAACTTTCCTATATTTATAAAATGTTTTGATCATATTGAGTTTTTAATTTCCAGGAAGTACTCTCTTAGAGTGATCTATGATAATTGCACACCATAAAAATGTTTTTGAAAGACTTTTCATTGATTTTCTTGACTTATAATCCATTCTATCTTGATTTCTATATGAGGAACTTGCTTAGGGACAAGCAAGGGCTAAGTATGGGGTATTTTGATAGCATGAATTATAGTCTATATTTTGAGGTTTGTTTGGACGTTTTATCTTTCATAATCTGCATGTTTGTATGTGCATTATGTGATTTTACTACCATTTCATCTACCTTTGCGAGAATCGAGGTCTACACCTAGTTTCGTTGTAATTGCAGGTAATATGGTACGTATTGCATCAAAAAGGAGCAAAAGGAGTCAAGAGTCATTTGGAGCTACATTCAGGAGCAAAAAGGAATCCTTCAGGAAGCACAACCATGGATTAAAGATTTACTTTGGACCAGTTTTGAGAGATTCTACACTCAGTTATGATCACCTCGGTTGCCCAGAGATTCATCTCGACCGAGGCGATCTAGAGACACCGACTCGACCGAGGCGAACACCTAGGACGCGGCGAGAATATTTTATTCTTGGCTGAGATCTTTTAAAATTGGAAAGTGATCTTATATTTTTGGGCTGAGCTTCTAGAAGGAAGGAGATATGCAGAATCATATATTTTACCTATATTTATGGGATTATATCTTCTTAAGATTTCTTATCTTTGGAGGGTTATTTTTCCTATAAAAAGGGTTGGATTTTCCACAAATCCGATCATGCTTAGAGGCTGTATACACCGCATACAATCCGCTATCAGCGCAGCAGCCGCATCCTACTCCAATTTGGGAGAGAGTTGAAGAACCTTTTTGAAGGTTGAAGGAAGATTTGAAGACTATAGCTTTATAGCTTTTTGGAGGGTTTTTGTAAGATTGTCTTCAATTCTTTTCCTTGTTGTCTTGTCTTGTTGGATTATTATCCAAGGAACGATTTTGTGTGATATTTGATTCAGTTATTGAAGTGTTTTCATTAAATTCTTCTTTGTTCAAATATTCACCTTCTTCCCATATATTTAATACTTTCATTATGATGATGAGTGGCTAATTTCCTTGTGTGATTCTAGGGTGATTGGCTGAAGGTTGTGGGAAAAACAATGATAGAATGATCTTAATCACAGTAGGATCCTGAAAGTTCGAGTCTTTAACCTTAACCCTAAGCATCTCGTTCAGTCGATGAACATCTCGGCCGGGGTGGAAACTGGCTGACCGAGGTGGCTTATCCGATCCTTAACTGAGAGTTAATGTGTTAGAGTTTGCCAAATCCTATTCTTATTATACCTTTCTGGTTCAAAGCAAGCTTAGGATGAGACTTACCCGGTAATTCCTTAGTTTGTATACCAACGATCATAAGTGTAGGTAATAAAGGCTTGTCCTTTATTGGGGTTTGAGTGTGCTTCCATCCCATCTATGTGAGTTAGCCTGAGACTTACCCGGTAAAGGTTGATTCTATTCCCTTAGATGGTGTGTTAGTTTGAGGCAATAGTTCTTTATCTTAATTCCTTGAGACTTACCCGGTAATAGGAGTTACGGTTTGGGATTAGTGTGTAGTGAGACTTACCCGGTGATCTACTCCACTTTAGAAACACCTTCCCCACGCAAATATCTCAGCTTTGTCCGCTTATCTATAGATCTTGAGTTGGAACCACAACTAGATGCTTTAATCCCTAGAATTGCATGTTTGCTTATTTGACATCTTATTCATCTTTGATTGTATACTTGCTCTTGTGGTTAGCATCAACACTAGCATACCGTACTGGACTTTGTTTCACTAAGTCCCTGTGATCGACCCCTGGAATTTTCTTGCTTTTACTACGATTGACCCGTACACTGCGGGTTCGCATCCTTGTTTTAAGCTTAAGTCTAGGGTTATAAATTTAAAGCTTGCACACACCGTTTGGAGCGAACAGAAACAAGCTCTAGTGATTGAGAAGTACTCCCATAGGAAGAGTGAAGGGAGAAAGGCGGGAGCATATGAGGTGAGTGAAGTCACCATGAGCAATTTCAAGCTTGACGCCATCAACAATGAATTGAAGTCTTTGAGGGAGTTGTGTGCTACAACCTTGAAGAACCAAGCAACTCCTCAAGTGCTTCCACAAGCTAACTTGTCTTCCAAAGAGGAGGATGTGAATTACATGGAAAGGGGCAATTACAACAACTATCAAGGCCCAAGGAACTTCAACAACAACCGGCAATTCAACAATTACCGGCCCAACCACAACCATCCCGGGTTTTCTTACTCTAACCCGGATGGAGCCTTGAACCCTCCCGCTTCCACAAGCACAACTCCACCACCAAGAGCTTCACAAGAACCTCCACCCGGATTTACTCAACCTCCAAAGGATAGGACCAAAATGATGTTTGAACAATTTCTTGGAAGGTTGAGTGGTCTTGAGAGCACCGTGACTTCCATTTCTAAGGCTCAAAAGGTTTTGGAAGCACAAGTGTTCCAAAAAGCGGGTGAAGCCCATAGAGATCCGGGAAAGCTTCCCGGAAGGACCGAAGACAACCCAAGAGGCCAAGTGTTGGCCATTACAACAAGGAGCGGGTTGAGCATGAAAGATCCTTTGCCCAAGGACAATGCTAAAGGGAAACAAGTGGTGATAGAGGAAGAGACTTTGCAAGGAGATGGAGGCAAGAGCAAGGATGTAGAGCCAACCTATGTGGCACCGCCTCCATACAAGCCACCACTACCGTTCCCGCAATCACGAGCAAGAGCTCGTTTGGACAATCACTTTGGTAAGTTCCTTGAACTAATGTCTAAATTGCATATTAATATTCCGTTCATGGATGCTATTTTAGGAATGCCGGAATATGGCAAGTTCTTGAAGGGGATTCTCTCCAACAAAAGGAAATTGGAGGAGTATGGGGAGATAAGAATGACCAAGAGATCCTCGGAATTGATCCAAACAATGAAGGAGGAGATGCCTCCCAAGCTAAGAGATCCGGGTTCCTTTTGTGTCCCAATTGGAGTGGGAGATGTGAAGTATAAGGCCCTTTGTGATCTTGGAGCAAGTGTAAGCATCATACCGCTTGCACTTTGCAACAAGGTTGGGCTAGGAGAGCCGAAACCGGTCAAGATGACCCTTTATATGGCGGACCGTTCTATCACTCACCCGGTTGGGATCTTAGAAGACATCCCGGTGCAACTAGGAGGATTCTATGTGCCAATTGATTTTGTTGTCTTGGATATTCCGGAGGACTATCCGGCTCCCATCATTTTAGGAAGACCTTTCCTAGCCACTTCCGGATGCCTTGTGGATTGCAAGAATGGGACTCTCTCCTTCAACATTGGAGAAGAGAACATCAAGTTCAAATTGTCCACAATGATGAAAGGGCCAACCCTTGATGAGGATGTCTTCAACATAGTCGAGCAAGAAGAATCTAGAGAAGCTGTGAGCTCGATCTTGATCAAGGATCCCTTGGAGAAGGTTCTTACCTTAATTATGATGGAGGAAGGTGTTGAGGAGGCTTGCAATGAAGAGATCAAGGCCTTAGAAGCATTAGAAGAGGAGACAAGTGCTCAAGATGAAGGCCACGAAGAGGAGCTGAACAGCTGCAACTTCCACGGGCGTGGAAGTGCTTTCACGGCCGTCAAACTCTCTGTAAAGCCTCAACAAATGAGCCAGGCAAGGTCCACGGCCGTGGACTTGGAGCAAACCGTGGTTCCAACCGTGGTTTCCCCTGAATCAGACCTTATTGATGATCAAGCTTCAAGGAGCCTTGGAGGGTCTTCATTTGCTTTGGATTCATCTCATCCAACCTTATTTGGATCGTCTACACTCGATAAAGGTCCTCCTAAACTTGAACTTAAACCCCTCCCCTCTCATTTAAAGTATGCTTTCCTTGGTGATAACTCTACATATCCGGTGATTGTGAATGCATGCTTGAGTGATGATGAACTTGCTAAGTTGTTGCATGAGCTAAGATTGCATAGGAAAGCCATTGGCTATACTATTGATGATTTGGTTGGCATTAAGCCTTCTTTGTGCATGCATAAGATAATGATGGAAGATAACCACAAACCCTCTATTGAACATCAAAGGAGATTGAATCCTATAATGAAAGAGGTAGTCAAAAAGGAAATCATTAAGTTGCTAGATGCGGGAATTATCTACCCTATCTCGGATAGTAAGTGGGTTAGTCCCGTTCATGTAGTTCCTAAGAAGGGTGGGATGACCGTAGTGACCAATGAGAACAATGAACTAATCCCAACTAGGACGGTTACGGGGTGGAGGATGTGCATTGATTATAGGAAGCTTAACATGGCCTCTAGGAAAGATCACTTCCCTCTTCCCTTCATTGACCAAATGCTAGAGATGTTAGCTCAACATTCTCATTTTTGCTATCTAGATGGCTATAGTGGATTCTTCCAAATCCCTATCCACCCTGATGACCAAGAGAAAACTACATTTACATGTCCATGGGGTACTTTTGCATATAGGAGAATGCCATTTGGGTTGTGTAATGCACCCGCCACCTTCCAAAGGTGTATGATGGCTATCTTTTCGGAATACATTGAAAATATCATGGAAGTATTCATGGATGATTTCTCTGTTTATGGTTCTTCCTTTGATAATTGCTTGGCTAACTTGTCATTAGTATTGCAAAGATGTGAGGAGACAAATCTTGTCTTGAATTGGGAAAAATGACACTTCATGGTAAGTGAAGGTATTGCCACCACCTACCTCGGTGAAAGGGGTAAGGAGTTTCTTAGGGCATGCCGGTTTTTACCGGAGGTTTATTTAAGACTTGTCTAAAATTTCTAAGCCTCTCACTAACCTACTAATGAAAGATGTTGATTTTGTCTTTTCCAAAGATTGTCTTGAGGCTTTTTGTAGGTTGAAGAACGCCTTGATCTCCGCACCTATCATGCAACCTCCGGATTAGAGTTTACCATTTGACATCATGTGTGATGCAAGCGATGTAGCCGTTGGGGCTGTTTTGGGGCAAAGGAAAGATGGGCGCACTCATGCCATTTATTATGCTAGCAAGACGCTAGATGATGCCCAACTCAATTATGCTACCACCGAGAAGGAGTTGCTAGCGGTTGTGTATGCATTTGAGAAGTTCCGCTCATATCTTGTTGGAACGAAGGTCATAGTTTATACGGATCATGCTGCGATCCGTTATCTACTTACAAAGAAGGATGCCAAACCAAGGTTGATTCGGTGGATCCTTCTTCTTCAATAGTTTGATTTGGAAATCCGGGACAAGAAGGGATCTGAGAACTCCGTGGCGGATCACCTTAGTAGACTCCCACCATTGGAGTTTCAAAGAGATGACATCCCGATTGATGATTCATTCCGGGATGAGCAATTGCAAATGGTGGAGGAATGCTTGTTCCAAGTGTCTAGAGGAAGTGAGCCATTGTTTGCCGACATTGTGAACTACTTAGTGTGTGAGGAAGTGCCTCCCGGTTTGACATATGCCCAAAGGAAGAAGTTCTTCAAGGATGTGAGGCATTACTATTGGAGCGAGCCACTTTTGTTCAAGAGAGGGCCGGATGGGATGTTTAGAAGGTGCATACCGGAGGATGAGGTGGAGAGTGTGATCCGCCATTGTCATTCCTTGCCATGTGGAGGGCATGCTAGCTCCCACAAGACATGTGCAAAAGTGTTGCAATCGGGCTTCTTTTGGCCAAGTTTGTTCAAGGATGTGCAAGGCTTTGTGGTAGCTTGTGATGCTTGCCAAAGAACGGGCAACATCTCAAGGAGAAATGAGATGCCCTTGAACAACATTCAAGAAGTGGAAATATTTGATGTGTGGGGTGTGGACTTCATGGGACCATTCCCTTCTTCATGCGGCAACCTCTACATCCTATTGGCGGTTGATTATGTATCAAGATGGGTGGAGGCAATCGCTTCTCCTACAAATGACGCCAAGGTTGTAGTGCGGTTCTTCAACCGAGTGATATTTCCTAGGTTTGGAACACCAAGGGTGATCATAAGTGATGGAGGGAAGCACTTCACAAATAGGAACTTTGGGGCACTTTTGGCTAAGTATGGGGTGACTCATAGGGTGGCAACACCTTACCATCCCCAAACTAGTGGCCAAGTGGAGATCTCCAACCGGGAGATAAAGGCCATTCTCGAGAAGACGGTATCTAGAACTAGAAAGGATTGGGCTATGAAGCTCAATGATGCCTTGTGGGCATATAGGACCGCTTTCAAGACACCAATTGGCACCACTCCTTACAAGTTAGTCTATGGCAAGTCTTGCCACCTTCCGGTAGAAATAGAGCATAGAGCGCATTGGGCCATCAAGTGGCTAAATTTTGATCTCAAGGAGGCGGGAGAAAAGAGGTTGCTTGATATGAACGCCCTTGAAGAGATCCGGTTGGATGCATACGAGAATGCCCGGATCTACAAGGAGAGAACCAAACGGTGGCATGACAAGCGCCTCATCCCGAAGGAGTTGAGTGAAGGAGACCTTGTCCTTCTCTTCAACTCAAGGCTGCGGCTCTTTCCTGGAAAGCTCAAATCAAGATGGACCGGGCCATATGTGGTGAAGATGTTGGTGAAAGAATGTCATGAATAAAATGCTGAATTTGTTGTGAAAGTGTAGCCAAAATTATAGGTTTGGGGAAGTTGGTTTAAATGACAAGTAACTCGGTACACTTCACATAATCGGGTGTTGGTGCCTTCCCAAAGTCAAATAAACCGATAGTCCTAACGAGCTTTGGTATGTGTGCCCGGTGTGGATGCACCTCGAAAAATAGAAAAAGCCCGAGGATGGCTAATCACCAAGGTTTCGGTTTTTGTACACCAATGCCATTGTCTCAAAAATAAGTCAAAGAAAAAGAAAAGAAAGAAAAGATAGAGAAAAATATACACTTAAGGGAAGTTGATCAAGGACAAGATTGTGGAGTTAGTTCCATTCCCGGATTAGCATCACATAACCTAGAAAATCCCCACCTAGTCATAGCGTTTCTTGGCCTTTTATTTCACAAGACCTTATGACCTATTTGCATGTTTGTAAGACTTAGTGATTTAGATTGGATATACTCCTGATCTTCTTGACTTCTTCATCTTTACATTTCATGCATACTTTCGAGTTAAGTGCAATTGTCTTTCCATGCCTTCACTTGTTTGATGCATGATTGCTTATCCTTTGCCATGAAACATGACTTTGAAGGTGATCCAATAGTAGAAGCACAAACCCAAAAAGATTTCGCCATTTTTTTGAATACATAAATCATGTTATCTTGTAGTCTATAGTTGAGAATTTGCTCGGGGATGAGCAAACCTTAAGTATGGGGTATTTTTTATAACAAGATTTATGACTTAGGTTTAGGTAATCATTTAGATAGATTTCTCGCTCATTCATGCATGGTTTAGCACTAGTTCACAACGTTTGCACTCAATTCACGTATTTTGTCGAGATAGACGTCTACACGGACTTGTGCATCGCTTTGTAGGTATTTTGGGAGATTTAGGAGCTAAAACGATACGTTTGAGGATCGTTCATCAAGATGACACACCTTCGGACTCATTAGGATGCAAGCTAAAGGCTAGGGAGAACTCATGGAACCTTGCCAACACAAGCCATGCACCAAATCGAAGCTTAATGATCAAAGGCAAAGCTGAAGGTCCAAATCACGGTTCACTGACAGATCACGGCCGTGGAAATGCCCGTGGATTTTGCCAGGTTTTCGTGACAGTTGTGCCACGATCTCTTGGCCAGCTCTTGCAAGGTTGTAGTATAAAAGTGGTCCTGCATTAGCTGAGAGAGGCAATCTTGGAGCAGCTCTCCATTATCCACTATCATCCAATCAAAATATTCTCTCAACAAGAAGATTCTTGGAAGAAGGAGGTAGAAGGAAGCTACCATTGGAGAAGAGCTTCATTGGAGAAGAAGAAGAACACACCATTGATAGATTTGATAGCTTTGTAGTGAAGAATTTCGGAATCAATTTCTAGACTTGTATGAACCATTTGAACCTTCTTTAAGAAGGGTTGTGAGTCATTCTAATTCCATTTTTCAGCTTGGTTTTGTTTACTTCACTTGTTCATCTCTTTATCTTCATCATCTTGCAAATAGAAGCCATGATTTTATGTTTGTTGATTTCGATTGATATAATGAATGTCGTAGGCTAAATAGATGCAATTCTACGGTAAGGGAAGGATGGTTATGGCTAGAACCATGATAGGATGGACTTAGATTAGCCCTTGGATGACTTGTATGCTTGAACGTAGTTTCTGTTAGGAATCACGGTTTGTTCTTGCCAAACCACGGCCGTGGACTTGGTAGAACAACCCGTGATTCTCCCTGGTTCAATGGATCTAGCTCTAGTTAGTTAGAATGTTGAAATGCTAAGTGTTTGTTGAGCTAAATCTATCCTAGGGTGACCTAGTGTTAGCAACTAAGTGTTAGGAGAGACTTATCCGGTAATCCTTGCTCTTAGATTCCAAAGATGACAAACCCTAGGTAGTGGTGAGCCTCATAAGCCGCCATTGGACTAAGTGTGCTAGATGGTTGCTTAGGACTAACTATTCCGAGACTTACCCGGTAAAGATAGGTTAGATCTCTAGGTAACAATCCGGTTTGTGTAGAATTTCGCCCCTTAGGTTCTTAGAGAATTACCCGGTAATGAGATCTTAGGGACGGACTAGTGGACCATGAGACCTACCCGGTGATTGATCCCAATCTAGAAATACTTATTCCCAACATATCAAAGTTAATCCAAGGAACGATTAGATAGCTTGAGTTCTATGCCATAACCGGAATTCCCAACCCCTAGAATCCGCTTTCCTTTCTTTGATCTACATCTCGTTTTATCTTGTTTAGTTTGTTTGATTTTGTTGAATTGTTAGCATAGTTGATTTGTTTATTTTGCTTGTTTAGTGATCTTTGATTGATCACCTAAAAACCCACCAAAAACAATTGAGATTTTCATTTCTCTATTTCTTTCTCTTTTCTTAACCTAGATCTTCACTAGACTTAATCATAAATCGAATCAATCTCACCTTAGTCTTTGTGTTCGACCTCGGAATACTATCCCTACTACAAACATCCCGTACACTGCGGGTTCGCTAGGAGTTAGGATAAATATAACGAGAATATAAATTTAAAACCCATTGCGTATCACATCCTGAGCGTAACAAGGATCTCACAATGGATCCTGACCCTAGCCTGACAACAAGTTCACCGGACCTTACAACATGACACTGACAGATATGAAAACAAATACATAAAACTGTACAACCCAAAAGATAAGACATCGTAGCTGAGTAGGAAACATAACACCCTCACACAGGAGGTAACAAAAGACCATCCTCAAGCAGGAGGTAAAGGTAACAGACTCAAAAGCCCACACATCATAATGTACGATATGTCCTCGGCCTGCCACTCTGCTAGACCACCCAGCAGCATGCCTATCCTATAGGGAATCTACAACATGGTAGTAAACCATTAGCTATCCATACACATATATAGACTAATGCATAAACACAATCACACATAAAGAAAGATAAATATATCAGCATGCTTTCACTCATTTACCCATTTATTCATCTCAGTATAATGGTCATTCACTCAAAAGATATAGATATAATATATATGAAACTATGTGACACGAGGACCGATACATCCTCGCCTCTGATCCTGCTAGCCAGTGGTACTAGTATCGGTCACACTATCCGTGTACCCTATGGGAGTTGATTGTGCCCTTCCTGTAAACCGGTCTGGCTTGACATCAAAGAACCTCCTAGACTCAACGGCGGGATGAAAGGGAAAGGTTATCACGGCCACGTAGTGGGCAATCAATAAAACATAAGGTCAGTAAATACGACATCACATGCTATCATAGCAACATACAAAGCATACACCACTCATGCAAACACCCAATATAAGGATGGCAGCTAAGTAAGTCCTACGGACTTACCTCAACCTCGATCACAACCCAACCAAGATCACCTCTACACAGGAGGAATAACACAACCTATAAACAAGGCATAAGGAGATATATCATACTCCTAACCATATAAGGGTCACACCTAGACCCAAATGGATTCAAATGATCAACCTTAACCTCACTCACAACCTAACGAACCTCAAAATCCATACAAGGAAAAACCGATCATAAACATCATCAAACTCATCCTCACACATCAAGCATGATCCTAAGCACTCATACTAGGAAAGGAGGAACAAAGGAACCCTAAGGAAGGCCTAGAAGCGACACACACCTGCAAAACCAAAGGAAACACCAAGTTGGTGCAAGCAGGCGCAGGGGCGGCACTCTGGTGGCGCACGGGAGGTGCACAGGCCGGCGCAGGGGCGGCTACAAGGCAGGCGCAAGGGCGGCTGGTGTGCAGAGGACACCACTTAAGCTCCTTCTTAACTTCTACTCTCGTTCCTTTACTTCTCTTCACTCCAATAGCAACAACAACAACATAACATACACATATGTACATCATCATTAGCCAAACTTGGCTGGAATAGGATTAAAACCTAAGGAAAGCTAAGCTAAGCTAAGGGAAGATAGAAAAGATGAAGAAAAGAAGGAAAGAAGAGGAGTAGCTATGGAACTTACCAAACAAGCTCTCTAGAAGTAAACAAAGCAACAACAACATCTCAAGCTGGCACATCAAGGCACAACACCATCAACCTCATCAAAGCCCAAGCCAAAGCTTCTCTAAACTCACACCAACTCAAGAAAGATCAACCAAGGATCCAAGGGAGAAGAAGAGGAGAGAAAGTACGTACGGAGAGAGAGAGAGAGAGATCTGAAAATATACACCCTCATCAAGGTGGAGAAGAAGAAGTATAAATAGGATGGTAAAAGGGTAAAGCACGAGTCAAAGCGGTAAAAGAAGACGGATGCAGCACACAGAGCCGCGGGGGCAAGCTTTGTGAGCCGCGGAGGCGGACCAGATAAAGCGCAGGGGCGCCCCCTGGGTCACGCAGGGGCGGCTGAGGCATGAACCTAGCCCCTCTGCTCCCTCTCTCAACTCTCGGCAACTAGGTTCTTACATCTCACCACCCTAAAAACAAATTTTGTCCCGAAACTTGCAAGATCCCAAGTCCTCCCGGTCCCATAAGACGAGGTGTAACTCACTCTCTCTATCGGAGGTATCACATCTCCGCTCAAAAGGTCATAACCTATACAGATCTATAACCATAAGTATCAACATGGAGGAATAATCCACTCCAGAAACAGGGCCATAACGCTACCCAAGACAGAGAGGAATCACATATCTCGCTATATCACATCATAGGGCATAGAGGAAGCACATCTCTAGCCACTCATAACACAGGCATAGAGGAAATACGTTTCTAGCCGATCCATAAGTATATACATCGTATGGAGGAATCACATGTCCACTGAAACTATGTCCATCAACGTAGCATGGAGGAAAGAACCATCTCCAGCTGAAGCCTAATCCACTCAGATAGCATGGAGGAAAGAACCATCTCCCGCTATAAACATAAGTAATACTCAAATAGCATGGAGGGAATAATCATCTCCAGCTATACACACATCACGCTAGTATAGCAAGATCAAACAAGATCATAAGGCGTAACATCACTAGCATCGAATAAACACATCAAGGCATGAAAGCACATAATCACATACACACCAATGTAGCACTAAGATCTACTCGTCGACCCTAGGTCCATCTATCTCGGCATAAAACTCTAATAGTTCCTTTGGATACTATCCTCAGTCTCCCATGAAGCCTCCTCAGGTCCACGTCTCGACCACTGTATCCTCACCATAGGTATGTCCTTCGAACGCATCTGTCTCACACCAAGTTCTAGGACTGCAATAGGGTGCTCAACGAAGGTTTGGTCCGGCTCCACCACCAAATCATCATAACTCACTATGTGCCTCGGATCTAGTATGTACTCTCTCAGCTGAGACACATGGAACACAGGGTGAACACCCTCTAATCTCGGAGGCAAAGCTATTTTGTAGGCTGCCCTCCCAACTCTGTCCAGTATCTCAAAAGGACCGACATATCGGGGACTCAACTTCTCTTTATGCCAAAACGTCTGATGCCACGCGTCGGGGATACTCTCAACCAGACATGAGCTCCTACACTGAACTCTAGAGGCCGACGCCTCTTGTCTGCATATGACTTCTTGCGACTCTGTGCAGCCAGCATCCTCTCTCTAATCAGCGCTACTCGAGCCATATCATCACGAATCTACTCTGGCACTATCCCAATGATATTGCTAGGCTCATCCCAGCATAAAGGTGTACGACACCTACGTCCATACAGTGCCTCATAGGGAGCCATCCCAATAGATGCATGACAGTTGTTGTTGTATGAGAACTCAACAAGTGGGAGGTAGTTAGACCATCCTTGTCCCCAATCCAACACACAAGCTTGCAGCGTATCCTCCAAAGTCTGGATAGTCCTTGGGGGTGAAACGCAGTCGTGAAATGCAGTCGTGAAATGCAGACTCGTCCCCAAAGCAGTCTGAATCTGCTGCCAGAACCTCGAGGTGAATCGCCCATCTCGATCAGAGACGATCGTCCTCGGTACACCATGGAGTCTCACTATCTGTCTAGTGTACTCCTCAACCAATCTACTCACTAGCCACGTCTCTCTGATAAGGATGAAACATGCCGTCTTTGTTAGTCTATCAACAACAACCCAAATGGCATCAAAACTCCTACTGGGTCTCAGTCTAGTAACAAAATCCATGGAAACATCCTCCCACTTCCACTGCGGCACTGGCAGTGGATGGAGCTCACCTCAAGGTCTGCAATGCTTTATCTTGACCTACTGACATGTCGCACACTAAGCCACAAATCTGGCTACATCAGGCTTCAGCCCTCCCCACCAATATGAACGTCTCACATCATGGTACATCTATCTCGTACCTGGATGTACAGAGTAAAGTGTACAGTGAGCCTCCTGTAAAATCCTCTGTCTCAACTCTGCATCCGCAGGAACACAAATGCGATCATGTCGCCTCATCACTCCATCAGCTGAAATGGAAAAATGTGGTGCCTCTCCACGAGACATCCGCTCTCTAATCCTCGTCAAGGTCGGGCAGGTTTCCTACTTTTGTTGGATCTCCTCCAACAGACTAGGTAGAACCTCTAAAGCATACAACTGGGCATCCTCATCAGGAAACTGGATGTCCATCTCTAGCCAAGATAGATCCCTCTGAAGTTGAGGCTGTATAGTCAATCTCGCAATCGCCTTCTCTCGAGGCGTCTTCCTGCTCAAGGCGTCAACAACTACGTTCGCCTTTCCAAGATGATACAAAATCTCAAGGTCAAAGTCCTTGATCAACTCAAGCCATCGACGCTGGTTGTTATTCAACTCCCGCTGCGTAAAATATACTTCAGACTCTTATGTTCTGTGAAGATCTGGCATGTAGCACCATACAAGTAATGTCTCCAGATCTTCAAAGCATGCACTACCGCTGCCAACTATAGATCATGAGTCGGGTAGTTCTCCTCATATGTCTTCAACAGTCAAGACGCATATGCAATTACTCTACCTCTCTGCATCAACACACATCCCAAGCCCAGCTTGGATGCATCATTGTAGACCACAAAGTAATCGGATCCCATTAGTTGTGCAAGGACAGGAGCAGAAGTCAAACGCCTCTTCAACTCCTCAAAGCTCTGAGCACATTGGTCGGTCCACGCAAACCGGGTAGTCTTCCTCAAAAGACTATTCAGTGGACGGGCAATCACAGAAAAACCCTCGATAAAGCTACAATAGTAACCGGCTAAGCCAAGAAATCTATGCACTTCCTTGACGTTCATTCGTGTCGTCCATGCAGCAACAGACTCGATCTTCGAGGGGTCAACCATAACCCCATCGGCGGAGACGATGTGCCCAAGGAAAGCAACCTCATAAATCCAGAACTCACACATACAGAGCTTAGCATACAACTCTCTATCCCTCAAAATCTGCAAAACCGTCCTCAAATGACCGGCATGTTCCTCTTTACTATGAGAGTACAATAAAATATCATCAATGAAGACCACCACAAACTAATAGGAAGTCGATGAATATGTTGTTCATCAACTCCATAAAGACTGCGGGGACATTCGTCTGCCCGAATGGCATCACTACAAACTCGTAGTGTCCACAGCGGGTACGAAATACCAACCTGTGTACGTCTTGCTCTCTCACCCTCAGTTGGTGATATCTTGAGCGCAAATCAATCCGGGAGAAAATTGTAGCTCCCTGAGGCTGATCAAGTAGATCGTCAATACGAGGCAATGGATACCTGTTTTTGATGGTCACCTTGTTCAACTCTCTGTAGTCTACGCATAGCCTAAAAGATCCGTCCTTCTTCCGCACGAACAGGACAGGTGCACCCCATGGTGAAACACTAGGGCGTATGAAACCCTTCTCAGCCAATTCCTCAAGTTGCTTCTTTAGCTCCAACACGTCAACAGGTGTCATACGGTATGGGGCCTTCGAGATGGGTCGCGTGCTAGGCTCTAACTCTATGTTGAAGTCCACACTCCGCTGAGGCGGCAAACTCGACGGCTCAAAAAACACATCTAAAAACTAGCAGACTACTGGAAGATCTTCCAGATCTGGACTCTCTCCATCCTTCATGGCGTAGCACCAGAAGGCATCACAACCTTGTGCAATCAACCTAGCTTCTCGTACGGCACTAATAACCGAACCTGTCTTCCCAAGGTCCCAACCCTGGAAGACCTCAATCTGACCAACCTCGGTAGAGACTGTAACAGTCCGTCTACCAACATCCAAAACTGCATGGTGTTTACGCATCCAGTCCATACCTAATATGACTTCTTCATGCATCAATGGCATGACCAAGAAGTCAACAAGTAAAACACGATTCCCTAAATGAAGGGGACAACTACGTATCTCACGGGTACCTCTGACCCGACTACCATCAAGTAACCCTATAGTAAAGGGTATCCTCTCTATAGTAGCTAAACTCAGACGCTCAACACAAGTATCAGAAATAAAGGAATGCGTAGCACCAGTATCAAACAAAACTCTAACAAGTAAACCATGAAGTAAAATGGTACCTGTAGCAGCCGGTGCAGGTGGATCCTCTGCACTCCTCAACTCAAAAGCTCGCCCTCGGGCTCCTCTATATCACTGGTGCCAACATCTCTACCTCTACCTCTACTCGGTCCTGGAGCAGAACCTTGAGTAGATGGACGCTCTAGGACCCCCTACTATCCCTGTGTTTGCTGTTGAGGTGTCCTCTGACCACCTCCTGCTACACTGGCAGGGGAAGAACCCTGCTCAGATTCTACTCCTCCCTGCCTACAAAAGGCAGCTCGATGTCCCTGTCGGACACAAGTAAAACAAGTCACAACTCGTCTAGGACAAGCAGAAGCCCGATCCTAGTAATCAGCTAGGGACACACAATGGAATCCCGCCATGTATGAACGGGTGCTCTCTCTCAAATGATGAGAGAACAGATACATATGTTGGTCCTCAAATGGTGCAGTTGGACCCAACAAAGCTAACTCGGTCAGGAAACGGCGGATGACATCAGTAATAGGCACATCCTCAAAGCCAGCCTCCACAAAATCCGGCAGTTTCTCCCTCCTCAGTGAGGCAGGGCAGAACTGCTCTCTAATCATACGCCTCATATGGTCATAACTGGTAGCTCTAGTCCGGACAGTCCTCCACCACTAGTGTGCGAGGTTACGGAATAGAGACTGAACTAGCTCTATTTGTTTGTCCTCAGGACATTTGATAGACTCCAAGGCTGAGTCTACATGCCCAATCCACACCTCAGTCTCTAAACCAATCTCCCCTGAGAAGTGTGGTACTACCTACTAGTGAAATGCCTTCAACCAGGCATTTGGTTGAGGCCCTTTGGTCTCCACTAGGACTCAAACTAGATCAACAACACGTGCAAGTGCGGCTGGCACCCGGGTCGCTCCATGAGATCTCTCAAAAGATCCCTCAAGTACTGGTAAATCTGGGGCTCGCATGCCAGCCTTGATATCCTCCTCAAAACGTCGGAGGTACTCTCTGAACTCCGGTCCTCCCATGGAGACACAGTCAGCGTCATCAGGTTGAGCTCGATGTGAATGATGTCTCACAAATACACTGCTCCTCGTCTTTGGGAAGACGCTCTCTGCAACTTCCTCATGTATCTCCTCCACCACTAGTGGATCAACAACGGGAACTGGTCCCTCACCTACCACACCAGGAGGACAGGGTGGTCTACCTCTACCTCTTCCTACAGCGGCAATAGCTCTAGTCCGAGCCATCTTGGGGTTTGCACACCTAACTTATAAGGCTCTATATAGGCCATAAGTATAGATATATACAACACAACACAACACATACATAAACTATCATACATACATACATATCATATCTATACTACAAAGAGACTCTTTAGTATCTCTCAGATTTACATCAAATGAATCTATCTCAACACTTCTTCAGCTGAAACGAGTTTAGGTAAAATTTCTTCCCCTTGGATTCTCGATAGTGGAGCCTCGTTCCATATGACGGGATCCAAAATTTTTTTTTATCTCATATTCATTTGGTTTCTCCTTGCCATATTAAATTACCAAATGGATCAATCTTCATTGAAAATCAAGCGGGATCTAATAAAATTTATCAAAATTTATTCTTAACAATGTCCTATATGTACCCGACTTACATTGTAATTTAATTTCTATACAATGTTTTGCTAATGATTTTTCTTGTAGTATCATATTTTCTAAAAATTATTTAAAATGATCATAATCAGTTTTTTTTGTAAAAATTATTTTTTATTGAAAAAATAGAAAATACAAAGTAATTTTATTTCTTTTTATCTAAAATAGTTTTGAATTTTTTTACAGAATTTATAATTGAAACTTTAACAAAATGTATTAAGAAAGGGTACAAATATGAAACAAATTAACATTATTAATTCATTATTTTTCCTAACTCAAATATTTTTACATATAATATATTTTTAAATATAAATATTAGTAAATATAAAATCTTGATTTATCCTTTCGTAAACAAATACATTTATATTATAATAAAAGTTTTTTTAATAGCCGAATAACCGGGAATATATAGTAATTCGGGACTATTCGAGTATCCGTGAAAATCCGGATGCCAAAATCTCGATCCTTATTAGATGCTGTGATTCGGTAAAATATTTTCGATCGGATCCGGATCAAAACGGGTACTAGAATATCGAGTGTTTTGGCTCGGTTTTGTAACACCCCAAATTTTCAGAACTCGGGAAGTTACTGGTTAGGACCTCACAGTGGGTCCCGACCTTAGTTTGACAATAACTTAACAAGATCTTACAACAAGGAACAGATAAAGAAAAACCGAAAATCATAAATTAAGTTTTAACAACGTTATGAATGTGACCAGAAGTACTAACAGCCGGAAAAACACAAGGTATCATCAACAGATAAAAAGAAACCATGGTCCTAACTTGAAAACCAACAAAGAGGAAACTGCAACACGTCCTACTAAGTACGACACCCCGGCTGACCACTACCATCCGGATCACTCGGCATCTGCTCTAACTTGTGGTACGTCTAGACAACATAACAACTGTTAGCTAACTATCCAAATATAAGCAGAAATAATAACAACACAAACACACTCAAGATAATATAAATAAACATCATGGTGACACACAACTGATTATTATTTATTACTTAGGTGATTCATCTTATTCAATTTTACAGTTGTGGCACGAGAACTCTTAACAGTTCTCGCCTCCGTTCCTTATCCAACTGGGTGTAGGTCTAGCTTACCTCCACCGGTAGCATCACTACAAACCGAGTATGGACTAGTCCCTAAAGAAACCCCCAACGCCCTCAGGCTAACTGAGCAGAATGCCACCGCCCGTTACTCTTAGGCCAAGTATAGGTCGGTAAATATTTATTACAATAATATAACTCTAAACATCTCAATCACACACCACCATCATTATCCACACTCATATCTAGAAGTCAGCTAAGTAAGCCCAAAGGACTTACATATTCAAGTCTCGAATCTTTCAAAACCCAACTCGCTCTGTAGTTGTAGCAACTTAGTTTCCTGTCAAAAGGAGGTAAGTGCATCAGCGCACTTTCTAGGAAATTAGAAGTCTAAAACTTCTAAGCTAGTAGATCTTATTAGGACTTAATCGATTACAATGCTAATTTATGGTAAAAATACCATTTTACCCTTAGCCCCGAAACTTCCAAAAATTCTATAGTTTAAGTTTAAACTCTTCTTTAAGACCAAAAGTCATATTCTAACTCCTAAAGCTGGGTTTGGTTACAGATTAGCAAGTTACACCTTTTCCTACTTTCCGAAAGGTCATTAAGGTCTAACTTTGGTTTCAAATATGAAGCCCATATAAATTTATAAAAATTCCGAAATAATTCCCTAGATCATCTATGATATCTCATCTACTCCTAGGAGCAAAAATTTCTCAAAACTGTTCAACCATCATTTCTATAAAAATTCCCGAAGTTGGTTACAACACTTATATTTCCTATACTTAGACAAAATTTCATTATTGGAAAAACAGCTTAACTACCCCATTTTGGGAGCTTATAACTTCTAATCCGACTATTCATTTTTTTCCCAAATTTTAACATGGTAAACTACATATATCTATCTATTATCTATTAAAAATTTCAACGGCGGATCTTCATTGTAACTCCTTAACATTGGTCCACAAGATGGGCAGTTCCTAACTTCAAAACTGAAGGAAAAAGATGTGTAATCACAGCAATCCTTGTTTCTACCATTATTGTCATTCTATGCTCACAAGTTTGACACTCTAGGGGAACATCAACAAGGCTCAGCCCTTACCCCAGCTTCCCAGGTCCGAACTTCTCTCACAATAACTAAACATATACAAACTATACAACATAATTCAGGAGACGTAAATTAGACTGCAGACAGGAGAAGTCTCACCTCTTCCAGCAGCTACTGGCTATAGGTATTCTCGACTGATCTCAGAAGGGGATGGCTCGAAGTGAACTGCACAGAGGAGACGCCTTACTCAGTTCAAACATGGTTCGGTAGATGGGATAGTAAGATGAACCTGTAGGGATATAAGCCCCTTTCTGGTGGCCATCGAGCAGGAGGGTGGAAGGGACTTACCAGTACCAACTGCCTCTCTAGGCTGTCAATACAGAGTGTGTGTAGGGATGGTCTACTGCCTAAGGTTCGTCCGCTCGGGTGTTTTGTGCATTCGTTTAGTCGGTAAGCATGTAGGAAAGTAAGGGAGCGAGAGAGGGAAACGAGGCTCAGCTACGCCAGATTATGTTGGGTACAGAAGGAGAGTAGGGTAACGACAAGAAAAGAGGAGTACACTACATCACCTTGGTCCTGATCCACTTGGGATCGAAGGGTCACAATTCTGCCCGGCTCGTCGAGTAGGT
Organism: Fagopyrum esculentum; assembly: GCA_033239045.1. Classification (NCBI taxonomy): domain Eukaryota; kingdom Viridiplantae; phylum Streptophyta; class Magnoliopsida; order Caryophyllales; family Polygonaceae; genus Fagopyrum; species Fagopyrum esculentum. The sequence goes on along the minus strand of BSUD01000005.1, from coordinate 39,124,190 downwards.
GTTGCGTCTATTATGCGAGGTAGAAACCAACATTGTGAATCTGTGTGGAGGGATGGCTCGCTGAGTAAGGTGCTGGTTTTGCGAATGGATACAGAAGTGAAAGGATCAGTTAGCGTGAATCTGGACAAAAGCAGCGGCTGAAGAACGAAAGAGATTAGCGGATATCTCGGCTGTTATTCCTTCAGTAACGTTCAATAAGTGAATGTGGTGCTGCAGACGAATGGGCGGCTCTTGGGGCGGCGACGGAAGGGAAGGACTCTCTTCTCACTTACTGGGCTAGACACAAGCTGGGCTAGTGCTCTCCCCAGTATCACGCCGGGCTGGACAAGTCAAGATGCTGGACTAGGCCAGCGAACTGGGCTAAAGTATGTTGGAAGAGTGGGCTGAGATTTGTCGGAGCTTGTCAAGGCCTTGTCAAAACTCGTCATGGCCTTGCCAAGCTCATGAACGGTCTTGTCACGATCTCGTCTTGATCTCGTCAAACCTCGTCATGGTCTCGTCTTGTCCTCGTCTTGGTCTCGTCTTGATCTCGTCACAAGGACGTCATGACCTTGTCTAAAAAAAGTCATGATGTAAACTAGGGTTTGATGGATTAGGGTTTGCTATAAAATTTTATAATTTTATGTGGTGGGAAGTTACATAAAATGATAGAATTTTTAGATATTGTGTCCGACTAGATAGACAAATTGTAACACCCCAAGTTCTAGGAACTTGAAGTGCTACGCGCTAGGACCGCACAATGGGTCCCGACCCTCAGAGTAGCAACAACAAACGGATCTTGCAACAAGGCACAAACGAATGAAAAACCAAAACTTAATATAAAACCAAAGGTTCAAACAGAAAAAAACACAAAAGCTCCACAGCCGGGTCAAAACAAAAGGAATTAACAAATAAAACAAAAACCCAATCCCGTCCTATAATGTATGAAACCCCGGCTGACCACACCATCCGGATCACTCAGCAGCATCCTGAACCTGTGGAACATCTACAACGACTGTATAAACCGTTAGCTAACATTTTAGGTATAAGCAAGAGTGTAAAGGCACTAACACACATAAGGTAAAGAAAACACATAGCATGCTCACACATCAACCGGTTATTATCTTTCATTAAGGTTATCCATTTCTAATTCAACTCCTTTTGTCACACGAGAATCTCCCGAAACTCGCCTCCGCTTCCGTCTACCAATAGGAATAGATCAGTACTCTCCGTTACCTACGGGTCTGGGTTGCAAGAGCACATTCTAGTCTCCTGTAGAAGTAGACAAGTGGTCACCGCCCGGTTATAATACACTTGGGTCAGTTAAGGGTAACAAAGGGTGAATCCTATTTCCAATTATCCGTTATAAACATGATAAACAACACATGGAAAACGGGGAGAACACCCTCGAGTCTCGGTGGCAACGCAAGTCTGTAAGCTGCCTCTCCAACTCGCTCAAGAATCTCGAATGGTGCAACATATTTGGGACTCAACTTTCCTTTGACACCGAAACGTCTGACACCTCGTGTCGGGGATACTCTCAACCAAACCTGAGCTACAACTCTAAACTCCAGAGGTCTGCGCCTCTTATTAGCATAAGACTTTTGTCGACTCTGTGCTGCTAACATCCGCTCTCGGATTACTGCTACTCGAGCCATCTCATCCTGAATCTGCTCGGGTGCTACTCCGCTGGAACTATTGGGCTCGTCCCAACACAGTGGTGTACGACATCTCTGTCCATATAAAGCCTCATAAGGAGCCATCTTGATTGATGCGTGCCAACTATTGTTGTATGAAAACTCCACTAAGGGAAGGTGATCTGGCCACACCTGTCCCCAATCCAACACACAGGCTCGTAACATGTCCTCCAAAGTCTGGATGGTCCTCTCAGACTGACCATCTGTCTGATGATGATAAGCAGTCATGAACTGTAGACTCGTACCTAGGGCGGCATTGAACTTGCTGCCAAAACCTCGAAGTGAACCATCCGTCTCTGTCAGAGACAATGGTCCTAGGTACTCCATGAAGTCTCACTATATGTCTCGTGAACTCCTCAGATAATCGACTCCCCGGCCACGTTTCCTTGATCGGAATGAAATGTGCGGTCTTTGTCAGTCGATCTACAATGACCCAGATAGCATCAAAACCACGACTCGGTCCCAAACCAATCACAAAATCCATAGAGATGTCTTCCCACTTCCACTTAGGGACGGGAAGTGGTTGTAGCCCGCCTCCTGGTCTTTGATGCTCGATCTTGACCTGCTGACAGGTGGCACACTTAGCTACATATCTCGTCACATCTGGCTTCAGACCTCCCCACCAGTAAGAGCGTTTGATATCTTGATACATCTTACTCGCACCAGGGTGTACTGAGTAAGGTGAAGAGTGAGCCTCCTGAAGGATCCTCTGTCTCAACTCTCGATCTGACGGTACACAAACACACTCTTGGCGTCTCTAAACTCCGTCAGCACCAACTGTAAACTGTGGTACGTCTCCTCGAGACATCCGGTCTCGGATCTATGTCAAAGCTGGGAAACTCTCCTGTTTCTGTCGGATTTCGGCCAACAGATCAGGTACTATCTCCAAGGTGGACAACTGGCTGTCTGAATCTGGGAAGTAGATATCCATCTCTAGCCATGCCAAATCTCGCTGTAACTGTGGCTGAGCTGTCAGCCTAGCGATCGCCATCTCCCGGGAAGTCTTCCTACTGAGGGCATCTGCTACCACATTAGCCTTTCCCGGGTGGTATAAGATCTCAAGATCAAAGTCCTTGATCAACTCTAACCATATGCGCTGGCGGTTATTCAACTCCCGCTGAGTGAATATGTACTTCAGACTCTTATGGTTTGGGAAAATCTGACACGTGTCTCCGCACAGATAGTGTCTCCAAATCTTCAAAGCATGAACGACAGCAGCTAACTCAAGATCGTAGGTAGGGTAATTCTCCTAGTATGTCTTCAACTGTCGAGACGCATAAGCGATCACTTTTCACCTCTGCATCAAAACACATCCCAAGCCCAGCTTGGATGCGTCGCTGTAAACCACAAAATCCTCAATGCACTCTGGCTGAGCTAGGATAGGAGCAGAGGTCAACCTCTTCTTCAGCTCCTCGAAGCTCTGCAGGCACGACTCGGACCATACGAACCTCGTAGACTTCTGTAGCAAGGAAGTGAGCGGTCGGGCGATAACTGAAAAGCCCTCAACAAAACGCCTGTAGTAGCCTGCCAATCCTAAGAAGCTGCGAACCTCCTTGACGTTCTTAGGTGGCGGCCAGGAAGCTACTAACTCAATCTTGGCCGGATCCCCTTGATTCCTTCAGCTGACACAATGTGACCAAGGAATGCAACCTTGGACATCCAAAACTCGCACTTAGAGATCTTGGCTTAGAGCTCTCTATCCTGTAAGACCTTAAGAACGATCGTCAAGTATCCAACATGCTCCTCTCTACTACGGGAGTAAACCAGAATGTCGTCGATGAAGACAACTACAAACTGGTCTAGAAAGTCGATGAAGATGCTGTTCATCAATACCATGAAGACTACGGGCACATTTGTGAGCCCAAATGGCATCACTACAAACTCGTAGTGTCCATATCTAATCCAAAATGTTGCCTTGGCTACATCCTTCTCTCTCACCATGAGCTGGTGATATCTTGATCTCGGATCGATCCTCAAAAACACTGAAGCTCCATGCCGCTGATCCAAAAGATCAACGATACGGGGCAATGGGTATTTGTTCTTGATCGTCACCTTGTTCAACTCTCGGTAGTCGATACATAACCTCATTGACCCATCTTTCTTCTTGACGAAGAGAACTGATGCACCCCAAGGAGATACACTAGGGCGGATGAAGCCCTTCTCTGCTAACTCCTCAAGCTTCTTCTTCAACTCAAGCATCTCGATAGGCGCCATACAATAAGGAGCCTTAGAGATCGGTCTCATACCGGGCTCTAGATCAATGCCAAAATCTACACTCCTTTATGGAGGTATACCTGATGGCTCTCCAAAGACGTCAGCAAACTCGCAAGCTAGTGGAATCTCCTCCAAAGCCGGACTAGTACTATCCTTCATGGCATAACACCAAAAAGGCTCACATCCTTCACTGATAAGTCTCGTAGCTCGAACTGCACTGATGACTCTACCAGTCTTCCCGAGATCCCATCCTCAAAAAATCTCAACATGGCCTGCATCTGTAGTTAGCGTCACTGTCCTCTTGCCGATGTCCAAAACTGCTCGATGTCGATCCATCCAATCTATGCCCAGAATAACTTCTTCATGTACTAAGTACATGACGAAGAAGTTAGCTGGCCAATCGCGACCTCCCAATCTAATAAGGAAATCGCGAACCTCTCGCGTACCTCGTATGTTACCCCCATCAGGTAATCCTATAAAGAAGGGTCTACCCTCTATAGTAACTAAGGCCAATCTATCTACAAATGCATCAAATATAAAAGAATGCGTAGCACTAGTATCAAAAACAACTCTCACTGGAAAAACCATTAATGTGGATGGTACCTGTAGCTGCTGGCACTATCGGCTCTACAAAACTCCTCAACTCATAAACTCTGGCTGGTGCATCTCGGGTGTCTGCAGATGCACCAACACACCTCTACCTCTCCCCTGTCCCGGAGTGGAACCCTGAGGAGCGGTAGTGTAACACCCCGAATTTTAGGCGCGTTTGCAATTTTTATTTTTTTTAGGCTTTCATCGATATTTTAATAGCTTAAATATGTTTACGAGTATTTTGACGTCGTAAATTAAATATTACGAGTAAATGTATATATATATGTACGTATAAATTTCCGTATGTTAGTTTTTTTTCGGAAAAGTTTTCCAATTCGAAAATCTCGATCCAGGTGTTTTGGTCGAGTTCATTGCCATTTTTTCTATTTCTTTTTTTATTTATGTTTATTTTCTTTCCCCACGCCAAGCTGATGGCGTGTTCCTGCTGGCAGCTTAAACATTGGCTGCCTTCCCCACCCACACTATTCTATCTCTAGATGCATCCCACACTAGCCCTGTTCCAACCCCGGCCTAGCTCAGCCTACCCCCGACCACTCGTTAACAATCAAAATCTGGTGATCATTCTCCATATGTTGTGGACGTCTTCATATTATTTTGTAGATCTCTATTATATTACTGTCTCAACTCAAGCTCTAACGCATTTTCAACGATCTTAAGTGATATAGAATATGTTCGGAGTGACGGTACTAGACACAAGGTGGTCTCACATCACCGTCGTGTGACCATAACTACTCGATAAATGTTAACGCACCATCAGCATTGCACTTGTATATCCATCACGTTTACCAGACCGAGAATACCCCCCGACTCCAAACGCAAATCGGCTCCGTTCTGATATACAATTTCACGTATGCTCTACTCTGAGACTATGCTTTCTCTATGCACGGTTACTAGGTTGTAAGTATACTCCCGTAGTTTTTTTTTTTCCTACCTATCTTTCAATTGTTACTCCCCTTGAGCACCCTAGTGCAGGTCCTGCACAATACCCTTATTACCTCGTTAATTCTTTCCTCAATCCATCAAGAAAACTCCCTCTAGAGTATTCCGTTAGGTATTAATTTCCGAAACTACTTGTCTGACAACATGTGACAAAGTTGACCCGTTTCACGGATCCATAAAAGGGTACCACTTCCGATATATAACCTCTATATGCACCTACTTTCCTTGCCTACCTTGTTGGTTGGTATTGTTCTCGTACAATATTTTCAGTCACCCACATAGCCTATTTCACGTTCCTTCCCGACGAACTGCATTTCACCGACTATAATCGTCTTAAACTCGACACATCATTTCCTGCTCTGTGGGTTAGGACCCACGACGCTTCCGCTGCGCTACTCTGTTAGTTCTGTTGTCATCCATCAAACATAAGGACATTTTGTGTGAGTCCCAAGTGATTGTCCCCAAAGCTCTGTCTTCCGATTACACCATCAGTCCCATTCGGATGAAGTATCAAGAACCTTCCTTACCTGCCTTAAGGAAATAAGATAACGGTTAGATGACAACCTCCCCCGTTTACTTTTGGAATTCTTCTAGTACCTGTTTTGATCCGTTTTGATCGAAAATATTTTACCGAATCACGACATCTAATAAGGATCGAGATTTTGGCATCCGGATATTCGCGGATAGTCGAATAGTACCGAATCACTATATATTCCCGGTTATTCGGCTATTAAAAAAAACTTTTATTATAAATGTATTTGTTTACGAAAGGATAAATCAAGATTTTATATTACAATTTTGTACTAATAATTATATTTAAAAATATATTATATTTAAAAATATTTGAGTAAGGCAAAATAATGGATTAATAATGTTAATTTGTTTCATTTTTATACCCTTTCTTAATACATTTTGTTAAAGTTTCAATTATAAATTCTTTAAAAAAATTCAAAACTAATTTTAGATAAAAAGAAATAAAATTACTTTTGAATTCTATTTTTTCAATAAAAAATAATTTTAAAAAAAAAATGATTATGATCATGTTCAATTTTTAGTAAATATGATACTACAATAAAAATCACAAGCAAAACATTGTATAGAAATTAAATTACAATGTAAGTCGGGTACATATAGGACATTGTTAAGAATAAATTTTGATAAAATTTTATTAGATCCCGCTTGATTTTCAATGAAGATTGATCCATTTGGTAATTTAATATGGCAAGGAGAAACCAAATGAATATGAGATAAAATTAATCTTGGATCCCGTCATATGGAACGAGGCTCCACTATCGAGAATCCAAAGGGAAGAAATTTTACCTAAACTCGTTTCAGCTGAAGAAGTGTTGAGATAGATCCATTTGATGTAAATCTGAGAGATAATAAAGAGTCCCACATCGAGAGTTTACAACCTTCTATAACCCCTTATAACCATGTATCTTATCATACTAGATTGGTTGTGTGGTCAAAGTGGTTGTGCTATTGGGCTTGTTACTAGGCCCAAGTGCACGGAAAAGTCCCCCTTCACTTAGATCAAAGGACCAACGTGGATAAACATAAGAATCGGTTGGGAACTCTCGGGACGGAACGCCTATAAGTTTGAGGCCCAAACCAAGTCCCACGGCTGCAGTTGCAAAAATGCACAAACCTAATAATAGTTCCTCCGGCCCTCTGGGCGGGTTTGGGCCTCAACTTTGAGGCGGTCATTTCGTTCCGAGAGATCATAGTCGACTCTAACAGCTATCGACTTGGGTCCTTGAACTAATTGAACGGGGCTTACGATCACACAACCAATTTTTTAATCCGTGGAGCCGATCCAAAAAAACTCGATATTCTAGTACCCGTTTTGATCCGGATCCGATCTAAAATATTTTACCGAATCACGACATCTAATAAGGATCGAGATTTTGGCATCTGGATATTCGCGGATAGTCGAATAGTACCGAATCACTATATATTCCCGGTTATTCGGCTATTAAAAAAACTTTTATTATAAATGTATTTGTTTACGAAAGGATAAATCAAGATTTTATATTACAATTTTGTACTAATAATTATATTTAAAAATGTATTATATTTAAAAAAATTTGAGTTAGGCAAAATAATGAATTAGTAATGTTAATTTGTTTCATATTTATACCCTTTCTTAATACATTTTGTTAAAGTTTCAATTATAAATTCTTTTAAAAAATTCAAAACTAATTTTAGATAAAAAGAAATAAAATTACTTTTGATTTCTATTTTTTCAATAAAAAATAATTTTTAAAAAAAAACTGATTATGATCATGTTCAATTTTTAGTAAATATGATAGGGATAATTAGGTAAGTAGGCTTTTTTTAAATTATAACTACTAACTAGGCTTTTTTGTATTTTTTGATAAGTAACTAGGCCCCTCATTTTTTTTAACCGTTCAACTCCTTAGTTAACCCTAACTCCCTCTCCTCTCCTCTCTTCCCTCTCTGTAGCCGCAACTCGTTGTCTTTCTATATTGCAAATTTTTAGTTTCGCATCCTTCTTTTTCGATGCAGCCAGAGACTCCTCTCTTCCCTCTCTGGATCTCTCCTCCTCTTGTTGCACTCGTTATGAGGGAGTCTCTACTTGGTAACATCGATGAATGGGTGCAATTTGATGGATTTTCTCTATTGTCGACGATTAGGGCTTGTGTAACGATTAGGACGAGGAGTTTCTGATATGGTACAAGGAGACAGTTCAGGAGCTGTAAATGTGCAAGATGAGGATGAGGAGTTAGGTGTTGTACAAGGAAACATCATCAAGGAGGGATCTATTATCTAGGCCTGTTACCCCGTTCATCTTTGAATTTTTTCCACTTGTCTAGATTAATAACATTATGTTTTTTGTGAACTTAAAAGAAATTGGATACAATAATACTTCTGATTGTTTGCTTTTGCATATTTATGCTTGGCTTATCCGTCTCTTGTTTTACAGGTATACAAGGATAATGATGGCCTTAATGCTTAAGCCAACCTGGTTCTCAACAAATGTTCTTACTGTTACAGGATGGGAAAGCTTTTGTACATTATACTAGTCTATTATCTAAAGAAGTATACTGCAAATACAATTGTTCTGTTAGAGGCAATTAATCCAGACAAGTGGACATGCATATTGTTTTGTGTAATTCATTGTTTATACTAGTTATGTAGAAACCAATTGGCGTGGGAAGTGCAGAAGGAAGCTCACAGTTTTTAATATTTTTTTAACTTCCGGTATGTAAATTCCGGTATGTAAATTCCGGTATGTAAATTCCGGAATGTAGATTCGATAGTTAAATTATAATAAAAAAGGACAAAAAAATAAAAAAATTCTGGTATGAAAATTTTTTGGTTTGAACTTCTGGTATGAGAAATTCTGGTATGAAAAAAATCTGGTTTGAACTTCTGGTAAGAGAAATTCTGGTATGAGAAATTGTGGGATGAAAAAATTCTGGTATGAAAAATTATGGTATGACGAAATTCTAGTATGTAAAAATTTCTGGTATGAGAAATTGTGGGATGAAAAAATTCTGCTATGAGAAATTACGGTATGACGAAATTCTGGTATGTAAAAATTTCTGGTATGAGAATTTTATGCCAAAAAACTCAGAGCAGAACTTTCTGGTATGAAATTCTGTATGAAAATTATGGTATGAAAAAATTCTGGTATGTAATTATGGTATGAAAAAATTCTGGTATCAAAAAATTTCTGGTATGAAAATGAAATTCTGGTATCAAATTCATACCAAAAATAAAAAATAAATAAATAAATAAATAAATAAATAAAAGAAAAGAAAAAGAAAATAAAAATAAAAAATAAAAGTCACATTCAAGTACGTAACATTTGAAAGATTATGACTAGGTTCATGTATTTTTGTTTTTTTTGAAATAGAAGAGTTAATTATTTTTACCTACCATTAAATGAAAGTGGTAAAAAATTATGGGTACATTTACTAAATCATATTCTCAAAAAAACCTAGTATGTCAAATTCTCCCAAAAAATTATGGGTACATTTACTAAATCATATTCTCAAAAAAGCCTAGTATGTCAAATTCTCCCAATATGATACTACAATAAAAATCACTAGCAAAACACTGTATAGAAATTAAATTACAATGTAAGTCAGGTACATATAGGACATTGTTAAGAATAAATTTTGATAAAATTTTATTAGATCCCGCTTGATTTTCAATGAAGATTGATCCATTTGGTAATTTAATATGGCAAGGAGAAACCAAATGAATATGAGATAAAAAAAATCTTGGATCCCGTCATATGGAACGAGGCTCCACTATCGAGAATCCAAGGGGAAGAAATTTTACCTAAACTCGTTTCAGCTGAAGAAGTGTTGAGATAGATCCATTTGATGTAAATCTGAGAGATAATAAAGAGTCCCACATCGAGAGTTTACAACCTTCTATAACCCCTTATAACCATGTATCTTATCGTAATAGATTGGTTGTGTGGTCAAAGTTGTAACACCCCAAATTCGCGGGACTCGGGGCGCTACGGGTTGGGACCTCATAATGGGTCCCGACCCTTAGCCTGACAACAATTTCACCGGATCTTACAACATGACAAAATAAAGGCCAAAACCGAAAAACATTTTTATGCAATGAAAAGAAAACCCGAAAGAATACAACAGAGGACTTCAGCCGAAAATACAACTCCAAGACTAAACGCCAACACGCGACATACAATATACAATAAATACATTACTCAAACACGACTCCACCCAAAACCAAATCCTAAAATGTACGGAACCCCGGCTGCCCACTCTTCCGGATCTCTCGGCCGCATTCCTAACCTGCAAGGCAATCTACAATAATCGGTAAAAAACCGTTAGCTAATATTCGAGGCATTAGAATCAATGGGAAGGCACATACACAAGTAATCTCATCACAAGCATACAACATACATAAAAGCACACCAATCCGGTTTATTATCTTTGTTATTATTAGGTCGTATCCCGTTCTAATTCAACTTAGGTTGTGACACGAGAGTCACCGAAACTCGCCTCGGTCCCTACTTACCGGCATGGAATGGTACTGATGCATCCGACCGTCTACCAACACGGGATAGTCGCCGAGAACCTCCTAGCTCTCCCGGGAGCTAGGCAAGTTGTCACCGCCCGTTATCATACACTTGGGCCAAAATAATATAAAGGTCGGTAATCCTAATTCCGGTTTAGTTGTTATAAACAATAAACAATAACAATCAAGACACACCACCAAACACACATCAATGCTAATACAAGGAATACGAGCTAAGTAAGTCCGGAGACTTACCTCGTCCCAAAGATAATCCCGCTAACCACCGCTCTCAACTTCCCGTAGGAAGGCACTCAACGCCTGGTCAAAACAAGTCACACAATCAATAACTCTCTCATAAGCTAGAAGTCCTTAGACTTCTAGTCCCAATGATCTCGTAAGATCATAAACCACAACTATGCTAGGATAACAAACTCCTAGTCATCCCGATCTCACCAGATCATAACCATCACACCCCAAGCTAGGATACTCTCGTTCTAGTCTCTACAATCTCAACAAGATCATACAACAATAATCTCAATCCTCATAAGCTCACAAGATCAACCAAACACTCAACGCCCTACAATTCTCACAAGATAACATCAACAGCTCGAGTCTTAAGACATTTCAAAAATCCTCAAACACTCACTTAAGGTCCAAAGCCACTACTTGGCATTTCCACTAATTTATGCTAGATCCAACCTAGCATGATACTAATGCTAAACATAACTAGATCGAGGGAGAAGGTAACTCACATGACGTCAAAAGACGGATATCGAACTTGGACTCTTTAGGCCTTTATCGGGGCGCTTCCGGACCTAAAACCAAAGCTAAGCAAATTTAGCTAATACGCTAAATTTGAACGGAAGAAATAAAATATATAGGTTACGAAAAACTCGTTTTCCAAATGCCATCGTTAAAATCCCGTGAATAACCCTTCCGGGCACAATATGAAATTCTAAAACTTGGTCATCAAACCGTAATTAATACTTGAGTCACAACACTATTTTAATTCAACCAAGACATAAAATACCGTGTATATAAAATATAATATCTTGTATCAAAAACCCAAGGTTAAAACCGTAGTTACATATTTCGGGAAAACCACACAAATTTATAACATGGTCAAAACCGACAATCAACTTTTCAGGGCAAGATAAGCAACTCAATAAATGTGGCACATTTCCATAAAATAAAACTTGAAGGTCAACCACAATTTTAAAATCCGACAATACATATTCCGGGTAACTAATACAACATCGTAACTCAAGGAAAAACTCGTTTTCTAAGTTAAGGACAAACAACACCCCCCAACGTTTTCCGGGGCAAATACAATATCCAGAAATACGGGTCATGTCCGAAATTTATTTCAGCAGGGGTTAAATTGCAATGATCCAAAATTGTGGGTTAAAACCTTTAATCATTCCAACATGGCATATTTGACATTCCAGAAAACATGGGTCAATATTGCAAATGCAACTGGGTTATAAACTGTAATTATACCAATTAATAGGGAGCCCGAAATAATTAAAAGGATAGGGTTTCACAACCCACAAATGAAGACAGTCCGGGGAAGGAGAAGGGCAGTGCAGGCGGCGGCTGGCATGGGCGTGCTCCGGCCGCAAGGCGTTGGTGCGGCTGCGGTGAGGCTCCTCCCGCTAGCTTGGACGGAAGCAAGGGTGGTCTTCCCTCCCCGGCGAGAATCGGCGACATAACTGCTGTTCGAATCCCGTAGAGAGAAGAAGGAAAAAGGGAGTCCACCTCCAGTGAGCTCCGGCAGGGCGAAGGCAAGGTTGCGGCTGGTGGTAGCGATGAGGCAGCGAGGCGGTGGCGTAGACCCTCAGCGGCCGGTCGACAGTGAAGACGGAAGGGAGCCCTGATGCCGGTCTGTAGCGAAGATGGAGAAGTCCGCTGCAGGCTCGGCAGGCTCGGCGGCGATACTCCGTCCATCAAACAGGTAGCAAACGGCCCGACTTCTTGGCGGCTCGAGTTGGCGGTGAGCAAAGGATGGCGGCGGTGAGCGGAGGAGGGCGGCGGTGAGCGGAGGTGACATGGAGGGCGGCGGTGAGCAGAGGGAAGCATGAGAGAGCGTGCAAGAGGTGAGGGAGAGGGAGAATTAGGGTTCTGATGAGGACATCACTAGTATATATCCGGATGGGCCGAGCTGGCCTATCTTGATGGGTCCAACGGCCTGTTTTATTGGGTTGGCTGATTTAAAATAACGGGTTAGAGAAGGTAAGAAAAGCCGACGGGGCAAAACTACACAATCAAAATCGGTCAAGGCATTCGGAATGGGATTTTTGAATCGGAAACTTCTAGACTTTTCCGAGAGTAAAGATACGGAGAAAGAAATCTATGTTGATCGAATATATAAATAAACCCACAAAATATCTTTTGCGACATAGAAATAAATCTTATAACTAATATTATGAGATTCCAATAATACTTAAAAATACCGTTAAAATATTAATATAAAAAAATTATACTCAAAAAATCATATTTTACGACATAAAATACTCATAATCATACTTAAGATATTAAAATATCGATAACCGTCGGAAAAATAAATATATAAAACGTGCCAAAAATTTCGGGGCGTTACATTAGATCCCCCTAAAAACAAGTTTCGTCCCGAAACTTGCTATACGCCGAACTTCTCGGTGCCTAAGGCCGAGGTATGAACTCTCACTCGATGAAGGTTGAAACCTTCTGATCTATATAAGCTAAAACTGTTCCAACCACCATCGCAATATAACTATCTCCGGTCATAAAACTCATTCCCGCACGGGGCGCAAACAACATATAACACCACATATATACACAACTAAGGGAAGAACTAGGTCGGACCCTTCGACTTCCTATTAGCCTCATTAGTTCTACAACGCCACTAACTCATCGAGACCGACAAAACTTCTCAAGTCATACCTATAATTCGTAGATTGGGACACCTGAAACACCGGATGAACACTCTCTACCTTGGCGGCAACGCCAACTTTTAACACTACAAATAATAAATAGTTTTGCGACGGTTATATGCGATGGCAAAAAGGCCTTTTGCGACGGCACCGACTATTTGCGACGGCATGACGACGGCAGAAACGCCGACGCAAAGTGGTCCGTCGTAAAAGGTATTTGCGACGGTAGTTTACCGCCGCTAAAGATCTTGCGACGGCATTACGTTGGTCTTGTCCGTCGCAAAAAATTGGTGTCGCCGGCTCTTATTTTAATTTTTGCGATGGATTTGCGACGGTTAACCCTGACGCAAAAAACGATGACGTGTATTTTTCAGCTATTTGCGACGGAAATTTACCGTCGCAAATGCCATCGCGAAAAAAAAAAATTACAGCTATTTAATTCTTTCATTGCGACGGCTATTCCTTGTCGCAAAAAGTTTAACAGCTACATTATTCGATTGCGACGGTTAGATATCGACGCAGAAGTTACAGCTGAATTGGATATTGATAATAGTCGCCACAAAGCTAATTAAAGTTACCATTATCACCCATCGTAATTGATACATACTTCATATTGTTTCTAAACAAAAGTACCTAATTGACACATTTTTAGATTCATCCGAAAACAAAAGTGATTAACACTGTCTTTTGAACAACAAAATGAAACAAAATATTCAAATGTTTTCACTTGGATTTTCTTCTTGATCAACTTCTTTAGCGGCGGTCTCTTTTGACATTGCTCTCCAATAGACTCATTTTCTTGAACACTTGTTGCACCCTACAAAACCAAAATAAGCCTAGCATTAGCAAAATACATTTTCCCAACATTTAATACATGCGCAACCTAATTTAAACAGAGAAACATAACTATTGTTCCCATCACAATATTTAATACTAACTAGCAACTACTACTATTCCATCCTTAGCGGTTAGCGCTATTCACAAACAATCAAAAATAAAGCATATCTTATATATGGCTAGTTATAGCCTTATGGTTGTGCAAAATTACCCGAATTTGAAATAATCCAACAAATGTTGATCTAATAAAATATCAGAAATTATGGTTCCATCGATTTCAAAACTTTTACAAGTACTTCCTGGTACAATTACTTGTAAAAGAAAAACTACCTGGTACAAGTATTTGTACCAGGTCGTAATCTACTAGGAAATCTTCAATGAAAAAGAAAGTTCATCCATGAATTAAGTCAAAAAGAAAAACTTAGTATCCAAAAAAAGAATCATTAATTCAAAGGTCAATACGCAACATTTTCATGTACCTTGCAAGCAGTTATGTTAGAGTTTACGTCCTGCCAACAACCACCGTTGCTTTTTAGACACTCATTGGTCTCAAGATCTGAAAGTTAAAAGATAGACTAGACTCATCAGGTTTGTGGTAAATCCTACTACAAACACTAGGAATCAACATAAATGATTGGGGACGTTGACTAACCGGAACTCAAGCAAACAGGAGGATCAATTGTCTCTTTGAATCCAGTACATACAACCTTCACTACAGCACTCCTCTCAAGTTTGACTGCAGAAGCACAAAAAATATAAATAAATTGGACTGTGGTATAGCATATATTATCATAGATAAAAAAAAACTCTCTTTTAAATTATACATAAATTTGTACTAGCCAATGGTATAGAGGGTAGACCATCAACACGAGGAAGATAAACGACAGATATGTGCAGTTGAATATAAGATTAGCAAATTCAACTCTAAATAAAACTCTTTTATTTTAGAAAAACATTCAAGTAAACAAACCTCTATATTGAATATAAACTTCTATATTGAATATCATTGATGACCAATGTGGGTAAGAGAGTGACATCACCACGACTACCATGACCAACCTGTATTTTACATGATGAAAAGTCAGTCAAACCTTGATGAAAGTTGTCAATGTAATTGAAACTGGAAATTGCCTATGGATCTTGTGAAATGGAAGCTTAGTAATGTATGAAGCAGCTTAAGTGCATAGTTCACGCATGATCAGTTCATCCATAACAATGCATTTAAGCTCATTTGCAATTAGATTTATTCATAATTAAACTCCAATACATGGACAAAAGAAAATTTGGGATTTCAGACCTACATGTCTTGCTCATTCTTCAAAACTTCATTTTCCTCATCAGCTTTAGGGTCTCCCATGCACTTTTTGATTTTTTCAGAGGATATATCTGCGGCATTCAGAAAGTGAATAACGAAACAAATAACGAGTCGGATTCCACTCTACTACAGATAAATCTAGTGCAGAACTCACCCAGGGACTTCAAAACATTGTCAGCACATGTATTCAAATGTTTTCACTTGAATTAATGATTCTTCCAGCAAATGCTGAAATAATCCAACAAATGTCGATCTAACAAAACAATGACGCAAAATCTTTGACATGGTATGAAATGCTGAAGCATAAACCTACCTTATACAAGTACTTCCGCTCTCTTTTTAGATGTCAAATCTTGAATGGCAAGCTCCTGATCGATTTCTGAAATCTAAACATGAAGGGAAGGAGTTAAAAATTAAAGAGTCACTATGTCTTTACTCTATCCGGTCATAACAAGCATCACATACCAATCCTAGATGTTGCAGAACTAAATCTTGATCACATGACTCCACAAGAATTTTTGATGCCTCTATTGCCGCAATTTTGCTCTCAAATACTACAAGGGAACCAGGCAAGTCCATTGACTCATTACCCTTCACAGAGTCTCTCAATACATCAGCAAAGTAATTTCTAGCTAAAACACGTCAAATATCAAGAGCTTTTGAACTCATTCCCTTCTTTGCATAGAGAAATGCAAGTGTCCTTATATGCCTTGATTCTTCTAACAGAGTTTCCAGCTTCTCCTGCTCTGCACATGCCATATGTAAGAGTCATCTTTCAACTAGAAAAAGCATCTAAATAACAAAGCTAAAACTGGCTACTAGGTAAATTTGCATTGCACTTTGGCCTATAAAAACAATTCGGTTTTAGATATGATACGCTGTGTTGGAGTCCAAACAATAGCTTTTGTGGGTTGCTTTAAGGTTCACAAACTAAAGTTGGCATCAATCACAATATCTAATTCCCATTACCGCTGAGCAATAGACGATTTTCCATACACCAACAAAATTTGTAAAGGCCAGGCACAAATGGGAACCTTCAACTTTCAAGTCTGTAGATTTGTCATTTTTCCCTCAAGTCGCTAGAATTATTTTTTTTCCTCAATGATAGTCTAATGCAACAACCAAATCATCAAATAGGTGAGGCCAAAGTCCCTTTTTCCTGTATTTCTTTTTTATTAGAAAATATATAGTCTAAAGGAAAGGAGAATTTCAAATAGGTACGGTGTAGTCAAATTTTGTATGTATATACATTTGGAAGTGGATTAGCTCCTATATTTCTTTTCCTGTATTTCAAGAATGGACCCGAAATCATCATATATATCTATCCTATTATCAAGAATGGACCCGAAATCATCAAATAGGTGTACTAAAGGAGACAACCCATCTTACTATTACAAAGACTACAACCTTTTTCGTGTATTTCTTTTCCTGTATTTCTAAGAGCTTAAGATGCAATATTCCATCAAGTAGCTAGAATCTCTCTCTCTCTCTCCAATTTAGCCAATAGAGAACCCCTCTGCAGCTAAACCCCTCTGTTTATAAACTTGACCTAATTAGCATGCATAACCCCATAGATATGATTTCCCTTTCATCACTCAACTGTAAATTATGCATCTTACCCATCTATGTCCTATGAGCTCACTTAATGCAATTTGCTCTTACAACTGAAGCACACTTTCCATAACACAAGATCTTGCTCATTTGTCTTCTTTTATTCACAGTATTTACAGTTAACTCATAAACTCTTCATTATGTTATTTAGATCACAATCATCATTCAAGTATCATTCAGACATTCAGCTATGATGATTAAAACAAGCTTTGGTTACATTTTAAATTTCCAAAACTACACCATTGAAAAAAGATATGTGTGTCAACAGACATGCCAAGGCAATCAATAAGATTCATAGCTATGTTGTTCACTACTGTTAATGTCAATGAAGACCACCAAAATTCATAACAATTTGTTGAATATAACTTTAGGAAAACAACGAGAACTATATATAACAAATGCAAATCAGTTTGAAACAAGCTATATAGGAGATGGGACGGACTCGATTGAGACGAGGATGATAACGAAATTAAAACAAGAGGAAACACTATCTGAACACACATACAAAACAAAAATCATAACTTGCTATCTGTGCCCAACAATAATTTAGAGTAAATTAATTCATAGTAATGTATTTTAGAATGGTTCCAAAATAAATTATGACTACCTGTAGTACTAGACTCAGTCCACAATTCTCCTCTTGCTCAAAGTACAGTAGCTGGGGAAAAAAAGGAGCCAATCAGACAATCTTTTATACATCTCAGATTCTCAATTCAACAGATCATGCATAATATGAAAGTGAACTCATTTTTAAAATATTTTCAAAAGATTATAGTTGTCAGAAGAAAAAAAAAAAAAAAAAAGACAAGCCAGGTTAACTGTATCAAAGCAAAACTAGGTTTTAAAGCACAAGTATAATTATCTCTTTTCCATGCGGACATTGATGACAAACTAAGAAGACTCTGATATACTAGTAACCTTGGCGTTCCAATTTAGACTACTTTATCATCAACTCTTTTATAGGAGGCACTAAATGGAACAGTAAACATTCATCCGGTACCCCTTGGCCAGCCATTTTGTAGAAATGTTATGATTATTGAAGTATTATAAAGTGGAGTATTCATATTCATGTTTTGGCATAATCCTTTGGTATCTCCTTAGTCACATTTTCTAGGCTTACCATTCGTGCAGGTTGAGAAGCAATGTGGCCATTTTTAATGGGTTAACGTGACAGAAGAAGATGTGTAGGGTGGACGTGTGGTCATGTTCATTCATAGAGAAAAGCAAATTCAATGTTTGTGTTAATTGAAGCAAAATGATTGATCTTTGCAGTTAATGCTTACCTAACTAGTGCAGATTCACCCAATCCCTTCCTAGACTTGAAAGATTAAGCAATTAAAACAAGTTATATGTTGTTCACTACTGTTAAGTTGGACCCTACTGCTAACACTGTTATTCAATTGTATAAACTTAAATTAATTGGCAAGTTCAATCTAAGTAGCACGAGAGGGATAACTATGAGAAATAGGCTGATTTTTTCAATAAGAACGTAACTCAGTGCCCTTTTATAAAGTATTTCAGAATGAGATCGGAGTATAAACAAAGTCCCAGAAAAACCAAAAATCATAAACAAAACGGACGAAGAAGAGGACAAAATACCTTCGACTGAGGAGCAGCAATGTTGGAAGGGAATGAAAACCGTCAGATTGAGGAGCACCTATGGAAGAATCATGGAAGAAACAAAGAGGATAAACGTTTTAGGGCTAATGTGAAACTCAAATTCCAAAAAGAGAAGAAGGACTGGAATCAAGAACAACAAAAATCGAAAACAAAACAAGGAAGAGACGAATTGAAGAAGAGTTGAAGACGAGTACCTTCGATCTAGGAGCATAATGGTGGAAGGGATTGAAAACGATTGAGGAGCAGCTATCGTGAAGAGGAGTACGTTTTAGGGCAAATATGATTTATCCTCCTCTTGTATCTTAAACAAAGGAATATAAAAGTAGATATATTGTTTATCTTTTGTTTACGGGCCAAATTTTTTTTTTCCCTCACCTATGAGCGGCAATCTCAAAACGTTTGCGACGGTAATCAAGATCCGACGCGAAGACAATTGTTTTAACGTCGGCTCATAAACACTGTCGCAAATCGATGCACTATTTGCGACGGGAATGATTCCGCGGTCGCAAACAAAATGACCCCAGTTAACGCTGTCGCCATGCCGTCGCAAAAATTGCTCATTGGCGTCAGGAAACCCTTGCCGACGCAAACCACCGTCGCAAAATTAATTATTTTTTGTAGTGTAAGACACTTCTCTAACTTGCGTTAAGATCTCAAAAAGGTCGATATACCGGAACTCAACTTCCTTTTTAGGTCTTTCTCAATGCAGCACCAAAGAAGATCGAACTTCCCATTTACACCGTTGGTTTTGGTTCTTGTCAAACCGAACTTGATGTTACATTTCATCAATGCTTGTTGCAAGTTCCAAGTAATGAAGGAATTACTTTACTTCACCCCTCTTCTACAAACGAGACAGGTATGTTATTGATTTTACCTCGTTCCTCCATACTCAATCAAGACCTTGTCTTGAAGAATCACTTGTACACTTCAAATCCATCATATCTCGAAGCAATTCATAACAGTTGCACCAATGAATCCCCTCTTAACTCTCAACAACTCCATTGTCAATTTTAGTCTCACTCTAACTTCTTTGTCTTCCGAAGTAGGTTATCCATAAATGGTGTTACACACTTCTCCCTTCACATGTCTGGTAAAAAGCTCAGCACTTCTAAGATAACTTGTAACTCCTTCACTTGCTTCCACGACTCATGTCTCTTCGCAAGTGTCATTTCATATGGCGCCTTAGATATCGGAATTGAGTCAAGCTTGACCTTAGTGGTAAAATCCACATTCTAACGTATTGGAATCCGTGATATCTCGGTTCTCGTCTTTTCCTCTTTCGTCCCATAACATTGGACCGGCACAACCTTGTCTTAAAACTTGACAGGTGGTCATGATACAATTGACCTATCTCGATCTACTGAGGTGACGTCTTAAGACTCGTGTATAGTTTTCTCTTCAGCTATGACCGTGTCTGTTCTCTTTCACGGGTCCTTCTTTCGAATCCGTATTGTTCCATCTCTTTCACCTTGAAGGCTTGGTCCTAATAACATTTTAAGAACTCATACTTATGTGTTAAGTGTCCTAACTGTAGGGCATAACCCCATTTAATAACAACTTGATCTTATCTTTATCGCTCTCCCGGACATCCCAACATGTGGGAACCGTTCTTCGTCTTATATATATAAGTTGTCCCCCCTTCCTTCGAGTAGGTGTAGAACCTACTTCATTCCCTTATGTAACGTCAATCCGACTGTAGAGGTTTTGTCCTTAATCTTTCATATACTTCTCGTACATCTCATGTCGACATCCAACTTCAAAACTTAGGTCTTCTCTTACTCTTGTCGGTCACCTTATACATCTCTCAGTATTCCAAAAACAACTTTACAACCGTACCGGTATGCCTTGTGAAGAACACTAGGCTAATATCCCCCCTACCAACATCACTCAAGTGTCCAACTCATTACTCCAAGCTTGCAACGTTGCCCTAATCTAGGTCCTCCCTTTCACGCCATAACCACCATGGCTCTTCCGCGTGAGTCTAGAAACTTGACTTATCTCTTGCCCGCGGTAACATATCATCCGTTTCATACCATGCATCCACTATATACTCCCGTTTACGTACCACCTCCATGAAACCTTACCTTCTTCTTGATTCACTACTTCCCCTTTACCGTGGTCAACTTTAAAACCTCTAATCCGTGTCGTTCTCTCATATGCCAATTCCATGACCTACAAAGGTAGCATAAGGTCATCCAAGTCCTTCTCTAAGAGGTCCGCTAGAGTTGCTTGAATTCATTTAACAATATTTGATTTAAGACAAATGTCCTTCCGTTGACGTCCTTCCTTACCATAGACATTGATCCACCGCGAATATTGTACGCTCTTGTTGTTGATCCTCTATTTTCCCATAGTCCTGTTTATTCATCCCCTCTTTACTCACCATAAGACAACCCGCACCTGTGCGTTCTCAGTTGTCACCGATTAACTTATATCTGACCTTCTCCAAGATCGACGACTTACCCTCCTACCATTCTTCCATGTAACAATACTCCTGAAGGATACCCTCTCGGGGTACTCTGTCTTAAACTTCACTAGCTCATTTTACTCTACTTCTAACTCCGTTAGCTCCTATTAAGCTCCTCTCTTCCTCCCGTTTCTGTAAGATAACTATACCTTCATGACTCTTTCTTGTCATACGACTCACCTTCATAGGTTTAACCGCTCTTCATGATGTTTTGCAAAAGCACTTCTCAAATATACTAACATTAATAAGCATCCACTCACATTCTTCTGGGTCAGTAACTTTAAGTCTTCCGATCTAAGCTCCTTGTTTCATCTTTCATCTTCCGAAGATCATCATCCTCAAACACTTCCTCCTTTTTAGCGTTGCTTAGTCTCATCTCAATGACGGAAAACGATCAACTCCACAAGGTAATTATAGTATGTGAACTTTCTCCATGTAGTCCTCCTCGTAACCCTTGTATTTTTTTATTTTATTTATTTATTATTATTATTATTATTATTATTATTATTATTATTATTATTATTATTATTATTATTTTATTTATTATTATTATTATTTATTTATTTTTTTGACTCTTCACTTCTTGGTACCTCACAAGTTTAGCACATGGTTCGATCACTCGTCTCGTCTTGAAGGAATACCACCTTTACCTTGCAAGAGTGTATCCATCTCCTTCTTGATTCGTATCTTTAGTTGTTCACGCGTCTTCTAGAAAAACTTAAGTTCGTTTTCACTATTGGTCTCGTTGTCGTACAATCCCGGTTTCTTTATAACCACTTATATACCTTAACGTTCCTCCCTTTACTTATATTGCTCCGTCTCGATCTCTCTTTAGTCGTCTCGAGTTCTTCTTTCTACTTGGATGTCCTTCGTTTATGTAATCTCTAATCCCCCTCTTCGACATCCTTTTAAAGGAATCCGAGCATGCCATGGTATTCGTTAACACGAAACGCTCAACTCGATATTTGAGTGTACTCCTCCACATATGAACGCTATTTCATGCCAACAATATCGTCCTAAAGGTGATGATATCTTACTATCATCTTTTCTATAAGGTTTCATACATCTATGTGCTACTATATATAACAAGTATCCATATAAGACTATATAAGTCTTATGTCCACATTACTACTAATATAACACATACACGAATCCATTACAATAATACAAGGTCCAAAAGCTAATAAGATCCTATCATATCTCATATATAAGCAAATATCAATATAAGGTAATGCCACTACTGTACATAACAAGTCCATCATACATAGATATCATCCACAAGGATACATATCAAGTCTGTCATGCATAACTACAATCCACATACACTATACATATCTACATATATACATATATATATATATATATATATATATATATATATATATATATATATATATATATATATATATATATATATATATATATATATATATATATATATATATATATATATATATCAAAAATCCAATAAACTAAGCTGCCGAGATTTGCGGAAAGAGTGGTGGTCCGTACATTCTACCCCGACTCATGCATGTGATTTTGAAAACGAAAAATCATTTTAAACTTAGAACCCTTGAGGGTTCTATTTTCCTCTATTCGGCCTTTAGAAGATTGCGAGTGCCATTGTTGTCAACCTAGGGCTCTAATACCACTTTTGTAACACCCCAAATCCGCGGAACTCGGGGCGCTACGGGTTGGGACCTCACAATGGGTCCCGACCCTTAGCTTGACAACAATTTCACCGGATCTTACAACATGACACAAATAAAGGCCAAAACCGAAAAACATTTTTATGCAATGAAAAGAAAACCCGAAAGAATACAACAGAGGACTTCAACCGAAAATACAACTCCAAGACTAAACGCCAACACGCGACATACAATATACAATAAATACATTACTCAAACACGACTCCACCCAAAACCAAATCCTAAAATGTACGGAACCCCGGCTGCCCACTCTTCCGGATCTCTCGGCCGCATTCCTAACCTGCAAGGCAATCTACAATAATCGGTATAAAACCGTTAGCTAATATTCGAGGCATTAGAATCAATGGGAAAGGCACATACACAAGTAATCTCATCACAAGCATACAACATACATAAAAGCACACCAATCCGGTTTATTATCTTTGTTATTATTAGGTCGTATGCCGTTCTAATTAAACTTAGGTTGTGACACGAGAGTCACCGAAACTCGCCTCG
The DNA here is from genome assembly GCA_033239045.1 of Fagopyrum esculentum. Lineage (NCBI taxonomy): Eukaryota > Viridiplantae > Streptophyta > Magnoliopsida > Caryophyllales > Polygonaceae > Fagopyrum > Fagopyrum esculentum. Next base: position 39,100,758 of record BSUD01000005.1, on the reverse strand, counting down.
GTCCCTACTTACCGGCATGGAATGGTACTGATGCATCCGACCGTCTACCAGCACGGGATAGTCTCCGAGAACCTCCTAGCTGTCGCGGGAGCTAGGCAAGTTGTCACCGCCCGTTATCATACACTTGGGCCAAAATAATATAAAGGTCGGTAATCCTAATTCCGGTTTAGTTGTTATAAACAATAAACAACAACAATCAACACACACCACCAAACACACATCAATGCTAATACGTACAAGGAATACGAGCTAAGTAAGTCCGGAGACTTACCTCGTCCCAAAGATAATCCCGCTAACCACCGCTCTCAACTTCCCGTAGGAAGGCACTCAACGCCTAGTCAAAACAAGTCACACAATCAACAACTCTCTCATAAGCTAGAAGTCCTTAGACTTCTAGTCCCAATGATCTCGCAAGATCATAAACCACAACTATGCTAGGATAACAAACTCCTAGTCATCTCGATCTCACCAGATCATAACCATCACACCCCAAGCTAGGATACTCTCGTTCTAGTCTCTACAATCTCAACAAGATCATACAACCATAATCTCAATCCTCATAAGCTCACAAGATCAACCAAACACTCAACGCCCTACAATTCTCACAAGATAACATCAACAGCTCGAGTCTTAAGACATTTCAAAAATCCTCAAACACTCACTTAAGGTCCAAAGCCACTACTTGGTATTTCCACTAACTTATGCTAGATACAACCTAGCATGATACTAATGCTAAACATAACTAGATCGAGGGAGAAGGTAACTCACATGACGTCAAAAGACGGATATCGAACTTGGACTCTTTAGGCCTTTATCGGGGCGCTTCCGGACCTAAAACCAAAGCTAAGCAAATTTAGCTAATACGCTAAATTTGAACGGAAGAAATAAAATATATAGGTTACGAAAAACTCGTTTTCCAAAAGCCATCGTTAAAATCCCGTGAATAACCCTTCCGGGCACAATATGAAATTCTAAAACTTGGTCATCAAACCGTAATTAATACTTGAGTCACAACACTATTTTAATTCAACCAAGACATAAAATACCGTGTATATAAAATATAATATCTTGTATCAAAAACCCAAGGTTAAAACCGTAGTTACATATTTCGGGAAAACCACACAAATTTATAACATGGTCAAAACCGAAAATCAACTTTTCAGGGCAAGATAAGCAACTCAATAAATGTGGCACATTCCATAAAATAAAACTTGAAGGTCGACCACAATTTTAAAATCCGACAATACATATTCCGGGTAACTAATACAACATCGTAACTCAAGGAAAAACTCGTTTTCTAAGTCAAGGACAAACAACACCCCCCAACGTTTTCCGGGGCAAATACAATATCCAGAAATACGGGTCATGTCCGAAATTTATTTCAGCAGGGGTTAAATTGCAATGATCCAAAATTGTGGGTTAAAACCTTTAATCAGTCCAACATGGCATATTTGACATTCCAGAAAACATGGGTCAATATTACAAATGCAACTGGGTTATAAACTGTAATTATACCAATTAATAGGGAGCCCGAAATAATTAAAAGGATAGGGTTTCACAACCCACAAATGAAGACAGTCCGGGGAAGGAGAAGGGCAGTGCAGGCGGCGGCTGGCATGGGCGTGCTCCGGCCGCAAGGCGTTGGTGCGGCTGCGGTGAGGCTCCTCCCGCTAGCTTGGACGGAAGCAAGGGTGGTCTTCCCTCCCCGGCGAGAATCGGCGACATCACTGCTGTTCGAATCCCGTAGAGAGAAGAAGGAAAAAGGGAGTCCACCTCCAGTGAGCTCCGGCAGGGCGAAGGCAAGGTTGCGGCTGGTGGTAGCGACGAGGCAGCGAGGCGGTGGCGTAGACCCTCAGCGGCCGGTCGCCAACTGTAGCGAAGATGGAGAAGTCCGCTGCAAGCTCGGCAGGCTCGGCGGCGATACTCCGTCCATCAAACAGGTAGCAGACGGCCCGACTTCTAGGCGGCTCGAGTTGGCGGTGAGCAAAGGATCGCGGCGGTGAGCGGAGGAGGGCGGCGGTGAGCGGAGGTGACATGGAGGGCGGCGGTGAGTAGAGGGATGCAGGAGAGAGCGTGCAAGAGGTGAGGGAGAGGTAGAATTAGGGTTCTGATGAGGACATCACTAGTATATATCCGGATGGGCCGAGCTAGCCTATCTTGATGGGCCCAACGGCCTGTTTTGATGGGTTGGCTGATTTAAAATAACGGGTTAGAGAAGGTAATAAAAGCCGACGGGGCAAAACAACACAATCAAAATCGGTCAAGGCATTCGGAATGGGATTTTTGAATCGGAAACTTCTCGACTTTTCCGAGAGTAAAGATACGGAGAAAGAAATCTATGTTGATCGAATATATAAATAAACCCACAAAATATCTTTTGCGACATAGAAATAAATCTTATAACTAATATTATGAGATTCCAATAATACTTAAAAATACCGTTAAAATATTAATATAAAAAAATTATACTCGAAAAATCATATTTTACGACATAAAATACTCATAAAGCATACTTAAGATATTAAAATATCGATAACCTCCGGAAAAATAAATATATAAAACGTGCCAAAAATTTCGGGGCGTTACAAAAGTGGTTGTGCTATTGGGCTTGTTACTGGGCCCAAGTGCACGGAAAAGTCCCCCTTCACTTAGATCAAAGGACCAAAGTGGATAAACATAAGAATCGGCTGGGAACTCTCGGGACGGAACACCTATAAGTTTGAGGCCCAAACCATGTCCCACAGCTGCAGTTGCAAAAATGCACAAACCTAATAATAGTTCCTCCGGCCCTCTGGGCGGGTTTGGGCGTCAACTTTGAGGCGGCCATTCCGTTCCGAGAGATGATAGCCGACTCTTACAGCTATCGACTTGGGTCCTTGAACTAACTGAACGGGGCTTACGATCACACAACCAATTTTTTAATCCGTGGAGCCGATCCAAAAAAACTCGATATTCTAGTACCCATTTGATCCGGATCATATCGAAAATATTTTACCGAATCACGACATCTAATAAGGATCGAGATTTTGGCATCCGGATATTCGCGGATAGTCGAATAGTACCGAATCACTATATATTCCCGGTTATTCGGCTATTAAAAAAACTTTTATTATAAATGTATTTGTTTACGAAAGGATAAATCAAGATTTTATATTACAATTTTGTACTAATAATTATATTTAGAAATATATTATATTTAAAAATATTTGAGTTAGGCAAAATAATGAATTAATAATGTTAATTTGTTTCATATTTATACCCTTTCTTAATACATTTTGTTATAGTTTCAATTATAAATTCTTTAAAAAAATTCAAAACTAATTTTAGATAAAAAGAAATAAAATTACTTTTGATTTCTATTTTTTCAATAAAAAATAATTTTTTAAAAAAACTGATTATGATCATGTTCAATTTTCAATAAATATGATACTACAATAAAAATCACTAGCAAAACATTGTATAGAAATTAAATTACAATGTAAGTCGGGTACATATAGGACATTGTTAAGAATAAATTTTGATAAAATTTTATTAGATCCCGCTTGATTTTCAATGAAGATTGATCCATTTGGCAATTTAATATAGCAAGGAGAAACCAAATGAATATGAGATAAAAAAAAAATCTTGGATCCCGTCATATGGATCGAGGCTCCACTATCGAGAATCCAAGGGGAAGAAATTTTACCTAAACTCGTTTCAGGTGAAGAAGTGTTGAGATAGATCCATTTGATGTAAATCTGAGAGATAATAAAGAGTCCCACATCGAGAGTTTACAACCTTCTATAACCCCTTATAACCATGTATCTTATCATACTAGATTGGTTGTGTGGTCAAAGTGGTTGTGCTATTGGGCTTGTTATTGGGCCCAAGTGCACGGAAAAGTCCCCCTTCACTTAGAGCAAAGGACCAAAGTAGATAAACATAAGAATCGGCTGGGAACTCTCGGGACGGAACGCCTATAAGTTTGAGGCCCAAACTGTAACACCCCAAATTTTACAACTCGGGGAGTTACTGGTTAGGACCGCACAGTGGGTCCCGACCTTAGTTTGACAACAACTTAACAAGTAAAGAAACTGCAACACGTCCTAAAAGTACGACACCCCGGCTGACCACTACCATCCGGATCACTCGGCATCTGCTCTAACCTGTGGTAAGTCTACACAACATAACAACTGTTAGCTAACTATCCAAATATAAGTAGAATAACAACAGCACAAACACACGCAGAAAAATTATAAACAAACATCATGCTGGCACTCAACCGTTTAATATCTATTATTTAGGTGATTCATCTTATTCAATTTTACAGTTGTGGCACGAGAGCTATTAACAGTTCTCGCCTCCGTTCCTTATCCAACTGGGTGTAGGTCTAGCTGACCTCCGCCGGTAGCATCACTACAAACCGAGTATGAACTAGTCCCTAAAGAAACCCCCAACGCCCGCAAGCTAACTGAGCAGAATGCCACCGCCCGTTACTCTTAGGCCAAGTATAGGTCGGTAAATATATATCACAACCTATCTCTCTAAACATTTCAATCACACACCACTATCATCATTCATGCTCATATTTAGAAGTCAGCTAAGTAAGCCCAACGGACTTACCTGTTATAAAGCTCGACTCTCTATAAACCAAACTCGCTCTATAAACTGTAGCAACTCAGTTGCCTGTCAAAGGAGATAAGTGCATTAGCACACTCCAACGTATTTAGAAGTCTAAGACTTCTAAGATAGAAGATCGTAATAGGACATAACTAATTACAGCTCTAGTTTATGGAAAAATGACCATTTTACCCTTAGTCCCGAGACTTCCAAATTTTCCGGAATTCATGTCTAAACTCCTATTTGAGACTCTAAAGTCATATTCTAACTCCTAAAGTTTAGTTTGGTTACAAACTGGTACTTTTCCGATTTTGCTATTTTCCAAAGATCGTAAAGGTCCAACTTCGGTTTCAAATATAAAATTCGTAAAAGCTTATAAAAATTTCGAAATAATTTCCTAGATTATCTATGATGTGCCATCTAACCTTAGGAGAAAGAATTTCTCAAAACTGTTCATCCATCATTTTTATAAAAATTCTCAAAGTTGGCTACTACACTTAAAATTTCTATACTTAACCAAAAATCCAAAGTTTACAAAAGTGCTTAACTACCCAACTTCGGAAGCTTATAACTTCTAATCCGACCGTTCATTTCTTCTCAAATTTTAATACACTAAACTACATATATCTACCTATCATCTATTAAAATATCAACGGTGGATCTGCTCTCTAACTTTTTAAAATTGGTCCACAAGACTAGCCGTTTCTAACTTAAAACTGAAGCAAGCAAAAACATTTCTTTACAACAGTTCCTTATTATTATTTTTACCATTACTGACAGCACTCTTCTATTCCAAAATGCACCAGTCCCTAGCTGATTTACTAGTCCTAAACTCATCATACAAACCCTACAACAAGTTACAATAGTATACACTAGATAGAAGAGTGAGTTTGGATAGAACTTACTACTGGCTCTACTCCAATTGACTGGTGGTACTCGACCTAAATGGATAGAGAGCAGGCTGGCGTTCCGGGATTTCTGTGCATTTAGAGTTCCATCAAAGGACGAACAAAAAATAGTACAGAAGGAAAGGCAACTCGACTCACCAATACAACACATGTTATTCAGTCGGAATAGATACGAGGGAGCAGGAGAAGGCTCTACTCACCTGTATACGAAATGGAGATTGAGATGACGAGTTCCAGGACTGAAATGTCGAAGCTCCTGTTGTCGCCTAGGCTGATGACGGGTTGCAGTGTATCCGGATCTGGACAGACTTAGAGCGTGAGGCAGGACTCGATACAGAACTAGGAATGGCGTGTATAAGGAAGGAGATCGTTGGGGAAGGAAGGTTCAGATCGTGTGCAGAGGGAGTTAATGTCGTGTAACGGCTGCGTCTGTCTTCATGTAGCTGGGCTGGACGCTGGGCAATTTACTGAGCTGCTGGAAGCTGGATCCGCTGGGGCTGAAAATGGGCTGTAGATGGCGTTTGGCTGAAGCTGCTGAAGAAGGTAAGGCAGCTGCACACTCCGCTGGGCTGGGCTAGATGGCGCTGCTGGGCTGAGGCGGACACTGGGCGCTGGGCAAGCTGATGGCCGCTTCTGGGCTTGTCACAGACTCGTCACAGACTTGTCTGGCCTTGTCACAGACGCGTCACAGACTTTTCTGGCCTTGTCACAGCTTCGTCACAGACTTGTCCAGGCCTTGTCACAACTTCGTCACAGACTTGTCAACGACGAGTCATATTCTAAATTAGGGTTTGGGGCTAAACTTATTATTTTATGTGAAGTCAAGGGATCGGAACTGGTAGGCTACAGAATAGACGGATACGGATCATGTTATAGTTTAGGATTGGTTATAATAATCCTATCGTTTTATATGAAGGTAAGCTACATAAAATGATAAAATTTTATAAAGATCCTATCATTTTATGTGAAGGGAAGCTACATAAAATGATAAATTTTATAATAATGTGTCTAACTAAGTAGACGGATATGGGTCAACTGATCGAGATCGGGTTTGTTACAGAAATAAACGGAATAAAAATTCCGGATATTACATCAGTACCCCCTTAAAATAAGTTTCTTCCCGAAACTTAGAATAAGGTATCTACCCAAACATTTCTCCTCAAGAGTTATATTCTAGCATGCAAACTACTCACGCCATTAAGCACATAAACATAAACAATCATTTAAACATATAATCACAGAAATCATATAAAGTATCGTCTCAGTACTAACCCGTCGGTACTGAGGTAGCGGCTAACTCCGCAAAGAACTCAGGGTAGTTACGTCTAATACTCTCCTCTGTCTCCCAGGTAGCCTCATCAACTCCTCGTCTAGACCACTGGATCCTCAGCATCGGTATCTCCTTAGAACGCAGGCGCCTAATACCATGCTTTAGGACGGCTACTGGATACTCCATAAAAGTGTGGTCTGGCTCGACTATCAGATCGTCATGACTGATGACGTGTCTAGGATCCGGTATGTACTCTCTCAGTTGAGATACATGAAAAACTGGGTGGACTCCTTCCAGTCTCGGTGGCAGTGCTAGTCGGTAGGCAACCTCTCCCAGTGGAAGATGATCTGGCCATAAGGTGCCATCCCAATAGACGCGTGCCAGCTGTTATTATATGAAAACTCTACCAGTGGAAGATGATCTGGCCATACCTGTCCCCAATCTAGCACACATGCCCGCAACATATCCTCTAAGGTCTGAATGGTCCTCTCAGACTGACCGTCTGTCTGTGGGTGATAGGCAGTGGTAAAGTGGAGACTCGTCCCCAGAGTAGTATGTACCTGCTGCCAAAATCTCGAGGTAAAACGTCCATCCCTGTCGGAGACGATGGTCCTCGGTACTCCATGGAGTCTCACAATGTGTCTGGTGAACTCCTCAGCTAGACGACTTACCGACCACGTTTCCTTAATCGGAATGAAACGTGCGGCCTTCGTCAGACGGTCTACCACTACCCAAATGGCATCAAAACCTCTACTGAGCCTCAACCCTGTGACGAAATCCATAGATATATCCTCCCACTTCCAATGTGGTACTGGAAGTGGGTGGAGCTCTCCTCCGGACCTACGATGCTCAATCTTGACCTGCTGATAGGTCGCACACTAGGCTACATACCGAGCCACATCAGGCTTCAAACCACCCCACCAGAAGGAACGTCTCACGTCCTTATACATCTTACTCGCTCCTGGATGTACGGAGTAAGGGGTAGCATGAGCCTCAACTAGTATCCTCTGTCTCAACTCACTGTTTGATGGCACACAGATACGGTCCTGCCGTCTCATCACTCTATCGGCACCAATAGTGAACTGAGGTGCCTCATCTCGTAACATCCGGTCTCGGATCCGGGTCAAAGTCGGACAGGTCTCCTGCTTTTGTCGGATCTCGCCCAACAGATCAGGAAGTAACTCTAAGGTGGCTAACTGATGAGTTGTATCGGGGAACTGGATCTCTACCTCCAACCAAGCTAAGTCTCTTTGTAACTGTGGCTGTACTGCCAATCGAGCTATCGCCTTCTCCAGAGGCGTCTTCCGACTCAAAGCGTCAGCAACTACATTCGCCTTCCCGGGGTGGTAGAGAATCTCAAGGTCGAAATCCTTGGTCAACTCTAGCCATCGCCTCTGGCGGTTATTCAACTCCCGCTGAGTGAATGTGAACTTCAGACTCTTATGGTCTGTGAAGATCTGACAGGTCGCTCCATAGAGATAATGACGCCAGATCTTAAGAGCATGTACTACCGCAGCTAACTTCAGGTCATGGGTGGGGTAGTTCTCCTCATACGTCTTCAGCTGTCGAGACGCATACGCTATGACCTTACCCCTTTGCATCAAGACACACCCCAAGCCCAGCTTGGATGCATCACTATACACTACAAAGTCCTCTGTACCCTCAGGTTGTGCTAAGATCGGAGCAGACATCAATCTCCTCTTCAGCTCCTCAAAACTCTGCTGACACGGCTCAGACCAGACGAACCGAGTAGTCTTCCTCAGGAGACAAGTAAGTGGTCGGGCGATCAGGGAAAACCCTTCCACAAACCGGCGGTAATAACCTGCCAATCCAAGGAAGTTGCGAACCTCCTTAATATTCTTCGGAGGTTGCCAAGAAGACACTGACTCAATCTTCGTCGGGTCGACCTTAATCCCCTCAGCAAACACTACACTACATGGCCTAGGAAAGCCACCTCTGACATCCAGAACTCGCACTTGGATAGCTTAGCATATAGCTGGCTATCCTGTAGAATCTGTAATATTATCCTCAAGTGTCCGGCATGCTCCTCTCGACTTCTAGAGTAAACTAGAATGTCGTCAATGAAGACCACTACAAACTGGTCTAAGAAGTCGATGAAAATCCCATTCATCAACTCCATAAATACTGCTGGCGCATTAGTGAGCCCGAATGGCATCACTACAAACTCATAGTGGCCATACCTAGTCCGGAATGCCGTCTTAGGTATGTCCTGGTCTCTTACTCTCAGCTGGTGATAACCCGATCTCAAATCTATCCTCGAGAACACTGACGCTCCATGCAGCTTGTCCAACAGATCATCTATGCGAGGCAGTGGATACTTATTCTTGATGGTGACCTTGTTCAACTCACGGTAGTCAATACACCGCCTCATCGATCCATCCTTCTTCCTCACAAATAATACTGGTGCGCCCCAGGGAGAAACACTAGGGTGTATGAAGCCCTTCTCTGCTAACTCCTCTAACTGCTTCTTCAGCTCAAGCAGCTCTATCGGGGCCATACGGTACGGGGCTTTCGAGATCGGTCTCGTGCCCGGCTCCAACTCAATGCTAAAATCAACACTCCTTTGTGGAGGTAGCCCTGGCAAGTCGTCACTGAATACCTTTGCAAACTCGCATGCAACTAGTATCTCCTCTACTGCCAGGCTCTTGCGCTCCTTCATGGCATAACACCAGAAGGCCTCGCAACCCTATGCTATCAATCTGGCTGCTCTCACTGCGCTGATAACTGTGCCGGACTTTCCGAGGTCCTAACCTCGGAATATCACTATGTGACCCTCCTCAGTGGCGACAGTCATAGTCCTCCTACCAATATCTAAGACTACTTCATGTCTAGTCATCCAATCTATCCCCAATATCACGTCCTCATGTGCTAAGGGCATGACTAGAAAATTTACTAACCAAATCCGGCCTCCCAGATAAATAGGGCAGTCATAAATCTCTCGGGATCCTCTAACCTTACCCCCATCTGGTAACCCAACCACAAAAGGTACACCCTCTACTGTGGCTAAGGACAACCTATCTACGCATGCATCTGATATAAAGGAGTGTGTAGCACCCGTATCAAATAAAACTCGCACAGGTAAGTCATGGATCCAAATAGCACCTGTGGTCGCATGTGCTGTAGGCTGCTCAGTGCTCCTCAGCTCGAACAATCTCGATGGTCCTCCTCTGGTGTCAGCGGTACCACCACGTCCCCTGCCACGACCTGATCCCTGTGCTGTACTGTATGAAGCAGAGTGTCCTGGAGCCCGGTACTGTTGCTGCTGCTGACTCGGTGCTCGGTACTGAGGAGGTCTCTGTACACTCTTCTCAACACCTGCAGGAGAAGATCCCTGCTGGGAAGGGGCCCTACCTTGACGGCAGAAGGTAGCTCTGTGTCCCGTCTTCCCACAAGTGAAGCAAGTGGTAGGTGGTCTCTGGCAATCTGTCTTAATGTGATCGCGGCTACCACAGTTAAAGCACTGTCGATCTCTACTCGGAGTCTGAACTGTAGAGTGGTAGCTGGACCTCCCCTGAGTCTGTCCTCGACCATAACCTGCTACTGCTGCACTGCTACCAACATGTCCTGTCCTCTGCCGCTTATCCGGCCCACTAGACTGAACTGCTTTCCTCGAAGCTGGCCTATCTCTCTCATAAGCAGAGGCCATATCCTGATAATCAGACAAAGTCTCACAGCGGAATCCAGCCAGATATGATCGGGTACTCTCTCTCAATCTCCTGGAGAAAAGGTAAACATGCTGCTCTTCTGGAGGTACAACTAGTCCAAGTAAGGTCAACTCTTTCTGAAATTTCTTTATGGCTGCAGCAATCGGGATATCCTCAAATCCCGCCTCAATGAAATCCTGGAATCTCTCCCTCCTCATCGAAATAGGACAGTACCTGTCTCTAACAATGTTCCTCATCTTCTCCCAACTGGTGACTTGGCTACGAATGGTACGCCACCATGAATGAGCATCATCTGTGAAACAGGTCTGCACCAAATCCACCTATCGATCCTCGGGGCAACGTATTGCCTCTAAAGCAGTCTCTATCTTCCCTATCCAGTGCTCCACCTCTTACCCTATTTCTCCACTGAATGAGGGAACCTTCTGAGAGTTGAAAGCCTTCAACCACTCATCCGGTCTCGGTGCTCTAGACCCAGTAGGCGCTCTATCAACAATAGCTCTCCTCTCCGGTACAGCCGGCACCTGAGACACTCTCTGTGTCACCTGAGCTGACCTAGCCGGTAGTGGTACTTGGGTAAGCCTCTCAACCCTGGCAGTCTCCTCCATACGCTCGACGTATGCTCTGTACTCCTTATACTCCGATGCTCCAATAGAAACACGTCCTGACTCAGTCGAACGTGCTCCCTGTGCTCCAGACCTAGCGGCGGTCTCATGCCTGACCTCGGGGCCTACACTCTCAGCTACCTCTTCCACAGCAGCCTCTGGTATGCTTGCTGCAAGTGGATCCTCTCGAGAAACTCGTCCTCGACCTCTCCCTAGTGGAGGTCTACCCCCACGACCACGCCCTCTAACAGCAGGGGTGCTATCAGCTCGATCCTGTCTGACTGGGGGAAGGGGGGACGACCCCTACCTCGGCCAGTCACTGGTGTAGCCCTAGTACGTGCCATCTGCACGAACGGTAACACCTACAGTTATAATCTAACTAATCTATCATAACAGTAAAAGTCTATAATAATAATACTAAGAATACCGAGATCCGCAGAGGTAGTGGTGGTCATCCGTACTTTCTATCCCAACCCGACTATGTACGCATTTTAAAACCAAAATCTTCTTTGGAAAACTCAGACCCCTTTCGGGTTCTGTTTATTTACTTATATGACCTTTTTAGAAGATTTCAAGTGCCATTGTTGCCAACCTAGAGCTTTGATACCATGTTGTAACACCCCAAATTTTACAACTCGGGGAGTTACTGGTTAGGACCGCACAGTGGGTCCCGACCTTAGTTTGACAACAACTTAACAAGATCTTACAAAAAGGCACATATAAGAAAAAACCAGAAATCATAAAATAAATCTTAACAATGTATGAATGTGAACAGAACAACTGACAGCCGGAAAACATAAGATAACAAAGTACAGAAAGAAAGAAAAGAACCAAGGCCCAACTGGAAATCCCACAAATAAAGAAACTGCAACACGTCCTAAAAGTACGACACCCCGGCTGACCACTACCATCCGGATCACTCGGCATCTGCTCTAACCTGTGGTAAGTCTACACAACATAACAACTGTTAGCTAACTATCAAAATATAAGTAGAATACCAACAACACAAACACACGCAGATAAATTATAAACAAACATAATGCTGGCACTCAACCGTTTAATATCTATTATTTAGGTGATTCATCTTATTCAATTTACAGTTGTGGCACGAGAGCTATTAACAGTTCTCGCCTCCGTTCCTTATCCAACTAGGTGTAGGTCTAGCTGACCTCCGCCGGTAGCATCACTACAAACCGAGTATGGACTAGTCCCTAAAGAAACTCTCAGCGCCCGCAAGCTAACTGAGCAGAATGCCACCGCCCGTTACTATTAGGCCAAGTATAGGTCGGTAAATATATATCACAACCTATCTCTCTAAACATTTCAATCACACACCACTATCATCATTCATGCTCATATTTAGAAGTCAGCTAAGTAAGCCCAACGGACTTACCTGTTATAAAGCTCGACTCTCTATAAACCAAACTCGCGCTGTAAACTGTAACAACTCAGTTGCCTATCAAAGGAGATAAGTGCATTAGCACACTCCAACGTATTTAGAAGTCTAAGACTTCTAAGATAGAAGATCGTAATAGGACATAACTAATTACAACTCTAGTTTATGGAAAATGACCATTTTACCCTTAGTCCCGAGACTTCCAAATTTTCCGAAATTCATGTCTAAACTCCTAATTGAGACTCTAAAGTCATATTCTAACTCCTAAAGTTTAGTTTGATTACAAACTGGTACTTTTCCGATTTTCCTATTTTCCAAAGATCGTAAAGGTCCAACTTCGGTTTCAAATATAAAATTCGTAAAAGCTTATAAAAATTTCGAAATAATTCCCTAGATTATCTATGATGTTCCATCTAACCTTAAGAGAAAGAATTTCTCAAAACTGTTCATCCATCATTTTTATAAAAATTATCAAAGTTGGCTACTACACTTAAAATTTCTATACTTAACCAAAAATCCAAAGTTTACAAAACTGCTTAACTGCCCAACTTCGGAAGCTTATAACTTCTAATCCGACAGTTCATTTCTTCTCAAATTTTAATACACTAAACTACATATATCCACCTATCATCTATTACAATTTCAACGGTGGATCTTCTCTCTAACTTTTTAAAATTGGTCCACAAGACTAGCCGTTTCTAACTTAAAACTGAAGCAAGCAAAACCATTTCTTTACAACAGTTCCTTATTATTATTTTTACCATTACTGACAACACTCTTCTATTCCAAAATGCACCAGTCCCTAGCTGATTTACTAGTCCTAAACTCATCCTACAAACCCTACAACAAGTTACAATAGTATACACTAGATAGAAGAGTGAGTTTGGATAGAACTTACTGCTGGCTCTACTCCAATTGACTGGTGGTACTCGACCTAAATGGCTAGAGAGCAGGCTGGCGTTCCGGGATTGCTGTGCATTAAGAGTTCCATCAAAAGAAGAACAACAAACAATACAGAAGGAAAGGCAACTCGACTCACCAATACAACACATATTATTCAGTCGGAACAGATACGAGGGAGCAGGAGAAGGCTCTACTCACCTGTATACGAAATGGAGATTGAGATGACAAGTTCCAGGACTGAAATGTCGAAGCTCCTGTTGTCGCCTAGGCTGAGGATCGAAAATAACAACTCTTCTGCAGGGCTGGAGTTTGTAGTGTATCCGGATCTGGACAGACTTAGAGCGTGAGGCAGGACTCGATACAGAACTAGGAATGGCGTGAATCTGGACAGAATTAGGAGGAGGAGTGTATAAGGAAGGAGATCGTTGGGGAAGGAAGGTTTAGATCGTGTGCAGAGGGAGTTAATGTCGTGTAAGGGCTGCGTCTGTCTTCATGTAGCTAGGCTGGACGCTGGGCAATTTACTGAGCTGCTGGAAGCTGGATCCGCTGGGGCTGAAAATGGGCTGTAGATGGTGTTGGGCTGAAGCTACTGAAGAAGGTAAGGCAGCTGCACACTCCGCTGGGCTGGGCTAGATGGCGCTGCTGGGCTGAGGCGGACACTGGGCGCTGGGCAAGCTGATGGCGGCTTCTAGGCTTGTCACAGACTCGTCACAGACTTGTCTGGCCTTGTCACAGACGAGTCACAGACTTGTCTGGCCTTGTCACAGCTTCGTCACAGACTTGTCCAGGCCTTGTCACAGCTTCGTTACAGACTTGTCAACGACGAGTCATATTCTAAATTAGGGTTTGGAGCTAAACTTATTATTTTATGTGAAGTCAAGGGATCGGAACTGGTAGGCTACGGAATAGACGGATACGGATTATGTAACACCCCAAATTCTCGGAACTCGGGAAGCTACTGGTTAGGACCTCACAATGGGTCCCGACCTTGGTTTAACAACAACATTACTTGGATCTTACAACAAGGCACAAATGTACTTAAAACAATTTCGAAACATAATATTTTTATTGTATGAATGTACACAGGTGATAGCCTTACAAAACATAAACATATACATAACATGCATGCTGTATGGGAGACTCCCCCGTCCCCATCTAATGAGAACGTGGACCCGGTTGACCATCCGTCCCGAATCTCTCTGCAACTATTTATCTCTACAGATCTACAACACGGATAAACCGTTAGCTAACAATCCAAAAATAAGCAGAATGAGGATAGCACAAACACACTCAAGATAACATAAAACAATCATCATGCGGGCACACAAACCGGTTATTATTTGATCATTAAGTGAGTCACCTTATTCCATTTTACAGTTGTGGCATGAGAAATCTTAAGAGTTCTCGCCTCCGTTCCTTATCCAACTGGGTGTAGGTCTAGCTTACCTCCGCCGGTAGCATCACTACAAACTGAGTGTGGACTAGTCCCTAAAGAAACCCCCAGCGCCCTCAAGCTAACTGAGCAGAATGCCACCGCCCGTTACTCTTAGGCCAAGGTATAGGTCGGTATATAAATATTACTAAAATATAACTATAAACATCTCATTCACACACCACTACCATTATTCATACTCATATCTAGAAGTCAGCTAAGTAAGCCCAAAGGACTTACCCGAATTAAATCTCAAATCTCGTTATCTCGACTCGGTCCGTAACCGTAGAAACTCAACCGCCTGTTATACAAGGCAAGTGGATTAATAAAGTAGCTTACTTTCTTGGAAGCCTCGAACTTATAAGATATTCAATGGCTTATAAGGAGATTACCGAAATACCCTCATAAGGGTATAAAGACTATTTTAACCCTAGGTCTCAAAACCACATAAATATTCTTAGAAAATTTTTAAAACTTTCTATGAAGTCCAAAAACACCATTTAACACTCACAATAAAGATCCAGCTAAGTTGGAAAATTTTCCAACTTCTTAACTTCCATAAAACTCGCTAAGAGTCTCACTTTGACCTCACTTAAAACACTCGTACCAAAATCTAAAAATTCAAAACAAATATTTACTCTCTCTATGCAATGCATTCTACTCAGTGGAAGAAACAGAATTCAGAAAACATCAATAGTTAGTCCTACACAAAAACCTCAACTTGACTCCTCAACATAGGTTCTCCCATACTTAGCCAAAAATCTGTGTTTTTACCCAAACTGCACAACTAGCCTACTTTGGAACTTCATAGATCTAGATCCGACCGTTGGATCGAACTCAACTTCTGATACCTTACACTATGCACACCCCTCTATGTCATACTAAAAATTGAACGGTAGATAAATATTGTAAGGCATCAAAATCTAGCCCTAAAGATGTCTACTCGGCACTGATTCCTGAAATTCAAAACAGAGTGCAAGTGGTCTTCGCTTCGAGACTCACCTACAACACTTGTATCATCGAGAAGGAATGTCACAGAATTCCGGGTTCGATCCCTGTGGTTAGTAAAACACCATATTTGAAGTCATCTAAGACTTCTTTCACACTTGTATCGACCACATAAGATGTAGCTCCTTACCCAACTGATTCCCGATGCACTGGATGTTCTTTCCTCAACATTAGCAGTCCTTGGGTGGCACATACGTCGTACCTGTGTCCAAGGGGAGGGTTATACTATGGATCCCGCTGCTATTAATCAATGAGAGAGAAGAAACTAAGTACTTTGTGAATTCAACCACTGAGATTGACCTAAGGTGAAGGAAGGCCATTGGATCTGCTGTCATCCACTGCACTGGATAGCTGTAAAAGATCAGAGGCACGGAGAAGTAATCCATCGATTTTAACATGAGAAAGGATGGAGGGGAAGGTTCACTAGACAAGATGATGCTAACGTACTATTAACACCACAAGAGGAAGGAATGACCCGATCTTATGTGTTGCTTATCCCGGGCTCGATATTACGGTGTATGGAGGCAACCGATCTAGCAGTGTCACGAAGGAAGGATGACAGAAAGAGGGCACAACTTACCCGGATGTCAACTGCGTTGACGACACTAGGCTAATCTGCCTCGGGTCTGCAGGGTAAAGGTCTTCCATGGCACAATGGTGACGTCCAGGATGTGTGTCTGTGTTTAGGTAAGGTATACGGGAGGCTTAGCATGGCTAAGAAGAGTTGGAGACGTGCCGACTGGTGTCGAAGAAGGAGGGTGGTGTAACTGCGTGAATCGGGACGTGATTTGGAGGAGAGGAGGGGATGCAGCTGCGTGATATAAGGGAGCCGTTACAATTGTAATTGACCGGCGTAACGTATCACGTAAAGGCTGGAGGAGAAGAGTGTCATCACTGCTGAGTTGGCGGCCTCCTTGGGCTTGCTGACGGGCCTGGGAAGCTGTCTTGCGTGAAGAGGTATGTCCAGGGTCCAGCAAGGAATGAAGAGGTGGGCTGAAAAAGAAGGAGGAAGATGTGGGTTGGAAAGATCAAAATACAAGGTAAGGTGGGTTGGGCTTTGTCTTAGCCTTGTCAAGAAGATGTCAAGAAATTGTCAAGAATATGTCATGACTTTGTTAAAACATGTCATGACCTTGTCAAGGACAAAAGGTATATTTATATATATAAATATATATATATATATATATATATATATATATATGATAGGGTTGAGAAAAAAATAGGGTTTGGTTAACCTTTTCATTATTTTATGTGAGATTAGGTTACCCCAAATGATCAAATTTGTGATAAAATATCCACTAGGTATCTTGAGGAAAAGGTTAACTGATCGGAATCCGGTTTGACTCGAACATAAATGGAAAAAATTTTCCGGATGTTACATCAGTACCCCCTAAAAATATGTTTCGTCCCGAAACTCCAAAGAAGACCACATAAAGACGGGGTCCATATAAAAGAATAAAGGGTCACAATCGGTCATGTTTTGATTTGTTTCTTAGATGGCCGTAGGTAAAATTTTCGGGAATTATATTAATCCCCCCCTTAACAATAAGTTTTGTCCCTAAACTTAGGGTAAGAAAAAAAACATACTCGGCCTTTAAGACACTAGTCGAGCGTATCTAGTTACGACCCAAATGTCTCGTTGTTTCCACATCTAAGTACCCCACTCATCAAAGGTCGTCAATAAAACACACGTCATTGTCTAAGCACTTAAGCATAAACTAGACAAGTAGTCAAACAATATCACACACATACAGGGTCAAGACCTAACTCGTCACTCCCGAGGTTATAACTATCTTAACATAGGTCTCTGAAAGGTTACGTTTCATACTATCTACATTATCCTAGGTAGCCTCGTCGCCTTTTCATAAAACCATTGACTCTCAAGTTTTTTCATGTACTCAGATCACAAGCGTCTGTTGCTATGCTCTAGAGTGGTTACCAGGTAACTCGCCGGTATCATCCGGCTCAACTGTCAGATCTTCTAATCTAATGACCTAATTCGTGCCTGGTAGGTATCTCCTCAACTAAATCCATGCAAAACTGGGGTTATACTTCCCAATAGGATGAGGAATACTATTCCATTAATAACTTCTAAACTTCTTCAAAATCTCACATGGTTGTCTTACGCAACTCACCTCCAATCCTTTGATGACCTTCTTGAGGATAATCTATTCCACTTCCTTCCTTTCTAGTCTTCAAAAAAAAATTTTCGAGTATTCGATCTAGGTTATCACCCTTATAAATCTCCCGTCACTCACTTGTCTTGGCTCTTAATATGATTTTGTCATATGGTTCCTCCATTAAGGAATCATCACCTGTTCATCTTTGGTATTAAACTTGATATAAGTTAACAATCAAAATCTGGTGATCATTCTCCGTATGTTGTGGACGTCTTCATATTATTTTGTAGATCTCTATTATATTACTGTCTCAATTCAAGCTCTAACACATTTTCAACGATCTTAAGTGATATAGAATATGTTCGGAGTGACGGTACTAGACACAAGGTGGTCTCACATCACCGTCGTGTGACCATAACTACTCGATAAATGTTAACGCACCATCAGCATTGCACTTGTATATCCATCACGTTTACCAGACCGAGAATACCCCCCGACTCCAAACGCAAATCGGCTCCGTTCTGATATACAATTTCACGTATGCTCTACTCTGAGACTATGCTTTCTCTATGCACGGTTACTAGGTTGTAAGTATACTCCCGTAGTTTTTTTTTTTCTACCTATCTTTCAATTGTTACTCCCCTTGAGAACCCTAGTGCAGGTCCTGCACAATACCCTTATTACCTCGTTAATTCTTTCCTCAATCCATCAAGAAAACTCCCTCTAGAGTATTCCGTTAGGTATTAATTTCCGAAACTACTTGTTCGACAACATGTGACAAAGTCGACCCGTTTCACGGATCCATAAAAGGGTACCACTTCCGATATATAACCTCTATATGCACCTACTTTCCTTGTCTACCTTGTTGGTTGGTATTGTTCTCGTACAAGATTTTCAGTCACCCACATAGCGTATTTCACGTTCCTTCCCGACGAACTACATTTCACCGACTATAATCGTCTTAAAATCGACACATCATTTCCTGCTCTGTGGGTTAGGACCCACGACGCTTCCGCTGCGCTACTCTGTTTGTTCTGTTGTCATCCATCAAACATAAGGACATTTTGTGTGAGTCCCAAGTGATTGTCCCCAAAGCTCTATCTTCCGATTACACCATCAGTCCCATTCCGATGAAGTATCAAGAACCTTCTTTACCCGCCTTAAGGAAATAAGATAACGGTTAGATGACAACCTCCCCTGTTTACTTTTGGAATTCTTCTAACACGGATCCAAACTCTCTAACTCAACCGGAGTTTGATCTTGACCAGCCAGTAAGGGATCTCTAACACAATTCTCTTCATGCCTTTAATTAATCAACGAAGGTTGTCATTACCTACTTACGGTAATCCTCCAAGGCGTCGGTAAGGCTAATTCATAAATCCACAGTCACGACTATCTCTTCTTAACGGCACATAGCTCACCAATACCAGCAACACTTGCACGTCCTCCGTTGACATTGGTTAGTCTATAGTTGACTTACCTCAATATCTCGTACTCACTCTTCTCATACTTCCACTGGCATAAAATTTTGTCAGTATCAACTACTCGTTTAATCATTTCCCCTTCGTTAGTTCGTTCTATCCTTCCTACTTCCATTTCATTAGGACAACTCTCTTTCTCGATTTTCCTAAGTCATTCTCACATGTTCCTTCATTAGCGTTGTTTATAATATTTCTCCATTGAACTCTATTGACTCTGCTACCGGCCTCCTACTCCTTTTGATACTAGCGTCGTGATTCCTCACCACTTCTTATCTCTCTGACGAGGTCAAAACTTCTCTATATCTGTGGGGTTATACCTTCACTCTTACACTCAATTGTAGGTCTTCATTCCGTGTATCTCTTAGTCACAAGGGTCTCTTCCGCCCATATCGTAGGAGAATCATCCTTCTTCCTTGTATGAAGTGATACGCACACTCTATCTTGGCTGACATAAAATCTTATCAAGAGTGTATACTTCTTACTCCTCTAGTTCTCCTTTTAGAATCCATCTGTACTATTTGTGGTATGTAAATCACTTACAGAGTTCCCTTGGTCTCAAATAACATAAGGGGGTCATTCCTGGTCGTCTAGTCTTTCTTCTCAAGTTCTTAATTAGAGTTACTGACTCAACTCACTCCATCTTACCATTAAGGTTACTAGCACATGTACCAATTTAAATTCACATTTGTCGCCGTTGATCTCTTAAAGGGATCTCCAGATGTCTATAAAATTCTTCCATAATTCTATGGTTATCCTCTTATCTGCCCACCAGTTACTACTAGTTGACCCGTACGTGTTATGTCTCAGTTGTCACTACTCTGTAGTTGTCCTTCTATAAGATCGCGGACTTATTGTTCTTCTATCTCTTTTGAAGTTTGATACCCTTGGTGAAAATCTATCTCCTCCAGTTTCTTTGTTAATATCCCTTTACCTCCTTCCATAGTCTGCACCTCTCTTGTTTCCTTATGAGATCATTTTACTCTTCTGAGGCCATTTATAGCCTTTATCTGTCGTCCAGGAGTTCGTCAAGTCTTCCACAATAACTTGTAAGCGTGTCTTCACGATTCTTCTTACTTTGTTCATCGTCTGTTTGCGGTTCTCTAATAAGACCGTTAGTATTGGTAACTTAAACCTTTATGTGAATGAGAAGTTATCGTGGATTCTTTAGTCCACCAATATCATTTTCCCACATTCTTCCCCTTAATTGGTTTTGTTGTGATCATGATACCTTTATGGAATTTAGTTGTCACAGTTTTAATCTTCTAGTTTCTTTGACACTTATGTCGAAGTTTCTTTCAAAATGCTTGTATCCTTGGAGGACTCCACTTGCTTCCATGGTTACACATTCTATTTATCGTCATTACTCACTCTCTATCTTTGTAACCTTTAATCTCTCACCTCTGGGTCAACACCCTATCCTCTTTGCACTCTCATGCCCATGCTTGCATATGGTGGCGTCCGCCTCGATGGTCACGTCCTTCACTCCGAAATTCTTGGTCGTACTCCGTTCTATATGATACTTGTTCCCTTATTGTTATCTCTATCACATCTCTTGTCGTATCTTGCGTGGTTATTCTAATTCATCTCTCGGCTTCATACGACCAAGTCCCTTATATGACTTCCTATTCCTTCTGTGTGAGCTGAGTCGGGATTTTCTTTCTCATCGGATTGTACTTGTGGTGAAAATTATCTCAACGTCTTCACTTCCTTGCCCACCCGTTCTCTGGTTGATTTATAGGGTCGCCAAAACTCCCACCAGAGTATAATACTCAATCCTAGGTCTGAATTCCGTTGTCTCGTGTTGAAAACTCTTCCAATTCGCTACGGATTTATCATGAGGCGATAATCGCTTCATGATATCACAACTAAAGGATCTAAAATATCCTTTAGGATACTAACGTGCTACACATATAAATATGTATAATCATACATTAAAACATATCGATATAACTCTATATACTAACACCTATCATTCCAAGTTGCAGAGATCCACGGAGAACGATGGTGGTCCGACGTACTACTAACCCAACCACCCGACTATGCACGTGTGTAAAAATAAAAATCCGTTTTGAAAATCTTAGACCCCTTTCGGGTTCTGGTTATTTTATACATTCATTCTTTTAGAAGATTTCAAGTGCCATTGTTGCCAACCTGACTCTGATACCATGTTGTAACACCCCAAATTCTCGGAACTCGGGAAGCTACTGGTTAGGACCTCACAATGGGTCCCGACCTTGGTTTAACAACAACATTACTTGGATCTTACAACAAGGCACAAATGTACTTAAAACAATTTCGAAACATAATATTTTTATTGTATGAATGTACACAGGTGACAGCCTTACAAAACATAAACATATACATAACATGCATGCTGTATGGGAGACTCCCCCGCCCCCATCTAATGAGCACGTGGACCAGGCTGACCATCCGTCCCGAATCTCTCTGCAACTATTTATCTCTACAGATCTATAACACGGATAAACCGTTAGCTAACAATCCAAAAATAAGCAGAATGAGGATAGCACAAACACACTCAAGATAACATAAAACAATCATCATGCTGGCACACAAACCGGTTATTATCTGTTCATTAAGTGAGTCACCTTATTCCATTTTATAGTTGTGGCACGAGAAATCTTAAGAGTTCTCGCCTCCGTTCCTTATCCAACTGGGTGTAGGTCTAGCTTACCTCCGCTGGTAGCATCACTACAAACCGACTGTGGAATAGTCCCTAAAGAAACCCCCAGCGCCCTCAAGCTAACTGAGCAGAATGCCACCGCCCGTTACTCTTAGGCCAAGGTATAGGTCGGTATATAAATATTACTAAAATATAACTATAAACATCTCTATGCAATGCATTCTACTCACTGGAAGAAACAGAATTCAGAAAGCATCAATAGTTAGTCCTACACAAAAACCTCAACTTGACTCCTCAACATATGTTCTCCCATACTTAGCCAAAAATCTGTGTTTTACCCAAACTGCACAACTAGCCTACTTTGGAACTTCATAGATCTAGATCCGACCGTTGGATCGAACTCAACTTCTGATACATTACACTATGCACACCCGTCTATGTCTTACTAAAAATTGAACGGTAGATAAATACTGTAAGGCATCAAAATCTAGCCCTAAAGATGTCGACTCGGCACTGATTCCTGAAATTCAAAACATAGTGCAAGTGGTCTTCGCTTCGAGACTCACTGACAACACTTGTATCATCGAGAAGGAATGTCACAGAATTCCGGGTTCGATCCTTGTGGTTAGTAAAACACCAGATTTGAAGTCATCTAAGACTTCTTTCACACTTGTATCGACCACATAAGATGTAGCTCCTTACCCAACTGATTCCCGATGCACTGGATGTTCTTTCCTCAACACTAGCAGTCCTTGGGTGGCACATACGTCGTACCTGTGTCCAAGGGGAGGGTTATACTATGGATGATGCTGCTATTAATCAATGAGAGAGAAGAAACTAAGTACTTTGTGAATGCAACCACCGAGATTGACCTAAGGTGAAGGAAGGCCATTGGATCTGCTGTCATCCACTGCACTGGATAGCTGTAAAAGATCAGAGGCACGGAGAAGTAATCCATCGATTTTAACATGAGAAAGGATGGAGGGGAAGGTTCACCAGACAGGATGATGCTCACGTACTATTAACACCACAAGAGGAAGGATGTAATATCCGGAATTTTTATTCCGTTCATTTCTGTAACAAACCCGATCTCGATCAGTTGATCCATATCCGTCTACATAGTTAGACACATTATTATAAAATTTATAATTTTATGTAGATTTCCTTCACATAAAATGATAGAATCTCTTAAAAGTTTATCATTTTATGTAGCTTACCTTCACATAAAATAATAAGTTTAGCCCTAATTTAGAATATGACAAGGCCCGGACAAGTCTGTGACGAAGCTGTGATAAGGCCAGACAAGGCTGTGACGAAGCTGTGACAAGGCCAGACAAGGCTGTGACGAAGCTGTGACAAGGCCAGACAAGGCTGTGACGAGTCTGTGACAAGGCCAAACAAGGCTGTGACAAGTCTGTGACAAGTCTGTGACAAGCCCAGACAGGCTGTTGACAGCCCAGCGCCCAGTGTCCGCCTCAGCCCAGCAACGCCATCTTGCACAGCCCAGAAACTCGCCAGTTTCAGCAGCTTGTCCGCAGCCCAGCGTCCAGCCCAGCGGAGTGTGCAGCTGCCTTACCTTCTTCAGCAGCTCCAGCCCAATACTTACTTGCCTCTGCCCAGCCAGCCCAGGAAACATCCCAGCACATGTACCACTTCAGCCGAAGAAACCCTGCGGACTCATACTTTCAGCCGTTACATTTCCGTGCCCCTTCTATCTAAGCCAGCGGTTTCTTCTGCACAAATTACGCCATGATTTACGTAATCAGCTCCGTGTCTCTCTCCCTCTTCGATCGTCCAGCAAGTGCAACGACAGCTCCACGTCTCTCTCTCCCTCTTCGATCTTCCAACAAGTGCAATGACAACTCCAGTCTCGCTCTCTCATCGATCTTCCAGCAGTCCAGACGATCCTCTCCTGTGCAGCAGCGACAACCCAGGGAGTAGGGCATCGACACCAGCCCAGACGTTCCCTCCTGTGCAACAGCGGGTTCAACAGCAACCTTGAGCCATCGTTAATCCGTCGCTCGAGTCTTGAAATCGGGTAAGGTGGATGCCCTTCTCTTTCTTGCACTTCCGCCCATGTAATTCATGCCTAATGAGTGCCCTTTTATGTCTCCTAAATCTACCCAGAACAGCCATAGAGGAGCTGGTACAGATTCATGCTGTTTCTTCCGAGTTTCAAGAAGTGTTGAACAACCAACTTTGAGCCTAGATTTGGGTAAGTTAGACTTTTCCTTTGCTCCTGGTTTTTGGATATGTTGTTGTCGGTATTGCAGTGTAGAACATACTGAAATTTGAGCCTATTCTGAATTATAGTTTAGGAGATATGATTTTATCAAGTTGGCTTCTCATGCAGTTTTCTAAGTGTGCTGAGTTTGAGGAAAGTTGCTTGAGATGCAGTTTTGTGGAATAAATTTGGAGGGGTTATTGACTTCTGTTAGACTTGAATTTTGGATATGATATAGTTGGCATATTGTGGTGGAACATATTAAAATTTGGGAAGAATCGGAGTTACGGTTTGAGAGATATGGGGTTTCAAAGTTCAGTTTTATAAATGTGTTGAGTTGAGAAAAACAGCATGGAATGCTGTTTTGTGAGATAGTTTTGAATAGGCTTTTGATCTCTGTTAGGCTTGAATTTTTGATATGATATAGTTGACATCTTGTTGTAGATCATATTAAAATTTGGGAAGAATCGGAGTTACGGTTCGAGAGTTATTGTGTTTCAAAGTTGACGTTTTTATATATGTGCTGAGTGTTGGGGGAAAACAGCAAGTGATGCTGTTTGTGAGATGATTTTGAATAAGCTCTTGATATCCTTTCCGGCTGAATTTTGGATATATTATAGGTAATATTTTATAGTAGAACATATCAAAATTTGGGATAAATCTAGTGAGTGATTTAGGAGTTATGATTTTTCAAAGTGTACTCAGATTTTGGCTAAGTATAGGAAACTTCAAGTGTTGTAACCAACTTTGGAATTTTTATAAAAATGATGGATGAACAGTTTTGAGAAATTCTTGCTCCTAAGGGTAGAGGGAACATCATAGATGATCTAGAGAATTGTTTCGGAATTTTTATAAGCTTTTACGAATTTTATTTTTGAAACCGAAGTTAGACCTTTACGATCTTTCGGAAAATAGGAAAATAGGAAAAATGCCAGTTTGTAACCAAACTAAACTTTAGGAGTTAGAATATGATTTTAGAGTCTCAAATAGAAGTTTAGACATGAATTTTGGAAATTCTGGGAGTTTCGGGACCAAGGGTAAAATAGTCATTTGACCCTAAATTAGTACTGTAACTAGTTATGTTTTACTACGTTCTTTTATCTTAGAAGTCTTAGACTTCTAATTACGTGGGAGTGTGCTAATGCACTCATCTCCTTTGACAGGCAACTGAGTTGCTACAGTTTACAGAGCGAGTTTGGTTTACAGAGAGTCGAGCTTTATACCAGGTAAGTCCTTTGGGCTTACTTAGCTGACTTCTAAATATGAGCATGAATGATGATAGTAGTGTGTGATTGAAATGTTTAGAGAGATAGGTTGTGATATATATTTACCGACCTATACTTGGCCTAAGAGTAACGGGCAGTGGCATTCTACTCAGTTAGCTTGCGAGCGTTGGGGGTTTCTTTAGGGACTAGTCCATACTCGGTTTGTAGTGATGCTACCGGCGGAGGTCAGCTAGACCTACACCCAGTTGGATAAGGAACGGAGGCGAGAACAGTTAATAGCTCTCGTGCCACAACTGTAAATTGAATAAGATGAATCACTTAAATAATAGATAATAAACGGTTGAGTACCAGCATGATGTTTGTTTATTTTTGTTTCTGCTTGTGTTTGTGCTGTTGTCATTCTACTTATATTTGGATAGTTAGCTAACGGTTTATCCGTGTTGTAGATTTGTAGAGATAGACAGTTGCAGAGTGATCCGGAACGAATGGTCAGCCGGGTCCACGTACTCATTAGATGGGGACGGGGGAGTCTCCCTTACAGCACGCATGTTATGTATATGTATATGTTTCGTAAGGCTGTCACATGTGTACATTCATACAGTAAAAATATTATGTTTTGACATTGTTTCAAGTACATTTGTGCCTTGTTGTAAGATCCAAGTAATGTTGTTGTCAAACCAAGGTCGGGACCCATTGTGAGGTCCTAACCAGTAGCTCCCCGAGTTCTGAGAATTTGGGGTGTTACAACATGGTATCAGAGCTCTGGGTTGGCAACAATGGCACTAGAAATCTTCGAAAAGACCGAATGTATAAAATAACTAGAACCCGAAAGGGGTCTAAGATTTTCAAAACGGATTTCTGTTTTTACACACGTGCATAGTCGGGTTGTTGGGTTAGTAGTACGTCGGACCACCATCGTTCTCCGTGGATCTCTGCAGCTTAGTAGATGAGAAATAGTTTGTGGACTTATAGTATTGTATGTTTATGTAAGTTATATGTATATCTATACGCATGTAACTTTTTAGTACATTAAAGGATAGGAAATATACTTTAGTTGAGTTAATATCATGCGATCATCGCCTTATGATAAAATTTTAGTAGATCGTAAAGAGTATCTTTATAGGAAAATAATGGACTCCGACCTCGGAGTAAAGTAATGTGTCCTGACGTACATTCTGGCGATTCCTACAATCATTTGAAGAACGAGTTGACATAAAGTGAAGATTAAAAGATGATTCTTAACCACGAGAATAATTAGATAAGAAAGAATATCAAATAAACTCAGATAGAAGTGATAGAAGTCCATACAAGGAATTTAGCGATGGGAAGACGAGAGATGAAACTCAAGAATATACGTAAGGACTGATAAGAAGCGCAAATTGAAGCGGACAAAATCGGAATACAAATTAAGTGATGTCGAGTACAACTACACTTGGCGGGTTAAATGACAGTGCAACAAAGGTGGACGGCGGCATAGGCAAGTATGGGCCTGAGAGTACAAAGAAGATATGGTGTTGACCCCGATGTGAAGAATTAAAGAAGTACAAAGACAGAAATTGAAAAAAAAAGAGTTACAGGCGAGAAATAAATTTCTTCATCATAGAGATGGCTTGAGTTCCTTAAAGATTCAAGAATTTTGAAAGAAATCACGAACAAGTATCAAATACAATAGAAGTTTGAAATTTCGACAACATATTTCTATAAAGGTGGAATCATAGAACTACACCAACCAATTCGGAAGAATGTGAGAAAATGAGATTGGTGGACTCAAGGGTCCGCAATAATTTCTCATTTACAAAGAGATTTAAGTTACCAACACTAACGGTTCATACTAGAGAACCGCAAACAGATGATGACTAAAGTAAGGAGAATCGCGAAGACACGCTTACAAGCTAATGTGGAAGACTTGATGAACTCATTGACGACAGATGAATGCTAGGACTAGACTCAGAAGAGTATAGTGACCTCATAAGAGAATAAGAGAAGTGCAGACTGTGGAAGAAACTAAAAGAGTATTTACAAAGAAACAAGAGGAGATAGATTTTCACCAAGTCTATCAAACTTCAAAAGAGATAGAAGAACAATAAGTCTGTGATCTTATGGAAGGTCAACTACATACCAGTCAGTAATAATTGAGACATAATACGTGCGGGTCAACCAGTGGTAACTGGTTATCAGATAAGGAGGATAACCATAGAATGATGAAAGAATTTTATAGACGTCTAGAGGACCCTTCAAGAGATCAACAACGACAAATGTGAAGCTAAATCGATCCGCGTGCTAGTACCTTAATAATAACATGGAGTGAGTTCGAGCAAGGAACCCTAATTAAGAACTTAAGAAGAAAGACTAGACGTTCAGAAAGGACCCCCTTTATGTCATTGAAGACCAAGGGAAGCGTGTGAGGGATTTACTGCCTACTGGCTAGGAAAAGGGTGCATATCACAGTTAGTACAGATGGATTATAAAAGAAGAACTAGAGGAGTAAGGAGTATATGATTTTGATAAGGTTCTATGTCAATCAAGACAGAGTGTGTGTAGCATTCCCTACTAGATAAACCGCAAGTGGAAGGAAGTTAAGGTCATGAGAGTTTTGTAGACTTCATTACAAGCTATATTGGAAGACTCAGAAAAGACCATTGATGTCAGATGGACGACACAGTGAGACGCGAGAAATGGAGTTAGCTCACGGGGGAACCGGAAGTTGTAATGTTGAATGAGCTAAAGGAGTATAAATTGATGAACATGAGTAAGTAGTGTTCACCAGGAAATTTAACGGCAAAAGAGGTATGAGAAAAGTGAGTCCCGGAAATGGAGATAAGTCAACTATTGACTGACCGACATCAACTGAGGACGTGCAAGGGTTGTTTGGGATTGACGAGCTATGTACAGTTAAGAAGAGATATCTGTGATTGAGGATTATTGAATTAACTATACCGATGCTTTGGAGGAGTTCCTCAAGTAGACAACGAAAATCTACTTAGACAACTAAAGGTATAGAGAGAATCGTGTTAGAGGTTACTTCTCGGTTGGTTAAGATCAAACTTCAGTCGAGTCAGGAAGTTTGGATCCGTGTTAGAAGAATTCCAAAAGTAAACGGAAGAGGTCGTCTTCCAACCGTTATCTTAGTCCCTTAAGGCAAGTAAGGAAGGTACTTGGTATTTCATCCGGATAGGACTTATGGGGTAATTGAGAGGGAGAGTTTTGGGTCCATCAATTTGGACTCACGGAAAATGTCCTTACGATTAGCGGGTGACAACATAATTATCAAAGTAGCGCAACGAAAGCGTGATGAGTCCTAACCCACAGAACCGGAAACTCGAGAGTACAACAAATGACGTGTCGAGTTTAAGACGATGATAATTGGTGAAATGCGTTTCGTTTAGAAGGAACGTGAAATAGGCTACGTGGAGTGACAAGAATTTTGGTCGAGGAACTGTATCACCAACTAGATAGACGAGAAAGTATGTGCACGTAGAAGTATAGAAAGAGAGTGGTACCCCATTATAGATCCAAGTGAAGCATGCCGACCTAGTCACATGCTGGAAGACCAGTAAATTTGGAATTTAATACCTAACATGGTACTTTAGAACGAGTTTCTTGATAAAATGAGAAAGGAAGTAACGAAGTAATAAAGGTGTTGTGTAGGGCCTGCACTAACAAGCTCAAGGTGAGTAACTATCAAGTTGGGTCGAAAGACATATAAGAAAAGGAAGCTACGGGAGTGTACTTACAGACCAGTACTCGTACATATAGAAAACATAATCTCAAGAATGGAGTATAAGAAGAATTTTATCTCGGAACGGAGTCGAGTTGCGTTTTGAGTAAGAGGAATATTATAGGACACAATACAATGTTAACAACTATTAAGTAGTGTGAGCAAATGACGGTGATGTGAGATCACCTTGTATCTAATACCGTCATTCCGGACATATTGTATGTCACTGAAGACAAAAAAAAAAAAAAAAAAAAAAAAAAAAACGTGAGAAGCCTAAGGATGAGCTAACAATATATTAGATATCTATAAATATTATAATAATGCCAAGTGAATACAGATGATGACCACTAGATTGTGTCTCCACTACTAGACCGGAATAGGGTAAGGGGATGACTCCTTACCTGAGGAATAAGATGACCGAGCCATATTAAAAGACAATTGAGTCATGATACAAAGAGCATTAGACACTTGGTGAAGTGCTGGCGGAGGTCCAAGACCTTTGGCCTGAGTGTGTAGTTAAGTAAACATAACGAAGGGAAGAAAGTTGACTAGGTTATTTTCTGTACGGTCATCAAAAG
This sequence comes from Fagopyrum esculentum, assembly GCA_033239045.1. Classification (NCBI taxonomy): domain Eukaryota; kingdom Viridiplantae; phylum Streptophyta; class Magnoliopsida; order Caryophyllales; family Polygonaceae; genus Fagopyrum; species Fagopyrum esculentum. Next base: position 39,070,966 of record BSUD01000005.1, on the reverse strand, counting down.
ACCTGGAGGTGAGTTGCGAAATGTGACCACTCGAGGCTGTAAAGTGGGTTATAAGTGATTGATGGACTAGTAAACCTCACCCTATTGGAGAGTGTAACCCTAGTTTTCTACGGTTTCAGTTAGAGGTATACTTACCAGACAAAAGTTAGGACATCGGCTTAGAGAATCGGGCAATGAAGCCAGATGATACCGGTGAGATATCTAGTTACCACACTAGAACGTGGTAGTAGGCACTGGTGAAGTCTGTACATGAAAAGATTTCAGAGTTAGTGGTTTTATAAAAGCCGACGAGGCCACCTTGGATACTATGGGTAGTATGAGACATAACCTTTCAGAGACCTTTGTGGAGGTAGTGTAATCTAGGGAGCGACGAGTTAGGGTTTGGCCTTATATATGTGTTATATTGTGTGACTACTTGTTTATTTTCATGCTCGAGTGCTTAGTCGGGATGTGTGTTATTGGTGACCTTAATATGCGGGATACTTATATGTGGAAACGATGACTCTTGTACGGTAACAAGTAGATACACTAGATTGGTACCTTTAGGGCTGACCTTATGACTGACGTACTTTAAGTTTCGGGGCGAAACTTATCCTAAGGGGGGATTGATGTAATACCCGGGAATATTTCTTCCGGCTATTTCAGAAATAAATCAGAACTCGACCGTTGTGACCTCTTTCCGGCGCTTAAATTCGTTTGCATGGACTCCGACATTACGAGTCTTCTTTTAAGTTTCGGGACGAAACTTATTTTAAGGGGGTACTGATGTAATATCCGGAATTTTTATTCCGTTCAATTGTGTAACAAACCCGATCTCGATCAGTTGATCCATATCCGTCTACTTAGTTAGACACATTATTATAAAATTTATCATTTTATGTAGATTTCCTTCACATAAAATGATAGAATCTCTTAAAAGTTTATCATTTTATGTAGCTTATCTTCACATAAAATAATAAGTTTAGCCCTAATTTAGAATATGACAAGGCCCGGACAAGTCTGTGACGAAGCTGTGACAAGGCCAGACAAGGCTGTGACGAAGCTGTGACAAGGCCAGACAAGGCTGTGACGAGTCTGTGACAAGGCCAGACAAGGCTGTGACAAGTCTGTGACAAGCCCAGACAGGTTGTTGACAGCCCAGCGCCCAGTGTCCGCCTCAGCCCAGCAGCGCCATCTTGCACAGCCCAGAAACTCGCCAGTTTCAGCAGCTTGTCCGCAGCCCACCGTCCAGCCCAGCGGAGTGTGCAGCTGCCTTACCTTCTTCAGCAGCTCCAGCCCAATACTTACTTGCCTCTTCCCAGCCAGCCTGATGCGTCCTTGGAGGTAACCAAGGATAACTCCGGATCTAGATCAAGCAAAACTCCAACTACTCCTTGATTCTTTGTGCAACGTTGTATCGTTTCGGATCCAAAGGGGCAGAAGCGATGAAGAAACTAGGGTTACTTCGATCTAGAGAGATCGAAGGAACCTTTTTGTGTGGAGCGAAGGTTGATTCTTAAAAGGAATCCTCGAATATGGATTTCTTGAATCAAAGAAAAGATTCAAGGAAGAAGTTTGAGGGTTAGAAGAGAGATTTTGATGCCCAAGCTAAGTGGAGGAAATTCTTCTCAAAACTTAGTAATATTGAACATGAAAAATAAGTGAGGCAAGATATCTCTTATATAGAGAAACTTGCCTACCTATGGGCCAACGGGCCAAACAAGAATACATGAAGAAAAAGCCCAAAAGGGGAAAACCTAAAAGCATCCAAGCAAACCCTAAACGGATAAGGTCAAAAAGGGAATATTCCTATATGGAATATCCCTTTATTACATAAAAAGGAAAACATGAAAATATAGTCCGAAGATAAACTAGCTTCATGCCATGGAGTCGGAAAGACGGGACATGCCGCTAACGGAACCGGTAGCCTATACCATGGTGGTGAAGAGACAAGGCACGCCGGTAATGGGACCAAGTGAAGAAGTAGTGCGGGTGATGATGGAGCCGGTGGCTCGAGCAATGGCCTTAGCTCGGGATCAGGTGATCGGTCCATCTGAGCGAACTCTAAGAGCCTCGTCCTCTTCGTCCATGGTCAACGTAAAAGGGGCATCAAAGGGCGCATCAGTCCCCCCATCTTGGCTGTGAAACGTCCCCGTTTCACCATCGTCAAAGAGGGGCTCAACATAAGGGGCAAGGTCCTTGACGTTGAACGTTGGGTGTACTCCGTAGGAATCCGGAAGCTCTAACTTGTATGCATTTGGACCATGACGGGCTAAGATGCGGAATGGGCCATCACCACGGTCCGAGAGCTTGCTCATGCGGCGAGTAGGAAAACGCTCCTTCCGTAGGTGGAACCAAACAAGATCACCGGGCTCAAAAGAGACGTCGCGGCGGCCCTTGTTGCGTTGTCTGGCAAGCTGGGCGGCACGACGTTCGAGTTGTGTCCTAGTCCGCTCATGAAGCTCAATGATTTGGGCGGCTCGGTTTCCGGCGATGATGTGTTCTCCATCCTTGAGCGGGCGGGGAGTGAAATCCAATGGTGTGTGTGGATTGAGGCCGTAGACAACTTCAAATGGGGACAATTTAGTTGCCGTGTGCCTAGACCTGTTATACGAAAACTCGACAACAGAAAGTAAGTCCTCCCACCTACGTGGGTTGGTCCTAGTGGTGGCTCTAAGTAGAGCACCAAGAGTCCGATTGGTCACCTCCGTTTGACCATCGGTTTGGGGGTGATAACTACTTGAAAAAAAAAAGTTGGTTCCAAGTTTTCCCCACAACGTTCTCCAAAAATGACTTACGAATTTCACGTCCCGATCACTAACGATGGAACGTGGTATCCCATGTAAACGCACCACATTGTCAAAGAACAAGGTGGCAACTTCACTAGCATTTAGGGTGCTTTTACATGCGATGAAATGAGCCATTTTGGAGAAACGATCGACTACCACGAAAATGGAGTCTTTGCCTCGTTTTGACATAGGCAACCCGACCACAAAGTCCATGGATAGATCCTCCCAAGGTCCCATCGGTATAGGCAAAGGAGAATACATCCCATCCGGACCTTGGCGCGACTTGGCATGATGACATGTGATGCAACCCTTGCAAAACCGTGTCACATGCATACGCATCCGGGGCCAAAAGAAATGCTCTTGGAGAGCGGAAAGGGTCTTGGTAGCACCGAAATGACCACGGCCCTCATGAGCTTCCTTTACTAACAAATGGCGTATAGATGAGCGCGGGATACAAAGTTTTCCCGCTCGAAAAAGATAGCCATCGTTAATAAAGAAAGACTCGTGCTCTCGGAGGTCGAGGCATTGTGCCCATATGTCCTTGAAGTCAAGATCCGTGACATATAACTCTTTGATAAGAGCAAAGCCATGTATCTTGGCATCCATATACACAAGGAGGGCATAGCGGCGAGAAAGGGCATCGGCTACCACATTCTCTTTGCCTTTCTTATGCCGATTGACATAAGGAAAGGTCTCTAAAAACTCTACCCAACTAGCATGGCGCCGACTGAGATTTGTTTGACTCTTGAGATACGAAAGAGCCGCATGATCCGAATGAATCACGAACTCCTTCGGCCACAAGTAATGTTGCCATGTCTTAAGACAACGAACTAGAGCATATAGTTCCTTGTCATATGTAGGGTAGTTGAGCGAAGGACCGGACAGTTTTTCACTGAAGTAGGCAATTGGACGATTCTCTTGTAAGAGAACGCCTCCAATGCTCACATTTGATGCATCACACTCCACCTCGAAGGTTTTCGAAAAGTTTGGGAGTTGGAGTAATGGTGCATTACAAAGACGGTCTTTGAGCGCATCAAACGCTCGAGCATGGATATCACGCCACTCAAACGTGACACCCTTGGTAGTGAGCTCATGGAGCGGTGCTGCTACCGTGCTAAAGTCCTTGACAAAGCGCCGGTAGAAACCCGCTAAGCCGAGAAAGGCTCGGACCATGGTGACCGTAGTAGGAGTAGGCCACTCCCGAATAGCACGAACTTTAGATTCGTCTACTCGGAGTCCGTCCTTAGACACGACATAGCCAAGAAAGATAGTGGTGTCCGAGCAAAAGACGCATTTGTCAAAGTTGACATACAATTGCTCTTGTCTAAGGCACTCGAGCACTTGGCGAAGGTGCCCGATGTGATCCTCCAAAGACGTACTAAACACCAAAATATCATCAAAATAAACAACAACGAATGTACCCAAGAATCGGCGCAAGACGTGGTTCATGAGGCGCATGAAGGTGGACGGGGCGTTGGAGAGGCCAAAAAGCATGACAAGCCATTCATAGAGTCCATACTTCGTTTTGAACGCCGTCTTCCATTCGTCACCTTCGGCCATCCGGATTTGGTGGTAACCGCTCCGGAGATCAATTTTGGAGAAGATAGTGGCGCCATGAAGCTCATCCAACATGTCATCAAGGCGCGGGATCGGGTGGCGATATTTGACGGTGATTTGGTTGATGGCACGACAATCAACACACATCCGCCATGATCCATCTTTCTTTGGTACTAAGATTACCGGGACGGCACATGGTGATAAGGATTCACGCACATGTCCCCGGTCTAGGAGCTCTTGCACTTGACGTTGTAACTCCTTTGTCTCTTCCGGACTGGCTCGGTAAGCGGCACGGTTTGGCAAAGAGGCACCGGGCACAAAGTCAATTTGATGTTCAATCCCTCGGATAGATGGCAAGCCGGGTGGGAGGTCTTTGGGCATAATATCCTGAAATTCGGACAACAACAAAGACACCTCGTGTGGCACATTACTTGGGTCATGAGAAGTAGATAAACAAAACGGAACAAGTAAAAAACATGGGAACTTGCCTTCCATGACCGGTTGCAAATCATGCCGGCGAGCTAAGAGTATCCGTGGCTCACACCGTCCTTGAATTACGGGATCCGAAGATGATAAAGGTGCGCCCGAAGAAACGATGCGACCTTTACTACCTTTGGATTCGGTAGCATGGACAAGAGGGGCGGTGTTGCGGGATTTGGAAGTACTAGCACCTACAACATCGGGACTCCGGGGGTCCGATTTTGCCGGTGCTTTAGCGGACTCATCAATAGTTTGTTGCCTCTTCCGTTCCGCATAGTCAACCAAAATTTCGTGCGGAGTCATAGGCAAAAGTGTGACCCGTTTTCCATTATATTGGAACATGTACCGATTAAGATAACCATCATGATATGTGCGGCGATCGAATTGCCATGGTCGTCCTAATAGGACATGTGTGGTGTCCATCTTGATAACATCACAAAGGACCTTATCAACATAGGCGCCAATAGAAAACGGCACCCAAGCTTGTTGTGTGACGGTGTCACATGCCGTATCGGAAATCCATTGGAGTCCGTAAGGCGTTGGGTGGGGGGTCGTAGGCAACTTGAAGTGTTTTACCACCCGTTCGTTGACAATATTACAACAAGAACCCCCGTCAACGATGAGAGAAAGACTCGTATTATTAACCAAGCAACGAGAGTGGAAGAGATTCTCGCGTTGATCAATAGGAATATGCTCTTTAACAGCCAAAATACGACGAGAAACAAGAGCGAATTTACCGGGTTGTGCTGGGCCGCAAGCAATCTCGTCATCACAGGGTTCCATGCCAACAAGTGGGTCGGTGTCATGGTCATCCTCAATAATGATATCACCTTCATATTGACCATCGTCGTCCTCGAAATATGTTGGGTCGGCAAACAAGACTCGTTTGGTGTTTGGGCAATCACGTTGTACGTGGCCAAAACCGCTACACTTGTAACACACGGGCTCCCTTGGGCGAGCCGCCGGTGAGGGTCCTTGTTGACCTCGAGAGGGAGGCGCCGGTGCCGGGCCACGGTTTGGTGCCTTCTCGGTACCCGTTTGCCTATTGGAAGGACCCGTCCGTTGGGTCCCTTTAGAGGCGTCGGTATCTGTAGGAGTAGGCGCATCTCGAGAACGTGTGTTAGATGGATAAAGATATGGACTCGAGGAAGAGGGATACCTAGAATACCGCGGTGTTTCGAGTTGTTGCTTATATAACTTCATGGCGGCATGACATAATGCTCCCAAATCCTTGAATGGGACAATCTCGAGCGGCCGCCGGATGGAAGCATTAAGCCCACTCATGAACTTGGTGCGGAGGGCGGAGGGGGAGGCCGAGACGCCGGCCTTAATGTGCATGTCCTCAAGTTTAGCCAAGTAAGCCACCGGAGTGAGGTTGCCTTGCTTGAACTCGGCAATTTGCAACCGCATATCATTCTTAAAGTCCTCGGGTACGTACTTCTTGGTCATGCAATAGAGCAATTGCTCAAACGTCTCAATTGGTGCCCATCCTCGCCTCTCTCGGGTGAACTCATACCGGTTCCACCAAGACTTCACATCTCCTTCAAAGTATAGAGTTGCCGCCTCGATTTTCTCGGATTCCTCCTCATAATGACAATGTTTTAATGCTCGTTTCATATCCTGCGCCCAATCAAGAAAAACACACGGATCATATTCACCATGAAAGGTAGGGAACTTAACCTTACCTTCCCTACGAGCTCGGTAGGGGTCCGGTCGGGGCGGTGGAATGTAGGCATCATCGGCACGGGCTCGCCGGTGGCCGCCATGATGACGTTGGCGCCCATGAACGGGTGGGGCCGGCCTAGGTGGATTTGGGGGAGGCAACCATTCTTCACCCCGGTCTTGATTCTCATAGGGGTCTATGATGGGTGGGTGCCACGGACGGTTATGTGCTACCCGTTCTAAATCGGATACATCACCGGAGAACTCATTGAAGTTGTGTTGCTCATCGTATTCATCAAAGTCAAGGGTCCTCGGTTGCCGGATTGACCGTTGGTGACGGTGTTCGGACCGATCATGCTCACGACCATGATTGGTGGTTGAGTTGGGACGGTACCGGGGCTCTTCCCGGGTTTGTCGGTCGGTGCGGGGCACACTAGGTGGAGCTGGAGAAGGAACATACCGTTGATGTTGATGCTCATAATATTGGTGCCGATGTTCCGTATCGACTATGGGTAAGTTATCTTGACGCGGGTCGGGGAATTCCTCCTCTTCTTCATGGGACTCATTTCCGTCAAGAGGTAAAGGATGGGTGCGTTCAATGACAGACGCAAGCCGGGTAACGTTTGATGGGCCGGCTCCCAAAAGTCCCTTGCCTTTCCGTTGTGCATCGGAAGTGGAAGCATTGACCACGTTCTCATTCGGATAAGTGGGGGTGGGACGGTGAGCATTCTGAAGGGACTTAAGAGCTTCTAGCTCTTTTTTCAAGGCAATGTTTTCTCGGGTCAAGGCATCAAACTTTTGTTGTGCCTTCAAGGCTTCCAATTCTCGCCTTATGGAGTCATTTTCGAGGGACAACGAGGCAGTTTCTTGAGCCAAGGGTTCACTGAACTCTTGCGGACCAGAATCCTGAGAAGTTTCCATTTCAACGTTAGTCATTGCTCCAAATCAGCACACAAGTTCAAGCAATCAAGTGAGCAAGGTGACAAGTTAGGTCAACTTTACCCAAGTTCAAGTGCATTATCGGGTTCTACTTTGGGGAAGGCCGTTTGGCGGTTAGGCAAGGAAGGCAAATCCAACAAAATTGAACCAATTACACACAAAAAAACAAGTGATATTTTGCAAACGTATGTGAGAAAATGGAGGGATAGAAGATGGACGGATTGTTCACTCGGCAAGCTTTGCTTGCTTTCAGTCTTTGACCGTTTTGTAAAATCCAATTTTTCGGATGGACCGGTTTGCCGGACGTCTTTTCACTTTGTGTGTTTCGTTTCTTTGAAACGTTTTGAGCAACACTTTCTTTTGTTTTTTTTTTTTGAACACAAATCCGTATTGATGAAGAGTTGTTTTGCTTTTCTTGGAATATCAAATGCGAGATATCCGAACTTTTCGTTAACAAAAATATCCCAAGAGATTTGGTGAAATTAATTAACAAAATTGTCGGATTAGGTCGGTTTAAGAAAAAGACGGGTTTGATAAATGGTTTGAAGGTAAACCAAATATCTCCTATTTTTGTTCTTTTTTGTTTTGAGTTAAACACGGAAAAGAAAAAAAAAATTCAGGAAAAATGGATGAACATGATGAAGAACATGATGAACAACATGAAGATCATGAAGAACAAATGAAGAACATCATGAGCAAACAAAGGCTAAATAGGTTTAAGATAATAACGCACAAAAACAAGAGTAAAGAGAACTTAGCTTTGATCCCTTGCTCTGATACCAATTTGATGCGTCCTTGGAGGTAACCAAGGATAACTCCGGATCTAGATCAAGCAAAACTCCAACTACTCCTTGATTCTTTGTGCAACGTTGTATCGTTTCGGATCCAAAGGGGCAGAAGCGATGAAGAAACTAGGGTTACTTCGATCTAGAGAGATCGAAGGAACCTTTTTGTGTGGAGCGAAGGTTGATTCTTAAAAGGAATCCTCGAATATGGATTTCTTGAATCAAAGACGAGATTCAAGGAAGAAGTTTGAGGGTTAGAAGAGAGATTTTGATGCCCAAGCTAAGTGGAGGAAATTCTTCTCAAAACTTAGTAATATTGAACATGAAAAATAAGTGAGGCAAGATATCTCTTATATAGAGAAACTTGCCTACCAATGGGCCAACGGGCCAAACAAGAATACATGAAGAAAAAGCCCAAAAGGGGAAAACCTAAAAGCATCCAAGCAAACCCTAAACGGATAAGGTCAAAAAGGGAATATTCCTATATGGAATATCCCTTTATTACATAAAAAGGAAAACATGAAAATATAGTCCGAAGATAAACTAGCTTCATGCCATGGAGTCGGAAAGACGAGACATGCCGCTAACGGAACCGGTAGCCTATACCATGGTGGTGTAGAGACAAGGCACGCCGGTAATGGGACCAAGTGAAGAAGTAGTGCGGGTGATGATGGAGCCGGTGGCTCGAGCAATGGCCTTAGCTCGGGATCGGGTGATCAGTCCATCTGAGCGAACTCTAAGAGCCTCGTCCTCTTCGTCCATGGTCAACGTAAAAGGGGCATCCAAGGGCGCATCACAACCCAGGAAACGTCCCAGCCCATGTACCACTTCAGCCGATGAAACCCTGCGGACTCATACTTTCAGCCGTTACATTTCCGTGCCCCTTCTATCCAAGCCAGCGGTTTCTTCTGCACAAATTACGCCATGATTTACGTAATCAGCTCCGTGTCTCTCTCCCTCTTCGATCGTCCAGCAAGTGCAACGACAGCTCCACGTCTCTCTCTCCCTCTTCGATCTTCCAACAAGTGCAATGACAACTCCAGTCTCGCTCTCTCATCGATCTTCCAGCAGTCCAGACGATCCTCTCCTGTGCAATTCATGCCTAATGAGTGCCCTTTTATGTCTCCTAAATCTACCCAGAACAGCCATAGAGGAGCTGGTACAGATTCATGCTGTTTCTTCCGAGTTTCAAGAAGTGTTGAACAACCGACTTTGAGCCTAGATTTGGGTAAGTTAGACTTTTCCTTTGCTCCTGGTTTTTGGATATGTTGTTGTCGGTATTGCAGTGTTGAACATACTGAAATTTGAGCCTATTCTGAATTATAGTTTAGGAGATATGATTTTATCAAGTTGGCTTCTCATGCAGTTTTCTAAGTGTGCTGAGTTTGAGGAAAGTTGCTTGAGATGCAGTTTTGTGGAATAAATTTGGAGGGGTTATTGACTTCTGTTAGACTTGAATTTTGGATATGATATAGTTGGCATATTGTGGTGGAACATAATTAAATTTGGGAAGAATGGGAGTTACGGTTTGAGAGATATGGGGTTTCAAAGTTCAGTTTTATAAATGTGCTGAGTTGAGAAAAACAGCATGGGATGCTGTTTTGTGAGATAGTTTTGAATAGGCTTTTGATCTCTGTTAGGCTTGAATTTTTGATATGATATAGTTGACACCTTGTTGTAGATCATATTAAAATTTGGGAAGAATCGGAGTTACGGTTCGAGATTTATTGTGTTTCAAAGTTGACGTTTTTATATATGTGCTGAGTGTTGGGGGAAAACAGCAAGTGATGCTGTTTTGTGAGATGATTTTGAATAAGCTCTTGATATCCTTTCCGGGTGAATTTTGGATATATTATAGGTAAGATTTTATAGTAGAACATATTAAAATTTGGGATAAATCCAGTGCGTGGTTTAGGAGTTATGATTTTTCAAAGTGTACTCAGATTTTGGCTAAGTATGGGAAACTTCAAGTGTTGTAACCAACTTTGGAATTTTTATAAAAATGATGGATGAACAGTTTTGAGAAATTCTTGCTCCTAAGGGTAGAGGGAACATCATAGATGATCTAGAGAATTGATTCGGAATTTTTATAAGCTTTTACGAATTTTATATTTGAAACCGAAGTTAGACCTTTACGATCTTTCGGAAAATAGGAAAATAGGAAAAATGCCACTTTGTAACCAAACTAAACTTTAGGAGTTAGAATATGATTTTAGAGTCTCAAATAGAAGTTTAGACATGAATTTTGGAAATTCTGGGAGTTTCGGGACAAAGGGTAAAATAGTCATTTGACCCTAAATTAGTACTGTAACTAGTTATGTTTTACTACGTTCTTTTATCTTAGAATTCTTAGACTTCTAATTACGTGGGAGTGTGCTAATGCACTCATCTCCTTTGACAGGCAACTGAGTTGCTACAGTTTACAGTGCGAGTTTGGTTTACAGAGAGTCGAGCTTTATACCAGGTAAGTCCTTTGGGCTTACTTAGCTGACTTCTAAATATGAGCATGAATGATGATAGTGGTGTGTGATTGAAATGTTTAGAGAGATAGGTTGTGATATATATTTACCGACCTATACTTGGCCTAAGAGTAACGGGCGGTGGCATTCTGCTCAGTTAGCTTGCGAGCACTGGGGGTTTCTTTAAGGACTAGTCCATACTCGGTTTGTAGTGATGCTACCGGCGGAGGTCAGCTAGACCTACACCCAGTTGGATAAGGAACGGAGGCGAGAACAGTTAATAGCTCTCGTGCCATAACTGTAAATTGAATAAGATGAATCACTTAAATAATAGATAATAAACGGTTGAGTGCCAGCATGATGTTTGTTTATTTTTGTTTCTGCTTGTGTTTGTGCTGTTGTCATTCTACTTATATTTGGATAGTTAGCTAACGGTTTATCCGTGTTGTAGATTTGTAGAGATAGACAGTTGCAGAGTGATCCGGAACGGATGGTCAGCCGGGTCCACGTACTCATTAGATGGGGACGGGGGAGTCTCCCATACAGCATGCATGTTATGTATATGTATATGTTTCGTAAGGCTGTCACATGTGTACATTCATACAGTAAAAATATTATGTTTTGAAATTGTTTCAAGTACATTTGTGCGTTGTTGTAAGATCCAAGTAATGTTGTTGTTAAACCAAGGTCGGGACCCATTGTGAGGTCCTAACCAGTAGCTCCCCGAGTTCCGAGAATTTGGGGTGTTACAAAGGAATGACCCGATCTTATGTGTTGCTTATCCCGGGCTCAATATTACGGTGTATGGAGGCAACCGATCCAGTAGTGTCACGAAGGAAGGATGACAGAAAGAGGGCACAACTTACCCGGATGTCAACTGTGTTGACGACACTAGGCTAATCTGCCTCGGGTCTGCAGGGTAGAGGTCTTCCATGGCACAATGGTGACGTCCATGATGTGTGTCTGTGTTTAGGTAAGGTATACGGGAGGCTTAGCATGGCTAAGCAGAGTTGGAGACGTGCCGACTGGTGCCGAAGAAGGAGGGTTGTGTAAATGCGTGAATAGGGACGTGATTTGGAGGAGAGGAGGGGATGCAGCTGCGTGATATAAGGGAGCCGTTACAATTGTAATTGACCGGCGTAACGTATCACGTAAAGGGTGGAGGAGAAGAGTGTCATCACTGCTGAGTTGGCGTCCTCCCTGGGCTTGCTGACGGGCCTGGGAAGCTGTCTTGCGTGAAGAGGTATGTCCATAGTCCAGCAAGGAATGAAGAGGTGGGCTGAAAAAGAAGGAGGAAGATGTGGGGTGGAAAGATCAAAATACAAGGTAAGGTGGGTTGGGCTTTGTCTTAGCCTTGTCAAGAAGATGTCAAGATATTGTCAAGAATATATCATGACTTTGTTAAAACATGTCATGACCTTGTCAAGGACAAAAGGTATATTTATATATATATATATATATATATATATATATATATATATATGATAGGGTTGTGAAAAAAATAGGGTTTGGTTAACCTTTCATTATTTTATGTGAGATTAGGTTACCCCAAATGATCAAATTTGTGATAAAATATCCACTAGGTATCTTGAGGAAAAGGTTAACTGATCGGAATCCGGTTTGACTCGAACATAAATGGAAAAAATTTTCCGGATATTACAGATCATGTTATAGTTTAGGATTGGTTATAATAATCCTATCGTTTTATGTGAAGGTAAGCTACATAAAATGATAAAATTTTATAAAGATCCTATCATTTTATGTGAAGGGAAGCTACATAAAATGATAAATTTTATAATAATGTGTCTAACTAAGTAGACGGATATGGGTCAACTGATCGAGATCGGGTTTGTTACAGAAATAAACGGAATAAAAATTCCGGATATTACACAAACCAAGTCCCACGGCTGCAGTTGCAAAAAAGCACAAACCTAATAATAGTTCCTCCGGCCCTCTGGGCGGGTTTGAGCCTCAACTTTGAGGCGGCCATTCCGTTCCGAGAGATCATAGCCGACTCTTACAGCTATCGACTTGGGTCCTTGAACTAACTGAACGGGGCTTACGATCACACAACCAATTTTTTAATCCGTGGAGCCGATCCAAAAAAACTCGATATTCTAGTACCCGTTTTGATCTAGATCCGATCGAAAATATTTTACCGAATAACGACATCTAATAAGGATCAAGATTTTGGCATCCGGATATTCGCGGATAGTCGAATAGTACCGAATCACTATATATTCCCGGTTATTCGGCTATTAAAAAAACTTTTATTATAAATGTATTTGTTTACGAAAGGATAAATCAAGATTTTATATTACAATTTTGTACTAATAATTATATTTAAAAATATATTATATTTAAAAATATTTGAGTTAGGCAAAATTGTAATGCCCCAAATTTTGGCGCACTTGCGATATTTATTTTTTATCCGGATTTTACCGATATTTTATTAACGTAAATATTTTTATGAGCATTTTCACGTGAAAAATTATATTTTATGAGTTTATATATTTTTACATTTATATATTATATATTCCGTATTTTATTTTACGGAAAAGTTTATGAGCTTTTCCGATTCAAAAATTCCATTATGAATGCTTCGATCGAGTCTATCCTTTTCTTTTCTTTTCCCTTTTCTTTTTTTTTTCCTGGCTGGTGAGCAGGCCTGCAGACTCGACCCTTCGTTGCTTGTGTTGCCGCTTCCTTTGTTGTAGTTGAAGATAGCCGCCCAAGCTACTCTGCAAGCTTTCATCTCACCCTTGTCTACACCTAGATCAACCCTCCCTCACCTCATACCTTACCATGTCTCTCTGACTCTCACACAACCCAGCCAACCTCTCAGCTATCTGTTTCTCCCTCTATTCTCATTCATCTTCCTCAAGAAAGCTGTAAGCTTCCCTTGAGCTATGAGTTGCAACCTCGTCACCTTCACCACAACTTAATTACATCACAGGTTGCCCTCGTCGTCACCGCTTGAATCTCGACTGGCCTCCTCACCTCGAGCCATCGCTGGGAACAAGAGAAACCAAGAGCAGCACGCTTCCACCTGCATTGAGCCACTGCCTCTATTTTCCTCCCTCGCCACAAGGCAATAACAGTCGCCGAGAAACAACCGTCGCTAGCCTCGTTCTGCGCCCACTGCCGACACCGGAGAAGAGAGCCACTGCCACCGCCTGCCCTGGCTCCGCCTTCCCTCGCCCGGATCTGCCCTCGCTGCTACTGGTGCCACCAGACGCCGGAGAGCTCTTCAGCCACCTTCTTCTCTCCCTGTATTCGCTGTTCTCCCTGCCGCCAAGGAGCAGCCCCTGCCGCCGGATTCGGGCCGCCTTTGTCACCGCCGATTGGGCCGCCTTCCTTCTGCAGCCACCAGGAGTCGCCGGAGCCAGAGGTTGCCGCCTGCGCAGCCAAACCCTCTGTTGCTTTCAACCAGCGGGTTAAAGAAACCCTATTAACCTATTTAAATCGCCCCCTTACTTTTTGTGTTATTACAGTTTGTATCCCGTGTTTTATATTTACATATTTGGCCCTAATTTTGAAATCTTGCAATATTACCCCTGCAGAATAAATAACAGGAAATAGCCCAAAGATTTATTTACAATTTATGACACAAGTTTCTAGCATTTCATAAATTTCCCTTGACAATGTTTCTATGAGTTTTAAATTTGGAATTTACTTGAATTATATTCTTATGTATATATACTATATATATTATGCTCATGTTGGATTAATTCCGGGTTTTGAGTTAAAGATTAAATTACGGGATTTTAAAGTTGGCTTTGAAAACGAGTTTTACCTTGGGATTATGATGTTATACAATTTCCCGGAATATATATTTATGGTTTTAACTTAGGTTTTAAAAGTGCGGTTTTCGTTAGTATTATATATGTTAATTATTCCATTCAAATTTAGCGTATAAGCTAAATTTGTATAGTTTTGGTGTTAGGTTCGGAAGCGTCCCGATAAAGACTTAACAAGTTCAAGTCGACATCCGTTGATCGATTTCCGTCTTTTGACGTTGTGTGAGTATCCTTTCCCTTGATCTAGTTATGTTTAGTATTAGTATCATGCTAGGTCGGATCTAGCATAACCTAGAGAGAATGCCAAGTAGTGGCCTTGAACCGTATATAGATGTGGATGTTTATGAGTATTGTGATGTTTCGGTACGATCATAGGATGATCTTCGGGATTTGGTGTTCGACCTAGCATGCTAGGGTTGTGACCTCGTATAGGTTTGAGAGACTAGAAGCCCGAGGGCTTCTAGCTTGTTGGACAGTTATTGATTGTGTGTCTTGCTTGATCAGGCGTGAGTGTCTTCTTGCGGGAACTGAGTACGGGATTTAGCGGGTTTAGCTTTGGGACAGGTAAGTCTTCGGACTTACTTAGCTCGTATTCTCTGTATTAGTTTCAATGCGTGTTTGGTGGTGTGTGTTTATTGTTTATGTGTGTGTTTATTGCTTATGTTATAACATCTAAACCGGTAATAGGACCACCGACTTTATATGTTTATATTTGGCCCAAGTGTATGATAACGGGCGGTGACCACTATGTCCGGCCCAAAATGGGGATGGTCGGGAGGTGCCTTGCGACCAGTCCAACAGGTGATGCTGATTCGCATCTGGCCCAAACCTGTTTGGTGAAAGGGGACAAGGGCGGGATCCTTGTGATTTCCGTGCCACAACTAAATGGAAATTAGTAATGGAATAACTTAAAAAAAAAAAAAGATAATAAACCGGATTGTGTGTTTATGATGCCTTATGTGTGTATGTGCCAATACCATGATTCTAATGCCTTGAATGCTAGCTAACGGTTTTATACCGATATTGTTGTAGATTGCCTTGCAGGTTAGGAAAGCGGCCGAGAGATCCAGAAGAGTGGGCAGCCGGGGTTCCGTACATTTTAGGAGTGGGTTTTGGTTGGAGTCGGGTTGTGTTTTATTCTTCGTTTATTATGTTGGTATGCCGTGTGTATGGCGTTTTGATCTTTGGTGTTGTTTATCGGCTGAAGTCTTTTGTTGTTTTCCTTCGGGTTTCTTATCATTTGCATTAAAAGGAATTTTGGTTTGCCTTTATTTGTGCCATGTTGAAAGATCCGGTGAAATTGTTGTCAGGCTAAGGGTCGGGACCCATTGTGAGGTCCCAACCCGTAGCATCCCGAGTCCCGCGGATTCGGGGTGTTACAAAAGTGGTATAAGAGCCTTAGGTTGACAACAATGGCACTCGCAATCTTCTAAAGGCCGAATAAGGAATAAATAGAACCCCTCGGGTTTTGAGTTTTCGTTTTCAAAATCACATGCATGAGTCGGGGTAGAATGTACGGACCACCACTCCTTCCGTGGATCTCGGTAGCATAGTTTATTTGATTTTTAGTATATATATATATATATATATATATAGATATGTGTAGTTATGTAGGTATTTATCGTTGGCCTAGGATGTTGTTGGAATATTATTATATGTGGATTATAGTTATGCATGATGGACTTGTATTGTGAAAATGAAGGCATGATTTTTATATTGATATTTGTACATGTGGCATGATGATATCATATAAGTGTTGGGACCTTGTTTTGTTGTAATAGTTTTGCTTGGATGTGATATGATGGTTAAAGCAATGTGGACATAGGACTTATATAGTCATATACGTATACTAGGATATATATTAGCATATGGTTTTTGGACCTTATAGTTAGGATGATAGAAAGCTATCATTGCACCTTGAACAACGCCTTTTGGCTTAGGATAGTGTGAACACGAAGATGAATATGCTCAAGTATCGAGTTGAACATCGCATTTTAGTGAGCACCCCGGTGATTTTTCGGACTTCTTAGAGAGCGTCTAAGTAGCCATATGAAGACTAGAGATGACGTCAACCGCAAGGACAAACAAAGGGAAGATAACCTCGAGTTAGTTTAAGCAAACTAAGAAGGAAGTTATACAAGAAGGGAAGCGACATGAAGGCATGAGAGTGGTTTCATAGAAGCCACGTTTGAACAACGACGAGACCAACTAGAGATGATGAACTTATAGTTCTTCAAGACGATGCATGGACAACTAAAGACACGAAGAGGGAAGGAAATGAGTGCATTCTCACAAGGGTAGAAGTGGTATTTCATTGAGACGTGAAGTTTTCCTAGATGCTCCTAAGCATGGGAGTCAGAGTGTGAAGTGTGGTCGAACTAATACGAAGATTCATGAGATGCGTAAGTTAAGCTTACAGAAGAACTAGAAAGTGAGGTGACGGTTTTTGTGAGAGCTTAAGCGGGAGACTTCTTCAGAAATATGAGAGTTATGAGGAGGATTACATGGAGAAAGTTCACATAGTAGAATTACCTTGTGGAGTCGTTTTCCGTCGTGGTGATGAGACTGAGCAATGTTAAGAAGGAGAAAGTGTGTGTGGGTGATGATCTTCAAAAGATGAAAGATGAAACAAGGGGCGAGGATTGAAAGACTTATTTTACCAACCAAGAGAAGAGAATGGTTATTAACGATAGAGATGTGGGGAAAATACACTTACAACACATTATGAAGGACGTTAAGCCTATGAAGTTGGGTCATTTGACACAAAAGAGCCGAGAAGGTGTAGTTATCTTACAAAAGTGGAAGGAAGAGGGGAGCATAGAAAAGCTAACGGAGTTTGAATTAAAGTAAATGAGCTAGGGAAGTTTAAGGCGGAATACCCCGAGAGGGTATCCTTCAGGAGTATGGTAACATGGAAGTGTGGTAGGAGGGTAAGTCATTGATCTTGGAAAGGGTCATTAATGAGCTAATCGGTGACCACTGAGAATTGCACAGGTGCGGGTTGACACTAGTGATTGTATGCGGGGAGAGTAACCCAAGAGATTGGATCAAGAAGAGGGGTAACAAAAATGTGGAATATTCGTGGTGGTTGAATGTCGGCAACAAAGAGGTATATTAAGGGAAGCACAAATATCTTAATCAAGTAACAATTACCGACTCCAACAAGTGATGGTAACGTACCTTGTTGAGAGGGATTGTAACGATCTGGTGCGACCTTCTTAGGTCATGAGATTTTCATATGGAGGAATGACATGGATCAGGGTAAAGGGAACTAGAAGGACAAAAAGGGAAGGGAGTCTTCAATGGTTATTGTGCGCAAAGGGAGGATATGTAAGGGGATGCATGGTATGTTTGTTCTAAAGTGATGATGTCATGGTTTCACGAGCAAAAGCTAAGTCAAAGTTTTGGGACTCGCATGGCGAAGCCATAGTGGCTTTGACGTTAAATGAGGAATCTGAATTAAGGTAACGCTGCAAGTTTGGAGTCATGATGTGAGTGCTTGGTGGAGTTATGAGTGGATCTTTCAGTGATTGTGGTTGGGGAATTTTGCCTAAGGACATACTAGTACGGTTGTGAAGATTGTTCATGGAATACAAAGAGATGCTTAAGGTGACCAACAAGAGAAAGAGAAAACTAAAGTTTTGAAGTTCGATTTTGAGATGTACAAGAAGTGTATGAAAGATCGAGGTTAGAGCCTCTACGGTCGTTTGACATTACATAAGAAAATGAAGTGTAAATTTCTACGACTACTTGAAGAGAGGATGTCTATGGTGAAAGCTTATGTAGAATACAAGGAGCTCCTCCCATATGTTGGGATGTCATAGAAAGCAAAGAAGACTGTATTGAGTTGTTATAAGGTAAGATCGAGTCTTGTAGTTAAGATATTTTTTACTAAACACATGCGCGAGATCAAAAGATGTTACTATTGCCATTCCTTTGAAGTGAGAAAAAGGATTAAGCTGAAGTATTGCTTAACCAAGGCTTCAAGAGTCGAAAGATTCGAGCAAGTTCCTTGAGTTTTGGAGAAGAAGGATCTTTGAAAGAGGACGGTGAACATAGTAGCTACAGAAGGAACAATACCCGTGTTGAAGGAGGTCACCCAAACCGGTCGGAGTGGACCACTTGTCAAGTGTTAGGACTAAGTGGTGTCAATTATTACGATATGTGATGGGTAGAGAAAAGATAGAACCCCGGATAGAACGGATTCCAATGCATCAAAATGTGAATTTTACCGCTAAGATTGATTTGGGCTCAAATCCCATTTCTAAGGCGCCGTACAAAAGACATCAATAAATGATACCCCTTAAGGATACTCGAATTGAGGATGCAATCAAAGGAGCAATTGCAAGGACTTATTGATAAAGGTTCATTAGAACCAATGCACTGTCATATTGAACACCAGAAGTTATCTTAAACTCTTGGGAAAAAAAAAAAGAAGAAAAAAAAGAAAAGAGGACAGACAATTCTCTCCAATTGAACATCGATTACCGTGAGTTGAAGGACAAGTCTTCCTTACAACGAATGGATGATCTACTCGATCGGTTGCAAGGGTCGATAGTCTCTTCTAAAAGTGATTTAAGGTCAGATTGTCACCAATTGAGAATTCGAGACTGAGACATTGCAAATACGGCATTCCAGACAAACCATGGTCACTACGAGTTGTAGCGAGTCCATATGGGCTTATTAATGCCCATATAGGATATTTTGGTCTACTCTCGAGAAGAGAGAAGTTGTATGACAAATTGTCACGGGATGATAACCCCCGAAGGATGTGAAAGAAACTACAAGTTTTCTCGGAT
The DNA here is from genome assembly GCA_033239045.1 of Fagopyrum esculentum. Taxonomy (NCBI): domain Eukaryota; kingdom Viridiplantae; phylum Streptophyta; class Magnoliopsida; order Caryophyllales; family Polygonaceae; genus Fagopyrum; species Fagopyrum esculentum. The sequence goes on along the minus strand of BSUD01000005.1, from coordinate 39,051,717 downwards.
GTGTTGGTCATTACCGGATATCGGGAGAGATTCTCCGAGTAACACTATCTAGGGCTAACCTACTCCGGATGACCATGAAGTATGGAATGAGATGAAAATTAACAATGTAGTTGTTGAGAGTTAAGAGGAGATTAATTGGTGAACTGTTTGAAATTGCCTCGGGGTATGATGGGTTTGAGGAGGAGCAATGATTCTCCAAGACAAGTTTTTGATTGAGTATTGATGAACGATGTAAAAGTAATAGCATACGTGTCTCGTTAGTAGAAGCAGTGTGAAGTAAAATACTTCATTCATTACTCGGAACTTGCAACAAGAATTGGGAAACGTAACATCAAAGTTTGGTTTGATTAGAACCAAAGCCAACGGTGTAAATTGGAAGTTCAATCTTCTTTGTCACAGACAAGCAAAAAAAAGAAACATAATGGAAATATTATAGTGAGAAAGACCCAAGGGGAAAGTTGAGTTCCAATATATCGGACCTTTTTGAGATCATAGCGCAATTTGAGAAAGTGATTTACTAGTTGGCGTTATAACCAAGAGTAGAGGGTGTTCACCCGGTGTTTCATGTGTATCAGTCGAGAAAGTACATGCATGATTCGAGACGTGTGATCAGTCATGATGATCTAGTAGCAGACGAGGAAACAATGAGGCTAACTGGAAGACAGATAATAGTATCTTTGTTTGAGTTTGACGCTAAGCTAGTAGCATCGATAGAATCAACGGGTTAGACCTAGTTCTTCCCTTGGTTGAGTCATGTGCATGTGTGATATTCTAGCTTGTTGGACAGTTATTGATTGTGTGTCTTGCTTGATCAGGCGTGAGTGTCTTCTTGCGGGAACTGAGTACGGGATTTAGCGGGTTTAGCTTTGGGACAGGTAAGTCTTCGGACTTACTTAGCTCGTATTCTCTGTATTAGTTTCAATGCGTGTTTGGTGGTGTGTGTTTATTGTTTATGTGTGTGTTTATTGCTTATGTTATAACATCTAAACCGGTAATAGGACCACCGACTTTATATGTTTATATTTGGCCCAAGTGTATGATAACGGGCGGTGACCACTATGTCCGGCCCAAAATGGGGATGGTCGGGAGGTGCCTTGCGACCAGTCCAACAGGTGATGCTGATTCGCATCTGGCCCAAACCTGTTTGGTGAAAGGGGACAAGGGCGGGATCCTTGTGATTTCCGTGCCACAACTAAATGGAAATTAGTAATGGAATAACTTAAAAAAAAAAAAGATAATAAACCGGATTGTGTGTTTATGATGCCTTATGTGTGTATGTGCCAATACCATGATTCTAATGCCTTGAATGCTAGCTAACGGTTTTATACCGATATTGTTGTAGATTGCCTTGCAGGTTAGGAAAGCGGCCGAGAGATCCAGAAGAGTGGGCAGCCGGGGTTCCGTACATTTTAGGAGTGGGTTTTGGTTGGAGTCGGGTTGTGTTTTATTCTTCGTTTATTATGTTGGTATGCCGTGTGTATGGCGTTTTGATCTTTGGTGTTGTTTATCGGCTGAAGTCTTTTGTTGTTTTCCTTCGGGTTTCTTATCATTTGCATTAAAAGGAATTTTGGTTTGCCTTTATTTGTGCCATGTTGAAAGATCCGGTGAAATTGTTGTCAGGCTAAGGGTCGGGACCCATTGTGAGGTCCCAACCCGTAGCATCCCGAGTCCCGCGGATTCGGGGTGTTACAAAAGTGGTATAAGAGCCTTAGGTTGACAACAATGGCACTCGCAATCTTCTAAAGGCCGAATAAGGAATAAATAGAACCCCTCGGGTTTTGAGTTTTCGTTTTCAAAATCACATGCATGAGTCGGGGTAGAATGTACGGACCACCACTCCTTCCGTGGATCTCGGTAGCATAGTTTATTTGATTTTTAGTATATATATATATATAGATATGTGTAGTTATGTAGGTATTTATCGTTGGCCTAGGATGTTGTTGGAATATTATTATATGTGGATTATAGTTATGCATGATGGACTTGTATTGTGAAAATGAAGGCATGATTTTTATATTGATATTTGTACATGTGGCATGATGATATCATATAAGTGTTGGGACCTTGTTTTGTTGTAATAGTTTTGCTTGGATGTGATATGATGGTTAAAGCAATGTGGACATAGGACTTATATAGTCATATACGTATACTAGGATATATATTAGCATATGGTTTTTGGACCTTATAGTTAGGATGATAGAAAGCTATCATTGCACCTTGAACAACGCCTTTTGGCTTAGGATAGTGTGAACACGAAGATGAATATGCTCAAGTATCGAGTTGAACATCGCATTTTAGTGAGCACCCCGGTGATTTTTCGGACTTCTTAGAGAGCGTCTAAGTAGCCATATGAAGACTAGAGATGACGTCAACCGCAAGGACAAACAAAGGGAAGATAACCTCGAGTTAGTTTAAGCAAACTAAGAAGGAAGTTATACAAGAAGGGAAGCAATCTGAAGTTGTGGGAGTGGTTCCGAGAAAGCGATGACGAGTAACAATAAAGTGAAGTTGAGACAACGAAATTATGATTCTTCAAGACGATGCATGGACAACTAAAGACACGAAGAGGGAAGGAAATGAGTGCATTCTCACAAGGGTAGAAGTGGTATTTCATTGAGACGTGAAGTTTTCCTAGATGCTCCTAAGCATGGGAGTCAGAGTGTGAAGTGTGGTCGAACTAATACGAAGATTCATGAGATGCGTAAGTTAAGCTTACAGAAGAACTAGAAAGTGAGGTGACGGTTTTTGTGAGAGCTTAAGCGGGAGACTTCTTCAGAAATATGAGAGTTATGAGGAGGATTACATGGAGAAAGTTCACATAGTAGAATTACCTTGTGGAGTCGTTTTCCGTCGTGGTGATGAGACTGAGCAATGTTAAGAAGGAGAAAGTGTGTGTGGGTGATGATCTTCAAAAGATGAAAGATGAAACAAGGGGCGAGGATTGAAAGACTTATTTTACCAACCAAGAGAAGAGAATGGTTATTAACGATAGAGATGTGGGGAAAATACACTTACAACACATTATGAAGGACGTTAAGCCTATGAAGTTGGGTCATTTGACACAAAAGAGCCGAGAAGGTGTAGTTATCTTACAAAAGTGGAAGGAAGAGGGGAGCATAGAAAAGCTAACGGAGTTTGAATTAAAGTAAATGAGCTAGGGAAGTTTAAGGCGGAATACCCCGAGAGGGTATCCTTCAGGAGTATGGTAACATGGAAGTGTGGTAGGAGGGTAAGTCATTGATCTTGGAAAGGGTCATTAATGAGCTAATCGGTGACCACTGAGAATTGCACAGGTGCGGGTTGACACTAGTGATTGTATGCGGGGAGAGTAACCCAAGAGATTGGATCAAGAAGAGGGGTAACAAAAATGTGGAATATTCGTGGTGGTTGAATGTCGGCAACAAAGAGGTATATTAAGGGAAGCACAAATATCTTAATCAAGTAACAATTACCGACTCCAACAAGTGATGGTAACGTACCTTGTTGAGAGGGATTGTAACGATCTGGTGCGACCTTCTTAGGTCATGAGATTTTCATATGGAGGAATGACATGGATCAGGGTAAAGGGAACTAGAAGGACAAAAAGGGAAGGGAGTCTTCAATGGTTATTGTGCGCAAAGGGAGGATATGTAAGGGGATGCATGGTATGTTTGTTCTAAAGTGATGATGTCATGGTTTCACGAGCAAAAGCTAAGTCAAAGTTTTGGGACTCGCATGGCGAAGCCATAGTGGCTTTGACGTTAAATGAGGAATCTGAATTAAGGTAACGCTGCAAGTTTGGAGTCATGATGTGAGTGCTTGGTGGAGTTATGAGTGGATCTTTCAGTGATTGTGGTTGGGGAATTTTGCCTAAGGACATACTAGTACGGTTGTGAAGATTGTTCATGGAATACAAAGAGATGCTTAAGGTGACCAACAAGAGAAAGAGAAAACTAAAGTTTTGAAGTTCGATTTTGAGATGTACAAGAAGTGTATGAAAGATCGAGGTTAGAGCCTCTACGGTCGTTTGACATTACATAAGAAAATGAAGTGTAAATTTCTACGACTACTTGAAGAGAGGATGTCTATGGTGAAAGCTTATGTAGAATACAAGGAGCTCCTCCCATATGTTGGGATGTCATAGAAAGCAAAGAAGACTGTATTGAGTTGTTATAAGGTAAGATCGAGTCTTGTAGTTAAGATATTTTTTACTAAACACATGCGCGAGATCAAAAGATGTTACTATTGCCATTCCTTTGAAGTGAGAAAAAGGATTAAGCTGAAGTATTGCTTAACCAAGGCTTCAAGAGTCGAAAGATTCGAGCAAGTTCCTTGAGTTTTGGAGAAGAAGGATCTTTGAAAGAGGACGGTGAACATAGTAGCTACAGAAGGAACAATACCCGTGTTGAAGGAGGTCACCCAAACCGGTCGGAGTGGACCACTTGTCAAGTGTTAGGACTAAGTGGTGTCAATTATTACGATATGTGATGGGTAGAGAAAAGATAGAACCCCGGATAGAACGGATTCCAATGCATCAAAATGTGAATTTTACCGCTAAGATTGATTTGGGCTCAAATCCCATTTCTAAGGCGCCGTACAAAAGACATCAATAAATGATACCCCTTAAGGATACTCGAATTGAGGATGCAATCAAAGGAGCAATTGCAAGGACTTATTGATAAAGGTTCATTAGAACCAATGCACTGTCATATTGAACACCAGAAGTTATCTTAAACTCTTGGGAAAAAAAAAAAGAAGAAAAAAAAGAAAAGAGGACAGACAATTCTCTCCAATTGAACATCGATTACCGTGAGTTGAAGGACAAGTCTTCCTTACAACGAATGGATGATCTACTCGATCGGTTGCAAGGGTCGATAGTCTCTTCTAAAAGTGATTTAAGGTCAGATTGTCACCAATTGAGAATTCGAGACTGAGACATTGCAAATACGGCATTCCAGACAAACCATGGTCACTACGAGTTGTAGCGAGTCCATATGGGCTTATTAATGCCCATATAGGATATTTTGGTCTACTCTCGAGAAGAGAGAAGTTGTATGACAAATTGTCACGGGATGATAACCCCCGAAGGATGTGAAAGAAACTACAAGTTTTCTCGGATGTGTTGGTCATTACCGGATATCGGGAGAGATTCTCCGAGTAACACTATCTAGGGCTAACCTACTCCGGATGACCATGAAGTATGGAATGAGATGAAAATTAACAATGTAGTTGTTGAGAGTTAAGAGGAGATTAATTGGTGAACTGTTTGAAATTGCCTCGGGGTATGATGGGTTTGAGGAGGAGCAATGATTCTCCAAGACAAGTTTTTGATTGAGTATTGATGAACGATGTAAAAGTAATAGCATACGTGTCTCGTTAGTAGAAGCAGTGTGAAGTAAAATACTTCATTCATTACTCGGAACTTGCAACAAGAATTGGGAAACGTAACATCAAAGTTTGGTTTGATTAGAACCAAAGCCAACGGTGTAAATTGGAAGTTCAATCTTCTTTGTCACAGACAAGCAAAAAAAAGAAACATAATGGAAATATTATAGTGAGAAAGACCCAAGGGGAAAGTTGAGTTCCAATATATCGGACCTTTTTGAGATCATAGCGCAATTTGAGAAAGTGATTTACTAGTTGGCGTTATAACCAAGAGTAGAGGGTGTTCACCCGGTGTTTCATGTGTATCAGTCGAGAAAGTACATGCATGATTCGAGACGTGTGATCAGTCATGATGATCTAGTAGCAGACGAGGAAACAATGAGGCTAACTGGAAGACAGATAATAGTATCTTTGTTTGAGTTTGACGCTAAGCTAGTAGCATCGATAGAATCAACGGGTTAGACCTAGTTCTTCCCTTGGTTGAGTCATGTGCATGTGTGATATTCTAGCTTGTTGGACAGTTATTGATTGTGTGTCTTGCTTGATCAGGCGTGAGTGTCTTCTTGCGGGAACTGAGTACGGGATTTAGCGGGTTTAGCTTTGGGACAGGTAAGTCTTCGGACTTACTTAGCTCGTATTCTCTGTATTAGTTTCAATGCGTGTTTGGTGGTGTGTGTTTATTGTTTATGTGTGTGTTTATTGCTTATGTTATAACATCTAAACCGGTAATAGGACCACCGACTTTATATGTTTATATTTGGCCCAAGTGTATGATAACGGGCGGTGACCACTATGTCCGGCCCAAAATGGGGATGGTCGGGAGGTGCCTTGCGACCAGTCCAACAGGTGATGCTGATTCGCATCTGGCCCAAACCTGTTTGGTGAAAGGGGACAAGGGCGGGATCCTTGTGATTTCCGTGCCACAACTAAATGGAAATTAGTAATGGAATAACTTAAAAAAAAAAAAGATAATAAACCGGATTGTGTGTTTATGATGCCTTATGTGTGTATGTGCCAATACCATGATTCTAATGCCTTGAATGCTAGCTAACGGTTTTATACCGATATTGTTGTAGATTGCCTTGCAGGTTAGGAAAGCGGCTGAGAGATCCAGAAGAGTGGGCAGCCGGGGTTCCGTACATTTTAGGAGTGGGTTTTGGTTGGAGTCGGGTTGTGTTTTATTCTTCGTTTATTATGTTGGTATGCCGTGTGTATGGCGTTTTGATCTTTGGTGTTGTTTATCGGCTGAAGTCTTTTGTTGTTTTCCTTCGGGTTTCTTATCATTTGCATTAAAAGGAATTTTGGTTTGCCTTTATTTGTGCCATGTTGAAAGATCCGGTGAAATTGTTGTCAGGCTAAGGGTCGGGACCCATTGTGAGGTCCCAACCCGTAGCATCCCGAGTCCCGCGGATTCGGGGTGTTACAAAAATAATGAAGGGATAATTTGACATACTAGGCTTTTTTGAGTTTTTGTTTAAGAAAGTGTACCCCAAATTTTTTACCATTTTCATTTTAGTAGGTAAAATTAATTAACCCACTTATTTAAAAAAGAAGAAGAAACTTCTCTATTTAAAAAAAAGAAAATAAAATAAGAGGACTTTTCATTTTCAAATACATAAGTTCCTATGAACTTAATTTTTTATTTCTTTTTTTTTTTTCCTTTTTTATATTCTTTTTTCTTTTTTTTTATTTTTTATTTTCTGATATATTTTCATACCGGAATTTTTCATACCATCAATTTACATATCAGAAATTTACATACCCGAAATTCACTTACCAGAAATTCACATACCAGAAATTCTCATACCAAAAATTTCCATACCAGAAATTTTCATGCCAGAAATTCCCATACCACAAATTCTCATACTAAAAATACATACAAGAAATTCGTACCAAATTTACATACCAGAAATTTACATACCAGAAATCCATACTAGGTTTTTTATACGAGAAATTCATTCCCAAAAATTACATACCAGAATTTTTCATACCATCAATTTACATACCAGAAATTTACATACTAGAAATTCACTTACCAGAAATTCACATACCAGAAATTCATATACCAGAAATTCTCATACTAGAAATTTCCATACCAGAAATTCCCATACCAGAAATTATCATACCGGAAATTATACATACCATAAATTATACATACCAGAAATTATTCGTACCAGAAATTATACATACCAGAAATTATACATACCAGAAACTATTCGTACCAGAAATTATACATACCAGAAATTATTCACATACAGACCAAAAATTATACATACCAAAAATTATTCATACCAGAAGTTACACATACCAGAAACTATTCGTACCAGAAATTATACATACCAGAAATTATACACATACATATCAGAAATTATACATACCATAACTTATATGTACCATAACAAAATATTTCACAAAACATTATAAATCAATGGAGATGAAAGGACTTGTTGCCTTGTGTGAAATCATACGTCTGAAGCTCCTTGCTGGAGTATTGAAAAGGCAGGAGAGCAAGACAAGATGCCTAAACAAGAACACATTTAATAAAAAGGATAACAGAATCACCTTATGATAAGATATAGTTCTCCTAAAGAGAATAAATTCACTAAGAACAATGGTTGGTGTCACGGCAATTTTAGCCATCTGGTAGAAACCGACACTGACAGAAGATAGAAAATTTAACCAAGTTTAGTTGTCCTGATAAATAATATCTTCATCACACACGAAAAACTAATCTATTATGATGTAGACTCGTATTTGCAAATCCAGTGCCAGAGGACATAACGGCTCCCAAAATGAAGATAGAAGAGTAAGGAGTGGACTTCGAAGGAGGCGAGGCGGGAAGCCATGAAAATGCTTTGAACAAGGCCATCAAAGTCCAGGCTACTGCATAGTGGATTAATGGAAGGAATATTGGGAAATTGAATCCAATCCTTCCCATCACCATTTTATTTGTGAGAATAATCCCAACAGCAACCATGAAATTAAAGGTTGCCACAATAGGGCCGCAAAACCGGTGTTGCAACCTCTTGGTTGATTCTGATGTTCGAAGATCATTGTAAAGAGAAGCCCGGATCTCCTCGAGGGCTCGACCTGATAGAAGAAGATGAGCTTCAGAATATGAAAATGACAAACAATCGCCCAGCTAGCCGAGTGGTTTTTGCATGACTGGGAGGATCAGGACAACATACTAACTGAACTAGCATTACAAATATACAGCAAACTTAGAGCTATACCAATTCATCAATAGTTTACAGCTTTACATAATAAATTCAGCAGAAAACTCCTACTTCTGTAATCTTCATATAGCAGAAAGGTGAAGGATACTGGACCATATCCAAAGGGTAAATCCAGATCTTCTCCATTTCAAATCATGTCTCAAATTATGTTCCATAATGTAAATAAAGCAGAAGCACTTTACGCTGTAATGTAAGACAGAGTTGATCGTACTTGTTTGCTGTAACATAAGCTAAGAGTACTTGACAGTTCATTTGGATTACCAAAGGTATATACACAAGATCACACTAAACCATTGAAAAATGCGTCTACCTATACACGTGCATAAGCACAGGCTGATCACCCAAATTGGTATCATTTGGATGACCATATTTGTATCTGGAACAAAGATCCAATACAATTAGGTATTTCAAACATGGAATCAGTTTCCTTTTGCTTGAACTGCTGAGGCAAAGCTACAAAAATTCTACTAGAATCATACGTTTTAGTATTACATTTTACTTCAAAGAAGCAGAAAAAACTAGGTTTAAAGATTAAAACTTGTCCAACCTGAAACAAAGTGAGAGAAAAATTAGGGCTCAACGAGAAGCAACAGCGACGGCGGTGATGGTGGTCTTCGATCCGACATCGGCGAGGAGTTGTAGGGAGTCGGAATGTAGAGGCGTTGTTGTGGGTGGTGTTGAAGCAAGAGAGAGTGTAGAGGTGGGAGATGGGTGGTGTTGAAGCGAGAGAATGTAGACGGTTGTTGCTCATATGAGAATCAAAATTAGGTTAACAGTAAAAAAAATGATTTGGGGTACACTTACTTAATTGAAAATACAAAAGGCCTATTTACTATATTAAAAACTGAATAAAGCCTAGTTACCAAATTAGCCCAATAATGAATTAATAATGTTAATTAGTTTCATATTTATACCCTTTTTTAATACACTTTGTTAAAGTTTCAATTATAAATTCTTTAAAAAAATTCAAAACTAGTTTTAGATAAAAAGAAATAAAATTACTTTTGATTTCTATTTTTTCAATAAAAAATAATTTAAAAAAAAAACTGATTATGATCATGTTCAACTTTTAGTAAATATGATACTACAAAAAAAATCACTAGCAAAACATTGTATAGAAATTAAATTACAATGTAAGTCGGGTACATATAGGACATTGTTAAGAATAAATTTTGATAAAATTTTATTAGATCCCGCTTGATATTCAATGAAGATTGATCCATTTGGTAATTTAATATGGCAAGGAGAAACCAAATGAATATGAGATAAAAAAAATCTTGGATCCCGTCATATGGAACGAGGCTCCACTATCGAGAATCCAAGGGGAAGAAATTTTACCTAAACTCGTTTCAGTTGAAGAAGTCTTGAGATAGATCCATTTGATGTAAATATGAGAGATAATAAAGAGTCCCACATCGAGAGTTTACAACATTCTATAACCCCTTATAACCATGTATCTTATCATACTAGATTGGTTGTGTGGTCAAAGTGGTTGTGCTATTGGGCTTGTTACTGGGCCCAATTGCACGGAAAAGTCCCCCTTCACTTAGATCAAAGGACCAAAGTGGATAAACATAAGAATTGGCTGGGAACTCTCGGGACGGAACGCCTATAAGTTTGAGGCCCAAACCAAGTCCCACGGCTGCAGTTGCAAAAATGCACAAACCTAATAATAGTTCCTCCGGCCCTCTGGGCGGGTTTGGGCCTCAACTTTGAGGCGGCCATTCCGTTCCGAGAGATCATAGCCGACTCTTACAGCTACCGACTTGGGTCCTTGAACTAACTGAACGGGGCTTACGATCACACAACAAATTTTTTAATCCGTGGAGCCGATCCAAAAAAACTCGATATTCTAGTACCCGTTTTGATCCGTATATTCGCGGATAGTCGAATAGTACCGAATCACTATATATTCCCGGATATTCGGCTATTAAAAAAACTTTTATTATAAATGTATTTGTTTACAAAAGGATAAATCAAGATTTTATATTACAATTTTGTACTAATAGTTATATTTAAAAATATATTATATTTAAAAATATTTGAGTTAGGCAAAATAATGAATTAATAATGTTAATTTGTTTCATATTTATACCCTTTCTTAATACATTTTGTTAAAGTTTCAATTATAAATTCTTTAAAAAAATTCAAAACTAATTTTAGATAAAAAGAAATAAAATTACTTTTGATTTCTATTTTTTCAATAAAAAATAATTTTTTAAAAAAAACTGATTATGATCATGTTCAATTTTTAGTAAATATGATACTACAATAAAAATCACTAGCAAAACATTGTATAGAAATTAAATTACAATGTAAGTCGGGTACATATAGGACATTGTTAAGAATAAATTTTGATAAAATTTTATTAGATCCCGCTTGATTTTCAATGAAGATTGATCCATTTGGTAATTTAATATGGCAAGGAGATGTAACGCCCCAATATTAGGCGCGTTTGCGTTTTTATTCTTGCGGCTTTTATCGATATTTAATGACTTATATATATATTTTTTTTAAAAGTATATTACGACGCGAAATATCTTTCCGGTGTATATTATTATCTTGGAAACGTTCGCGCATATCTGCGTTATTATTTTCGGAAACGTCGGGAAAGTTTTCCGATTTGAAAATCCCGATCCGAGTATTTCCAATCGAGTTATTTTATTTTAGTTTATTGTAATTATCTTTGCTTTTGTTTTAAGTGATTGCCGCCACCTACCCTGTACACCTTTGTAGCCTCTGCAACAACAACAGGCTACCCGACCCCTCAGCCCTCATCTGATCTTCTTCCCTCACACTCAATCTTATTGATACCCTCATTCATTGTCAAACAGAACAGCCAGAAGGAAACCCTCTTCCTCAGCTCTGTCGCCAGCGACCGGAGACAAGGGACACCTCAGGAATCGCCTCCAAACTCGTCCGCTTGCGGCCGCCACCGGTCCGAACTGAGAAGCGAGAGAGCCCTCCTCTCCTTCCTTTCTGTTTCCTTTCTCGATTCGAAGCCTTGACTGCGGCGTCCCTGCCCCTCCGTCGAAGCTCACCGAAGCCGCATCGGACAACCTCGCCCTTCCTACTCCTCTGTTGAACCCCGTTGGCCCTCCTCCACTCTGCCCTGCCCTCGCCGGAGCAAGAGGTCGGCCGCAACCCCTCTGCAACCACCAGGAAAGCCAGTACAGCCCTCCTCCCTCCCTTCTCTGTTTCCCTTTCCACTTTCTGTCGAACCACCAACCGCCGAGATCTACAGCCTCCTCGCCGCCTGTCAAAGCACACCGGGCCGCCGTTGCCCCTATTTTTCCCTTCCCCATCCTTGCTTCGCCTTGCCAAGAGCTATGGCAGCCAGCTTTGCCCTCGCCTTTCAAGCGCCGCAGCCCTGGTAATCTGCACTCCCGCTGCTAGTGAAAGGGTTAAGAACCCTTTTAACTTATTAAATCGGGCCCCCCTCTTTTTAGGTGAATTTTCAAGTCATACCCCATATTCCTAATTTTATTTTCATGGTCCAACAGTTTAGATTTCTGCATATATGCCCCTGCATATATTAATTACAGATTTTGGCCCATGTTCTTATTTACAACTTATGACCCACATTTCCGAAGTTGTACAAATTGCCCGGAAAATGTATGTACGGTTTTTAAACTTGGAATTAACTAGAGGGATATGCTTATATTTATATATACTACATATTATGTCTTGTGGGATTCATTTCGAGCTATGACTTAAAGTTTAATTTCGGATTTATGACCAAGCTTCTAGAATTTCTTATAGTGCCCCGGGAGGATTATTTACGAGATTTTAACGCGGCTTTTGAAAACGAGTTTTCATTAAATATATATATATATTATATATTCCGTCCAAAATTTAGCATATGAGCTAAATTTGTATAGTTTCGGTTTTAGGTTCGGAAGCGTCCCGATAAAGGCCGAACGAGTCCAAGTTGACATCCGTTGATCGTTTCCATCTCTTGACGTCGTGTGAGTATCTCTTCCCTCGATTTAGTAATGTTTAGTATTAGTATCATGTTAGGTTGGACCTAGCATAACTTAAAGTTAATGCCAAGTAGTGGCTTTGAACCTTAGGTGAGTTTCGAGGATTTGGTATTGTTTGATGTATTGATGTTGCTTCTATGCTTGAGGTGTTGGTTATCTTGTGAGGTTGTTATAAGACTTTAAGTTATATGGTTGATCTTGTGAGAGTTTTGAGGCTCGAGGTGGGGTTGTATAATCTTGTGGATTTTTGAGTTAGGTTTGGCTTATCCTAGTTGCATTGTGAGTTATGATCTTGCGAGATCCGAGGGTTTAGAAGTCTTAGGATTTCTAGCTTGTGTTGAGTGTGATGTGAGCATGAGAGATTCTAGGATGTGGTCCTAGAATTGAGAGTCAAATGGTTTTGCGTAGATCATTTGTATAGAAGTCTAAGACTTCTATTGTGAGTGAGTTGTTGTTGATATAGTTATCTTCTTGTGAGCAGGTTATGGGCTTCCTCCCTAAGGAAGCGAGAGTGTTGTGAGTTGAGTGTGGTGACGAGGTAAGTCTCCGGACTTACTTAGTTCATATTCCTTGTATTAGCGTTGATGTGTGTTTGGTGGTGTGTGTTTATTGTTTATGTTATAACAACTAAACCGGAAATAGGATTACCGACCTTTATATATTATTTGGCCCAAGTGTATGATAACGGGCGGTGACATCATCTGCCTAGCTCTTGCGAGAGTCTAGGAGGTTCTTGGCGACTAGCCCGTGCTGGTTAAATGGTTGGAGGCATCCGCACCGTTCCATGCCGGTAAGTATGGACCGAGGCGGGACCATGGTGGTCTCGTGTCACAAAACTAAGTTGAATTAGAACGGGATATGACTTAATAATAAAAAGATAATAAACCGGAATTGTGTGTTTTGAGAATGTTGTGTGTTTCTGATGATTTACTTGTGTTTGTGCATTTCCCATTGATTCTAATGCTTCGAAAATGAGCTAACAGTTTTATACCGACTGTTGTAGATTGCATTGCAGGTTAGGATTGTGGCCGAGAGATCAGGAAGAGTGGGCAGCCGGGGTTCCGTACATTTTAGGATTGGGTTTTGGGTGAAGTCGAGTTTGAGTATTGTATTTATTGTATGTTGTATGGTGTTTAGTCTTTGTGGTTGTATCTTCGGCTGAAGTCCTTTGTTGTATTCTTTCGGGTTTTTCTTTTCATTGCATAAAAATGTATTTCGGTTTTGGCGTTTATTTGTGCTTTGTTGCAAGATCCGGTGAAATTGTTGTCAAGCTAAGGGTCGGGACCCATTGTGAGGTCCCAACCCGTAGCGCCCTGAGTCCCGCGGATTTAGGGTGTTACAGGAGAAACCAAATGAATATGAGATAAAAAAAAAATCTTGGATCCCGTCATATGGAACGAGGCTCCACTATCGAGAATCCAACGGGATGAAATATTACCTAAACTAGTTTCAGCTGAAGAAGTGTTGAGATAGATCCATTTGATGTAAATATGAGAGATAATAAAGAGTCCCACATCGAGAGTTTACAACCTTCTATAACCCCTTATAACCATGTATCTTATCATACTAGATTGGTTGTGTGGTCAAAGTGGTTGTGCTATTGGGCTTGTTACAGGGCCCAAGTGCACGGAAAAGTCCCCCTTCACTTAGATCAAAGGACCAAAGTGGATAAACATAAGAATCGGCTGGGAACTCTCGGGACGGAACGCCTATAAGTTTGAGGCCCAAACCAAGTCCCACGGCTGCAGTTGCAAAAATGCACAAACCTAATAATAGTTCCTCCGGCCCTCTGGGCGGGTTTGGGCCTCAACTTTGAGGCGGCCATTCCGTTCCCAGAGATCATAGCCGACTCTTACAGCTACCGACTTGGGTCCTTGAACTAACTGAACGGGGCTTACGATCACACAACCAATTTTTTAATCCGTGGAGCCGATCCAAAAAACTCTATATTCTAGTACCCGTTTTGATCCGGATCCGATCGAAAATATTTTACCGAATCACGACATCTAATAAGGATCGAGATTTTGGCATCCGGATATTTGCGGATAGTCGAATAGTACCAAATCACTATATATTCCCGGTTATTCGGCTATTAAAAAACTTTTATTATAAATGTATTTGTTTACGAAAGGATAAATCAAGATTTTATATTACAATTTTGTACTAATAATTATATTTAAAATATATTATATTTAAAAATAGTTGAGTTAAGCAAAATAATGAATTTATAATATTAATTTGTTTCATATTTATACCCTTTCTTAATACATTTTGTTAAAGTTTCAATTATAAATTCTTTAAAAAAATTCAAAACTAATTTTAGATAAAAAGAAATAAAATTACTTTTGATTTCTATTTTTTCAATAAAAAATAATTTTTAAAAAAAAACTGATTATGATCATGTTCAATTTTTAGTAAATATGATACTACAATAAAAATCACTAGCAAAACATTGTATAGAAATTAAATTACAATGTAAGTCGGGTACATATAGGTCATTGTTAAGAATAAATTTTGATAAAATTTTATTAGATCCCGCTTGATTTTCAATGAAGATTGATCCATTTGGTAATTTAATATGGCAAGGAGAAACCAAATGAATATGAGATAAAAAAAATCTTAGATCCCGTCATATGGAACGAGGCTCCACTATCGAGAATCCAAGGGGAAGAAACTTTACCTAAACTCGTTTCTGTTGAAGAAGTGTTGAGATAGATCCATTTGATGTAAATCTGAGAGATAATAAAGAGTCCCACATCGAGAGTTTACAACCTTCTATAACCCCTTATAACCATGTATCTTATCATACTAGATTGGTTGTGTGGTCAAAGTGGTTGTGCTATTGGGCTTGTTACTGGACCCAAGTGCACGGAAAAGTCCCCCTTCACTTAGATCAAAGGACCAAAGTGGATAAACATAAGAATCGGCTGGGAACTATCGGGACGGAACACCTATAAGTTTGAGGCCCAAACCAAGTCCCACGGCTGCAGTTGCAAAAATGCACAAACCTAATAATAGTTCCTCCGGCCCTCTGGGCGGGTTTCGGCCTCAACTTTGAGGCGGCCATTCCGTTCCGAGAGATCATAGCCGACTCTTACAGCTATCGACTTGGGTCCTTGAACTAACTGAACGGGGCTTACGATCACACAACCAATTTTTTAATCCGTGGAGCCGATCCAAAAAAACTCGATATTCTAGTACCCGTTTTGATCCGGATCCGATCGAAAATATTTTACCGAATCACGACATCTAATAAGGATCGAGATTTTGGCATCCGGATCGCGGATAGTCGAATAGTACCGAATCGATATATATTCCCGGTTATTCGGCTATTAAAAAAACTTTTATTATAAATGTATTTTTTACGAAAGGATAAATCAAGATTTTATATTACAATTTTGTACTAATAATTATATTTAAAAATATATTATATTTAAAAATATTTTGTAACACCCCGAATTCTCAAAACTCGAGGCATTACTGGTTAGGACCTCACAATGGGTCCCGACCTCAGTTTGACACTAATTTTACTAGGATCTTACAACAAGACACAAATAAGAAAAACCGAAATTCATAAAATGTATTTGTAAAAGGATGAATGCAACAAAGTATAACAGCCTATCGTACTTAAGCAATGGAAAAGACTAACTGTCTTAACAAAAGGGAAAGACAACAAAGCAACAACCCAAACCCCTACTCTAAAGAGTACGGAGACCCGGCTGACCACTACTTCCGGATCACTCAACTGTTGTTCTAACCTGCTGAAAAACTAAAAACACAACAAAACAACCATTAGCTAGTTATCTAAACATTAGGAGAATAATAATAGCATACACACACGTAAAATAATAAACACTCATCATGCTTTCATATACACGGCTTGGATAAGGGTATAAAATTCCGATATAAAAATCCTAGGTTCTCTATGGTATACATACTAAACATAGGGCTAGAGATCTCTCCAAAATACTTAACCATAATCCTCCCTTAAATCCCCAAAGTTGAGCTAAAAGCTGAAATTTTCCATACTTAGTCTATTTTCCCCTGCTGTAAAAACAGCTCAAGTTCTCTACTTCGGGACCTTATAAAACCTAATCCGACCGTTAACTTTCTCCCAATTTTTAAAACAATAAACTATATGTATCCATCTAAGACATATCAAAAATTCAACGGTGGATTCTCGATTTAAGCTATAGAAAATAGGTCCTAAAGTCAGCAGGTCGAAGCTGAAAGATAGGGTGTGCAGAAGGTCCTAGGTTCGAGTTTTTCCTCCAGCAATTCCTCCTATTTATCAAGCTCAGCAGGTCCCCAGTTCGAACCCCATGAATTACAACTTATCCCAAATGAAACTAAGCAACCTAGGTCTACAATTTATGTAAATATTCTCCCAAAACACGCAGACAAGAGTTGCTGTAAAATGGTTTGCAACGGAGGTTTAGGCCACCTACCGGGCTGCAGCAAGGAAGGAGGCACACTATTGAGGCTTCGATCGCCACCACCACCTCCGGGGTAGCTGGTTCAGTCCGGTTGCACCGCTGCAGTGGCTATGAGTCCCGGCTCGACTTCGATTTCCCTGATGTGATCCCAATTAGATTGATATAGCGATAGAAGCAACACATACAAGGGGGAGGAATGGATCTGGTTTAACCTGTTGACGAACCACTGAGTCGCAACTAGGAGGGTTGCTTCGATCGCCACCACCACCTCCGGGGTAGCTGGTTCAGTCCGGTTGCACCGCTGCAGTGGCTATGAGTCCCGGCTCGACTTCGATTTCCCTGATGTGATCCCAATTAGATTGATATAGCGATAGAAGCAACACATACAAGGGGGAGGAATGGATCTGGTTTAACCTGTTGACGAACCACTGAGTCGCAACTAGGAGGGTTGGTTCGTTGCTGTGGTAGTCACTCGGAAGGACTCGAGGGGCTTGCGTCGATGCTGGCTCCAGTGGGGGATGCTGATGTCGCTGCGAGACCTTCCGGCTGTTGCCAATCGAACCAGATCAGAGGAGGGAGTGGGAGGCTTCAGCAACTCGTCGCCGGAAGGTGCAGTCCCGGTTGATTGCTGGTTGTAGAAGGGTCGTCTAGGAGGCAGACCGGTGGGTGCTGGTTGCAGGAAGCGAGATGCAGCGCCAGCGTGACAACACCAGACGGGTGTTTGTAGAAGGCTGCTGGACTTCTCTGGATTCCTGGCGGCGAGGGAATGTCAACAGCTGTGTTTCCGACTCGGTGGTACTGGCGGCTGAACAGAAGAGAGTGAGGGATGGTGTCGGTTTACCAAAGCGAGAGGTGGTTGGCGGTAGAGAGGGAGGCGTTGCCGAGAATACGTAGCAGCAAAGGTTAAGGGAAAAACATTAGGGTTAGGCTTAAACAAGGTTAAGGAAGCTAATTAGGTTTTGGGTTAATTTTGGGCCGGTTGTTTAAGATAGTGGGCCTACCCGATGGGCCTAATCATCCCTTTAGAGGATGGGCTGAAAGGTGAAATTTTCCATACTTAGTCTATTTTCCCCTACTGTAAAAAAAACTCAAGTTCTCTACTTCGGGACCTTATAAAACCTAATCCGACCGTTAACTTTCTCCCAATTTTTAACACAATAAACTATATGTATCCATCTATGACATATCAAAAATTCAACGATGGATTCTCGATTTAAGCTATAGAAAATAGGTCCTAAAGTCAGCAGGTCGAAGCTGAATGATAGGGTGTGCAGAAGGTCCTAGGTTCGAGTTTTTCCTCCAGAAATTCCTCCTATTTATCAAGCTCAGCAGGTCCCCAGTTCGAACCCTATGAATTACAACTTATCCCAAATGAAACTAAGCAACCTAGGTCTACAATTTATGTAAACATTCTCCCAAAACACGCAGACAAGAGTTGCTGTAAAATGGTTTGCAACAGAGGTTTAGGCCACCTACCGGGCTGCAGCAAGGAAGGAGGCACAATGTTGAGGCTTCGATCGGCAGCACCACCTCCGGGGTAGCTGGTTCAGTCCGGTTGCACCGCTGTAGTGGCTATGAGTCCCGGCTCGACTTTGATTTCCCTGATGTGATCCCAATTAGATTGATATAGCGATAGAAGCAGCACATACAAGGGGGAGGAATGGATCTGGTTTAACCTGTTGACGAACCACTGAGTCGCAGCTAGGAGGGTTGGTTCGTTGCTGTGGTAGTCACTCGGAAGGACTCGAGGGGCTTCCGTCGATGCTGGCTCCAATAGGGGATGCTGATGTCGCTGCGAGACCTTCCGGCTGTTGCCAATCGACCCAGATCAGAGGAGGGAGTGGGAGGCTTCAACAACTCGTCGCCGGAAGGTGCAGTCCCGGTTGATTGCTGGTTGCAGAAGGGTCATCCAGGAGGCAGACCGGTGGGTGCTGGTTGCAGGAAGCGAGATGCAGCGCCGGCGTGACAACACCAGACGGGTGTTTGTAGAAGGTTGTTGGACTTCTCTGGATTCCTGGCGGCGAGGGAATGTCAACAGCTGTGTTTCCGACTCGGTGGTACTGGCGGCTGAACAGAAGAGAGTGAGGGATGGTGTCGGTTTACAGAAGCGCGAGGTGGTTGGCGGTAGAGAGGGAGGCGTTGCCGAGAATACGTAGCAGCAAAGGTTAGGGGAAAAAAATTAGGGTTAGGCTTAAACAAGGTTAAGGAAGCTAATTAGGTTTTGGGTTAATTTTGGGCCGGTTGTTTAAGATAGTAGGCGTACCCGATGGGCCTAATCATCCCTTTAGAGGATGGGCTGAAAGGTGAGTCGTTACTCATACGGAACCGCCCTTCGAGTTTTAAAATATACCAACTTATAATCGGTGCAATAATTATTATTTTATGTGAATTAATGTCACATAAAATGATAGAATTTAGGTCATTTTATTTTGTTTAGGACAAAAGAAAGGTTAGCGGATCGAAATACGGTTCGATCGGTTTTAAACGTAAATTAAAATTTTTCGGGTATTACATCAGTGCCCTCTTAAAATAAGTTTCGTCCCGAAACATAGCATAATTTATCTAATCAAACGACTTTCTTTGTATAACTTGGTTTCGTTAAGTCCCATTTTCTAACATGCAACTACTCAATCATCATACTCAGACACACATCACATAAAGCACAAATACTCATTCCAAGGTAACACATGAAAACAAAAAAAAAATCAAACAAACATTACCTGAGTACTAACTCGTCGATACAAAAGTAGCTGCTAACTCCGCAGGGTACTCAGGGTTCTAACGCTCTCATCCGTTTCCTAAGTAGCCTCATCGATTTCTCGTCTAGACCACTGGAACTCTACAAATGCATGAACCGGCAAAATCTTCTGATCTTCAGAGGTGATGACGTGTCTCGGATTTGATAGATACTCTCTCAAAGGTTTGGTTTTCTACTTAGTTCCAGCTCTTTTGATGACTCTACCAAACTTTTCCCTCCACTGGGTCCACTTGCTTTTTTTTCCTTTCGAAAGTTCCCGACTATCGATTCTGAAATAATAATCTTAAACCTTGTCGGCACTTTACTAAGTGCCTAATGTTCTTTGTAATAGAAACCGCTTGGCCTGATTCCCTCAATGTGACCTAATCGGATCGTTGCTTAATTAATGGGTTCTCACCTACTTCCTATCAAGCCTTCAAATTTATATAACTCAAAACAAATCACACACCCAAGTGGGCCTTTTCATATAGATCTCAAATTCCTTAACTTGAAATCATAGTTTACCTAACATTGATTTTCTTCATCTGTGGGTTTATGGGCCTACCACGCTTCTGGTGTAACACCCATTAGTCACAATGGCGTCTTTTTGAGAGTCAACATGATTTACCTAACTTCCGCCTATACTTCCCTCCAAATACTAGCAAGATCCTCTTCAAACAGACCCTTACTCTCTTACTCGACCGTAGTTTGTTCTTAACCAACTAGTAAGCAACCTCTAACCCGATTCTCTCCATATCCTTAGATCATCCCAGAAGGTTGTCGTTGCCTACTTGGGGAATTCTCTAAGGCATCGTTTAAGGTACCTCTTAAATCCGCAATCACTAATGTCTCTTCTTAACGATACCTACTCGTCAGTACCAACCATCACTTACACGTCCTCAGTTGATGTCTGTTCGCTCCAAACGGTGTGTGCAAGCTTTAAATTTATAACCCTAGACTTAAGCTTAAAACAAGGATGCGAACCCGCAGTGTACGGGTCAATCGTAGTAAAAGCAAGAAAATTCCAGGGGTCGATCACAGGGACTCGGTGAAACAAAGTCAATACGGTATGCTTATGTCAATACTAACCACAAGAGCAATTAACACAATCAAAGATGAATAAGAAGTCAATAAAGCAAACATGCAATTCTAGGGATTAAAGCATCTAGTTGTGGTTCCAACTCAAGATCTATAGATAAGCGGACAAAGCTGAGATTTTTGCGTGGGGAAGGTGTTACTAAAGTGGAGTAGATCACCGGGTAAGTCTCACTACACACTAATCCTAAACCGTAACTCCTATTACCGGGTAAGTCTCAAGGAATCAAGATAAAGAACTATAACCTCAAACTAACATACCATCTAAGGAAATAGAATCAACCTTTACCGGGTAAGTCTCAGGCTAACTCACAAAGATGGGATGGAAGCACACTCAAACCCCAATAAAGGATAAACCTTTATTACCTACACTTATGATCGTTAATACACAAACTAAGGAATTACCGGGTAAGTCTCATCCTAAGCTTGCTTTGAACCAGGAAGGTGTAATAAGAATAGGATTTAGCAAACTCTAACACTTAACTTTCTGTTTAGGTTCGGATAAGTCACCTCGGTCAGAAGAATTCCACCCCGGCCGAGATGTTCATCAACCGAACGAGATGCTTAGGGTTAAGGTTAAAGACTCGAACTTTCAGGATCCTACTGGAATCTAAGATTATTCTATCATTGTTTTTCCCACAACCTTCTGCCAATCACCCTAGAATCACACAAGGAAATTAGCCACTCATCATCATTATGAAAGTATTAAATATATGGGAAGAAGGTGAATATTTGAACAAAGAAGAATTTAAGGAAAAGACTTCAATAACTGGATCAAATATCACAACAAAAGCGTTCCTTGGATAACAATCCAAAAAGACTAGACAACAAGTAAGGGAATTGAAGACAATCTTACAAAACCCTCCAAAAAGCTATAAAAGCTATGGACTTCAATCTTCCTTCAACCTTCAAAAAGGTTCTTCAAAACTCCCAAATTGGAGTATGCTGCTGCTGCTGCGTAAAACCCTGATCGACGGTATAGCGTGCTGTCCGGCTGTAAGCAGGATCCCTGAATTGTGGAAATTCGACCCTTTTTATAGGAAAATAAACCCCCAAAGATAATAAATCTTAGAAAGATATTTTCCCATAAATATAGGTAAAATATATGATTCTGCATATCTCCTTCCTTCCAGGAGCCAAGCCCAAAAATATAAGATCACTTTTCAAATTAAAAAAGATCTCATCCAAGAATAAAATATTCTCGCCGCGTCCTAGGTGTTCGCCTCGGTCGAGTCGGCGTCTCTGGATCACCTCGGTCGAGGTGAATTTCTGGTCAACCGAGGTGAGTCACAACAGAATGTGAAATCTCTCGAATCTGCTCCAAGGTAAATCTTTAATCCATGGCTATGCTCCCTGGATGTAGCTCCTAATTGACTCATGACTCCTTTCGCTCCTTTTTGATGCAAAACGTACCAAATTACCTGCAATTACAACAAAACTAGGTGTAGACCTCGATTCTCGCAAAGGTAGATGAAATGGTAGTAAAATCACATAATGCACATACAAACATGCAGATTATGAAAGATAGAACGTCCAAACAAACCCCAAAATATAGACTATAATTCATGCTATCAAAATACCCCATACTTAGCCCTTGCTTGTCCCCAAGCAAGTTCCTCATATAGAAGACAAGATAGAATGGATTATAAGTCAAGAAAATCAATGAAAAAGTCTTTCAAAAACATTTTATGGTGTGCAACTATCATAGATCACTCTAAGAGAGTACTTCCTGGAATTAAAAACTCAATATGATCAAAACATTTTATAAATATAAGAAAGTTGTTCATCTTTGCATAAAATCATAGAATGCATAATAAATCATAATTATCAAAATTAATCATGAATAATTCAGTTTAAACCACTAAGTCAATCAACAAGCTCAAGGTCTCAAGGGCTTCCCAAACGAAAAGGTCAAGAAACGTGTAGGGTAGGGATGTATGTAAGGTAATGTGGTGCTAGAATCCGGGAAAAGGATGAACTTCACTTCCACTTTGACTTGCAACATCTTCCACCAATAAGCTTTGCTTATCTCACACTTTTTCTTTTACTTTACTTTTTGGGATGCATGGACAGAGGTGCACAATAACCGAAGCCTAGGAAATCTACAATCATCAATTTCTCGAGATGCATCAAACCCTTGATGCACATACCATGACCCGTTAGGAATATCGCTCAATCCGACTTTGGCAAGACACAAACACCCGGCTATGTGAATGGTGCCGAGTTACTCATCTTCATGATTGACTTCCCCAAACCTATTATCGCTTTCTAACACTTTCACTTCCAGCCACTTCTCAACTTTAACTCCACTTGCTTTTACCACTTCGCTTGCTTCCAAATTCCCGGATAGGTAAAGGGAGGAAAAATGTGTATGAGGGGCTAAGCATGATCAAGAAGAAGAAGAAGAAGATGAATTGCCTTGGTCTTTCCAAGAAGAAAGTGAGAGAACTTAACCTGCGGTGTCAACCTTCAAATTCAACATAATTTGGATAAAAACAAAGTATTAAACATGCCAATAATTTCAAACAAAGCATTTAGCAACTTAAGCATATCATAAAACCTTTCAAACACATAAAGAATTTAAAACCAGTAAGTAAACAAAATCTTCACTGAGATCATATCCAGATAAGTAACACAAAATTGTTTTCGAAAACTTTCTGTTACGCACCTCGGTCGAGATGTTCTTGGTTCAACCGAGGTGGAATGCCTCGTTTGGCCAAGAATCTCCGCGGTCGAGGTCAAAATTTTTTTTTTAAAATCATTTTTTTTTCGGTTTTGACGTTTTTCTCAATCAAATAACCTGTAGGTATGCATGTAATATCAAATAATCATATAAATGCAGAAGTGAAGCATAAATAAAATATCCGGTCAATACAGTCATACATCAAAAGTGTCAAATAATACATCAATAAATACCCCATACTTGGGACACACTGTCCCAGTGGGTCAAAATAATTCTAAGGACAGGATACTCACCGAACATAGCTAAACTGCATGAAGAAGTAAGAAACAGCTCCTAGATAAGACCATCTCGGTTGGCGAAGCACATCTCGGTCGAGGTGTTCTGACAGTACCCGAGATGTATCTCAGTAAAGCTCGTCTCCTCAACTTCTCGAAATTTTGTTCTTCCAGTGTAGCTCTTGAACTGTGATCCTTCCTTTTGGAATACCTGGTTGTTGTCTAGAGGAAAACAAAAACAAAAACTATCTAAACTAGACTAGAAAACGGGAAAAGAAAGCAATACCTTGGGTTGCCTCCCAAGAAGCGCTTGATTTAAGGTCGCTAGCTGGACCATTCTCCATAGAATTACTCAATGTACCCTGAACACCATGGAGTGCTCATCACATCCATCTTAAAATTCTTCCAAAAAGGTTCCGGTTCCTAATTTCACCGGCAAATGGTAAGATCTCCCACGTACAAGCTTGTATGGTTCGATTCTCACCGGAATCCTTCTAGCCTTCCTGCACTTCAATGGGACATAATCTACCCTCGTGTCCCATCCCTTCCTGGATCGAGAGAACAGTTTCTCGAGAATCATAGTAGCTTCCCCATCTATAGCTTGGGGATGGTATAGGGTCCTGAGCATGTGAGGGACCCCATACTTGAACAAGAGACACTTTATCGCCTTAACGGTGTAGTGCTTGCCAACTCCACTCCTCATGATCCGAGGAGCTTCCTCTTCCAATAATTTCAAGGAAGACTTCATCTTAATCTTTGGAGGTTGTTTCGGAAGAGACCTCCAACTCTCCGGTGCTTTCTTGAAAAATTCAGAAATATTAATAGGGAATTCAAATGAAGTAGGAGAATGTACCTTGCAAAGTTCTCCAAAGCTCGGATCAGGTTTCATGTTAGGTTGATAACCAACACATGAAATCTCTCTCAACTCAGTTGATCTTTCTTCCACCTTGGTCACAATCTCAGTAATTTGACCAAGGTTCTCTGCATCTTCTGCTTCTAGTTTTGCAGATTCTTCCATCTCGGCTGAGATCTCTTCCACTTCGACCGAGGTCTCAACAGTCAGATCGAGACCTTCCATATCCTCCTCTTCCTCAAAAGTTTCAGGAGAAATTTTTGGTTCGACTGGGAGAATGCTTGGAACGTGCAACACTTCCTTATGCTCCTCTTGCGGCCTAGCATAGGATAGGGTGCTTTCCTTGAGTTCCGCCACCCTCTTCATTATCTTTTCCAATCGTGATTCGAGAGAATCTTCAAGAGGCTGCTCATAAGTGGTTCTAGGGATATTCTTCTCATCCCATATCGCAAGTTCACGCTGAATGGTCTCTTCTCTTTCCCATTCATTGTTGAACCAATAGAAGGAGTACTTCTCCTCCAAGTACTCATAATGGTCCGCCCTAGCACTTTGTCTTGCTATCCAGGCCGGATCAAACGTAGCCATCAGAAATCCTGAAAACTACAAAACTCATAGAAAGAGTAGTAAGTAGCAACAAGGGCAAGCGCCCCGAAAGCAAACCGCAACCGGCTCGGTCTAGACCAAGTCCCCGGCAACGGCGCCAAAAACTTGTTCGCTCCAAACGGTGTGTGCAAGCTTTAAATTTATAACCCTAGACTTAAGCTTAAAACAAGGATGCGAACCCGCAGTGTACGGGTCAATCGTAGTAAAAGCAAGAAAATTCCAGGGGTCGATCACAGGGACTCGGTGAAACAAAGTCAATACGGTATGCTTATGTTAATGCTAACCACAAGAGCAAGTAATACAATCAAAGATGAATAAGATGTCAAATAAGCAAACATGCAATTCTAGGGATTAAAGCATCTAGTTGTGGTTCCAACTCAAGATCTATAGATAAGCGGACAAAGCTGAGATTTTTGCATGGGGAAGGTGTTTCTAAAGTGGAGTAGATCACCGGGTAAGTCTCACTACACACTAATCCCAAACCGTAACTCCTATTACCGGGTAAGTCTCAAGGAATTAAGATAAAGAACTATTGCCTCAAACTAACACACCATCTAAGGGAATAGAATCAACCTTTACCAGGTAAGTCTCAGGCTAACTCACAAAGATGGGATGGAAGCACACTCAAACCCCAATAAAGGACAAGCCTTTATTACCTACACTTATGATCGTTAGTATACAAACTAAGGAATTACCGGGTAAGTCTCATCCTAGGCTTGCTTTGAACCAGAAAGGTGTAATAAGAATAGGATTTGGCAAACTCTAACACTTAACTCTCAGTTTAGGGTCGGATAAGTCACCTCGGTCAGAAGAATTCCACCCCGGCCGAGATGTTCATCGACTGAACGAGATGCTTAGGGTTAAGGTAAAGACTCGAACTTTCAGGATCCTACTGTGATTAAGATCATTCTATCATTGTTTTTCCCACAACCTTCAGCCAATCACCCTAGAATCACACAAGGAAATTAGCCACTCATCATCATGATGAAAGTATTAAATATATGGGAAGAAGGTGAATATTTGAACAAAGAAGAATTTAATGAAAACACTTCAATAACTGAATCAAATATCACACAAGATCGTTCCTTGGATAATAATCCAACAAGACAAGACAACAAGGAAAGGAATCGAAGACAATCTTACAAAACCCTCCAAAAAGCTATAAAGCTATAGTCTTCAAATCTTCCTTCAACCTTCAAAAAGGTTCTTCAACTCTCTCCCAAATTGGAGTAGGATGCGGTTGCTGCGCTTGTAAACCCTGATCGGCGGTATAGCGTGATGTTGGAATTGTGAAATTCCAACCCTTTTTATAGGAAAAATAACCCTCCAAAGATAATAAATCTTAAGAAGATATTATCCCATAAATATAGGTAAAATATATGATTCTGCATATCTCCTTCCTTCTAGAAGCTCAGCCCAAAAATATAAGATCACTTTCCAATTTTAAAAGATCTCAGCCAAGAATAAAATATTCTCGCCGCGTCCTAGGTATTCGCCTCGGTCGAGTCGGCGTCTTTGGATCGCCTCGGTCGAGGTGAACCTCTGGTCAACTGTTCGCTCCAAACGGTGTGTGCAAGCTTTAAATTTATAACCCTAGACTTAAGCTTAAAACAAGGATGCGAACCCGCAGTGTACGGGTCAATCGTAGTAAAAGCAAGAAAATTCCAGGGGTCGATCACAGGGACTCGGTGAAACAAAGTCAATACGGTTTGCTGGTGTTAATACTAACCACAAGAGCAATTAACACAATCAAAGATGAATAAGAAGTCAATAAAGCAAACATGCAATTCTAGGGATTAAAGCATCTAGTTGTGGTTCCAACTCAAGATCTATAGATAAGCGGACAAAGCTGAGATTTTTGCGTGGGGAAGGTGTTACTAAAGTGGAGTAGATCACCGGGTAAGTCTCACTACACACTAATCCTAAACCGTAACTCCTATTACCGGGTAAGTCTCAAGGAATCAAGATAAAGAACTATAACCTCAAACTAACATACCATCTAAGGAAATAGAATCAACCTTTACCGGGTAAGTCTCAGGCTAACTCACAAAGATGGGATGGAAGCACACTCAAACCCCAATAAAGGATAAACCTTTATTACCTACACTTATGATCGTTAATACACAAACTAAGGAATTACCGGGTAAGTCTCATCCTAAGCTTGCTTTGAACCAGGAAGGTGTAATAAGAATAGGATTTAGCAAACTCTAACACTTAACTTTCTGTTTAGGTTCGGATAAGTCACCTCGGTCAGAAGAATTCCACCCCGGCCGAGATGTTCATCAACCGAACGAGATGCTTAGGGTTAAGGTTAAAGACTCGAACTTTCAGGATCCTACTGGAATCTAAGATTATTCTATCATTGTTTTTCCCACAACCTTCTGCCAATCACCCTAGAATCACACAAGGAAATTAGCCACTCATCATCATTATGAAAGTATTAAATATATGGGAAGAAGGTGAATATTTGAACAAAGAAGAATTTAAGGAAAAGACTTCAATAACTGGATCAAATATCACAACAAAAGCGTTCCTTGGATAACAATCCAAAAAGACTAGACAACAAGTAAGGGAATTGAAGACAATCTTACAAAACCCTCCAAAAAGCTATAAAAGCTATGGACTTCAATCTTCCTTCAACCTTCAAAAAGGTTCTTCAAAACTCCCAAATTGGAGTATGCTGCTGCTGCTGCGTAAACGACTCTCTTGCGCTGATAGCGGATGTGGAATTATGGGAAATTCGACCCTTTTTATAGGAAAATAAACCCCCAAAGATAATAAATCTTAGAAAGATATTTTCCCATAAATATAGGTAAAATATATGATTCTGCATATCTCCTTCCTTCCAGGAGCCAAGCCCAAAAATATAAGATCACTTTTCAAATTAAAAAAGATCTCATCCAAGAATAAAATATTCTCGCCGCGTCCTAGGTGTTCGCCTCGGTCGAGTCGGCGTCTCTGGATCACCTCGGTCGAGGTGAATTTCTGGTCAACCGAGGTGAGTCACAACAGAATGTGAAATCTCTCGAATCTGCTCCAAGGTAAATCTTTAATCCATGGCTATGCTCCCTGGATGTAGCTCCTAATTGACTCATGACTCCTTTCGCTCCTTTTTGATGCAAAACGTACCAAATTACCTGCAATTACAACAAAACTAGGTGTAGACCTCGATTCTCGCAAAGGTAGATGAAATGGTAGTAAAATCACATAATGCACATACAAACATGCAGATTATGAAAGATAGAACGTCCAAACAAACCCCAAAATATAGACTATAATTCATGCTATCAAAATACCCCATACTTAGCCCTTGCTTGTCCCCAAGCAAGTTCCTCATATAGAAGACAAGATAGAATGGATTATAAGTCAAGAAAATCAATGAAAAAGTCTTTCAAAAACATTTTATGGTGTGCAACTATCATAGATCACTCTAAGAGAGTACTTCCTGGAATTAAAAACTCAATATGATCAAAACATTTTATAAATATAAGAAAGTTGTTCATCTTTGCATAAAATCATAGAATGCATAATAAATCATAATTATCAAAATTAATCATGAATAATTCAGTTTAAACCACTAAGTCAATCAACAAGCTCAAGGTCTCAAGGGCTTCCCAAACGAAAAGGTCAAGAAACGTGTAGGGTAGGGATGTATGTAAGGTAATGTGGTGCTAGAATCCGGGAAAAGGATGAACTTCACTTCCACTTTGACTTGCAACATCTTCCACCAATAAGCTTTGCTTATCTCACACTTTTTCTTTTACTTTACTTTTTGGGATGCATGGACAGAGGTGCACAATAACCGAAGCCTAGGAAATCTACAATCATCAATTTCTCGAGATGCATCAAACCCTTGATGCACATACCATGACCCGTTAGGAATATCGCTCAATCCGACTTTGGCAAGACACAAACACCCGGCTATGTGAATGGTGCCGAGTTACTCATCTTCATGATTGACTTCCCCAAACCTATTATCGCTTTCTAACACTTTCACTTCCAGCCACTTCTCAACTTTAACTCCACTTGCTTTTACCACTTCGCTTGCTTCCAAATTCCCGGATAGGTAAAGGGAGGAAAAATGTGTATGAGGGGCTAAGCATGATCAAGAAGAAGAAGAAGAAGATGAATTGCCTTGGTCTTTCCAAGAAGAAAGTGAGAGAACTTAACCTGCGGTGTCAACCTTCAAATTCAACATAATTTGGATAAAAACAAAGTATTAAACATGCCAATAATTTCAAACAAAGCATTTAGCAACTTAAGCATATCATAAAACCTTTCAAACACATAAAGAATTTAAAACCAGTAAGTAAACAAAATCTTCACTGAGATCATATCCAGATAAGTAACACAAAATTGTTTTCGAAAACTTTCTGTTACGCACCTCGGTCGAGATGTTCTTGGTTCAACCGAGGTGGAATGCCTCGTTTGGCCAGAATCTCCGCGGTCGAGGTCAAAAATTTTTTTTTTTTTTTAAAATCATTTTTTTTTCGGTTTTGACGTTTTTCTCAATCAAATAACCTGTAGGTATGCATGTAATATCAAATAATCATATAAATGCAGAAGTGAAGCATAAATAAAATATCCGACAAAATATAATACATCAAAGGTAGTCGAATAAAATACGTCACGTAGTCAGATAAGTACAAATACCCCATACTTGGGACACACTGTCCCAGTGGGTCAAATAAAAAGTCTAAAAATGAGAGAACTCACCGGATAAATAGCTGAACTGCATAAAAAATATAATAAGAAAATCCTGCAGCTCCTCAGTAATCCTGATCCGGTGGTGGTGGTGGTGGTACGTACGGATACTGCGTCGGGTCGAACGGATACCCCATAGTCTGCTGGAACTGTAGCTCCATCATCCGGCGTTGATAGTGCTGCTCCTCTAACATCTGATGAGTCCAGCGGTCAATGCGTCGATCCTGGGCAGCAAATCTCTCATGCATGTCCACTGTAAGGGCAGCATAAGAGTCTATCATCTGATCTGTCAGGTCGTCGATCCGGTGATGAACCTTAGAATCTCTGTGACGGCGTGTCCGACGCCTAGCAGATCTAGCAGGAGGTGCAGCAGGTGCAGGCTCAGTATCCTCCTCATCATCCAAGTCTATGATTGGTGGTGCGCTCGTGCCTGCAGTATCCGTCCCTGTATCCATCGGGACACCACCCTCTCTCTCATCCAACGTCTCCTCATCGTCGTCGTCATCCTCCTCAGCCTCAGCAGGGGCAGCTGCTGCCTCTCTGTGATCCTCCATCAGTGTAGCCCAAGCTGTCTGCCAGTAATGCGGATCAAAGACTGTGAACTGAGCAGACCAGCGGATCCCCTGAGGTGCAGTCCGCTCCCAAGGCATGGCGACGTATGGAGTGGTCAAACCACGGGGAACTAGAATCCTCCGTGTGATCATCTCCTGTAATCCCAGCGGCTTCGGAGCCGCCGCCATCGGGCAAATACTAAGGTCCATCCCGTGGTAGGTAGCGATATGGGTGACTAGACCTCCGCAGCAAATGTCTCCCTTCGCTTTGGCCTTGATCCTGTGCAGATCCTCTGCCAGGAGCAAGCCAAAGTCTGGGAAACCTCCCGTCACCATGCAGTAGAGGCTGAAGAGCTCGCCTTGTCTGATCTTCTGGGGCGTCTCAGTACGCGCCAGAAGTGTCTCGCTAAAAATCCTATGGGCTAGTCTGAAAGCCGGATGAAAGATGACCTTCTCCCTGGAATCTCCAGGGCGCCATCTGTCTACATGCTCAGTAATATGGGCAATCTGCCCCCAGAACTCCCTAGCTACGGATCGGGAGGGGAAGTCGGTGGCAGTGGGCTCAGAAAAGCCAAAAATCTCTCTCCATATCTGTAAGGGAACTATGAAGTTCCGGTTCATCAACCGGTACTTCACAGACTGGTCTGTGGGGAGGTAGGAGAAGGAGCTAACAAACTCTAAGTCGGCTCCAAGTAAGCTGGGGCTCGGATCTCAGAAAACTGATCCAGCCCGACAGTAGCAATCATCCTCCTAAGGTCAGCATCTAACCCTAGGCAATCAAAGGCCGACACGTCCAGAAATCGTGGTGCGATAACTAGACGGCTAGCTATCCGCTCATAGTCTACCCGGCATCTCTCGTGGATAACCGGGCGGTAAGGACGGGAAGAAGAGGAAGAAGGGGAGGGTGAGGATCTGTCTCTAAGGGCTAGGCGACGATCTGAACTCATTTTTCACTCAACTCTGTCAGACTACCTCGGTCACTGACAATCTCCAAGAATCACCTCGGTCGAGATGCAGTTCGACCGGACCGAGGCACAGCAGTTACGATTCCAAATCTCAAAAATTCAGTTCTTTTCCCCCCAAAATCACTACAATTGCTTCCTAAGGGGTACTTAAGCCTTTCCTCAGCAAAATCAGGGGCAACCAAAGCCCAAATCAAAGCGAACGAACGAGTTAGGGTTTCGACTTGTTTTTACCTCGTTTCGGTCGATTCACTCGATTTCTTTGCAGATCTGTTGTTGCAATCGGTTCCTCTACCCTTCAATCACAGTTTAGAAGCAGAAATCTTCGAAAACGAGCAAGATTTGAGAGGGAGCGAAGTGGAGGTCGCCGCGGTCGAGGTGGGTAAAGTAAAAAGTGAAAAATAAAATTTTTTCCTTTTTATACTGATCCTGGATCTGCTGTCACCTCGGTCGAGATGGTCTCGACCGGACCGAGGTGGTACGGACCGAGGTGGTTCTGCAGAAACCCTAGTCGCCTCGGTTGCTCAAGAATCAACTCGGTCGAGGTGCTCTGATAGTAGCCGAGATGCTTCTGTCTTCTCAAAATCTCGAAATTCTGTCCTTCCAGTTATGCTCCTTCCTTAGATATTCCCTGTTGTCTGTCCAGAACGCCAAAAACAAAGCAAAGCAAAGCAAAAACAAAAACTATCTAAGCTAGACTAGAAAACGGGAAAAGAAAGCAATACCTTGGGTTGCCTCCCAAGAAGCGCTTGATTTAAGGTCGCTAGCTGGACCATTCTCCATAGAATTACTCAATGTACCCTGAACACCATGGAGTGCTCATCACATCCATCTTAAAATTCTTCCAAAAAGGTTCCGGTTCCTAATTTCACCGGCAAATGGTAAGATCTCCCACGTACAAGCTTGTATGGTTCGATTCTCACCGGAATCCTTCTAGCCTTCCTGCACTTCAATGGGACATAATCTACCCTCGTGTCCCATCCCTTCCTGGATCGAGAGAACAGTTTCTCGAGAATCATAGTAGCTTCCCCATCTATAGCTTGGGGATGGTATAGGGTCCTGAGCATGTGAGGGACCCCATACTTGAACAAGAGACACTTTATCGCCTTAGCGGTGTAGTGCTTGCAAACTCCACTCCTCATGATCCGAGGAGCTTCTTCTTCCAACAATTTCAAGGAAGACTTCATCTTAATCTTTGGAGGTTGTTTCGGAAGAGACCTCCAACTCTCCGGTGCTTTCTTGAAAAATTCAGAAATATTAATAGGGAATTCAAATGAAGTAGGAGAATGTACCTTGCAAAGTTCTCCAGGAATCAAGATAAAGAACCGAACGAGATGCTTTACCGGGTAAGTCTCATCCTAAGCTTGCTTTGAACCAGGAAGGTGTAATAAGAATAGGATTTAGCAAACTCTAACACTTAACTTTCTGTTTAGGTTCGGATAAGTCACCTCGGTCAGAAGAATTCCACCCCGGCCGAGATGTTCATCAACCGAACGAGATGCTTAGGGTTAAGGTTAAAGACTCGAACTTTCAGGATCCTACTGGAATCTAAGATTATTCTATCATTGTTTTTCCCACAACCTTCTGCCAATCACCCTAGAATCACACAAGGAAATTAGCCACTCATCATCATTATGAAAGTATTAAATATATGGGAAGAAGGTGAATATTTGAACAAAGAAGAATTTAAGGAAAAGGCTTCAATAACTGGATCAAATATCACAACAAAAGCGTTCCTTGGATAACAATCCAAAAAGACTAGACAACAAGTAAGGGAATTGAAGACAATCTTACAAAACCCTCCAAAAAGCTATAAAAGCTATGGACTTCAATCTTCCTTCAACCTTCAAAAAGGTTCTTCAAAACTCCCAAATTGGAGTATGCTGCTGCTGCTGCGTAAACGACTCTCTTGCGCTGATAGCGGATGCGGAATTATGGGAAATTCGACCCTTTTTATAGGAAAATAAACCCCCAAAGATAATAAATCTTAGAAAGATATTTTCCCATAAATATAGGTAAAATATATGATTCTGCATATCTCCTTCCTTCCAGGAGCCAAGCCCAAAAATATAAGATCACTTTCCAAATTTAAAAAGATCTCATCCAAGAATAAAATATTCTCGCAGCGTCCTAGGTGTTCGCCTCGGTCGAGTCGGCGTCTCTGGATCACCTCGGTCGAGGTGAATTTCTGGTCAACCGAGGTGAGTCACAACAGAATGTGAAATCTCTCGAATCTGCTCCAAGGTAAATCTTTAACCCATGGCTATGCTCCCTGGATGTAGCTCCTAATTGACTCCTGACTCCTTTCGCTCCTTTTTGATGCAAAACGTACCAAATTACCTGCAATTACAACAAAACTAGGTGTAGACCTCGATTCTCGCAAAGGTAGATGAAATGGTAGTAAAATCACATAATGCACATACAAACATGCAGATTATGAAAGATAGAACGTCCAAACAAACCCCAAAATATAGACTATAATTCATGCTATCAATGTCGGTCAGTCTATAATTAACTTATCTCAATATCCCGGACTTACTCTTCTCATACCTATAATGGCGTTAAATTCTTGGTGAGCATCATCTGCTCGCTTAATCCTTTCATGCTTCGCTAATTCGTTTTATCTTCCACACTTCTGTTTTCCTTAGACTAACTCTACTTCTCGAGCCCAATTGGGTCATTCATCTGGACATAAATAGTCCTCCCAAGTCTTCAACGATAACTGGCGAGTGTCTCGGTAGTTCTGTTGATTTTAGTTATCATCCACTTGTAGTTCCTCTTGAATGGACCGTCGGTGTTGATGACTTAGGTCTTGTGATAATTGGGGTTACCTTGAACTTTCGACTCCACTAAGGCCGTTCTCATATATATATATTCCTTCGTTGGTGTTACCGGAAATATTGCCTTCGTGAAACTCCGTTGTTTCTGCTATAGGGCTTCCATTCTTTGATACCGGCATTATAATTTCTTTCAAATTCCTATATCTTTGAGGAGGTCAAAACCTCTTCACACTTGTATAGTCTACATCTTGCTTCTACACTCCCTTGTAGGTATCCATTCCATATACCTTAGACCCTCATATCCGGGTCGGCATTTTATCTCTTTTGGTCTCTCAAGCTCGTCTTGTGAATTCTTCTACTAAGTAACTCATCTCATACGTTCTTTTTCTCTGCATTGGTCTCTAACTGTTTGTTGATCATTACTACCCATTATGTGTTGGAACTACAGTTACTCTGTACTCTTGCATAAATTTCCTACGGACATCCTCATCTCAAGACTTTATTTAAATTTAGCATGACTCGCATTTTGATACATGACTTTCCTTCTCACCGGTTAAGTTATATGCTTGGTTTACACTTAATCCATCATAGTGTCCTCAGCCCGATAGTATGATTTTTATTAAACATCCAATGGTACCATTTGTATACGACACATCAGATGCATATGATTTTCTCACCAATCGAATTTTTCGCATTGCATTTATTATGTTTCCCTTATACTCATGTCGCTTTACCTTCTTTAAATCTTTACCCCCGTAAGATAGTTAAATCCCTTTGAGTTTTCTCGTACACGCTTTACGAAGCACGTTGGTTGGTCTTATTACTTTTATATAGACACATTTCGGTAATTATCTTATTGGGGTAATACCGGATCTATTTAGCAACCTTTAGTCATTCAACTTTACTCCTTCTCATGTCTATTCTAGCCAACATGCATATTCTATCTTCAATCACCTCACAACTCGATGAGACATATTACCAAGACACTAAGGTCATAATCTCTATGTTGCTGCGTGTCTATAACTTTAGTTATTCTGTCTGACATCTTTAGTCAAAAAGGATTCCTCTGTAAACCTCGAGAGAGCACCATCAGTCTCATATGTGTGGCATGTTAAGCACCTTCTGTCTTGATTGACGTTGGACATAATTAAAATCATCTGCCTCTTCTTACTCCTCTAGTTCTCCTTATGCAATCCATTAGTACTACTGTGAACTGTACCTTTTTCTTAGCCAGAAGGTAAGAAACTGCTCCCCACCATTTCCTTAATCTATTTAAGGACCTATGGGGTCATTCCCGGCTGTCAAAATCTTCTCCTTAAATTCTTAATTAGAAATATTGGCTCGAACTCATTCCATGTTACTATTAAGGGTAATTGTACTTGTATCGGTTTAACTTGACAATTGTCGTCGTTAATCTTTTGTAGAGATTCCCCATATGTCAGTAACATTCTTTAGTAAATCTGATGTTATTCTTCTTATCTACCAACCGGTCATCACTAGTCAACTCAGACGTGTGAATTCTCCGTTATTACTAGTTAGTCTGTAGTTGGTCTTCTACCATAAGATCACTTTATCCGAGTCTAGTTGCATTATTCACCTGCCATCTATGGGTTTATCAAACCTTCCGTGATAGCTTACAAACCCATCTTCGTGGTTCCTTATTCCTAAGTTATCGTCTACCTGCAGCTCTTTATAGTGAACCGCTAGTATGGTTAACTTAAGTCTCTTGGTGATTGAGTAGTTATTATGATCCCTCAAGTCCATCATGATCATTCCCGCACATGCTTCTTCCTCGGTGGATGTTGTTTTGTAACATTACCTTCATGGAAATCCATTGTCTCAACTTCAGACTTCTACTATCTTTGATACTTGTGTCGTGCTTTCCTTCAACATTCTCGTGTCTCTAATGGAGTCAACTCATCTCCATGGTTATGAAATTTATTATTATTATTATTTTTTTTTTTATTATTATTTTTTTTTAAACTCGATCGTAAATCTCTGTCTTGGTACTCCTTTAATCTTTTACATATGGTTCAACACTCTATTTTCTCTGTACTCTCATGCTCATACTTGTCTATGGTGGCATCCACCTTGGTTGTAGTGTCCTTTAACCCGTCAGGTGTAATTGTACTATACTTTGTTTGAATGGTGTTTTGAGGTAGTCCTCTTCAATCCGCACTCTTATTAGTCCTTACATGCATCTTGAGTTTAACCTCTCGTCGTCATACCGCTAAAATCCTTGTACGGTTTCTATTACTTCTATTTGAATTGCTTGATATTCTTTTCTCGCCCAATTGTTCTTGTTGTTAACATCTTCTAGTAATCCTCAACTCCTTAACCACTCGTTCTTCGGACAATTGTAGAAACCACCAGGGCGTCCGCCATAATGTAATGTTCCAATCTGAGGTATGAGTCCACTATCTTCTTACAGATACCCTTTAAGATCTCCAAACGTTTTATCATGAGGCGATGATCGCATCATGATAACTCAACTAAAGGGTATTTCATATCCTCTAGGGTAACAACGTGCTACATATATATAGATATTTATATAACATACATAATTGTACCATACTATAAGTCTAAACTAAGCATACTGAGATCCGCGGTAGTAGTGGTGGTCAGCCGTACTTTTCTATCCCCAACCAGACTATGCATGCATTTGAAAACCAAAAGTCCTTTTTAAAACACAGATCCCTTTTTGGGTTCTGCTCAAGTACTTATTCGGCCTTTCAGAAGATTTCGAGTGCATTGTTGCCAACCTGGCTCTGATACCATGTTGTAACACCCCGAATTCTCAAAACTCGGGGCATTACTGGTTAGGACCTCACAATGGGTCCCGATCTCAGTTTGACAACAATTTTACTAGGATCTTACAACAAGACACAAATAAGAAAAACCGAAAATTCATAAAATGTATTTGTAAAAGGATGAATGCAACAAAGTCTAACAGCCTATCGTACTTAAGCAACGGAAAAGACTAATTGTCTTAACAAAAGGGAAAGACAACAAAGCAACAACCCAAACCCCTACTCTAAAGAGTACGGAGACCCGGCTGACCACTACTTCCGGATCACTCAGCTGCTGTTCTAACCTGCAGAAAAACTAAAAACGCAACAAAACAACCATTAGCTAG
This sequence comes from Fagopyrum esculentum, assembly GCA_033239045.1. NCBI lineage: Eukaryota > Viridiplantae > Streptophyta > Magnoliopsida > Caryophyllales > Polygonaceae > Fagopyrum > Fagopyrum esculentum. The sequence goes on along the minus strand of BSUD01000005.1, from coordinate 39,014,319 downwards.
TTATCTAAACATTAGGAGAATAATAATAGCATACACACACATAAAATAATAAACACTCATCATGCTTTCAACCAATCCATTTACTTTCTTTATTCAAGTCATTCACTCTAATGATACTTATTTTGTGACATGAGGGATTCCCAAACCTCGCCTCCGCCCCCGTGTACCCATCAGGAGTGGATCCAATGCATCTCACCGTGTACCTGTATCGTCTGGGTATAGAGAACCTCCCAGTCTCCTGGCAGAGCTGGGCAGTGATGTCACGGCCCGTTATACATACACTTGGACCTTAAAACATAATAACCACGGTCGTCCTAACAAGTTGTTATTTATTATAACACACATTGTACACACACAACCATCATCACCCAACTAATATCCAGAAACCAACTAAGTAAGTCGCAAGGACTTACCTTGATCAAAAACCGCTTTCTCAAATCTCAACTCGGCCGAACCCGTGGTAACTCAAACGCCTGTCAAACAAGGCATGTGGATCAAAATCACATCCAAATGTCCAACCTCATGCGAAGGAATTACAGAAAAAGCTCTCTTACGGTAAAAGACCATCTTACCCTTAGTGCCGAAAATTCTCAAAGTCTATCATTTAGTTCTAATATTTTCTTTTAGAACCTCTGTCCATAATCTAGTTCTCATTGACAAATTTGGTAAAGAATTAGTAAAGGTTTTATAAGAGTTATCCAACATTCTTCGTTTACACAAAAGTCGTTACGGTTCGACTTTGGGTTCATATACACGGCTTGGATAGGGGTATAAAATTCCGATATAAAAATCCTAGGTTCTCTATGGTATACATACTAAACATAGGGCTAGAGATCTCTCCAAAATACTTAACCATAATCCTCCCATAAATCCCCAAAGTTGAGCTAAAAGCTGAAATTTTCCATACTTAGTCTATTTTCCCCTGCTGTAAAAACAGCTCAAGTTCTCTACTTCGGGACCTTATAAAACCTAATCCGACCGTTAACTTTCTCCCAATTTTTAAAACAATAAACTATATGTATCCATCTAAGACATATCAAAAATTCAACGGTGGATTCTCGATTTAAGCTATAGAAAATAGGTCCTAAAGTCAGCAGGTCGAAGCTGAAAGATAGGGTGTGCAGAAGGTCCTAGGTTCGAGTTTTTCCTCCAGCAATTCCTCCTATTTATCAAGCTCAGCAGGTCCCCAGTTCGAACCCCATGAATTACAACTTATCCCAAATGAAACTAAGCAACCTAGGTCTACAATTTATGTAAATATTCTCCCAAAACACGCAGACAAGAGTTGCTGTAAAATGGTTTGCAACAGAGGTTTAGGCCACCTACCGGGCTGCAGCAAGGAAGGAGGCACACTGTTGAGGCTTCAATCGGCACCACCACCTCCGGGGTAGCTGGTTCAGTCCGGTTGCACCGCTGCAGTGGCTATGAGTCCCGGCTCGACTTCGATTTCCCTGATGTGATCCCAATTAGATTAATATAGCGATAGAAGCAACACATACAAGGGGGAGGAATGGATCTGGTTTAACCTGTTGACGAACCATTGAGTCGCAGCTAGGAGGGTTGGTTCGTTGCTGTGGTAGTCACTCGGAAGGACTCGAGGGGCTTGTGTCGATGCTGGCTCCAGTGGGGATGCTGATTTCGCTGCGAGACCTTCCGGCTGTTGCCAATCGACCCAGATCAGAGGAGGGAGTGGGAGGCTTCAGCAACTCGTCGCCGGAAGGTGCAGTCCCGGTTGATTGCTGGTTGTAGAAGGGTCGTCCAGGAGGCAGACCGGTGGGTGCTGGTTGCAGGAAGCGAGATGCAGCGCCAGCGTGACAACACCAGACGGGTGTTTGTAGAAGGCTGCTGGACTTCTATGGATTCCTGGCGGCGAGGGAATGTCAACAGCTGTGTTTCCGACTCGGTGGTACTGGCGGCTGAACAGAAGAGAGTGAGGGATGGTGTCGGTTTACAAAAGCGTGAGGTGGTTGGCGGTAGAGAGGGAGGCGTTGCCGAGAATACGTAGCAGCAAAGGTTAAGGGAAAAAAATTAGGTTTAGGCTTAAACAAGGTTAAGGAAGCTAATTAGGTTTTGGGTTAATTTTGGGCCGGTTGTTTAAGATAGTGGGCCTACCCGATGGGCCTAATCATCCCTTTAGAGGATGGGCTGAAAGGTGAGTCGTTATTCATACGGAACCGCCCTTCGAGTTTTAAAATATACCAACTTATAATCGGTTCCACAATTATTATTTTATGTGAATTAATGTCACATAAAATGATAGAATTTAGGTCATTTTATTTTGTTTAGGACATAAGAAAGGTTAGCGGATCGAAATACGGTTCGATCGGTTTTAAACGGAAATTAAAATTTTCCGGGTATTACATATTTGAGTTAGGCAAAATAATGAATTTATGATGTTAATTTGTTTCATATTTATACCCTTTCTTAATACATTTTGTTAAAGTTTCAATTATAAATTCTTTAAAAAAATTCAAAACTAATTTTAGATAAAAAGAAATACAATTACTTTTGATTATTATTTTTTCAATAAAAAATAATTTTTAAAAAAAAACTGATTATAATCATGTTCAATTTTTAGTAAATATGATACTACAATAAAAATCACTAGCAAACATTGTATAGAAATTAAATTACAATGTAAGTCGGGTACATATAGGACATTGTTAAGAATAAATTTTGATAAAATTTTATTAGATCCCGCTTGATTTTCAATGAAGATTGATCAATTTGGTAATTTAATATGGCAAGGAGAAACCAAATGAATATGAGATAAAAAAAAAATCTTGGATCCCGTCATATGGAACGAGGCTCCACTATCGAGAATCCAAGGGGGAGAAATTTTACCTAAACTCGTTTCAGCTGAAGAAGTGTTGAGATAGATCCATTTGATGTAAATCTGAGAGATAATAGTGAGTCCCACATCGAGAGTTTACAACCTTCTATAACCCCTTATAACCATGTATCTTATCATACTAGATTGGTTGTGTGGTCAAAGTGGTTGTGCTATTGGGCTTGTTACCGGGCCCAAGTGCACGGAAAAGTCCCCCTTCACTTAGATCAAAGGACCAAAGTGGATAAACATAAGAATCGGTTGGGAACTCTCGGGACGGAACGCCTATAAGTTTGAGGCCCAAACCAAGTCCCACGGCTGCAGTTGCAAAAATGCACAAACCTAATAATAGTTCCTCCGGCCCTCTAGGCGGGTTTGGGCCTCAACTTTGAGGCGGCCATTCCGTTCCGAGAGATCATAGCCGACTCTTACAGCTATCAACTTGGGTCCTTGAACTAACTTAACGGGGCTTACGATCACACAACCAATTTTTTAATCCGTGGAGCCGATCCAAAAAAACTCGATATTCTAGTACCCGTTTTGATCCGGATCCGATCGAAAATATTTTACCGAATCACGACATCTAATAAGGATCGAGATTTTGGCATCCGAATATTCGCGGATAGTCGAATAGTACCGAATCACTATATATTCCCGGTTATTCGGCTATTATAAAAACTTTTATTATAAATGTATTTGTTTACGAAAGGATAAATCAATATTTTATATTACAATTTTGTACTAATAATTAAATTTAAAAATATATTATATTTAAAAATATTTGAGTTAGGCAAAATAATGAATTAATAATGTTAATTTGTTTCATATTTATACCCTTTCCTAATACATTTTGTTAAAGTTTCAATTATAAATTCTTTAAAAAAATTCAAAACTAATTTTAGATAAAAAGAAATAAAATTACTTTTGATTTCTATTTTTTCAATAAAAAATAATTTTTTAAAAAAAAACTGATTATGATCATGTTCAATTTTTAGTAAATATGATACTACAATAAAAATCACTAGCAAAACATTGTATTGAAATTAAATTACAATGTAAGTCAGGTACATATAGGACATTGTTAAGAATAAATTTTGATAAAATCTTATTAGATCCCGCTTGATTTTCAATGAAGATTGATCCATTTGGTAATTTAATATGGCAAGGAGAAACCAAATGAATATGAGATAAAAAAAATCTTGGATCCCGTCATATGGAACGAGGCTCCACTATCGAGAATTCAAGGGGAAGAAATTTTACCTAAACTCGTTTCAGCTGAAGAAGTGTTGAGATAGATCCATTTGATGTAAATCTGAGAGATAATAAAGAGTCCCACATCGAGAGTTTACAACCTTCTATAACCCCTTATAACCATGTATCTTATCATACTAGATTGGTTGTGTGGTCAAAGTGGTTGTGCTATTGGGCTTGTTACTGGGCCCAAGTGCACGGAAAAGTCCCTCTTCACTTAGATCAAAGGACCAAAGTGGATAAACATAAGAATCGGCGGGGAACTCTCGGGACGGAACGCCTATAAGTTTGAGGCCCAAACCAAGTCCCACGGCTACAGTTGCAAAAATGCACAAACCTAATAATAGTTCCTCCGGCCCTCTGGGCGGGTTTGGGCCTCAACTTTGAGGCGGCCATTCCGTTCCGAGAGATCATAGCCGACTCTTACAGCTATCGACTTGGGTCCTTGAACTAACTGAACGGGGCTTACGATCACACAACCAATTTTTTAATCCGTGGAGCCGATCCAAAAAAACTCGATATTCTAGTACCCGTTTTGATACGGATCCGATCGAAAATATTTTACCGAATCACGACATCTAATAAGGATCGAGATTTTGGCATCCGGATATTCGCGGATAGTCGAATAGTACCGAATCACTATATATTCCCGGTTATTCGGTGTAACGCCCCAATTTTTAGGCATGTTTTCGGTATTGATTTCTCTAATATTTTAATAGCTCAAGTATTTTACGAGTATTTTGACATCGTAAATTAAATTTTTTCGGGCTTTATATGTATATATAGATTTTGATCCATATAATTTATTTTGGAAAGGTTTGGAAATATTTTCCGACCCAAAAACATTTATTCCGATTAGTTTTAATCGAGTTTACTTTATTACTCTTCTTCCCTTTTATTAATCTATTTTAATCCTCCTTTTCCCTTTTTCTTCTTCGTGGCACTAATTACTCCTCAGCTCCTCACCTTAGCTGTTGCTTTCACCTTGTAAATCACAGGCCTATGGAGCTTAGCCTCCTACAACCACTATGATTCTTACACCCTCACACGCATACTCCCTAGTCTGCCCTCCATACCAAGTCTCGACCTTTCAGCAGCCTTCATGTGCTCACACACACTCAACCCGGGCACACCAACTCTACATACCTCTACCATCTGCACTCAATATCCCCTCTCTTCTCTTCTATCGTTTAACCACGCCGGACACAACCCGGAGAGCTCCCCTGCCTCAACCACATCGCCTACACTGCTGCCCCGCTCCACCGGAGAAGACCTCTGCAGCCTCAATTTGGGCTCTCTCCTCACTATTGAACCACCTGCAGGCCCTCACTCGTCGGAGAAGGAGCCCTTGATTGCCGTGTCCCTGCTCCACCGCCGAAGCTCACCGGAGCCGTCGATGTAACCTGCTTCCTGGAGCCTCCGCCGCCGCCGCCTTGCCCTGTTGTCTTCTTTTCTTCGCGTAGACCTGTCCGAACAGAGAAACAAGGGGGATGGCCTCCTCGCCTGCTCTCCTACTACCCCAGTTAACGTCGCCGTTTACCCTGCCGCCTACCGGAGCCACCGAGGGCCAACGCCGGCCAATTCACTACCTCGTACCCCTTCTGTAACCACTGGAGTGCCCTAGCCGCCGCCCCTGTAATTTTCCCCTTCCTCAGCAAGCATTGAACGGGATTTAAAACCCTTTGGTTAATTAAAAATGGGACCCCTATGTTTGGTATGATTACAATTTTGCACCCATATTTTGTATTTGCATTTATGCCCTACATTTTGGATTTTTGCAAATATGCCCCTGCTTATATAATTACAGATATTGGCCCGAAGGTTTTGTTTACGGAAAATGACCCAAGGGTTGTTATAAGAATTTAAGTTATATGGTTGATCTTGTGAGCGTTTTGAGGCTCGAGGTGGGGTTGTATGATCTTGTGGATTTTGGAGTTAGGTTTGGCTTATCCTAGTTGCGTTGTAAGTTATGATCTTGCGAGATCCAATGGTTTAGAAGTCTTAGGACTTCTAGCTTGTGTTGAGTGTGATGTGAGCATGAGAGATTCTAGGATGCGGTCCTAGAATTGAGAGTCAAATGGTCTTGCGTAGATCATTTGTATAGAAGTCTAAGACTTCTATTGTGAGCGGGTTGTTGTTGATATAGTTATCTTCTTGTAAGCAGGTTATGGGCTTCCTCCCTAAGGAAGCGAGAGTGTTGTGAGTTGAGTGTGGTGACGAGGTAAGTCTCCGGACTTACTTGGCTCGTATTCCTTGTATTAGCATGGATGTGTGTTTGGTGGTGTGTGTTTATTGTTTATGTTATAACAACTAAACCGGAAATAGGATCACCGACCTTTATATATTATTTTGGCCCAAGTGTATGATAACGGGCGGTGACATCATCTGCCTAGCTCTTGCGAGAGTCTAGGAGGTTCTTGCGACTAGCCCGTGTTGGTTAGACGGTCGGAGGCATCCGCACCGTTCCATGCCGGTAAGTAGGGACCGAGGCGGGACCACGGTGGTCTCGTGTCACAAAACTAAGTTGAATTAGAACGGGATATGACTTAATAATAAAAAGATAATAAACCGGAATTGTGTGCTTTGAGAATGTTGTGTGTTTATGATGATTTACTTGTGTTTGTGCCTTTCCCATTCATTCTAATGCTTCGAATATGAGCTAACGGTTTTATACCGACTGTTGTAGATTGCATTGCAGGTTAGGATTGCGGCCGAGAGATCCGGAAGAGTGGGCAGCCGGGGTTCCGTACATTTTAGAATTGGGTTTTGGGTGGAGTCGATTTTGAGTATTGTAATTATTGTATGTTTTATGGCGTTAGCCTTTGGGGTTGTATTTTTCGGCTGAAGTCCTTTGTTGTATTCTTTCGGGTTTTTCTTTTCATTGCATAAAAATGTATTTAGGTTTTGGCCTTTATTTGTGCCTTGTTGCAAGATCCGGTGAAATTGTTATCAAGCTAAGGGTCGGGACCCATTGTGAGGTCCCAACCCGTAGCATCCCGAGTCCCGCGGATTTGGGGTGTTACAAAAGTGGTATCAGAGCCCTAGGTTGACAACAATGGCACTCGCAATCTTCTAAAGGCCGAATAAGGAATAAACAGAACCCCACGGGTTCTGAGTTTTTGTTTTCAAAATCGCATGCATGAGTCGGGGTAGAATGTACGGACCACCACTCCTTCCGCGGATCTCGGCAGCTTAGTTTATTGGACTTGATATATATGTATATATGTAGATATGTATACTATATGTGGATTGTAGTTATGCATGATGGAGTTGATAGGCATCCTTGTGGATTGTACCCATGTATGATGGACTTGTTATGAATATTAGTGGCATGACCTTATATTGATATATGCTTATATATGTGGTATGATAGGATCTTATTAGCTTTTGAACCTTGTATTGTTGTAATGTACTTTTTGTATTTGGCATAATAGTAGTAATATGAACTTAGGATTTATATAGTTATGTATATGTATTCCTATTATATATAGTAGCATATGGAGATATATGACCTTTTAGTTGAGATGCTATTATGATATCGTCGCCCTTGGACGACGTCGTTTTACATATGATAGTGTACATACGAGGACGAATATGCTCAAGATCAAGTTGGGCATTTCGTGCTACCAAACACCTTGGAGTTCTTATACTCCTTTAACAGGATGTCGAAGAGGAGGATTAGAGATGATGTAAACGAAGGACAACCAAGTAAAAGAAAAACTCAAGACAACTTAAGAGAAATTGAGATGGGGAACATACAAGAAAAAGGAGTAACACAAAGGTGTGGAAGTGGTTACAAAGAAGTCACGATTAGAAAAACGACGAGACCAAGAGAGATAACGAACTTAAGTTCTTCAAGAAGACGCGTAGACAACTAAAGATGCGAAGCGGGGAGGAGATGGATACATTCTAACAAGGTTAAAGGTGACGTTCCATTGAGAAGTGAAGCTTTCTTTAGACGCTCCTGAGCTTTGGAGTCAAGATGAGAAAAGTGATCGAACTAGGTGTGAAAGATGTAAGTTACTGTAAGTTAAGCTTACGAGGTACCAAAAAAGTAAAGTTTCAACATTTTTAGTGTTATGAAAATGAGAAAAAGGGCATGGTGGGGATTCACGTGGAGTTGACCGATTTCCATTATGATGATTAGACTAAGAAACGCCAAGAAGGAGGAAGTGGGTATAAATGATGACCCCAAGAAGATGAAAGACGAAACGAAGAGCTTTGATCAAGAGACTTAAGATACCAACCAATAGGAACGCGGTGGATGCTAACAAAGGTCAAAATATTTGAGAAGTGCATTGCAAAACATCATGGAAGTATGGTTAAGTCTATGAAAGGGAGTTATATGAAGAAGAGGAAGCAAGAAATGAAGAGAGAACTAACGGGGTTTAAGGTAAAGTACCGCGAGGAGGGTAACCTTCCTTAGAATGGTAACATGAGAAGTGTAGTAGAATAATAAGTCGTTGACTTCGGAGAAGGTCAGATACAGGTTAAACGGTGACAACTGAGAACGCACAGGTGCGGGTTGTCTATTGGTGAGTGTAAAGGGGATGAGTAAATAAGATTATGGGCATTCGGAGGGATTTGGATGACCTTATGCGACCTTTGTAAGTCATGGAATTGACATATGGGAGAACGACCCGGATTAGAGGTTTTAAAGTTTGATCACGGTAAAGGGAAAGTAGTGAATCAAGAAGGAGGTAAGGTGTCATGGAGGTGGTACGTAAACGGGAGTATATAGAGAATGCAGGGTATGAAATGGATGATATGTTACCGCGAGCAAGAGATAAGTCAAGTTTATAGACTCACACGGAAGAGTCTTAGTGGACATGGCGTGAAAAGGAGGACCTAGATAAGGGCAATGTTGCGAGCTTAAAGTTTATGATGTTAGCCCTGGAGAAGTAATGAGTAGGATATTTCAGTGATTTGGAAGGGGGAACTTCTTCTAGCGCTTTCACGGGGCTTATTGGTATGGTTGTGAAGTTCCTCGTGAAATACTAAGAGATGCTTAAGGTGACCAACAAGGGTAAGAGGAGATCGAAGTTTTAAAGTTTGATGTCGACAAGAGATGTACAAAAAGTATATGGAAGATTGAGGTTAGAACCTCTACCGTCGGGTTGACTTTACAAAAGGAAAGTGAAGTATAATTTCTACTTGAAAAAAATATGTCTATGGTGAAAGCTTATGTAGAATACGACGAGCTCCTCCCATATGTTGGGATGTCGCGGGAAGTGAAGAAGATAAGGTCATTGTTTTGAAACACGGTTAAGTCCTACCGATTGGACCCTTATGGTCGCACATAAGTGAGAAATCTTAGAAGATTTTTACAATCATGTCGTTTAAGAAGGAAAATGGGATTAAGTTAAAAAGAATACTTATATAAGAACACAAGAGTGAGAAGACGCAAGCAAATCTTTACAATTCAAGAAAAGACGAATATTTGAAAGAGGACGGTCAACATTGTAGCTAAAGATGGAGCAATACACATGTTTGAAAGACGTCACCCAAACAGATCGAGGGAGATCATTAATACCATGCCTACCGGTAAAGTGTTAAGACAAGGTTGTCCCGGTCTTATGTTATGAGACGAAATAAGGAAAAAAAAAACCGAGATATCACGGATTACAATACATCGGAACGTGGATTTTGCCACTAAGGTTGAGTTTGACGCACCTCCGATATCCAAGGCGCTGTATAGAATGACACTTGTGAAGAGACATGAGTTGTGGAAGCGAGAGAAGGAGCAATTGTAAGAACTTATTGAAAAGAGTTCATTAGATTTATTGAAATGCTATAAAGAACTCCGAATGCTATCTTGTATTCTTGATTTGAAGTTCATATTAGAATATATCTTAAACTCTTGATTTGAAGTAGTTATGGAGAATACCAGTTTGCGAAAAAAGAGACAATTATCTCCGCTTGTACATCAATTACCGTTAGCCGAACAAGATAACAATGAAGAACAAGCATCCCTCACCACGGATAGATGATCTACTTGATCGGTTGCAAGGGTTGGTAGTCTTTTCTAAAATTGATGTAAGGGCTGATTGCCACCAATTGAGAATTCGAGACTAGGATATTGCAAAAACGGCATTCCGGAAAAAAAAAAAATTATGGTCACTACGAGTTATAGTAATTCCAACCCCCGATGGATGTGGAAGGAGCGTATACTCTCGAAGAAGAGAGAAGTTGTATGACAAGTTGTCTCGGAATGACAACCCCCGATGGATGTGGAAGGAGCTCCAAGTTATCTTAGATGTGCTGAGCTTTACCAGATATGTGAAGGGAGAAGTTGTGTAACACCTTTTATGGTAACCTACTACGGATGACGATGAACTATTGAATAGGACGAAGAATTGAAAATAGAGTTGCTGAGAGTTAAGAGGGTATTCATTTTGGAGCAACTGTTTTGATTAACCTTGAGGTATTATGGGTTTGAAGGGTACAAGTGATTCTTCAGGACAAGGTCTTGATCGAGTATTGAGGAGCGATGCAAAAATAATAACATACGTGTCTCGTTAGTAATCACTGGGAAGTGAAGTACTTTCTCCATTAGTGGGGACTTACTTCAAGAGTTAAAGGAAGCATAACATTAAAGTTGGGTTGACAAGAACCAAGACCAATGGTGTAGATTGGAAGTTCGATCTTCCTTGTTTGCATTTATGCGCTACATTTTGGATTTTGCAAATATGCCCCTGCTTATATAATTACAGATTTTGGCCCAAAGGTTTTGTTTACGGAAAATGACCCAAGTTTTTAGAGTTGTGTATTGTGCCCGGAAATGTATTTACGGTTTTTTTTAACTTGGGTTACCTTGAGTTTTCTTATTCATATATATATATATATATACATTATGCCTTTGTTGTATTTATTTCGGATTTATGGCCCGAAGATTTATTTGCGGATTATGACCAAGTTTTTAAATTGTATAAAATGCCTGGAAAGTGTTTTTAAGATTTTTAATCTCGGATTTGAATCAAAGGGGTTATTCTTATAGTTTATATATACTATGTAGTATGTCCAAATTTAGCGTTATGCTAAATTTGTTTAGTTTGGTGCTAGGTTCGGAAGCGCCCCGATAAAGGCCTAACGAGTCCAAGTCGACATCCGTTGAACGACTTCCGTCTTTTGACATCGCGTGAGTATTCTTTCCCCTCGATTTAGTTATGTTTAGTATTAGTATCATGCTAGGTTGGATCTAGCATAACTTAGAGTTAATGCCAAGTAGTGGCTTTGAACCTTAGGTGAGTTTCGAGGATTTGATATTGTTTGATGTATTGATGTTGCTTCTATGCTTGAGGTGTTGATTATCTTGTGAGGTTGTTATAAGAATTTAAGTTATATGGTTGATCTTGTGAGCGTTTTGAGGCTCGAGGTGGGGTTGTATGATCTTGTGGATTTTGGAGTTAGGTTTGGCTTATCCTAGTTGCGTTGTGAGTTATGATCTTGCGAGATCCAAGGGTTTAGAAGTCTTAGGACTTCTAGCTTGTGTTGAGTCTGATGTGAGCATGAGAGATTTTAGGATGCGGTCCTAGAATTGAGAGTCAAATGGTCTTGCGTAGATCATTTGTATAGAAGTCTAAGACTTCTATTGTGAGTGGGTTGTTGTTGATATAGTTATCTTCTTGTGAGCAGGTTATGGGCTTCCTCCCTAAGGAAGCGAGAGTGTTGTGAGTTGAGTGTGGTGACGAGGTAAGTCTCCGGACTTACTTGGCTCGTATTCCTTGTATTAGCATGGATGTGTGTTTGGTGGTGTGTGTTTATTGTTTATGTTATAACAACTAAACCGGAAATAGGATCACCGACCTTTATATATTATTTTGGCCCAAGTGTATGATAACGGGCGGTGACATCATCTGCCTAGCTCTTGTGAGAGTCTAGGAGGTTCTTGGCGACTAGCCTGTGCTGGTTAGACGGTCGGAGGCATCCGCACCGTTCCATGCCGGAAGTAGGGACCGAGGCGGGACCACGGTGGTCTCGTGTCACAAAACTAAGTTGAATTAGAACGGGATATGACTTAATAATAAAAAAATAATAAACCGGAATTGTGTGCTTTGAGAATGTTGTGTGTTTATGATGATTTACTTGTGTTTGTGCCTTTCCCATTCATTCTAATGCTTCGAATATGAGCTAACGGTTTTATACCGACTGTTGTAGATTGCATTGCAGGTTAGCATTGCGGCCGAGAGATCCGGAAGAGTGGGCAGCCGGGGTTCCGTACATTTTAGAATTGGGTTTTGGGTGGAGTCGATTTTGAGTATTGTAATTATTGTATGTTTTATGGCGTTAGCCTTTGGGGTTGTATTTTTCGGCTGAAGTCCTTTGTTGTATTCTTTCGGGTTTTTCTTTTCATTGCATAAAAATGTATTTAGGTTTTGGCCTTTATTTGTGCCTTGTTGCAAGATCCGGTGAAATTGTTGTCAAGCTAAGGGTCGGGACCCATTGTGAGGTCCCAACCCGTAGCATCCCGAGTCCCGCGGATTTGGGGTGTTACATTCGGCTATTAAAAAAACTTTTATTATAAATGTATTTTTTTCCGAAAGGATAAATCAAGATTTTATATTACAATTTTGTACTAATAATTATATTTAAAAATATTTGAGTTAGGCAAAATAATAAATTAATAATGTTAATTTGTTTCATATTTATACCCTTTCTTAATACATTTTGTTAAAGTTTCAATTATAAATTCTTTAAAAAAATTCAAAACTAATTTTAGATAAAAAGAAATAAAATTACTTTTGATTTCTATTTTTTCAATAAAAAATAATTTTTTTAAAAAAAACTAATTATGATCATGTTCAATTTTTAGTAAATATGATACTACAATAAAAATCACTAGCAAAACATTGTATAGAAATTAAATTACAATGTAAGTCGGATACATATAGGACATTGTTAAGAATAAATTTTGATAAAATTTTATTAGATCCCGCTTGATTTTCAATGAAGATTGATCCATTTGGTAATTTAATATGGCAAGGAGAAACCAAATGAATATGAGATAAAAAAAATCTTGGATCCCGTCATATGGAACGAGGCTCCACTATCGAGAATCCAAGGGGAAGAAATTTTACCTAAACTCGTTTCAGCTGAAGAAGTGTTGAGATTGATCCATTTGATGTAAATCTGAGAGATAATAAAGAGTCCCACATCGAGAGTTTACAACCTTCTATAATGTAATAACCGGAATTTTGAGACTCGGTTAAACCTGAATTTAACCGATTTCCGTAACGTCAATCTTAAATAGATAAATACATAAATTAAAATAAAATAAAACGAGTGTTATTTCTATCATTTTATGTGACATTAATTCACATAAAATGACGAAACCTTGTAATCGGAAATAAAGTACGCACCTAAAATAAAAATAATAATAATTTAGATAAAGCGGAATTTGATTCCGTATTATATTTATTTCCCGCACTTAATTAACGAGTTCCGGATCCTGTTTTAAAGGGAGAGAGACTGGATATAACCCGTTACTAGGCCCAATTACCGGCCCAGCCCAACCAGCCCATATTAAGACTAATCTAATTAACCTAATCTACAATTAACCTAAAACTAATCTAATCACGTTCTAACTTCTCCAGCCTACCGTCTGTCTTGCCACTCCTGCTTCCCCCTTTCTGGACGAACGAACTACAACTAGCACGCCGGACTGCGCCTTCACCGCCGAACCACCGCGCCGCCTCTGTCGCCGGTAAGTCGCCCTTATCCCCTTTCCGCTGATACTCCTTCCGTCCTCTGTTGATCGAGACTCAAACCGCAACCTTGCCTTGTCTATTTCGAAACCGGCTCAGGCGACCCACTGCTCCTGCAGAAAGAGTGAGACAGGAGAACTCACCTCCGTTCGAACACCGCAGCAGTGCCACCTCTCTTCGGACTCACCATCGGCGTCGAGCCTGAAGCGACTACTCCGACGCCATATCGTGCGGCTAACTACTTTCGCGTACGACTTTGGCGACCGACTCCAGGTACCGCCTACAGCCCTAGCCGTCTTCCTCTCTATTTCCCGAACTACCGCAACCCTAATCTGGGCTGCACCCCAGTCGCGAGTCTCGCCACGTGTAAGCGCAGCCTCCGAACCTTACCACCGGTGAGGAAGAGTGTTACAGACTAAGACCCGGTGCTGCAGTAGGTGGTGTTGCAGTAGGCGTCAACTAGGAAGAGCCGGACATCGCAGAGCGTACGAGCCATCTAGGCCAGAACCGCAGCCAGTCGCGAGTCATCGTGAGTACTTCGTCCCCTCCTCTGCAACTCTCTTCATCCTGTACTGTAGAATGCCGTAAAATACATGTTGTTGAAGGAGCTGATTTAAGTATACCTGTATAAGAGTAGAGATATGTATATATTTGCAGTAAAAAGTTTGAAATACGTTAGTGTATGTATATATATATACGGTGACTGGGATGAGGAAAGAGAGAATTCGTATACGGATGTATATATATATAAAAATATATTAGACATTAGAGTGAGGTACCGTAGTGTATATATACTTGTATATACAGGTACGTAATTTATATATAAGTATATACTTAAAGTATAAAAACAGTGTATAAAAATATACGAGTTAATATATAAGTACGAGTTGGAAGTTATGAAATTTTTGTAAATATAAATGAGTTGAGGACTAAGGTTAAAAACATGTTTGACGGTATAATATATGTAGTAGCGTAAATAGTAACCGGAGAGAAGGAGTGTTGTCCTTCTTCGAGTGTCTCGTGTTTGACCTTATGACCCATAGGTAGCTAACCGAGAGACACAAAATATGGAAACAAATTTTAAAAGGAATTAGAAAGTTTAAGAATAAATTCGAGAAACCTTCGGTTGAGGGTAAAATGGTTTTTATCCGTCAAAAACGTATTCCGTAATTCCTTAGTATGAGGTTGGACATCTGGATGTGATTTTGATATACATGCCTTATTTGACAGGCGTTTGAGTTACCACGAGTACGGACTGTTTGAGACGTGTTAGAGTGTATTTAGACTCAGGTAAGTCCATGCGACTTACTTAGCCGGTTTCTGGATATTAGTTGAATGATAATGGTGGTGTGTGCGATGTGTGTTTATAATAACAACTTGTTAGGACGACCGTTGTTATTATGTGTTAAGGCCCAAGTGTATGTATAACGGGCCGTGACATCACTGCCCAGCTCTGCCAGGAGATTGGGAGGTTCTCTATACCCAGACCATACAGGTACACGGTGAGATGCATCGGATCCACTCCTGATGGGTACACGGGGGCGGAGGCGAGGTTTGGGAATCCCTCGTGTCACAAAATAAGTATCATTAGAGTGAATGACTTAAATGAAGATAATAAATGGATTGTTTGAAAGCATGATGAGTGTTTATTATATTATGTGTGTGTGCTATTATTATTCTGCTAATGTTTAGATAACTAGCTAATGGTTGTTTTGTTGTATTTTTAGATTTACTGCAGGTTAGAACAGCAACTGAGTGATCCGGAAATAGTGGTCAGCCGGGTCTCCGTACTCCTTAGAGTGGGGGTTGGGGTTGTGTTTGTCTTTTCTTTCTTTTGGTTAAGACAGTTGTTCGTTTCTTTTGCTTAAGTACTTTAGGCTGCTAGACCGTGTTGCATTCATTACCTTTAAAACACTACTTTACGAATTTCGGTTTTTCCTTATTTGTGTCTTGTTGCAAGATCCTAGTAATATTGTTGTCAAACTGAGGTCGGGACCCATTGTGAGGTCCTAACCAGTAATGTCCCGAGTTCTGAGAATTCGGGGTGTTACAACATGGTATCAGAGCCAGGTTGGCAACAATGGCACTTGAAATCTTCTGAAAGACCGAATAAGTACTTGAGCAGAACCCGAAAAGGGATCTGAGTTTTAAAAAGGACTTTTGGTTTTCAAGTGCATGCATAGTCTGGTTGGGGATAGAAAAGTACGGCTGACCACCACTACTACCGCGGATCTCAGTATGCTTAGTATGGACTTTAGGTTTTACTGTAGTTGGACTTTTAGCTTGTTTATAAAGATATGTTATATAGATAGGTATATGCCGAAGATTAGTAGAAATTATAGTTATGTTATGTCCTTGACGGAGGTAGCATAATGAGTTTCTCACCCCTTTGACACATCTAAGTAGATTTTGAAGGGTGTCAACGTGAAGATTAGTATGCACATCTTATGTGCATTAGGGTACGAACGACAGACTACTCCTTCGAACTTGTTAAGGAACGTCAAGACGGAAAAGTGAAGACTAAAAGACAACACCAACGACGAAGACAAGAAGGGAACCCCGAGTGAACACAATAGGACCAAATGAAGAGAATACATGAGAGTAGTTCCGGAAAAGCGTTGGTTGACCGGAAAGTATACAAGTTAGGAAAGACAACCCATAAATTCTTTCAAGTGTGGTGGAAAGCAACGTTACGGACAAAGAAGAAGGCGACAGAAACAAGCATAGGTGTGGAAGTCAAAGAGAGGTGGAGGACTCAGACAAGAGATATAGAATTCAAGCTCACTGACGGACCAGAAGGTGAAAGTTGATGCCAGAAACAGAACAAATTATGATCACCTCGACAGTCTACTTGACACCACAATCAAAATGGATAACCAAGACAGTCAAAAGCATAGAAGTCTACATGAAATACATTGTTCATCCAAATATGAAGAATTAAAGAGTTGTAAAATGGAAGCTTACGCGTTGCCAACAAGTGAAAGGCAGATTTCACCAACATGGAAGCGGAGTGACTTTCTAGAAGACAAGTGAGTGACAGCAAGGACCGTGATACAAATATCAAAATCATAGAATCCTGAAAGCAGAGTCAAAGGGATCACTATAAAGGCAGCATTATTATACCAATCATAGAAGGGAGTTGTGAGAAGGATCTCGGCGTACCCGAATGCCCACAATAATCTCCCTCTCACCAGTAGACTTAAAATTTTCAACACCAACGATTTACCTCGGGAACCACGAGCAGCGGATGGCTGAGGTAAAAGTAATCGCGAAGATGCACATACGAGCCATCGTGAGAGAATTGATGAGTCCGTTGACGGTAGATGAATGATTATTCTAAACTCGGTAAGAGTATAACGCCCTGATAGTGCGAAAGAGAAGGGTAGATTATAGAAGAGTTAAAGAAGATAAGCGGAGAAACTAGAGAAGATAGATTTTCACCAGGTTTATCAATTTCAAAGAGATAGAAGAAACGTAAGCCTATGATCTTATAGAATGTCAACTATAGACTACTTGGTAACAACTGGGACTTTATACGTGCGGGTTAACTAGTGGTGACTGGTTGCCAAATAATAAGAATAACCACAGAGTTACAAAAGAACTTTATTGACATGAGGAGGAATCCTTAAAGCGACCAATTGCGGCAGCTGTGAAGCCAATCAATACGAGTGCTAGTAACACTGAATAAGTTCAAGTCAGTAACTCTAAATAAGAAATTTAAGAGCAGCTCTTGACGGTCAGTAATGACCCTTGATGATAGTAATGGTGTAAAGGAAATGGTTGGGAGTAGTTACTTACCACTGACTACGAAAGATACATATCAGAGTTAGAATGAAGGGATCCCTGTAAGAAGAACTAGAAAACTAAGAGGAAGTAGATGAGTGGAAACATGTCCTATGTCTTAGCATTCCACACAAGTAAGACTGATTGTGCTCCTTCGAGAAAAAGTAGGGTCAGACTGTCTAGATTGACAGGGAAAACCCTTGTGATTAAAGATGTGACACAGAATAATTGGAAATTCCGAGGCGGCACAAACATAAAGAGTATGATGTAAAGCCTTGGTGAAATGTGTGGTCTAGTTGTGAGGTGATTGCAGATATAATCTACAAGTCGACTAAAACAGACATGAGAAGGAGTAAAAGTGAAAGACTAAAGGTTGTTATACGGATCCGGTATCACACAAATAAGATGGTTATCGAAAGGACTAAATACTGTTATTTAAGGAGAAAGGGAGGTACTCCATGGAAAATTCAGCTGGACTGATGACCTAAGAGTTGATGAAAGTAATGAGACCAACCAACGTAGTTGTAAAGCGTGTACGTGAAAACTCAAAGGGATTTAACTATTTTTACGGGGTGTAAATATCAAAGAAGGTAAAGCGACATGAGTATAAGGAAGACATAATAAATGCGATGCGAGAAATTTGATTGGTGGGAAAATCATATGCACCTAATGTGTTGTATACAAATGGTACCATTGGATGTTTAATAAAAATCATACCAACGGACTGATGACACTATGATGGATTTAGTGTAAATCAAGTGTATAACTTATCCAGTGAGAAGGAAAGTCATGTATCAAAATTGCGGGTTATGATGAATTTTAAATAAAGTTTTGAGATGAGGATGTCCTTAGGAAATCTATGCAAGAGTACAAAGCAACTGAAGTTCCAACACAGAATGGGTAGTAATGATCAACAGACAGTTAGAGACCGATGCAGAGAAGAAAAATGTATAAGACGAGTCACCTAGTAGAAGAGTTCACAAGACAAGCTTGTAAGGCCAAAAGAGATAAAATGTCGACCCGGATATAAGGGTCTAAGGTGCATGGAAGGGATACCTACAATGAAGTGTAGATACAAAATGTAGACTTTACAAGTGTGGAGAGGTTTTAACCTCCTCAAAAATATAGGAATTTGAAAGAAATCGCAATCTCGGTATCAAAGAGTTGAAGCCCTGTAGCGGATATAACGGAGTATCATGAAGGCAATGTTGCCGGTAACACCAGCGAAGGAATGTATATATGAGAACGACCTTGGTGGACTCGAAAGTCCAAGGTAACCCCAATTATCACGGGACCTAAGTCATCAAAACCGACGGTCCATGCAAGGGGAACTGCAAGGGGATGATAACTAAAATCATCAGAACTACAAAGACACTTACCAGCTATCGTTGAAGACTTGGAATGACTATTTAGGTCAAGATGAATGACCCATTTGAGCTCGAGAAGTAGAGTTAGCCTAAGGAAACAGAAGTGTGGAATAGAAAACGAATTAGTGAAGCACGAAAGGATTAATCGAGGAAATGATGCTCACCAAGAATTTAACGCCAGTATAAGTATGAGAGGAGCCGGTCCGGAATATTGAGATAAGTCAATTATAGAGTGACTGACATCAACTGAGGACGTATAAGTGTTGATTGGTATTGACGAGCAAGTACCGTTAAGAAGATATATTAGTGACTGCGAATTTAAGAGGTAACCTTATCAATGCCTTGGAGGATTCCCCAAGTAGGCAACGACAACTTTCTGAGATGATCTAAGGATATGGAGAGAATCGGGTTAGAAGTTGCTTACTGGTTGGTTAAGAATAGACTACGGTGGAGTGAGAGAGTAAAGGTCTGTTTGAAGAGAATCTTGCTAGTAGTAGAAGATAAGTATAGGCGAGAGTTGAGTAAATCATGTTAACCCTCAGAAAGCCACCATTGTGACTAATGGGTGTTACAACAGAAGCGTGGTAGACCCATAACCCATAGAGGAAGAAAATCAATGTTAGGTAACTATGATTTCAAGTTAGGAATTAGAGATCTATAAGAGAAGGTCCACTTGAGTGTGTGTTTTGTTTTGAGTTATATAAATTTGGAAGTTTGACAAGAAGTAGGTGAAAACCCATTAATTAAGGAACGATCCGATTAGGTCACAATGATGAAACCGGGCCAAGCGGTTTGTAAAAAAAAAAAAAAAAAGTCTTAGGCACTTAGCAAAGTGCCGACATAAGTTAAGATCATTATGGTTTGGAGAGTTATCCAAAGAACTGGAAGTAAGTTTAGATAACCAAACCGTTGAGAGAGTACCTACCGAATCCGAGACACGTCATCAGTCATGAGAATCTGATAGTTGAGCCCGACCATACATTTGTGGGATACCCAGTAGCTGTCCTGGAGCGCAGTACTAGACGTCTGCGGTCCAAGGAGATACCTATGTTGAGGATCCAGTGGTCTAGGAGAGGAGCTGATGAGGCCACTTGGGAGACTGAGGAGAGTATTAGACGTAACTACCCCGAGTTCTTTGAGGGGTTAGAGGTTACTCCTATTTTGACGAGTTAGTACTCGGATGTTGTGTTGTTTGACCTTTCAGGTTTTTATATTGGATTGGGTGATTCGGTTTGATGTGATACTTGTCTGTTTGTAATGGTTGAGTAGTTGCATGGTAGAAAATGGAAATGTCGAGAAAAAAAAAAACAAAAATCCAAAGGAAATGCACGATTAAGAGAATTATTCTAAGTTTCGGGACGAAACTTCTTTTAAGAGGGCACTGATGTAATAACCGGAATTTTGAGACTCGGTTAAACGTGAATTTAACCGATTTCCGAAACGTCAATCTTAAATAGATAAATACATAAATTAAAATAAAATAAAACGAGTGTTATTTCTATCATTTTATGTGACATTAATTCACATAAAATGACGAAACCTTGTAATCGGAAATAAAGTACGCACCTAAAATAAAAATAATAATAAGTTAGATAATACGGAATTTAATTCCGTATTATATTTATTTCCCGCACTTAATTAACGAGTTCCGGATCCTGTTTTAAAGGGAGAGAGACTGGATATAACCCGTTACTAGGCCCAATTACCGGCCCAGCCCAACCAGCCCATATTAAGACTAATCTAATTAACCTAATCTACACTTAACCTAAAACTAACCTAATCACGTTCTAACTCCTCCAGCCAACCGTCTGTCTTGCCGCTCCTGCTTCCCCCTTTCTGGACGAATGAACTACAACCAGCACGCCGGACTGCGCCTTCACCGCCGAACCACCGCACCGCCTCTGTCGCCGGTAAGTCGCCCTTCTCCCCTTTCCGCTGATACTCCTTCCGTCCTCTGTTGATCGAGACTCAAACCGCAGCCTTGCCTTGTCTAATTCAAAACCGGCTCAGGCGACCCACTGCTCGTGCAGAAAGAGCGAGACAGGAGAACTCACCTCCGTTCGAACACCGCAGCAGTGCCACCGCTCTTCGGACTCACCATCGGCGTCGAGCCTGAAGCGACTACTCCGACGCCATATCGTGCGGCTAACTACTTTCGCGTACGACTTTGGCGACAGACTCCAGGTACCGCCTACAGGCCTAGCCGTCTTCCTCTCTATTTCCCGAACTGCCGCAACCCTAACCTGGGCTGCACCCCAGTCGCGAGTCTCGCCACGTATAAGTGCAGCCTCCGAACCTTACCACCGGTGAGGAAGAGTGTTACAGACTAAGACCCGGTGCTGCAGTAGGTGGTGTTGCAATAGGCGTCAACTAGGAAGAGCCGGACATCGCAGAGCGTACGAGCCATTTGTAACACCCCAAGTTCTCGGAACTCGGGAAGCTACTGGTTGGGACCTCACAATGGGTCCCGACCTTGGTTTAACAACAACATTACTTGGATCTTACAACAAGGCACAAATGTACTTAAAACAATTTCGAAACATAATATTTTTATTGTATGAATTTACACATGTGACAGCCTTACAAAACATAAACATATACATAACATGCATGTTGTATGGGAAACTCCCCCGTCCCCATCTAATGAATACGTGGACCCGGCTGACCATCCGTTCCGGATCACTCTGCAACTGTCTATCTCTACAAATCTACAACACGGATAAATCGTTAGCTAACAATCCAAAAATAAGCAGAATAAGGATAGCACAATCACACTCAAGATAACATAAAACAATCATCATGCTGACACACAAACCGGTTATTATCTGTTCATTAAGTGAGTCACCTTATTCCATTTTACAGTTGTGGCACGAGAAATCTTAGGAGTTCTCGCCTCCGTTCCTTATCCAACTGGGTGTAGGTCTAGCTTACCTCCGCCGGTAGAATCACTACAAACCGAGTGTGGACTAGTCCCTAAAGAAACCCCCAGCGCCCTCAGGCTAACTGAGCAGAATGCCACCGCCCGTTACTCTTAGGCCAAGTATAGGTCGGTAGATAATTACTACTAAAATATAACTATAACCATATCATTCACACACCACCATCATTATCCACACTCATATCTAGAAGTCAGCTAACTAAGCCCAAAGGACTTACCTGAATTCAAACATAATCTCGCTATCTCGACTCGGTCTGTAACCGCAGGAACTCAACCGCCTATTATAAAAGGCAAGTGGATCAATAATGTATCCCACTTAATTAGAAGTCTCTGACTTCTAAGATATTTAACTCTATCATCAGATAAATTACCGAAATACCCTTATACGGATAATTGACGGTTTTACCCCTGGTCCCGAAACTTTATACAATTCCATAACAAAGGTCCAAACTATTCTTTGGAACTCAAAACTACACTCAAACCCTCAAAGGAAAGTTTGCTAAAGATTTAGAAGAGTTAACTACATTCTTGACTTTCGTAAAAAGTCGTCAAGGTCCGACTTTGGCTTAAGATATGAGAACCGAATAAAAATATAAAATTCCAAATAAAAAATCTAGGTCTTCTTCATGATGCACTCTCCTCATAGAAGCAAGAAAATCTCAAAAATACCCACCAACAACTTCTACACAATTCTACAAAGTTGGATACAAAATTCAGAAATTTTATACTTAGTCAAATTCTGAGTCATTTCACAAACTGCACAAACAGCCCACTTTGTACTCTTATAGATCTAGATCTGACCGTCGGATCGACTCAAAATTTTGATACCTTACAATATGCAGATCCCTCTATGACATATCAAAATTTTAACGGTGAAATATATTTCTAAGCCATCGAAATATAGGCTCCAAGATAGCTATACGACACAGTTTTCTGGAATCTACAACACAAGATATATACAAGAGGTCCAAGGTTCGATTCCCTCTGCCCGCACTCTCCTGCTATACTAATTAATTGGAGGTCTCAAGTTCGATTCCTACTGAGATCATCTATACAACACATATTTGTTAAAGAGGATGTTAAGAATGGATGACCTTCTTCTCACACTAGGGCTTGACCCCGTCTGTGGCGGTTCTGGGGCTGGGAAGGCGTTAGGGCGGCGGTCCCGGGCTATGTCCACGCCACTGGTGGTTCCGATCTTCACTGCTGTTGACGGCGGTGACTGATTTCTGAGTTTTCGGCTACTGTTTGTAGAAGACGAGAACTTGGTGTCTTGGTGATGGTTGTTGCATTGCTACTGTGTTTGCAGCGGGATGAGGCATTGCTCTTCCATAGTCGGTCGATAAGAAGAAGGCCGAGATTGCTTGCTGTTACTGTCAACGGCTTGGGGCTGCACCAAGGCTCTACACTTCCTGCTTGAGACGGCAACAGACATGGAAGGAGGGTTCCGGATCGACGAAGGCTCTTGTATGTGCTTGCACCAGTTAAGGGTCATCTCTGTACATCTATTCGCAGGGACGGTTTTTTTTTGTGTGTGGATCTGAGCGCGGAGGGGAGGAGCAGTGGCTAAGGGTTTCTCAACTGGCTGGAGGCGGCTGGCCGGGCTAGGGTTGTGAGGGGAATAAGCGCTGCACTTGGACATTCGAGAGGGGAAAAATGGCCGATCTGTGTATACGTTGAAGAGGAAAGCCGATCCCTCATTGCTGTAGTTAAGGAGGACAGTAACTCCCCGAATATACACTTGCCAAAATTGTGGCTTTAGGAAGATCTTGCACGTGCAGAAGAGTAAGAATAGGAGAGAGAGATGTCCGTTGCGTTCCAAGGGGCTGTGGAGCACCCGAAGCGACTATCCTGGCTTGATCTTCTTCTCATCTGGCCAATCTAACGTCAAGCAGCAACCTGGGCTGTCCTGGGCTGAAGCTTCCACTCGGGCCTTGCCAATTGCCTTGGCATGGGCTGAACTAAAATGAAATAGGTGGGCTGAAATTGTACAAAAAAAACAAAGGTGGGCTGAGTTGTCAAAACTTGTCAAATCTCGTCATGGCTTTGTCAAGCCCATGCATGGCCTTGTCACGAGTTTGTCATGGTCTCGTCTTGATCTCGTCACTAGGACGTCATGACCTTGTCAGAGACAAGTCATGTTCTAAACTAGGGTTTGAAGGATTAGGGTTGCTATAAAAATCTTATCATTTTATGTTAAGTGAGATTACATAAAATGATAAAATTTGAGATATTGTGTCCGACTAGGTAGACATATAAGGATCAACGGATCGAAATCTGGTTTGCTACGGAATTAATCGGAATAAAAATATCAGGATATTACATCAGTATCCCCTTAAAATAAGTTTCGTCCCGAAACTTAAAGAACACTCGTAAATTTCGGAGTCCATACAAAAGAATTTAAGCGCCGGAAAGAGGTCACAACGGTCGAGTTCTGATTTGTTTCTGAAATAGCCGGAAGAAATATTCCCGGGTATTACATCAATCCCCCCTTAGAATAAGTTTCGCCCCGAAACTTAAGGTACGTTAGTCATAAGGTCAGCCCTCAAGGTACAAATCTAGTGTATCTACTTGTTACCGCACAAGAGTCATCGTTTCCACATATAAGTATCCCGCATATCAAGGTCACCAATAACACACATCCCGACTAAGCACTCGAGCATGAAAATAAACAAGTAGTCAAACAATATAACACAGATATAGGGCCCAACCCTAACTCGTCGCTCCCTAGATTACACTATCTCCACAAAGGTCTCTGGAAGGTTATGTCTTATACTACCCATAGTATCCAAGGTGGCCTCGTCGGCTTTTTATAAAACCACTAACTCTGAAATCTTTTCATGTACAGACCTCACAAGTGCCCACTACCACATTCTAGTGTGGTAACTAGATATCTCACCGGTATCATCCGGCTTCATTGCCCGATTCTCTAAGCCGATGTCCTAACTTTTGTCTGGTAAGTATACCTCTAACTGAATCCGTAGAAAATTAGGGTTACACTCTCCAATAGGGTGAGGATTACTAGTCCATCAATCACTTATAAACCACTTTACAGCCTCAAGTGGTCACATTTTGCAACTCACCTCCAGGTCCTTTGATGACCGTATAGAAAATAACCTAGTGAACTTTCTTCCCTTCGTTATGTTTACTTGACTACGCACTCAGGCCAAAGGTCTTGGACCTCCGCCAGCACTTCACCAAGTGCCTAATGCTCTTTGTATCACGACTCACTTGTCTTTTAATATGACTCAGTCATCTTATTCCTTAGGTAAGGAATCATCCCTTTACCCTTTTCCGGTCTAGTAGTGGAGACACAATCTAGTGGTCATCATTTGAATTCACTTGGCATTATTATAATATTTATGGATATCTAATATATTGTTAGCTCAACCTTAGGCTTCTCACATATTTTTCAAGGTCTTGAATGACATACAATATGTCCGGAATGACGGTATTAGATAAAAGGAGATCTCACCTTACCGTCATTTGCTCACACTACTCAATAGTTGTTAACATTGCATTGTGTCCTATAATATCCCTCTTACTCAAAACGCAACTCGACTCCATTCCGAGATAAAATTCTTCTTATACTCCACTCTTGAGATTATGTTTTCTATATGTACGAGTACTGGTCTGTAAGTACACTCCCGTAGCTTCCTTTTTCATTCCATCAAGAAACTCATTCTAAAGTACCCTGCTAGGTATTAAGTTCCCAATTTACTTGTCTGCCGACATGTGACGAGGTCGGCATGCTTCACTGGTATCTCTAATGGGGTACCACTCTCTTTCTATACTTTTGTGTGCACATACTTTCTCATCTATCTAGATGGTGATACAGTTCCTCTATAAAATTTCTTGTCACTCGTGTAGCCTATTTCACGTTCCTTCTAAACGAAATGCATTTTACAAATTATCACCGTCTTACACTCGACACGTCATTTTCTGTACTCTCAAATTTCTTGCTATGTGGGTTAGGACCCATCACGCTTCCGCTGTGTTACTTTGATAGTTATGTTGTCACCCGTTAATCATAAGGACATTTTCCGTGAGTCCAAAATGATTGACCCCAAAACTCTTCCTCTCAATTACACCATACGTCCTATCCAGATGAAGTACCCAATACCTTCCTTATTTGCCTCAAGGAACTAAGATGATGGTTGGAAGACGACCTCTTCCGTTTAACTTTGGAATTCTTCTAATCATGGATCCAAACTCTCTGACTCAACCGGAGTTTGATCTTAACCAACCAAGAATTAACCTCAGACACGATCCTCTCTATACCTTTAGTTATCTAAGAAGGTTTTCGTTACCTACTTGAGGAAATCCTCCAAAGTATCGGTATAGTTAATTCAATATCCTCAATCACAGATATCTCTTCTTAACTGTACATAGCTCGTCAATACCAAGCGATACTCACACGTCCTCCGTTGACGTTGGTTAGACTATAGTTGACTTACCTTAATATCTCGTACTCACTCTTCTCATACCTCTATTGGAAAAAATCTTGGTAAGCATCAACTACTCGGTTAATACTTTTACCCTTCATTAGTTCGTTCTATATTCCCCACTTCCGTTTTCCTTAGGAACAACTCTCTTTCTTGAATCTCACGGTGTCATTTGCCTGACGTAAAAAGTCGTTCACAGTCCTCCACAGTAGATGGTAAGCGTCTTTGTAGTTCCGATGATTTCTAATTACCTCTCACTTGCAGTCCTTTGACATGGACCGTCTGTGATGATGACCTATGTTATGTTATAATTGGGACTACCTTGGACTCCCAAGTCTACCAAGGTCATTCTCCCATGTTCCTTCATCAACGTTATTGTTAATATTGTTCTCCTGAACTCTTTTGACTCTGTTACCGGTCTTCTACTCTTTTGATATTGGCATTGTGATTTCTTTCAAAGTTCTTATAGATTCGAAGAAGACAAAACGTCTCCACGCTTTTGAAGCCTACCTTTCGTCCTTACACTAAATTATAAAACTCTATTCCGTGTACCTCTTACTCACAAGGGTTTTAAACCCGAAAGTATCGAAAGAGAATCATCATTCTCCCTTGCATGGAAGGCTACGTACAATCTGTCTTGATTGACATAGAACCTTATCAAAATCGTATACTTCTTTACTCTTCTAGTTCTTCCTTTACAACCCATTTTTTACTATCTGTGATATGTATCCTTTTCCTAGCAAGTAGGTGGTAACCCACTCAAAAAAATTTCCCTTGATCTCAAATGACATAAGGGGGTCACTGCTGGCCATCCAGTCTTTCTTCTTTAGTTCTCAATTAAAATTTATGGCTTTGAACTCCCTTCATATTACTATTGAGGATATTAGTATTGGTATTAATTTAGCTTCATATTTGTCGCCATTGATCTCTTGAAGGGTCTTCCAGATGTCCATAAAATTCTTTCATAAATCTGTGGTTATTCTTCTTATCTGCCAACTAGTTACCACTAGTTGACCCACACGTGCTATGTTTCAGTTATTACCATCTAGTCTGTAGTTGACCTTTTATAAGATCACGGACTTATTGTTCTTCTATCTCCTTTGAAGTTTGATACACTTGGTGAAAATCTATCTCCTCCAATTTCCTTGTTAAAACTCCTTTATCTCTTTCCACAGTCTGAACTTCTCTTTTTCTTAAATGAGATCACCATACTCTTTTGAGTACAGTCATAGCATTCAGTTGTCGTCCATGAGTTTATCCAGTCTTCCACAATAACTTTTAGCGCGTCTTCACAATTCTTCTTACTTTGTTCATCGTCTGTTTGCGGTTCTCTGATATGATCGTTAATGTTGACAACTTAAATCTTTATGTAAATGAGAAGTTATTGTGGACTTTTTAGTCCACCCAAAGTCACTTTTCCACATTCTTCCCCTTGTTTGGTTCTGTTTTGATCATGTCACCTTTATAAAAATCCGTTGTCTCAATTTTACACTTCTAACTTCTTTGATACTTATGTCGAAGTTTCTCTCAAAATTCTCGTATCCTTGAAGGACTCCACATGTTTCCATGGTTACAAAATTTATTTCCCATTATTAAACTCACCTTCTATCTTTGTACCCTTTAATTTCTCACAATTGGGTCAACACTCTATCTTCTTTGTACTCTCATGCCCATGCTTGCATATGGTGGCGTCCGCCTTGATTGTAACATCTTTTATTCTGCAAATCTTGGTTGTACTCCGTTCTGTATGATTCTTGTTCCCTTATCGTTTTCTCTAATCCGATCTCTCGTCGTCTCTTACATGATTCTTCTAATTCATCTCTCAGCCTCATACGACCAAGTCCCTTGTATGACTTCCTGTTCCTTCTGCCTGAGTTGACTCGGGGATTCCTTTCCCATCGGACGGTACTTGTGGTGAAAATTGTCTCCACATCTGTACTTCTTTGCCCACTCGTTCTTCGGATGATTTATATGGTCACAAGAACGCCCACCAGAGTATAACACTCAATCCTCGGCCTGAATCCATTATCTCGTGTTGAACACTCTTCAAGTCCGTTACCGATTTATCATGAGGTGATAGTCGATTTTATAATATCATAACTAAAGGATATAAGGTATCCTTTAGGATACTAACATGCTAAACATACACATTTATATAATCATACATTAAAACATATCAATATAAGTCTATATACTAACTCACTTATCATTCCAAGTTGCAGAGATCCACGGAGAACGATGGTGGTCCGACGTACTACTAACCCAACAACCCGACTATGCACGTGTGAAAAAAAAACAGAAATCCGTTTTGAAAATCCTAAACCCCTTTCGGGTTCTGGTTATTTTATACATTCGGTCTTTTAGAAGATTTCAAGTGCCATTGTTGCCAACCTAGAGCTCTGATACCATGTTGTAACACCCCAAGTTCTCGGAACTCGGGAAGCTACTGGTTGGGACCTCACAATGGGTCCCGACCTTGGTTTAACAACAACATTACTTGGATCTTACAACAAGGCACAAATGTACTTAAAACAATTTCGAAACATAATATTTTTATTGTATGAATGTACACATGTGACAGCCTTACAAAACATAAACATATACATAACATGCATGTTGTATGGGAAACTCTCCCGTCCCCATCTAAAGAATACGTGGACCCGGCTGACCATTCGTTCCGGATCACTCTACAACTGTCTATCTCTACAAATCTACAACACGGATAAACCGTTAGCTAACAATCCAAAAATAAGCAGAATAAGGATAGCACAATCACACTCAAGATAACATAAAACAATCATCATGTTGACACACAAACCGGTTATTATTTGTTCATTAAGTGAGTCACCTTATTCCATTTTACAGTTGTGGCACGAGAAATCTTAAGAGTTCTCGCCTCCGTTCCTTATCCAACTGGGTGTAGGTCTAGCTTACCTCCGCCGGTAGAATCACTACAAACCGAGTGTGGACTAGTCTCTAAAGAAACCCCCAGCGCCCTCAGGCTAACTGAGTAGAATGCCACCGCCCGTTACTCTTAGGCCAAGTATAGGTCGGTAGATAATTACTACTAAAATATAACTATAACCATATCATTCACACACCACCATCATTATCCACACTCATATCTAGAAGTCAGCTAAGTAAGCCCAAAGGACTTACCTGAATTCAAACATAATCTCACTATCTCGATTCGGTCTGTAACCGCTGGAACTCAACCGCCTGTTATAAAAGGCAAGTGGATCAATAATGTATCCCACTTAATTAGAAGTCTCTGACTTCTAAGATATTTAACTCTATCATCAGATAAATTACCGAAATACCCTTATACGGATAATTGACTGTTTTACCCCTGGTCCCGAAACTTTATACAATTCCATAACAAAGGTCCAAACTATTCTTTGAAACTCAAAACTACACTAAAACCCTTAAAGGAAAGTTTGCTAAAGATTTAGAAGAGTTAACTACATTCTTGACTTTCATAAAAAGTCGTCAAGGTCCGACTTTGGCTTAAGATATGAGAACCGAATAAAAATATAAAATTCCAAATAAAAAATCTAGGTCTTCTACATGATGCACTCTGCTCATAGAAGCAAGAAAATCTCAAAAATACCCAACAACAACTTCTACACAATTCTCCAAAGTTGGATACAAAATCCAGAAATTTTATACTTAGTCAAATTCTGAGTCATTTAACAAATTGCACAAACAACCCACTTTGTACTCTTATAGATCCAGATCTGACCGTCGGATCGACTCTAAATTTTGATACCTTACAATATGCAGATCATATCCCTCTATGACATATCAAAATTTGTGTAATATCCGGAATTTTTATTCCGTCTATTTCAGTTATAAGTTAGATCTCGATCTATCAATTTGTATCCGTCTACTTAGTTAGACATATTAAGATAAAAATTATCATTTTATGTAGACCTCCTTCACATAAAATGATAGAACTTTTTATAAATTTATCATTTTATGTGACTTGCCTTCACATAAAATGATAGAGTTTTGTAACCAATCGTAAACTGTAAAATAATCCGTATCCGGTTATTCCGTACATTAATTCCGGGTTCTCGATTCCGAACTACAAATAGTACCGGGCTACGATTCCTTTCATTCCAACAGCCCAGTCCGGGAGCTGCTCCAGCTGCTTGTCCAGCCCGCTACCTTGTCCGCCCCAGTTCCATGCGCAGCCAGCCCTTCTGCAGCCTTCAGTAGTAGCACGCCAGCCCAGCAGCAGCGTTGCCTCGCCAGCCCAGAAGAGTTCCGACTTGTCCGCTCCAGCTTGCTTCAGCCCAATGCCACTCCAGCAGCACAACTCCAGCCCATTCCTCAGGCCCAACCGGAAGCAAAAGGAGAAGCAAGCCCAGCTGTATTATAGCAGTTTCAACGTGTGATTTAATGCAGGGAGAGAGCTGATGTAGTTGCCATAAAAGGCTCCTAGAATCACGCTGTATAACCTCTCACCTTCCTCCCATTTCACGTCCACATTCAGAAGCCACACTTCCCTCTCCTGCTGATCGAAATCTCCAACGTAACGTGCTCTTCCTCATGTCCCAGCCGGTGCACACAACGCTTCTGCACAAAAACCTTCTGCACACACAATCCAGCAGCGTCAAGGTGTAACACCCCAAATTTTACAACTTAGGGAGTTACTGGTTAGGACCGCACAGTGGGTCCCGACCTTAGTTTGACAACAACTTAACGAGATCTTACAACAAGGCACATATAAGGAAAATCAGAAATCATAAAATAGTTCTTAATAATGCATGAATGTGACTAGATCGACTACAGCCGGAAAACGGAATATAATAGAGTATGAAAGGAAACAATGTTCAACTGTAAAACCCACAAATGCAGAATCTGTAAAACGTCCTAAAGTACGACACCCCGGCTGACCACTACCATCTGGATCACTCGGCATCTGCTCTAACCTGTGTCAAGTCTAAACAACATATCAACAGTTAGCTAACTATCCAAATATAAGCAAAATGATAACAGCACAAACACAAGCAGAAACAAAAAAAAACAAACATCATGCTGGCACTCAACCAATTATTATCTATTATTTAAGTGATTCACATTATTCAATTTAAGTTGTGGCACGAGAACAATTATTAGTTCTCGCCTCCGTTCCTTATCCAACTGGTGTAGGTCTAGCTGACTTCCTTTGGTAGCATCACTACAAACCATGTATGGACTAGTCCCGAAAGAAACCCCCAACGCCCCGCGAGCTACTGAGCAGAATGCCACCGCCCGTTACTCTTAGGCCAAAATATAGGTCGGTAATTATATATCACAACCTATCTCTCTAACATTTCAATCACACACCACCATCATCATTTATACTCATATTTAGCAGTCAGCTAAGTAAGCCCAAAGGACTTACCTGTTATAACGCTCGACTCTTTATAAACCACTCGCTCTGTAAACTGTAACCACTCAGTTGCCTGTCAAAGGCGATAAGTGTATTAGCACACTTTCACGTAGATAGAAGTCTAAAACTTCTAAGATCAAATAAGGTATTAAGACGTACTAGTTACAGTATTAGTTTTAGGGTAAAATGACCATTTTACCCTTGGTTCCGATTTTCTCGAAAACCTTAAATTTCATGTCTAAACTCCTATTTGAGGTTCTAAAAATATATTCTAACTCCTAAAATTTTATTTGGTTCCAAACTGACGTTTTTCCTATGTTTCTATTTTCCGGAAGAATCGAAAAGGTTTAACTTCGGCTCTAAATATAAAATTCTTAACAACTTATAAAATTTCCGAATTAAATCTCTAGATCATCTATGAGGTTCTATCTAACCTTAGAAAAAAGAATTTCTCCAAACTGTTCAGCCGATATTTTTATAATAATTCCCAAAGTCGGTTCCTTCACTCTAATTTCCTATACTTAGCCAAAATTCAAGTTTACCAAAACTGCTCAACTACCTAACTTCGGGAGCTCATAACTTTCAATCCGACCGTTCATTTCTTCTCAAATTTTAATATGCTAAACTACATATATCCATCTACAACATATCCAAAATTCAACGGTGGATCTTTATCCAAACGTTTAATAATTGATCTACAAGATGGGCTGTTTGTAACCTAAAAGCTGAAGGAAATAAAATGAATTTACAGCAGCCACCTTATTTCCATTGTTCATAAAATACAGCAGTCCTTTATTCCTATCCTTAGGTCTATATGCTCAGCAGCTACACAAGGTCAACCTAACCCATGTTCAAGTCCGACTACAGCAGTTCATCATTCGAGCATTACGGAAATAGTATACATACATAAGGTTATACACTAACTTCTAGAGGCAAGGATTTGGACTGCAGAAACGATGACTCACCTCTTCAACCTCTACTGGCTGAGGCGTCTTCAACACAGTTCCGGATGCCCTTCTGGCTCCCTTGTGTGACGGTTCAGAAGGAGAAGCAGGTTCGGCTTGGCTCTACTACTACACGGATTGGCCGCCTCCTTCCAGCCTTGCTACTGTCACGGAGTGGTCGAGATGGAGTTGTCATCGCAGGTATTCATGAACGACTAATTAAAGAGGTGAAGATGAATGGTAGATTAATCCTTACCGAAATACACAGAATTTGCGTGAGGTACGTTGCTTCTCCCAGAGTGCTTCCTACGCCTGAAACGGCTGGACGTGTGCAGAAGGTAAGGAACGCAGAAAGGAGAAAAGGCTGGAGCGTGTGTGTAGAAGGAAGGGACGCAGAATGGATGCAGAGGCTGGAACGTGTATACAGAAGAAAGGGACGCAGAATGGATGTGTGCAGCGTATAAGGAAGGAATCAGAAGGTGCAACTGGCGTGGTTTAATTAGGCAGTTACGGATTTCCTTTCCCCTATTAATGCAGCAGTTATGTGGAAGGAATCTGCAAGATCTTGGCTGTTACGTCTAGCAACGTTCAGCAAGGGAGGTGTGTATCTACAGGCTGGCGTGTTCCTGATTGGGCTGGACACGCGCCACAGCTGAGTGGAACTGGGCTGAAGGCAACGTTGGTGCTGTTGTTGGGCTGGACGGGTGAGGCAGCTGGACGGCTTTTGGGCTGGCGAGGTAACGTTGCGGCTAGGCTGGAGAAGGCTGGGCTGCGCATAGGACTGGGCGGACAAGGCAGCGGCTGGACAAGCAGCTGGAGCAGCTCCTGGACTGGGCTGTTGGACGAAGGGAATCGTTGCCCGGCACTAATTGTAGTTCGGAATCGAGAACCCGAAATTAATGTACGGAATAACCGGATACGGAATATTTTACAGTTTAGGTTTGGTTACAAACTCTATCATTTTATGTGAAGGTAAGTCACATAAAATGATAAACTTATAAAAAGTTCTATCATTTTATGTGAAGGAGGTCTACATAAAATGATAATTTTTTTATCTTAATATGTCTAACTAAGTAGACGGATATGAATTGATAGATCAAGATCTATTTTATAACGTAAATAGACGGAATAAAAATTCCGGATTTTACATCAGTACCCCTTTAAAATAAGTTTCGTCCCGAAACTTGGAATAAGATACCTACCCCATACACTTCCCCCTCGAAAAAATATTCTAGCAAGCAACTACTCACGTCATCAAGCACATAGACATAAACAATTATGTAAACATATAATCACAGAAGTCATATAAAGGTCTCGTCTTAGTACTCACCCGTCGGTACTGAGGTAGCGGCTAACTCCGCAAAGAATTCAGGGTAATTACGTCTAATACTCTCCTCTGTCTCCCAGGTAGCCTCATCAACTCCTCGTCTAGACCACTGAATCCTCAGCATCGGTATCTCCTTAGAACGCAGGCGCCTAACGCTACGCTCTAGGACGGCTACTGGATACTCCACAAAAGTGTGGTCTGGCTCGACTATTAGATCCTCGTGACTGATGACGTGTCTAGGATCCGGTATGTACTCTCGCAGCTGAGATACATGAAAAACTGGGTGTACTCCCTCTAATCTCGGTGGCAGTGCTAGTCGGTAGGCAACCTCTCCGACTCTCTCTACGATCTCAAATGGACCGACATACCGGGGACTCAGTTTCCCCTTAATACCGAAACGTCTAACTCCTCTCGTAGGTGACACTC
Source organism: Fagopyrum esculentum (assembly GCA_033239045.1). Classification (NCBI taxonomy): domain Eukaryota; kingdom Viridiplantae; phylum Streptophyta; class Magnoliopsida; order Caryophyllales; family Polygonaceae; genus Fagopyrum; species Fagopyrum esculentum. Next base: position 38,979,924 of record BSUD01000005.1, on the reverse strand, counting down.
TCAACCACACCTGTGTACCTACTCTAAACTCCAAAGGTCGACGCCTTTTGTCAGCGTAGGACTTCTGACGACTGTGAGCTGCTAACATCCTCTCCCGGACTAAGGCAATCCGGGCGATGTCGTCCTGTATCTGATCTGGTACTACTCCATTAGCCTTGCTAGGCTCATCCCGACATAGCGGTGTACGACATCTCCGTCCGTACAAAGCCTCATAAGGTGCCATTCCAATAGACGCATGCCAGCTATTATTATATGAAAACTCTACTAGTGGGAGGTGATTTGGCCATACCTGTCCCCAATCTAGCACACATGTCCGCAACATGTCCTCTAGGGTCTGGATGGTCCTCTCTGACTGACCGTCTGTCTGTGGGTGGTAGGCAGTGGTAAAGTGAAGACTCGTACCCAGAGCAGTATGTACCTACTGCTAGAACCTCGAGGTAAAACGTCCATTCATAGAAATGTCTTCCCACTTCCAATGTGGTACTGGAAGTGGGTGTAGCTCTCCTCCGGATCTACGATGCTCAATCTTGACCTGCTGACAGGTCGCACACTGGGCTACATATCGGGCCACATCGGGCTTCAAACCACCCCACCAGAAGGAACGTCTCACGTCCTTATACATCTTACTCGCTCCTGGATGTACGGAGTAAGGGGTAGCATGAGACTCACCTAGTATTCTCTGTCTCAGCTCACTGTCTGATGGCACACAGACACGGTCCTGTCTTCTCATCACTCCATCGGCACCGATAGTGAACTGAGGTGCCTCATCTCGTGACATCCGGTCTCGGATCCGGGTCAACATCGGACAGGTCTCCTGCTTCTGTCGGATCTCACCCCACAGGTCAGGAAGTAACTCTAAGGTGGCTAACTGATGAGCTGTATCGGGGAACTGGATCTCTACCCCCAACCAAGTTAAGTCTCTCTGTAACTGTGGCTGTACTATCAACCGAGCTATCGCCTTCTCCTGAGGCGTCTTCCGACTCAAAGCGTCAGCAACTACATTTGCCTTTCCGGGGTGGTAAAGTATCTCAAGGTCGAAATCCTTGATCAACTCTAGCCACCGTCTCTGGCGGTTATTCAACTCCCGCTGAGTGAATATGTACTTCAGACTCTTATGGTCTGTGAAGATCTGACAAGTCGCTCCATAGAGATAATGGCGCCAGATCTTAAGAGCGTGCACTACTGCTGCTAACTCCAGGTCATGAGTGGGGTAGTTCTCTTCATACGTCTTCAGCTGTCGAGACGCATATGCTATAACCTTACCCCTCTGCATCAAGACACACCCCAAGCCCAGCTTGGATGCGTCACTGTACACTACGAAGTCTTCTGTACCCTCAGGCTGTGCTAAGATCGGAGCAGACGTCAATCTCCTCTTCAGCTCATCAAAACTCTGCTAACACGGCTCAGACCAGACGAAACGAGTAGTCTTCCTTAGGAGAGAAGTAAGTGGTCGGGCGATCAGAGAAAACCCTTCCACAAACCGACGGTAATAACCTGCCAATCCAAGGAAGCTGCGAACCTCCTTAACATTCTTCGGAGGTTGCCAAGATAACACTGACTCAATCTTCGCTGGGTCGACCTTAATCCCTTCAGCAGTCACTACATGGCCTAGGAACGCCACCTCTGACATCCAGAACTCACACTTGGATAGTTTAGCATATAGCTGACTATCCTGTAGAATCTACAACACTGTCCTCAAGTGTCCGGCATGCTCCTCTCGACTTCTAGAGTAAACTAGAATGTCGTCAATGAAGACCACTACAATTTGGTCTAAGAAGTCGATGAAAATCCCATTCATCAACTCCATAAATACTGCTGGCGCATTAGTGAGCCCGAATGGCATCACTACAAACTCATAATGACCATACCTAGTCCGGAATGCCGTCTTAGGTATGTCCTGATCTCTCACCCTCAGCTGGTGATAACCCGATCTCAAATCTATCCTCGAGAACACTGACGCTCCATGCAGCTGGTCCAGCAGATCATCTATGCGAGGCAATGCGTACTTATTCTTGATGGTGACCTTGTTCAGCTCCCTGTAGTCGATACACAGCCTCATCGAACCATCTTTCTTCCTCACAAATAACACTGGTGCGCCCTAGGGAGAAACACTAGGGCGTATGAAGCCCTTCTCTGCTAACTCCTCTAACTGCTTCTTCAGCTCAAGCAGCTCTATCGGGGCCATGCGGTACGGGGCCTTCGTGATCGGTCTCGTGCCCGGCTCTAACTCGATGCTAAAATCCACACTCCTCTGTGGAGGTAGCCCTGGTAAGTCGTCCCTGAAGACCTCTGCAAACTCGCATGCGACTGGTATCTCCTCTACTGTCAGGCTCTTGCGCTCCTTCATGGCATAACACCAGAAGGCCTCGCAACCCTGTGTTATCAGTCTGGCTGCTCTCACTGCACTGATAACGGTGCCGGACTTTCCGTGGTCCCAACCTCGGAATATAACTCTGTGGCCCTCCTCCGTGGCGACAGTCACAGTCCTCCTACCAATATCCAGGACGGCTCCATGTCTAGTCATCCAATCTATCCCTAGTATCACGTCCTCATGTGCTAAGGGCATGACTAGAAAATTTACTCACCAAATCCGGCCTCCCAGGTGAATAGGGCAGTCATAAATCTCTCGAGATCCTCTAACCTTACCCCCATCTAGTAATTCAACCACAAAAGGTACACCCTCTACTGTAGCTAAGGACAACCTATCTACACATGCATCTGATATAAATGAGTGCGTAGCACCCGTATCAAATAAAACTCTCACAGGTAAGTCATGGATCCAAATAGTACCTGTGGTCGCAGGTGGTGCAGGCTGCTCAGTGTTCCTCAGCTCAAACACTCTCGATGGTTCTCCTCTAGTGTCAGTGGTACTACCACGTCCTCTGCCACGACCTGATCCCTGTGCAGTACTGTACGAAGTAGGATGTCCTGGAGCCTGGTACTGCTGCTGCTGTTGACTCGGAGCTCGATACTGAGGGGGTCTCTGTACACTCTTCTCAGCACCTGTAGGAGAAGATCCCTGCTGAGAAGAAGCCTTGCCTTGACGGCAGAAAGTAGCCATGTGTCCCGGCTTCCCACAAGTGAAGCAAGTGACCGGTGGTTTCGGGCAGTCCGGCTTAATGTGATCACGGCCACCACATTTAAAGCACTGTCGATCTCCACTGGGAGTCCGAACTGTAGAGTGGTAGCTGGACCTCCCCTAAGTCTGTCCTCTACCATAACCTGCTACTGCTACACTGCTACCAGTATGTCCTGTCCTCTGCCGCTTATCCGGCCCACTAGACTGAGCTGCTTTCCTAGAAGCTGGCCTATCTCTCTCATAAGCAGAGGCCCTATCCTGATAATCAGACAAGGTCTCACAGCGGAATCCAGCCAGGTAGGATCGGGTACTCTCTCTCAACCTCCTGGAGAAAAGATAAACATGCTGCTCTTCTTGAGGTGCAGATGGCCCAAGCAAAGTCAACTCTTTCTGAAGCTTCTTTATGGCTGCAGCAATCGGGATATCCTCAAATCCCGCCTCAATGAAATCCTGGAATCTCTCCCTCCTCAGCGAAACTGGGCAGTACCTGTCTCTAACAATGTTCTTCATCTGCTCCCAGCTGGTGACTCGGCCACGAATGGTACGCCACCATGAATGAGCATCATCTGTGAAGCAGGTCTGTATCAAATCTACCTGTCGATCAACAGGGCAACGTATTGCCTCCAAAGCAGTCTCAATCTTCCCTATCTAGTGCTCCACCTCTAGCCCTATCTCTCCGCTGAATGAGGGGACCTTCTAAGAGTTGAAAGCCTTCAACCACTCATCAGGTCTCGGTGCTCTGGTCCCAGTAGGTGCTCTATCAACATCAGCCCTCCTCTCAGATACAGCCGGCACCTGAGACACTCCCTGTGTCACCTGAGCTGACCTAGCCGGTACCACTGGTGGTACCTGAGTAAGCCTCTAAACTCTGGCAGCTTGCTCCTTGCGCTCAACATAGGCTCGGAACTCCCTATACTCCGATGCTCCAATAGAGACACGTCCCGACTCAGTAGAACGAGCTCCTTGCGCTTCAGACCTAGCGGCGGTCTCAGGCCTGATCTCGGGGCCTACACTCTCAGCTACTTCTTCTACAGCCACCTCTGGTACGCTTGCTGCAGGTGGGTCATCTCGAGGAACTCGTCCTCGACCTCTCCCTAGTGGAGGTTTACCCCCATGACCACGCCCTCTAACAGTAGGGGTGCTATCAACTCGATCCTGTCTGACCGGGGGAAGGGGGGACGACCCCTACCTCGGCCAGTCGCTTGTGCAGCCCTAGTACGTGCCATCTGCACGAATAGTAATAACTACAGTTATAAACTAGCTAATCTATCATAACAGTTCAAGTCTATAATTATTCTAAGATTACCGAGATCCGCAGAGGTAGTGGTGGTCATCCGTAATTTCTATCCCAACCCGACTCTGTATGCATTTTAAAACCAAAAATTTTCTTTGGAAAACTCAGACCCTTTTCGGGTTCTGTTTATTTACTTATATGACCTTTTTAGAAGATTCAAGTGCCATTGTTGCCAACCTAGAGCTCTGATACCATGTTGTAACTCCCCAAATTTTACAACTTAGGGAGTTACTGGTTAGGACCGCACAGTGGGTCCCGACCTTAGTTTGACAACAACTTAACGAGATCTTACAACAAGGCACAGATAAGGAAAATCGGAAATCATAAAATAGTTCTTAATAATGCATGAATGTGACCAGATCGACTACAGCCGGAAAACGGAATATAATAGAGTATGAAAGGAAACAATGTTCAACTGTAAAACCCACAAATGCAGAAACTGTAAAACGTCCTAAAGTACGACACCCCGGCTGACCACTACCATCTGGATCACTCGGCATCTGCTTTTAACCTGTGTCAAGTCTAAACAACATATCAACAGTTAGCTAACTATCCAAATATAAGCAAAATGATAACAGCACAAACACAAGCAGAAACAAAAAAAAACAAACATCATGCTGGCACTCAACCAATTATTATCTATTATTTAAGTGATTCACATTATTCAATTTAAGTTGTGGCACGAGAACAATTATTAGTTCTCGTCTCCGTTCCTTATCCAACTGGTGTAGGTCTAGCTGACTTCCTTTGGTAGCATCACTACAAACCATGTATGGACTAGTCCCGAAAGAAACCCCCAGCGCCCCGCGAGCTACTGAGCAGAATGCCACCGCCCGTTACTCTTAGGCCAAAATATAGGTCGGTAATTATATATCACAACCTATCTCTCTAACATTTCAATCACACACCACCATCATCATTTATACTCATATTTAGCAGTCAGCTAAGTAAGCCCAAAGGACTTACCTATTATAACGCTCGACTCTTTATAAACCACTCGCTCTGTAAACTGTAACCACTCAGTTGCCTGTCAAAGGCGATAAGTGTATTAGCACACTTTCACGTAGATAGAAGTCTAAAACTTCTAAGATCAAATAAGGTATTAAGACGTACTAGTTACAGTATTAGTTTTAGGGTAAAATGACCATTTTACCCTTGGTTCCGATTTTCTCGAAAACCTTAAATTTCATGTCTAAACTCCTATTTGAGGTTCTAAAAATATATTCTAACTCCTAAAATTTTATTTGGTTCTTAACAGCTTATAAAATTTCCGAATTAAATCTCTAGATCATCTATGAGGTTCTATCTAACCTTAGAAGAAAGAATTTCTCCAAACTGTTCAGCCGATATTTTTATAATAATTCCCAAAGTCGGTTCCTTCACTCTAATTTCCTATACTTAGCCAAAATTCAAGTTTACCAAAACTGCTCAACTACCTAACTTCGGGAGCTCATAACTTTCAATCCGACCGTTCATTTCTTCTCAAATTTTAATATGCTAAACTACATATATCCATCTACAACATATCCAAAATTCAACGGTGGATCTTTATCCAAACGTTTAATAATTGATCTACAAGATGGGCTGTTTGTAACCTAAAAGCTGAAGGAAATAAAATGAATTTACAGCAGCCACCTTATTTCCATTGTTCATAAAATACAGCAGTCCTTTATTCCTATCCTTAGGTCTATATGCTCAGCAGCTACACAAGGTCAACCTAACCCATGTTCAAGTCCGACTACAGCAGTTCATCATTCGAGCATTACGGAAATAGTATACATACATAAGGTTATACACTAACTTCTAGAGGCAAGGATTTGGACTGCAGAAACGATGACTCACCTCTTCAACCTCTACTAGCTGAGGCGTCTTCAACACAGTTCCGGATGCCCTTCTGGCTCCCTTGCGTGACGGTTCAGAAGGAGAAGCAGGTTCGGCTTGGCTCTACTACTACACGGATTGGCCGCCTCCTTCCAGCCTTGCTACTGTCACGGAGTGGTCGAGATGGAGTTGTCATCGCAGGTATTCATGAACGACTAATTAAAGAGGTGAAGATGAATGGTAGATTAATCCTTACCGAAATACACAGAATTTGCGTGAGGTACGTTGCTTCTCCCAGAGTGCTTCCTACGCCTGAAACGGCTGGACGTGTGCAGAAGGTAAGGAACGCAGAAAGGAGAAAAGGCTGGAGCGTGTGTGTAGAAGGAAGGGACGCATAATGGATGCAGAGGCTGGAACGTGTATACAGAAGAAAGGGACGCAGAATGGATGTGTGCAGCGTATAAGGAAGGAATCAGAAGGTGCAACTGGCGTGGTTTAATTAGGCAGTTACGGATTTCCTTTCCCCTATTAATGCAGCAGTTATGTGGAAGGAATCTGCAAGATCTTGGCTGTTACGTCTAGCAACGTTCAGCAAGGGAGGTGTGTATCTACAGGTTGGCGTGTTCCTGATTGTGCTGGACACGCGCCACAGCTGAGTGGAACTGGGCTGAAGGCAACGTTGGTGCTGTTGTTGGGCTGGACGGGTGAGGCAGCTGGACGGCTTTTGGGCTGGCGAGGTAACGTTGCGGCTAGGCTGGAGAAGGCTGGGCTGCGCATAGGACTGGGCGGACAAGGCAGCGGCTGGACAAGCAGCTGGAGCAGCTCTCGGACTGGGCTGTTGGACGAAGGGAATCGTAGCCCGGCACTAATTGTAGTTCGGAATCGAGAACCCGATATTAATGTACGGAATAACCGGATACGGAATATTTTACAGTTTAGGTTTGGTTACAAACTCTATCATTTTATGTGAAGGTAAGTCACATAAAATGATAAACTTATAAAAAGTTCTATCATTTTATGTGAAGGAGGTCTACATAAAATGATAATTTTTTTATCTTAATATGTCTAACTAAGTAGACGGATATGAATTGATAGATCGAGATCTATTTTATAACGTAAATAGACGGAATAAAAATTCCGGATTTTACATCAGTACCCCTTTAAAATAAGTTTCGTCCCGAAACTTGGAATAAGATACCTACCCCATACACTTCCCCCTCGAAAAAATATTCTAGCAAGCAACTACTCACGTCATCAAGCACATAGACATAAACAATTATGTAAACATATAATCACAGAAGTCATATAAGGGTCTCGTCTTAGTACTCACCCGTCGGTACTGAGGTAGCGGCTAACTCCGCAAAGAATTCAGGGTAATTACGTCTAATACTCTCCTCTGTCTCCCAGGTAGCCTCATCAACTCCTCGTCTAGACCACTGAATCCTCAGCATCGGTATCTCCTTAGAACGCAGGCGCCTAACGCTACGCTCTAGGACGGCTACTGGATACTCCACAAAAGTGTGGTCTGGCTCGACTATTAGATCCTCGTGACTGATGACGTGTCTAGGATCCGGTATGTACTCTCGCAGCTGAGATACATGAAAAACTGGGTGTACTCCCTCTAATCTCGGTGGCAGTGCTAGTCGGTAGGCAACCTCTCCGACTCTCTCTACGATCTCAAATGGACCGACATACCGGGGACTCAGTTTCCCCTTAATGCCGAAACGTCTAACTCCTCTCGTAGGTGACACTCTCAACCACACCTGTGTACCTACTCTAAACTCCAAAGGTCGACGCCTTTTGTCAGCGTAGGACTTCTGACGACTCTGAGCTGCTAACATCCTCTCCCGGACTAAGGCAATCCGGGCGATGTCGTCCTGTATCTGATCTGGTACTACTCCATTAGCCTTGCTAGGCTCATCCCGACATAGCGGTGTACGACATCTCCGTCCGTACAAAGCCTCATAAGGTGCCATTCCAATAGACGCATGCCAGCTATTATTATATGAAAACTCTACTAGTGGGAGGTGATTTGGCCATACCTGTCCCCAATCTAGCACACATGTCCGCAACATGTCCTCTAGGGTCTGGATGGTCCTCTCTGACTGACCGTCTGTCTGTGGGTGGTAGGCAGTGGTAAAGTGAAGACTCGTACCCAGAGCAGTATGTACCTACTGCCAGAACCTCGAGGTAAAACGTCCATCCATAGAAATGTCTTCCCACTTCCAATGTGGTACTGGAAGTGGGTGTAGCTCTCCTCCGGATCTACGATGCTCAATCTTGACCTGCTGACAGGTCGCACACTGGGCTACATATCGGGCCACATCGGGCTTCAAACCACCCCACCAGAAGGAACGTCTCACGTCCTTATACATCTTACTCGCTCCTGGATGTACGGAGTAAGGGGTAGCATGAGCCTCACCTAGTATTCTCTGTCTCAGCTCACTGTCTGATGGCACACAGACACGGTCCTGTCTTCTCATCACTCCATCGGCACCGATAGTGAGCTGAGGTGCCTCATCTCGTGACATCCGGTCTCGGATCCGGGTCAACATCGGACAGGTCTCCTGCTTCTGTCGGATCTCACCCCACAGGTCAGGAAGTAACTCTAAGGTGGCTAACTGATGAGCTGTATCGGGGAACTGGATCTCTACCCCCAACCAAGTTAAGTTTCTCTGTAACTGTGGTTGTACTATCAACCGAGCTATCGCCTTCTCCTGAGGCGTCTTCCGACTCAAAGCGTCAGCAACTACATTTGCCTTTCCGGGGTGGTAAAGTATCTCAAGGTCGAAATCCTTGATCAACTCTAGCCACCGTCCTTGGCGGTTATTCAACTCCCGCTGAGTGAATATGTACTTCAGACTCTTATGGTCTGTGAAGATCTGACAAGTCGCTCCATAGAGATAATGGCGCCAGATCTTAAGAGCGTGCACTACTGCTGCTAACTCCAGGTCATGAGTGGGGTAGTTCTCTTCATACGTCTTCAGTTGTCGAGACGCATATGCTATAACCTTACCCCTCTGCATCAAGACACACCCCAAGCCCAGCTTGGATGCGTCACTGTACACTACGAAGTCTTCTGTACCCTCAGGCTGTGCTAAGATCGGAGCAGACGTCAATCTCCTCTTCAGCTCATCAAAACTCTGCTGACACGGCTCAGACCAGACGAAACGAGTAGTCTTCCTTAGGAGAGAAGTAAGTGGTCGGGCGATCAGAGAAAACCCTTCCACAAACCGACGGTAATAACCTGCCAATCCAAGGAAGCTGCGAACCTCCTTAACATTCTTCGGAGGTTGCCAAGATGACACTGACTCAATCTTCGCTGGGTCGACCTTAATCCCTTCAGCAGTCACTACATGGCCTAGGAACACCACCTCTGACATCCAGAACTCACACTTGGATAGTTTAGCATATAGCTGACTATCTTGTAGAATCTGCAACACTGTCCTCAAGTGTCCGGCATGCTCCTCTCGACTTCTAGAGTAAACTAGAATGTCGTCAATGAAGACCACTACAATTTGGTCTAAGAAGTCGATGAAAATCCCATTCATCAACTCCATAAATACTGCTGGCGCATTAGTGAGCCCGAATGGCATCACTACAAACTCATAATGACCATACCTAGTCCGAAATGCCGTCTTAGGTATGTCCTGATCTCTCACCCTCAGCTGGTGATAACCCGATCTCAAATCTATCCTCGAGAACACTGACGCTCCATGCAGCTGGTCCAGCAGATCATCTATGCGAGGCAATGCGTACTTATTCTTGATGGTGACCTTGTTCAGCTCCCTGTAGTCGATACACAGCCTCATCGAACCATCTTTCTTCCTCACAAATAACACTGGTGCGCCCCAGGGAGAAACACTAGGGCGTATGAAGTCCTTCTCTGCTAACTCCTCTAACTGCTTCTTCAGCTCAAGCAGCTCTATCGGGGCCATGCGGTACGGGGCCTTCGTGATCGGTCTCGTGCCCGGCTCTAACTCGATGCTAAAATCCACACTCCTCTGTGGAGGTAGCCCTGGTAAGTCGTCCCTGAAGACCTCTGCAAACTCGCATGCAACTGGTATCTCCTCTACTGTCAGGCTCTTGCGCTCCTTCATGGCATAACACCAGAAGGCCTCGCAACCCTGTGTTATCAGTCTGGCTGCTCTCACTGCACTGATAACGGTGCCGGACTTTCCGTGGTCCCAACCTCGGAATATAACTCTGTGGCCCTCCTCCGTGGCGACAGTCACAGTCCTCCTACCAATATCCAGGACGGCTCCATGTCTAGTCATCCAATCTATCCCTAGTATCACGTCCTCATGTGCTAAGGGTATGACTAGAAAATTTACTCACCAAATCCGGCCTCCCAGGTGAATAGGGCAGTCATAAATCTCTCGAGATCCTCTAACCTTACCCCCATCTAGTAATTCAACCACAAAAGGTACACCCTCTACTGTAGCTAAGGACAACCTATCTACACATGCATCTGATATAAATGAGTGCGTAGCACCCGTATCAAATAAAACTCTCACAGGTAAGTCATGGATCCAAATAGTACCTGTGGTCGCAGGTGGTGCAGGCTGCTCAGTGTTCCTCAGCTCAAACACTCTCGATGGTTCTCCTCTAGTGTCAGTGGTACTACCACGTCCTCTGCCACGACCTGATCCCTGTGCAGTACTGTACGAAGTAGGATGTCCTGGAGCCTGGTACTGCTGCTGCTGCTGACTCGGAGCTCGATACTGAGGGGGTCTCTGTACACTCTTCTCAGCACCTGTAGGAGAAGATCCCTGCTGAGAAGAAGCCTTGCCCTGACGGCAGAAAGTAGCCATGTGTCCCGGCTTCCCACAAGTGAAGCAAGTGACCGGTGGTTTCGGGCAGTCCGGCTTAATGTGATCACAGCCACCACAGTTAAAGCACTGTCGATCTCCACTGGGAGTCCGAACTGTAGAGTGGTAGCTGGACCTCCCCTAAGTCTGTCCTCTACCATAACCTGCTACTGCTACACTGCTACCAGTATGTCCTGTCCTCTGCCGCTTATCCGGCCCACTAGACTGAGCTACTTTCCTAGAAGCTGGCCTATCTCTCTCATAAGCAGAGGCCCTATCCTGATAATCAGACAAGGTCTCACAGCGGAATCCAGCCAGGTAGGATCGGGTACTCTCTCTCAACCTCCTGGAGAAAAGATAAACATGCTGCTCTTCTTGAGGTGCAGATGGTCCAAGCAAAGTCAACTCTTTCTGAAACTTCTTTATGGCTGCAGCAATCGGGATATCCTCAAATCCCGCCTCAATGAAATCCTGGAATCTCTCCCTCCTCAGCGAAACTGGGCAGTACCTGTCTCTAACAATGTTCTTCATCTGCTCCCAGCTGGTGACTCGGCCACGAATGGTACGCCACCATGAATGAGCATCATCTGTGAAGCAGGTCTGTATCAAATCTACCTGTCGATCAACAGGGCAACGTATTGCCTCCAAAGCATTCTCAATCTTCCCTATCTAGTGCTCCACCTCTAGCCCTATCTCTCCGCTGAATGAGGGGACCTTCTAAGAGTTGAAAGCCTTCAACCACTCATCAGGTCTCGGTGCTCTGGTCCCAGTAGGTGCTCTATCAACATCAGCCCTCCTCTCAGATACAGCCGGCACCTGAGACACTCCCTGTGTCACCTGAGCTGACCTAGCCGGTACCACTGGTGGTACCTGAGTAAGCCTCTAAACTCTGGCAGCTTGCTCCTTGCGCTCAACATAGGCTCGGAACTCCCTATACTCCGATGCTCCAATAGAGACACGTCCCGACTCAGTAGAACGAGCTCCTTGCGCTTCAGACCTAGCGGCGGTCTCAGGCCTGATCTCGGGGCCTACACTCTCAGCTACTTCTTCTACAGCCACCTCTGGTACACTTGCTGCAGGTGGGTCATCTCGAGGAACTCGTCCTCGACCTCTCCCTAGTGGAGGTCTACCCCCATGACCACGCCCTCTAACAGTAGGGGTGCTATCAACTCGATCCTGTCTGACCGGGGGAAGGGGGGACGACTCCTACCTCGGCCAGTCGCTTGTGCAGCCCTAGTACGTGCCATCTGCACGAATAGTAATAACTACAGTTATAAACTAGCTAATCTATCATAACAGTTCAAGTCTATAATTATTCTAAGATTACCGAGATCCGCAGAGGTAGTGGTGGTCATCCGTAATTTCTATCCCAACCCGACTCTGTATGCATTTTAAAACCAAAAATTTTCTTTGGAAAACTCAGACCCTTTTCGGTTTCTGTTTATTTACTTATATGACCTTTTTAGAAGATTCAAGTGCCATTGTTGCCAACCTAGAGCTCTGATACCATGTTGTAACTCCCCAAATTTTACAACTTAGGGAGTTACTGGTTAGGACCGCACAGTGGGTCCCGACCTTAGTTTGACAACAACTTAACGAGATCTTACAACAAGGCACAGATAAGGAAAATCAGAAATTATAAAATAGTTCTTAATAATGCATGAATGTGACCAGATCGACTACAGCCGGAAAACGGAATATAACAGAGTACGAAAGGAAACAATGTTCAACTGTAAAACCCACAAATACAGAAACTGTAAAACGTCCTAAAGTACGATACCCCGGCTGACCACTACCATCTGGATCACTCGGCATCTGCTCTAACCTGTGTCAAGTCTAAACAACATATCAACAGTTAGCTAACTATCCAAATATAAGCAAAATGATAACAACACAAACACAAGCAGAAACAAAAAAAAACAAACATCATGCTGGCACTCAACCAATTATTATCTATTATTTAAGTGATTCACATTATTCAATTTAAGTTGTGGCACGAGAACTATTATTAGTTCTCGCCTCCGTTCCTTATCCAACTGGTGTAGGTCTAGCTGACTTCCTTTGGTAGCATCACTACAAACCATGTATGGACTAGTCCCGAAAGAAACCCCCAGCGCCCCGCGAGCTATTGAGCAGAATGCCACCGCCCGTTACTCTTAGGCCAAAATATAGGTCGGTAATTATATATCACAACCTATCTCTCTAACATTTCAATCACACACCACCATCATCATTTATACTCATATTTAGCAGTCAGCTAAGTAAGCCCAAAGGACTTACCTGTTATAACGCTCGACTCTTTATAAACCACTCGCTCTGTAAATTGTAACCACTCAGTTGCCTGTCAAAGGCGATAAGTGTATTAGCACACTTTCACGTAGATAGAAGTCTAAAACTTCTAAGATCAAATAAGGTATTAAGACGTACTAGTTACAATATTAGTTCTAGGGTAAAATGACCATTTTACCCTTGGTTCCAATTTTCTCGAAAACCTTAAATTTCATGTCTAAACTCCTATTTGAGGTTCTAAAAATAAATTCTAACTCCTAAAATTTTATTTGGTTCCAAACTGACGTTTTTCCTATGTTTCTATTTTCCGGAAGAATCGAAAAGGTTTAACTTCGGCTCTAAATATAAAATTCTTAACAGCTTATAAAATTTCCGAATTAAATCTCTAGATCATCTATGAGGTTCTATCTAACCTTAGAAGAAAGAATTTCTCCAAACTGTTCCGCCGATATTTTTATAATAATTCCCAAAGTCGGTTCCTTCACTCTAATTTCCTATACTTAGCCAAAATTCAAGTTTACCAAAACTGCTCAACTACCTAACTTCGGGAGCTCATAACTTTCAATCCGACCGTTCATTTCTTCTCAAATTTTAATATGCTAAACTACATATATCCATCTACAACATATCCAAAATGCAACGGTGGATATTTATCCAAACGTTTAATAATTGATCTACAAGATGGGCTGTTTGTAACCTAAAAGCTGAAGGAAATAAAATGAATTTACAGCAGCCACCTTATTTCCATTTTTCATAAAATACAGCAGTCCTTTATTCCTATCCTTAGGTATATATGCTCAGCAGCTACACAAGGTCAACCTAACCCATGTTCAAGTCCGACTACAGCAGTTCATCATTCTAGCATTACGGAAATAGTATACATACATAAGGTTATACACTAACTTCTAGAGGCAAGGATTTGGACTGCAGAAATGATGACTCACCTCTTCAACCTCTACTGGCTGAGGCGTCTTCAACACAGTTCCGGATGCCCTTCTGGCTCCCTTGTGTGACGGTTCAGAAGGAGAAGCAGGTTCGGCTTGGCTCTACTACTACACGGATTGGCCGCCTCCTTCCAGCCTTGCTACTGTCACGGAGTGGTCGAGATGGAGTTGTCATCGCAGGTATTCATGAACGACTAATTAAAGAGGTGAAGATGAATGGTAGATTAATCCTTACCGAAATACACAGAATCTGCGTGAGGTACGTTGCTTCTCCCAGAGTGCTTCCTACGCCTGAAACGGCTGGACGTGTGCAGAAGGTAAGGAACGCAGAAAGGAGCAAAGGCTGGAGCGTGTGTGTAGAAGGAAGGGACGCAGAATGGATGCAGAGGCTGGAACGTGTATACAGAAGAAAGGGACGCAGAATGGATGTGTGCAGCGTATAAGGAAGGAATCAGAAGGTGCAACTGGCGTGGTTTAATTAGGCAGTTACGGATTTCCTTTCCCCTATTAATGCAGCAGTTATGTGGAAGGAATCTGCAAGATCTTGGCTGTTACGTCTAGCAACGTTCAGCAAGGGAGGTGTGTATCTACAGGCTGGCGTGTTCCTGATTGGGCTGGTTTGCTGCTGCTGCTGGGCTGGAACTGAAGGATGCGGAGCAGCAGTCTTCTGGGCTGGACACGCGCCACAACTGAGCGGAACTGGGCTGAAGGCAACGTTGGTGTTGTTGCTGGGCTGGACGCGAGAGGCAGCTGGACGGCTTCTGGGCTGGCGAGGTAACGCTGCGGCTGGGCTGGAGAAGGCTGGGCTGCACATAGGACTGGGCGGACAAGGCAGCGGCTGGACAAGCAGCTGGAGCAGCTCCCGGACTGGGCTGTTGGACGAAGGGAATCGTAGCCCGGCACTAATTGTAGTTCGGAATCGAGAACCCGAAATTAATGTACGGAATAACCGGATACGGAATATTTTACAGTTTAGGTTTGGTTACAAACTCTATCATTTTATGTGAAGGTAAGTCACATAAAATGATAAACTTATAAAAAGTTCTATCATTTTATGTGAAGGAGGTCTACATAAAATGATAATTTTTTTTATCTTAATATGTCTAACTAAGTAGACGGATATGAATTGATAGATCGAGATCTATTTTATAACGTAAATAGACGGAATAAAAATTCCGGATTTTACACAAGGTAAGTGCAGAAATCGTTCTTCTGTCTTCACCTTATCCTCTCTACCACCCCATCTGTGTATAGCACTCACCATCCTTCTCTATTCGTTTCTTCGTCCGGCACGGCTAGGTCTCAAACTGCAGCCACCTACATAATCGAACGGTTAAGTCCATCGAGTTACAGCTGCTTCAAAGAACCGCCTCTTTCTGCCCCTACTGGTAAGAAGATCCTTCCCCATCTGTATCTTATGGATATCATAGCCACAATGACTCATTACCCTTCTTTTATTCCGATCACACTTCCAACAGTTGCAGCCGTGGGATCAACCAGCAAGCTTGGTTTTGGTACAGATTGGAACCAACAACAAATTAACATTCTAGCTGCAAACCGGTAAGAGCCTAAACTTAGATTAAAATAGGTTTCCGATTAGTTTAAGTGGAAGGCTATTATATAATCTTTTGTAGGTATATTATTTCCGTAATGATAGATTGATGAGCTGCTGTGATTCGACCTTGAGCATAGTTAGAATAGTGATAAGTAGCTGCTGAAAGTTATACATAAAATGATAGAGATAGGGGCTGCTGTAAAGTCATTTATTCCTTCAGCTTTGGACCTATAAACTGCCTATCTTGTCGGACAATTATTAAACGTTTGGATAAAGATCCACCGTTGAATTTTGGATATGTTGTAGATGGATATATGTAGTTTATGATATTAAAATTTGGGAAGGAACCAACGGTCGGATTGAAAGTTATGGGCTCCCGAAGTTAGGTAGTTGAGCAGTTTTGGTAAACTTAAATTTTGGCTAAGTATAGGAAATTAGAGTGAAGGAACCGACTTTGTGAATTATTATAGAAATATTGGCTGAACAGTTTGGAGAAATTCTTTCTCCTAAGGTTAGATAGAACCTCATAGATGATCTAGAGATTTAATTCGGAATTTTTATAAGCTGTTAAGAATTTTATATTTAGAGCCGAAGTTAAACCTTTACGATTTTTCCGGAAAATAGAAACATAGGAAAAATGTCAGTTTGGAACCAAATAAATATTTAGGAGTTAGAATATATTTTTAGAACTTCAAATAGGAGTTTAGACATGAATTTTAAGGTTTTCGAGAAAATCGGAACCAAGGGTAAAATGGTCATTTTACCCTAAACTAATACTGTAACTAGTTATGTCTTAATACATCATTGGATCTTAGAAGTTTTAGACTTCTATCTACGTGAGAGTGTGCTAATACACTTATCGCCTTTGACAGGCAACTGAGTGGTGACATTTTACAGAGCGAGTGGTTTATAAAGAGTCGAGCGTTATAACAAGTAAGTCCTTCGGGCTTACTTAGCTGACTGCTAAATATGAGTATAAATGATGATGGTGGTGTGTGATTGACATGTTAGAGAGATAGGTTGTGATATATAATTACCGACCTATATTTTGGCCTAAGAGTAACGGGCGGTGGCATTCTGCTCAGTAGCTCGCGGGGCGCTGGGGGTTTCTTTCGGGACTAGTCCATACATGGTTTGTAGTGATGCTACCAAAGGAAGTCAGCTAGACCTACACCAGTTGGATAAGGAACGGAGGCGAGAACTAATAATAGTTCTCGCGCCACAACTTAAATTGAGTAATGTGAATCACTTAAATAATAGATAATAAACGGTTGAGTTCCAGCATGATGTTTGTTTATTTTTGTTTCTGCTTGTGTTTGTGTTGTTATCATTTGGCTTATATTTGGATAGTTAGCTAACTGTTGATATGTTGTTTAGACTTGACACAGGTTAGAGCAGATGCCGAGTGATCCAGATGGTAGTGGTCAGCCGGGGTGTCGTACTTTAGGACGTTTTACAGTTTCTGCATTTGTGGGTTTTACAGTTGAACATTGTTTCCTTCCGTACTTTGTTATATTACGTTTTCCGGTTGTAGTTGATCTGGTCACATTCATGCATTGTTAAAAACTATTTATGATTTCTGGTTTTCCTTATCTGTGCCTTGTTGTAAGATCATGTTAAGTTGTTGTCAAACTAAGGTCGGGACCCACTGTGCGGTCCTAACTAGTAACTCCCTAAGTTGAAAATTTTGGGGTGTTACAACATGGTATCAGAGCTCTAGTTTGGCAACAATGGCACTTGAATCTTCTAAAAAGGTCATATAAGTAAATAAACAGAACCCGAAAAGGGTCTGAGTTTTCCAAAGAAAATTTTTGGTTTTAAAATGCATACAGAGTCGGGTTGGGATAGAAAGTACGGACGACCACCACTACCTCTGCGGATCTCGGTAATCTTAGAATAATTATAGACTTGTACTGTTATGATAGATTAGCTAGTTTATAAGTGTAGTTATTACTATTCGTGCAGATGGCACGTACTAGGGCTGCACAAGTGACTGGCCGAGGTAGGGGTCGCCCCCCCTTCCCCCAGTCAGACAAGATCGAGCTGATAGCATCCCTACTGCTAGAGGGCGTGGTCGTGGGGGTAGACCTCCACTAGGGAGAGGTCGAGGACGAGTTCCTCGAGAGGACCCACCTACAACAAGCATACCAGAGGCTGCTGTAGAAGAAGTAGCTGAGAGTGTAGGCCCCGAGGTCAGGCCTGAGACTGCCGCTAGGTCTGGAGCGCAAGGAGCTCGTTCTACTGAGTCGGGACGTGTCTCTATTGGAGCATCGAAGTATAGGGAGTTCAGAGCCTATGTTGAGCGCAGGGAGGAAGCTGCCAGAGTTTAGAGGCTTACTCAGGTACCACTAGTGGTACCGGCTAGGTCAGCTCAGGTGACACAAGGAGTGTCTCAGGTGCCGGCTGTATCTGAGAGGAGGGCTGATGTTGATAGAGCACCTACTGGGTCCAGAGCACCGAGACCGGATGATTGGTTGAAGGCTTTCAACTCTCAGAAGGTCCCCTCATTCAGCGGAGAGATAGGGCTAGAGGTAGAGCACTGGATAGGGAAGATTGAGACTGCTTTGGAGGCAATACGTTGCCCCGTGGATCGACAGGTAGATTTGATACAGACCTGTTTCACTGATGATGCTCATTCATGGTGGCGTACCATTCGTAGCCGAGTCACCAGCTGGGAGCAGATGAGGAACATTGTTAGAGACAGGTACTATCCAGTTTCACTGAGGAGAGAGAGATTCTAGGATTTCATTGAGGCGGGATTTGAAGATATCCCGATTGCTGCAGCTATAAAGAAATTTCAGAAGGAACTGACCTTGCTTGGACCATCTGCACCTCCAGTAGAGCAGCATGTGTACCTTTTCTCCAGGAGGTTGAGAGAGAGAGTACCCGATCCTACCTGGCTGGATTCCGCTGTGAGACCTTGTCTGATTATCAGGATAGGGCTTCTGCTTATGAGAGAGATAGGCCAGCTTCTAGGAAGGAAGTTCAGTCTAGTGGGCCGGATAAGCGGCAGAGGACAGGACATGCTGGTAGCAGTGCAGCAGTAGCAGGTTATGGTCGAGGACAGACTCAGGGGAGGTCCAGCTACCACTCTACAGTTCGTACTCCCAGTGTAGATCGACAGTGCTTTAACTGTGGTGGCCGCGATCACATCAAGACGGATTGCCCGAAACCACCTGTCACTTGCTTCACTTGTGGGAAGCCGGGACACAGAGCTACTTTCTGCCGTCAGGGCAAGGCTTCTTTTCAGGAGGGATCTTCTCCTGCAGGTGCTGAGAAGAGTGTACATAGACCACCTCAGTACCGAGCACCTAGTCAGCAGCAATAACAGTACCGGGCTCCAGGACATCCTGCTTCATACAGTACTGCACAGGGATCAGGTCGTGGCAGAGGACGTGGTAGTACCACTGACACAAGAGGAGGACCATCGAGAGTATTCGAGCTGAGGAACACTGAGCAGCCTGCAGCACCGGCAACCACAGGTACTATTTGGATCCATGACTTACCTGTGCGCGTTTTATTTGATACGGGTGCCACACACTCCTTTATATCAGATGCATGTGTAGATAGGTTGTCCTTAGCTACAGTAGAGGGTGTACCTTTTGTGGTTGGGTTACCAGATGGGGGTAAGGTTTGAGGATCTCGAGAGATTTATGACTGCCCTATTCACTTGGGAGGCCGGATCTGGTTAGTAAATTTCCTAGTCATGCCCTTAGCACATGAGGACGTGATATTGGGAATAGATTGGATGACTAGACATGGAGCAGTCTTAGACATTGGTAGGAGGACTGTGACCGTCGCCACCGAGGATGGCCACAGAGTTATATTCCGAGGTTGGGACCTCGGAAAGTCCGGCACAGTTATCAGTGCAGTGAGAGCAGCCAGACTGATAGCACAGGGTTATGAGGCCTTCTAGTTTTATGCCATGAAGGAGCGCAAGAGCCTGACAGCAGAGGAGATACCAGTCGCATGCGAGTTTGCAGAGGTCTTCAGGGACGACTTACCAGGGCTACCTCCACAGAGGAGTGTTGACTTTAGCATCGAGTTAGAGCCGGGCACGAGACCGATCTCGAAGGCCCCGTACCGCATGGCCCCGATAGAGCTGCTTGAGCTGAAGAAGTAGTTAGAGGAGTTAGCAGAGAAGGGCTTCATACGCCCTAGTATTTGTCCCTGGGGCGCACCAGTGTTATTTGTGAGGAAGAAAGATGGTTCGATGAGGCTGTGTATCGACTATAGGGAGCTGAACAAGGTCACCATCAAGAATAAGTACCCATTGCCTCGCATAGATGATCTGCTGGACCAGCTGCATGGAGCGTCAGTGTTCTCGAGGATAGATTTGAGGTCGGGTTATCACCAGCTGAGGGTGAGAGATCAGGACATACCTAAGACGGCATTCCGGACTAGGTATGGTCATTATGAGTTTGTAGTGATGCCATTCGGGCTCACTAATGCGCCAGCAGTATTTATGGAGTTGATGAATGGGATTTTCATCGACTTCTTAGACCAGTTTGTAGTGGTCTTCATTGACGACATTCTAGTTTACTCTAGAAGTCGAGAGGAGCATGCCGGACACTTGAAGACAGTGTTGCAGATTCTACAGGATAGTCAGCTATATGCTAAACTATCCAAGTGTGAGTTCTGGATGTCAGAGGTGGCGTTCCTAGGCCATGTAGTGACTTCTTGGCAACCTCCGAAGAATGTGAAGGAGGTTCGCAGCTTCCTTGGATTGGCAGGGTATTACCGTCGGTTTGTGGAAGGGTTTTCTCTGATCGCCCGACCCCTTACTTCTCTCTTAAGGAAGACTACTCGGTTCGTCTGGTCTGAGCCGTGTCAGCGGAGTTTTGAGGAGCTGAAGAGGAGATTGACGTCTGCTCCGATCTTAGCACAGCCTGAGGGTACAGAGGACTTTGTGGTGTACAGTGACGCATCCAAGCTGGGCTTGGGGTGTGTTTTGATGCAAAGGGGTAAGGTCATAGCGTATGCGTCTCGGCAACTGAAGACGTATGAGGAGAACTACCCCACTCACGACCTAGAGTTAGCTGCTATAGTACATGCTCTTAAGATTTGGCGTCATTATCTCTATGGAGCGACCTGTCAGATTTTCATAGACCATAAGAGTCTGAAGTACATATTCACTCAGCGGGAGTTGAATAACCGCCAGAGGCGGTGGCTAGAGTTGATCAAGGAATTTGACCTTGAAATTCTTTACCACCCCGGAAAGGCGAATGTAGTTGCTGACGCCTTGAGTCGGAAGACGCCTCAGGAGAAGGCGATAGCTCGGTTGACAGTACTGCCACAGTTACAGAGAGACTTAGCTTGGTTGGGGGTAGAGATCCAGTTCCCCGATACAGCTCTTCAGTTAGCCACCTTAGAGTTACTTCCTGACCTGTTGGGTGAGATCCGACAGAAGCAGGAGACCTGTCCGACTTTGACCCGGATCCGAGACCGGATGTCACGAGATGAGGCACCTCAGTTCACTATTGGTGCCGATGGAGTGATGAGACGATAGGACCGTGTCTGTGGGCCATCAGACAGTGAGCTGAGACAGAGGATACTACGTGAGGCTCATGCTACCCCTTACTCCGTACATCCAGGAGCGAGTAAGATGTATAAGGACGTGAGACGTTCCTTCTGGTGGGGTGGTTTGAAGCCCGATGTGGCCCGATATGTAGCCCAGTGTGCGACCTGTCAGCAGGTCAAGATTGAGCATCGTAGATCCGGAGGAGAGCTACACCCACTTCCAGTACCACATTGGAAGTGGGAAGATATATCTATGGATTTTGTTACTGGATTGAGGCCCAGCAGAGGTTTTGATGCCATTTGGGTGGTGGTAGACCGCCTGACGAAGACCGCACGTTTCATTCCGATTAAGGAAACGTGGCCGGTAAACCGTTTAGCAGAAGAGTTCACTAGACACATTGTGAGACTCCATGGAGTACCGAGGACTATCGTCTCCGACAGGGATGGACGTTTTACCTCGAGGTTTTGGCAGCAGGTACATACTGCTCTGGGGACGAGTCTTCACTTTACCACTTCTTACCACCCGCAAGTAGACGGTTAGTCCGAGAGGACCATCCAGACCCTAGAGGACATGTTGCGGGCATGTGTGCTAGATTGGGGACAGGTATGGCCAGATCACCTCCCACTAGTAGAGTTTTCATATAATAACAGTTGGCATGCGTCTATTGGGATGGCACCTTATGAGGCTTTGTACGGACGGAGATGTCGTACACCGCTATGTTGGGATGAGCCTAGCAAGGCTGATGGAGTAGTACCAGATCAGATACAGGACAACATCGCCCGGATTGCCTTAGTCCGGGAGAGGATGTTAGCAGCTCAGAGTTGTCAGAAGTCCTACGCCGACAAAAGGCGTCGACCTTTGGAGTTTAGAGTAGGTGCACAGGTGTGGTTGAGAGTGTCACCTACGAGAGGAGTTAGACGTTTCGGCATTAAGGGGAAGTTGAGTCCCCGGTATGTCGGCCCATTTTAGATCGTAGAGAGAGTGGGAGAGGTTGCCTACCGACTAGCACTGCCACCGAGATTAGAGGGAGTACACCCAGTTTTTCATGTATCTCAGCTGCGAGAGTACATACCGGATCCTAGACACATCATCAGTCATGAGGATCAGATAGTTGAGCCAGACCACACTTTTGTGGAGTATCCAGTAGCCGTCTTAGAGCGTAGCATTAGGCGCCTGCATTCTAAGGAGATACCGATGCTGAGGATTCAGTGGTCTAGACGAGGAGTTGATGAGGCTACCTGGGAGACAGAGGAGAGTGTTAGACGTAACTACCCTGAGTTCTTTGCGGAGTTAGCCGCTACCTCAGTACCGACGGGTTAGTACTAAGACGAGACCTTATATTACTTCTGTGATTATATGTTTAAATAATTGTTTATGTCTATGTGCTTGATGACGTGAGTAGTTGCTTGCTAGAATATATTTCGCGAGCCCAGCAGCAGTGTTGCCTCGCCAGCCCAGAAGAGTTCCGACTTGTCCGCTCCAACTTGCTTCAGCCCAGCGCCACTCCAGCAGCACAACTCCAGCCCATTCCTCAAGCCCAACCGGAAGCAAAAGGAGAAGCAAGCCCAGCTGTATTATAGCAGTTTCAACGTGTGATTTAATGCAGGGAGAGAGCTGATGCAGTTGCCATAAAAGGCTCCTAGAATCACGCTGTATAACCTCTCATCTTCCTCCCATTTCACGTCCACATTCAGAAGCCACACTTCCCTCTCTTGCTGATCGAAATCTCCAACGTAACGTGTTCTTCCTCACGTCCCAGCCGGTGCACACAACGCTTCTACACAAAAACCTTCTACACACACAATCCAGCAGCGTCAAGGTAAGTGCAGAAATCGTTCTTCTGTCTCCACCTTATCCTCTCTACCACCCCATCTGTGTATAGCACTCACCATCCTTCTCTATTCGTTTCTTCGTCCGGCACGGCTAGGTCTCAAACTGCAGCCACCTACATAATCGAAAGGTTAAGTCCATCGAGTTACAGCTGCTGCAAAGAACCGCCTCTTTCTGCCCCTACTGGTAAGAAGATCCTTCCCCATCTGTATCTTATGGATATCATAGCCACAATGACTCATTACCCTTCTTTTATTCCGATCACACTTCCAACAGTTGCAGCCGTGGGATCAACCAGCAGGCTCGGTTTTGGTACAGATTGGAACCAACAACAAATTAACATTCTAGCTGCAAACCGGTAAGAGCCTAAACTTAGATTAAAATAGGTTTCCGATTAGTTTAAGTGGAAGGCTATTATATAATCTTTTGTAGGTATATTATTTCCGTAATGATAGATTGATGAGCTGCTGTGATTCGACCTTGAGCATAGTTAGAATAGTGATAAGTAGCTGCTGAAAGTTATACATAAAATGATAGAGATAGGGGCTGCTGTAAAGTCATTTATTCCTTCAGCTTTGGACCTATAAACTGCCTATCTTGTCGGACAATTATTAAACGTTTCGATAAAGATCCACCGTTGCATTTTGGATATGTTGTAGATGGATATATGTAGTTTAACATATTAAAATTTGGGAAGGAATGAACGGTCGGATTGAAAGTTATGGGCTCCCGAAGTTATGTAGTTGAGCAGTTTTGGTAAACTTAAATTTTGGCTAAGTATAGGAAATTAGAGTGAAGGAACAGACTTTGTGAATTATTATAGAAATATTAGCTGAACAGTTTGGAGAAATTCTTTCTCCTAAGGTTAGATAGAACCTCATAGATGATCTAGAGATTTAATTCGGAATTTTTATAAGCTGTTAAGAATTTTATATTTAGAGCCGAAGTTAAACCTTTACGATTTTTCCGGAAAATAGAAACATAGGAAAAATGTCAGTTTGGAACCAAATAAAATTTTAGGAGTTAGAATATATTTTTAGAACTTCAAATAGGAGTTTAGACATGAATTTTAAGGTTTTCGAGAAAATCGGAACCAAGGGTAAAATGACCATTTTACCCTAAACTAATATTGTAACTAGTTATGTCTTAATACATCATTGGATCTTAGAAGTTATAGACTTCTATCTACGTGAGAGTGTGCTAATACACTTATCGCCTTTGACAGGCAACTGAGTG
Source organism: Fagopyrum esculentum (assembly GCA_033239045.1). NCBI lineage: Eukaryota > Viridiplantae > Streptophyta > Magnoliopsida > Caryophyllales > Polygonaceae > Fagopyrum > Fagopyrum esculentum. The sequence goes on along the minus strand of BSUD01000005.1, from coordinate 38,955,544 downwards.
GTGACAGTTTACAGAGCGAGTGGTTTATAAAGAGTCGATCGTTATAACAAGTAAGTCCTTCGGGCTTACTTAGCTGACTGCTAAATATGAGTATAAATGATGATGGTGGTGTGTGATTGACATGTTAGAGAGATAGGTTGTGATATATAATTACCGACCTATATTTTGGCCTAAGAGTAACGGGCGGTGGCATTCTGCTCAGTAGCTCGCGGGGCGCTGGGGGTTTCTTTCGGGACTAGTCCATACATGGTTTGTAGTGATGCTACCAAAGGAAGTCAGCTAGACCTACACCAGTTGGATAAGGAACGGAGGCGAGAACTAATAATAGTTCTCGCGCCACAATTTAAATTGAGTAATGTGAATCACTTAAATAATAGATAATAAACGGTTGAGTGCCAGCATGATGTTTGTTTATTTTTGTTTCTGCTTGTGTTTGTGCTGTTATCATTTGGCTTATATTTGGATAGTTAGCTAACTGTTGATATGTTGTTTAGACTTGACACAGGTTAGAGCAGAAGCTGAGTGATCCAGATGGTAGTGGTCAGCCGGGGTGTCGTACTTTAGGACGTTTTACAGTTTCTGCATTTGTGGGTTTTACAGTTGAACATTGTTTCCTTCCGTACTTTGTTATATTACGTTTTCCAGCTGTAGATGATCTGGTCACATTCATGCATTGTTAAAAACTATTTTATGATTTCTGGTTTTCCTTATCTGTGCCTTGTTGTAAGATCATGTTAAGTTGTTGTCAAACTAAGGTCGGGACCCACTGTGCGGTCCTAACCAGTAACTCCCTAAGTTGAAAATTTTGGGGTGTTACAATTCGAACGGTGAAATATATTTCTAAGCCATCGAAATATAGGCTCCAAGATAGCTATACGACACAGTTTTCTGGAATCTACAACACAAGATATATACAAGAGGTCCAAGGTTCGATTCCCTCTACCCGCACTCTCGTGCTATACTAATTAACTGAAGGTCTCAAGTTCAATTCCTACTGAGATCATCTATACAACACATATTTGTTAAAGAGGATGTTAAGAATGGATGACCTTCTTCTCACGCTAGGGCTTGACCCCGTCTGTGGCGGTTCTGGGGCTGGGAAGGCGTTAGGGCGGCGGTCCCGGGCTGTGTCCACGCCACTAGTGGTTCCGTCCTCTCACTACTGTTTGTAGAAGACGAGAACTTGGTGTCTTGGTGATGGTTGTTGCGTTGCTACTGTGTTTGCAGCGGGATGAGGCATTGCTCTTCCATAGTCGGTCGATAAGAAGAAGGCCGAGATTGCTTGCTGTTACTGTCAACGGCTTGGGGCTGCACCAAGGCTCTACACTTCCTGCTTGAGACGGCAACAGACATGGAAGGAGGGTTCCGGATCGACGAAGGCTCTTGTATGTGCTTGCACCAGTTAAGGGTCATCTCTGTACATCTATTCGCAGGGACGGTTTTTTTTTGTGTGTGGATCTGAGCGCGGAGGGGAGGAGCAGTGGCTAAGGGTTTCTCAACTGGCTGGAGGCGGCTGGCCGGGCTAGGGTTGTGAGGGGAATAAGCGCTGCACTTGGACATTCGAGAGGGGAAAAATGGCCGATCTGTGTATACGTTGAAGAGGAAAGCCGATCCCTCATTGCTGTAGTTAAGGAGGACAATAACTCCCCGAATATACACTTGCCAAAATTGTGGCTTTAGGAAGATCTTGCACGTGCAAAAGAGTAAGGACAGGAGAGAGAGATGTCCGTTGCGTTCCAAGGGGCTGTGGAGCACCCGAAGCGACTATCCTGGCTTGATCTTCTTCTCATCTGGCCAATCTAACGTCAAGCAGCAACCTGGGCTGTCCTGGGCTGAAGCTTCCACTCGGGCCTTGCCAATTGCCTTGGCATGGGCTGAACTAAAATGAAATAGGTGGGCTGAAATTGTACAAAAAAAACAAAGGTGGGTTGAGTTGTCAAAACTTGTCAAATCTCGTCATGGCTTTGTCAAGCCCATGCATGGCCTTGTCACGAGTTTGTCATGGTCTCGTCTTGATCTCGTCACTAGGACGTCATGACCTTGTCAAAGACAAGTCATGTTCTAAACTAGGGTTTGATGGATTAGGGTTGCTATAAAAATCTTATCATTTTATGTGAAGTGAGATTATATAAAATGATAAAATTTGAGATATTGTGTCCGACTAGGTAGACATATAAGGATCAACGGATCGAAATCCGGTTTGCTACGGAATTAATCGGAATAAAAATATCCGGATATTACATCAGTATCCCCTTAAAATAAGTTTCGTCCCGAAACTTAAAGAACACTCGTAAATGTCGGAGTCCATACAAAAGAATTTAAGCGCCGGAAAGAGGTCACAACGGTCGAGTTCTGATTTGTTTCTGAAATAGCCGGAAGAAATATTCCCGGGTATTACACCATCTAGGCCAGAACCGCAGCCAGTCGCGAGTACTTCGTCCCCTCCTCTGCAACTCTCTTCATCCTGTACTGTAGAATGCCGTAAAATACATGCTATTGAAGGAGCTGATTTAAGTATACCTGTATAAGAGTAGAGATATGTATATATTTGCAGTAAAATTTATCTATACGCCTACACTAGCTTATACGACTACATATATATATATACTCATAACGCCATGCATATCTATCCATATGCATAATTATATAAACTCTTCGGTAACCTTACTCTATTGTCTAATATAAGTATACATATGTCCGTACTCGATCTCACTCTCCTTTCTGATTTATGTCGTCATATATAAACTTACAGGTCTTACTCTATTCCATTTCCGAACTCCCTATAACAGTAGAACACCAACTCAACCAACTCGTAAAATCATATCAATCCGTATACACGTACATTTTATCCATTCATTTATATATATATATATAAGTTTATGTATGCCTAGCTTACTCGATTCATACTCATAACTCGTACCACAATAACCGAGGACATACGTATATATATTATCTAACACTCCTCTCATCAACATTGTACAATCTGCATATCGAATTTACGTACACTTTAGTATAAGAATATATATATATATACTTATAGGAATACCTATATAGTCCAACATCCACTTACTCATACATACCTATATATATTCACTCGTCTGTAGTACTCACATATATATTTATATATATATATATATATGCATCTCCACCATCTCTATCTAAAATACAACCTACTCATATATGTGTATACTCAAACCACATCTACAGAAGGCCTGAAACAAAACTTACCCTCACTGTCGGTCACGGGTTGGGCGCAGCAGGGGCGTTCTAAATCAGTTCGTCAACGACTCGCCGACTCTCTACGGTATGCTCGCGTTCAAGGCTGTCACCGCCGGAAAACGGAAAGCTTTTGTTAGTTATGTCATGACACAGATAGTGAGGGAAGAGGGAAGGAACAACAGCCACTCACCGTCTGAAATCACAAGGTCGTCGGGGCGGCTAGCGTGCTGAACTGTGCTGATGGTGGTTGCGAGATTGCCTCCTTTCGACCCTAGCTATTCAGCCCCGCCGATAGGTCCGGATACCCACGGTGCGAAGGAGTCAAAACTCGTAGGTTGTAACTATGGGGGCGACTCGGGAGGGAACGAATCCTTACCGGTGTTCCCGTCTGGAATGCGTGCGGCTGCGGCAGCGTGAACAGCAGTGGCCGTTTCCAGCGATCTTCCTGGTGGTCGGCGTGCTGTTGTGTGAAGCCGGAGGGTAGCCGGTGAGTTCCGAAGCAGAGAAGAGAAGGGAAGGAGATTAGCGGAAGTGAAGAGTCAGGCGAGGCTTACCGGAACGACAGAGACGACGCGGTGGTTCAACGGTCCTTCCTCGTTGGTTGCTGCTGCGGCGATCGTCTCTTCAGAGGGCAAGGGGAAACGGTATTCATGTGTTTGCAGTGGAGCGATATAGAGAAGCGGCAACCTTCGTTAATTAGGGTTAGGATTAGTTTATTAGGTTAATTAGATAATCTTTAAGAATGGGCTGGCTGGGCTGGGCCGGCAACTGGGTCCGGAACTCGTTAATTGAGTGCGGAAAAATTATAAAATACGGAATTAATTCCGTATTTTAATTTATGTACTTATTTATTTAAGATTGAGTTTTCGGAAAGTAGGTTAAATTTAGGTTTAACGGAGTTTCTAAATTCCGGTTATTACACTTATACCGTAGGTGTCTATTATTATGCGTTTAGGATGGTCTTCGGGTACTCTACAAGAGTAAGATCTTGGCCGAACTATCAGATCCTCATAGTTGATGACATGCCTCGGATCCAGTATGTAGTCCATTAACTATTACTTGTGAACACTAGGTAGGAGTGTTAATCGATAAATAACTTCCCATTCTACTCTAGGATCTCATAAAATACAGTTCTCCACTTCTGGGTACTTATGATGACTCTATCTAAGATATAAAACTTTTATCCTTTCAGCTGAAACCCTTTGATTTTGACATTTCGGAAGATCCCGACTGTCAATTCTGAAACAATGATATCAAACCTATCGCGGGACTTTACTAAGTCTCTAAAGTTCTTTGTAAGGCCACTCATTTGGTCTTGTCTCTCTAATATGACTCAGTCGGACCGTCTATCCGTTAATGAATTATCACCTGACTTTGGTCAGGTTTTTGAACTTGCTATAACTCCAAAAATCAAACTCCCTGCGGAGATTTTCATATCCATTTACAATTCCTAAACTTGAGGTCATAGTTGACATAACATTGAGTTTCCCGTTTTTTTTTTTTGTTTGTTTGGGTTATGGGTCCACCACTCTTCCACTGCGCTACTCTGATCAATCTGTTGACACCCATTAATCATAATGGCGTCTTCCACGAGTCAAGATAATTTACCCAACTCTCGTCCATAACCCGTCCCATAAGAAGACGTGTTTTAATATATGTAATATCTACTATCATACACAAATTCCACTGAGGTAAGGTGGTTGGGTCACACTTGTTCACCATCGAACGCACCCACCCCTAGTTCCTCTTTCTATTGGTAGAAAGGTCCTCTTTAATTCTTTGACTTCCGGTCTAAGGGAGATTTACTAGAATAAAGCGAAGGCTCGTACTCAATCCGTGTGCATTTACTGCCAAACCCTTCAGGTAACTCGTCTATCTGTTTCAAGGCGATGGCCTTCTACACCTCCTGACGTTTCGCAAATTTTCATCATTTATCTAGAGGAGTTCATTGAAACGACTCCTCCATCACCTCCCCTTGAAAGGATTGGAATCTGCAGCCTTAACAATTCCTTGAATTCTCTTATCTCTCATCGGGATTCTAGCTTGGTACCCACCAGGAATAACTCATGATAGTTATCCTCTCACCATCCGTATGGCCTCCAATGTCGTAGTACGTTACGTTAGTCTACAAGTCATCAGCTCGACCTTCTAAAATCTTGACATGGAGTTTATTTCTCAGCTTTCAAAATCCCGAGGTGTAGTAACCTGTCTATAGGTAAGCAAAGGTACTAGACCCACTTGCAGTTCCTTTTGCATGGACCATCTGTGTTGATGGCTTAGGTCCCGTGACAATTCGGGTTACCCTGGACTTCGAGTCTAGCAAGGCCGTTCTCCCATACAAATTTCTTCACTGGTGTTGGGGGTAATATCGCCTTCCTGAAACTCCGTTGACCCTGCTACAGGCTTCCATTCTTTGGATATTGGCGTCGCGGTTTCTTTCAAACTTCTTATATCTCTGAGGAGGTCAAAACCTCCCCACGCTTGTGGGGTCTGCCTTTTCGCTTTTACACTCAATTGTAGGTCTTCATTCCGTGCACCTTAGATTCTCACACCCGGATTGATACTTTGTCTCTTCCGGTTTCTCATGCCCATAATGGTCTATGGAGCATCCGCCTCGATTATAATGTCCTTGATTCTACAATCTTGGTTGTACTCAATTCTACTTGTCCCATTCCAATATTGTTATCTCTACTCCGCACTCTTGTAGTCTCTTGCATGGTTCTTCCAATTCCGTCTCTCGGCCTCGTATGCCCGAGTTCTTTGTACGACCTTCTATTCCTTCTAACTGAACTAACTCAGGGATTTCTTCCTCATCTGATTGTGCTTATGGTAAAAATTATCTTCACAACTTTACTTCCTTACTCACTTGTTCTATGGATGCTTTATAAGGATCACCAAGCAGCCTACCCGAGTATAATACTCAATTGAAGGTTCGATTCCATTGCCTCGTGTTGGAGATTCTTCAAGTCCGCAGTTGATTTATCATGAGGCGATATTAACATGCTATACATATACATATATATAATATCACAACTAAAGGATACAAAATATCCTTTAGGATATTAACATGCTATACATATACATATATATAATAATACATTAGAACATATCGATATAAGTCTATATACTAACTAACACACCTATCATTCTAAGTTGCAGAGATCCACGGAGGGCGATGGTAGTCCGACGTACTACTAACCCACAACCCGACTATGCTCGTGAAAAAAAACATAAATCCGTTTTGAAAATTTTAGACCCCTTTCGGGTTCTAGTTATTTTATACAATCGGTCCTTCAGAAGATTTCAAGTGCTATTGTTGCCAACCCAGAGCTCTGATACCATATTGTAACACCCCAATTTCTGAGAACTCGGGGAGCTACTGGTTAGGACCTCACAATGGGTCCCGACCTTAGTTTGACAACAATTTTACTTGGATCTTACAACAGGGCACAAATGTATTTAAAATAATTTCAAAACATTTTATTTTTAATGTATGAAACTACACATGTGACAGCCTTACAAAACATATATATATACATAACATGCATGTCGTATGGGAAACCCCCTGTCCCCATCTAATGAATACGTGGACCCGGCTGACCATCCATTCCGGATCTCTCTGCAACTGTCTATCTCTACAAATCTACAACACGGATAAAACCGTTAGCTAACATTCTATGCATAAGTATAAAGGTAAAAGCACAAACACACAACATACACAATCAACATGCAACACTCAATCATTTTTATTATCTTCTAATTAGGTGATATGTCATTACTAATGATACTTATTTTGTGACACGAGGGATTCCCAAACCTTGCCCCTGTCCCCGTTTACCAACGCGGAATGGTACTAATGCATCTGACCGTCTACCTGACTGGGCTGGTCGCAGGGAACCTCCTAGACTCTCGCAAGAGCTAGGCAGATGATGTCACGACCCGTTATCATACACTTGGGTCAATTATGTAAATAACAGTACTAATCGAAGCCTAAAGTAACAGACCATACTAACTAACCACTATGAACAACACAACCTCTATACAAATTCCTAACCTTGAACAGATCAAATCTTGGCTTAGCAGTAACTTCCTACACTACACTCAGCTTATATCCTCAAACATAAAAGCAGCAACATGATTACTCTCAAAATAGACATAACACATCTCAACGTACGAATCTTGGAAGGTCATGGATCCGAGTACCCCCCTTCCTCATCTATACACACTGAACAAAAGAAACTAAGGCAAACTTACCCGACTGCAGCAAGGACGGGGATAGCTTCGCCGGCGGTTGGAGTAAGCGGCGGAGGCGTGCAGCTTACACCCCTCATGTGATTTGACAACAACGGAAAAGGACGAGACAGACTTGCCAGGAGACTTTCCGACTCTATCCGAATGCAACAGAACCGTGCAACCCTGATCCCCGGGAAGCAATGGAGCGGTGACACGTTCAAGACGTCGTCGACTGCGCTAAGATGTGGGGAAGACTCTTCGCTGTCGATTAGGTGTAGACGCTGGAGGGCTCCCCGATATCGATTGTGTGTAGAGACCGAGAAGGCTCGTCGATGGCGTTTGCGTGCAGAGGGCTGGGAGACTCGGCGGTGGCGTCTGCGCGCAGAGGGCTGAGAGACTCGGCGGTGGCGTCAGCGTGCAGAGGGCTGGGAGGCTCAAATCCTGTTGTTGACGAGGGTGACGGCGGTTAGGTTTAGTTTGGAAAGGTGGGTTGAAACAAAGACGATAGATAGGAAGGCTGAGGATGAGTACGTAATGGTGACGAAGAGAGAGAAACAAATAGATCTTGCACGTTAATAATGGGCCTGCCTTGATCGCCCGGTAGTGTCACGTTAATAATGGGCCGAGAGCAAATGGGACAAAACGTAAGGTCGGCCGGTAATCTCACGTTAATAATGGGCTTGCCTTGATCGCCCGGCAATTTATTTTGCTGGCCCAATTCCTTCATATTTTTTTTTTAAGAAAGGAAATTTTGATATATATCTATATATATATGTATTCTATGTGAGAAAAAATCTCACATAAAATAATAAATAAATAATTAAATAAAACCCTCCTAAACACAAGATATAAGTATCGTAAAAAAAAAAGGTTAAGTCCTCGGTGTCCCGTTTGACTCGGAAATAACCGGAAGTAAAATTTTCGGATATTACATCAGTTCCCCCTTAAAATAAGTTTCGTCCCGAAACTTAAAAGAAGATCTCATAAAGTCGGAGTCCTTACAAAAGGAATAAAGCGCCTTACAATCGCTACCGGTCCAGCTGTGATTTGCTTCTGGAATAGCTGGAAGAAAATTTTTGAAGACCTCATAAAGTCGGAGTCCTTACAAAAGGAATAAAGCGCCTCACAATCGCAACCGGTCCAGCTGTGATTTGCTTCTGGAATAGCTGGAAGAAATTTTTTTTTTCCGGGTATTATATCAATCCCCCCTTAACAATAAGTTTCGTCCCGAAACTTAGGGTAAGACAACATGATCAGCCTTTAAGGCATCAGTCGGGTGTATCTAATCACTACACCAAAGTCCCGTCGTTTCCACTTCTAAGTACCCCACACAACAAAGGTCAACAATAAAATACACATCACTGATTAAGCACTCATGCATGAAATAAACAAGTAGTCGAATAATATCACCCGGATACAGGGTCAAGCCCTAACTCGTTGGTCTCAAAGTTACAACTATCTCGACATGGATCTCTTAAAGGTTACGTCTCATATTATCCACAGTATCTCAAGTAGCCTTGTCGGTTTTTTCATAAAACCACTGACTCTGAAATCTTTCATGTACTTGCATCACAAGTGTCTACTACCACGCTCTAGGATGGCAACCGGATAGTTCACCGGTATCATCCGGCTCAATTGTTCGATCCTCTATTCTGATGACCTAACTCGTGTTTGGAAGGTACCCCTCCAATTGAATTTGTGGAAAACTAGGGTTACACTCATGAATAGGGTGAGGAATACTAATCCCTCAAACACTTGTAAACCGATTTCAAACTTTAAATGATTGCCTCACGCAACTCACTTCCGGATCCTCTGATGACCTTATGGAGATTCATTTATTCCACTTTCTTCCTCTCATTGCCACCACTTGCTTCCAACCTTCTAAAAAGGTTTTTCCTGCACACTCAGACCAAAGGCCTTGGGCATCCACCAACACTTACCAAGTACCCAATGCTCTTCGTCCCACGACCCACTTGGTCTTGTCTTTTAATATTACTCATTCATCTATGTTCCTCAGGTAAGGAATCATCACCTTTACCCTTTTCAGGTCTAACACCCGAGACAACTAAAAATCAAATCTAATGATCATTCTCTTTGTTCACTTGGCATTATTATATTATTTTTAGATCATTAATATTTCGTTTGCTCAAACTTAGGTTTATCACGCATTTTCCAAGATTTTAAGTGACCTAGAATATGTCCGGAATGACGGTATTAGACACGAAGTGATCTCCTATCACCGTTATTTGATCATAACTACTCAATAAATGTTAACATACCATCAACAGTGCACTCTTTTATCCACCACTTTTATCGGACTAATAATATCCCTCTAACTCAAAACGCAACTAGGCTCTGTTCCAACATAACATTACACATAAAATCTACTCTGAGATTATGATTTCTGTAAGCACAGTTACTAGGTTGCAAGTATGCTCCTGTCGCTTCTCTTTCTTATGTATCTTCGACTCAAGATGATAGTTACTCACTTTGAGCTTTCTAGTGCAGGCCATGCACAATACTTTTATTACATCGTTAGTTACTTCCTCAATCCATCAAGAAAACTGACTCTAGAATACTCCGTTACGTAGTGGATTTCAAACTAGTTACCTGACAACATGTGACAAGCCGTCATTATTCACTTGAATCCATAATAGGGTACTAATCTCCTTCTATTACCTCTTACATGCACATACTTTCCCGACTACCTTGATGATGATACAACTCCCGTACAATATTTTCAATCACTCCGCGTAGCCTATCTCATGTTCCTTCCAAGCGAAATGCATTTCACCAACTCTTACATGTTCCTTCATGTGCCATTGCTTAAAGCTCTGTGGGTTAGGACCCACCACGCTTCCGCTGCGCTACTCTGATAATTCTGTTGTCACTCATTAATCATAGGGACATTGTATGTGGGTCCCACGTGATTAATCTCAAACTTTTTTTTTTTCCAATTATATCATAAGTCCTAACCGGATGAAGTACCAAGTACCTTCCTTAATTGCCTTAATGAAACAAAATGATGATTGGAGAACAACTTCTTCCGTTTACTTTCTTAATTCTCTTAGCACGGATCCAAACCCCTTGACTCGACCGGAGTTTGATCTTAACTAGCCAAGAAGTAACCCTTAAAACGTTTCTCTTTATATCTTTAATTCATCCAAGAAGGTTGTCGTTGCCTACTTGAGGAAA